>JAPXFQ010002103.1:0-1228662 GCA_028564705.1 Apricaphanius iberus
AGAACTTTTGGATGTGGTGTAATCTGGATTCCAGATACACATTAAGAACCTTTAGTTCTGCTATAATCTAGGCCCCAGATACATATCCAGAACCTTTAGTTCTGATGTCATCTGGGCCCAGGATACATATCCAGAACCTTTGGTTCTGATGTCATCTGGAACCCAGTTGCACATCCAGAACCTTTAGTTCTGCTGTAATTGGGATTCCAGACACACATCCAGAACCTTTGGTTCTGCTATAATCTGGGTCCAGATACACATCAAGAACCGTTGGTTCTGATTTAATCTGGATTCCAGACACACATCTAGAACCTTTAGTCTGCTGTAATCTTGGCTCCAGATACACATCCAGAACCTTCGGTTCATTTGTAATCTGGGCCCCAGATACAAATCAAGAACCTTTGGTTCTGCTATAATTTTTGCTCCAGACACACATCCAGGACCTTTTGGTTCTGATGTAATCTGGGCTCAGGACACACATCTAGAACCTTTGGTTCTAATGTCATCTGGGCCCCAGATACACATCCAGAACCTTTGGTTCTGCTATAATCTTGACTCCTGATACACATCCAGAACCTTTGGTTCTGATGTCATCTGGGCTCCAGATACTCATCCAGAACTTTTGGATGTGGTGTAATCTGGATTCCAGATACACATTAAGAACCTTTAGTTCTGCTATAATCTAGGCCCCAGATACATATCCAGAACCTTTAGTTCTGATGTCATCTGGGCCCAGGATACATATCCAGAACCTTTGGTTCTGATGTCATCTGGAACCCAGTTGCACATCCAGAACCTTTAGTTCTGCTGTAGTCTGGGCTCGAGATACACATCCAGAACCTTTGGTTCATTTGTAATCTGGGCAGAAGATAGAAATCCAAAACCTTTGGTTCTGCTATAATCTTGGCTCCAGACACACATCCAGAACCTTTTGGTTCTGATGTAATCTGGGCTCAGGATACACATTCAGAACCTTTGCTTCTGATTTAATCTGGATTCAAGAAACACATCCAGAACCTTTGGTTCTGCTGTAATTGGGATACCAGACACACATCCAGAACCTTTGGTTCTGCTATAATCTGGGTCCAGATACACATCAAGAACCGTTGGTTCTGATTTAATCTGGATTCCAGACAGACATCTAGAACCTTTCGTTTTTCTGTAATCTGGGCTCCAGATACATATCCAGAACCTTGGTTCTGATGTAATCTGGGCTCCAGGTACATATCCAGAACCTTTGGTTCTGATGTAATCTGCGCTCGATATATATATCCAGAACCTTTGGTTCCGATGTAATCGGATTCCAGATACATATCCAGAACCTTTTGTTTTACTGTAATCTGAGCTCAGGATACACATCCAGAACCTTTTGTTCTGATGTTATCTGGGCTCCAGATACACATCCAGAAGCTTTGGTTCTGATGTATTCTGGGCTCCAGATACACATCGAGAACCTTTAGTTCTGCTGTAGTCTTGGCTCCAGATACACATCCAGAACTTTTGGTTCATTTGCAATCTGGGCCCCAGATACACATCCAGAACCTTTGGTTCTGACTTAATCTGGGCTCCAGATACATATCCAGAACCTTTGGTTCTGATTTAATCTGGATTCCAGACACACATCCAGAACCTTTGGTTCTACTGTAATCTGGGCTCAGGATACACATCCAGAACCTTTGGTTCTGATGTAATCTGGGCTCCAGATACACATCCGGAACCTTTAGTTCTGATGTAATCTGGGCCCCAGATACACATCAGGAACATTTTGTTCTGATGTATTCTGGGCCCCAGATACACATCCAGAACCTTTATAATCTGGCCAGATACACATCCAGAACCTTTGGTTCTGTGTAATCTGGGCTCAGATACATATCCAGAACCTTTGGTTCTGATGTATTGGGTCCAGTTACACATCCAGAACCTTTGTGTTAGGTAGATCATCCAGAACCTTGGTTTTTGTAATCTGGGCCCAGATACAATCAGAACCTTTGGTTCTGCTATAATCTTTTGTGTTTGTTTGTGTTTGGGTTGACTTTGGTTCTGATGTCATCTGGGCCCCAGATACATATCTATAACGTTTGGTTCTGCTATTATCTGGGTTCCAGATACAAATCCAGAACCTTTGGTTCTGCTATAATCTGGGCTCCAGATACATATCCAGAACCTTTGGTTCTGATTTAACCTGGATTCAAGACACACATCGAGAACCTTTAGTTCTACTTTAATCTGGGCTCAGGATACACATTCAAAACCTTCGGTTTTTATGTAATCTGGGCTCAGGATACACATCCAGAACATTTGGTTCTGATGTCATCTGGGCTCCAGATACACATCCAGAACCTTTAGTTCTAATTTCATCTGGGCCCCATATACACATCCAGAAACTGTGGTTCTGATGTCATCTGTGTCCCAGATCCATTTCCAGAACCTTTGGTTCTGATTTAATCTGGATCTCTGATACACATCCAGATCCTTTGAATCTGCTATAATCTGGGCTCCAGATACATATCCAGAACCTTTGGTTCTGATCTAATCTGGATTCCAGACACACATCCAGAACCTTTGGTTCTACTGTAATCTGGGCTCAGGATACACATCCAGAACCTTTGGTCCTGATATCATCTGGGCTCCAGATACACATCCAGAATCTTTAGATCTGATGTCATCTTGGCCCCAGATAAAAATCCAGAAGATTTGGTTCTGATGTCATCTGGGCCCCAGGTACACATCTAGAACCTTTGGTTCTACTTTAATCTGGGCTCCAGATAAACATCCAGAACCTTTAGTTAATTTGTAATCTTGATCCCACATACACATCCAGAACCTTTGATTCTGCTATAATCTGGGCTCCAGATACATATCCAGAACCTTTGTTTTTGTGCTATAATCTGGGCCCCAAATACACATCCAGAACCTTTGGTTCTGATATAATCTGGGCTCCAGATACATATCCAGAACCTTTGGTTCTGTTTTAGTCTGGATTCAAGACACACATCCAGAACCTTTAGTTAATTTTTAATCTTGATTTCAGATACACATCCAGATCATATGGTTCTGATGTAATTTGGGCCTCATGTTAAACCCTTCAAATAAAATAAAAAAAGGGAATATGATTGAGGGCCATTTTTCATTAAATTGTTTATTGCAATCCTTTCTTTTATATCCCCTTTGTAAAAGCAAAATCTGGGTTCAAACAGTGATTTTTTCTCAAAATGCCTGTTTGTACTAAGGGAAGTATCTGTTTTGAAACCTGTCTTTTACTCTAAAATAACCGGGAGAGTCCGAATGCTTCCTAGACAACTTAGAACACGGTTGCTCTACTATTTATTATTATTAATATTAGCATTATTATCTAGTTAATAAAGATGAGAATCAGTCCATCTCAGCGTGTCATTGCAAGCTTTGTCCACAAGATGGGGCAGTATCACAAGCTCATCTGTGTTCATTAGGCCTGACTCCCTCCCTGACTTTTCAGTAGATTTCTCCAGATTTTCCTCCTTTTGTTTTCCTCTCGGAGTTCCCAACAGAGAGTGGGTGTGATTGACCTACACTTTGAAGAATCCGTGTTTTTTATCAATCTTGTTTTGTGGCTCTGAACCACAGCACACAGGGGATACATGGATTAGACGGCTTTTAGTGCCTTTTTTCTATGACATTCATTGTTAGCTCACTTGAAGGGCTCAACGCCGATGGCTCTCTCAGAATCTATTGTTTTCTGCTCAGACGCGCACTAAAAGCAGCTATTACATGACTAATTGTATGTGGACTTCTGCTGTAGAGTTTCACGAGTTTTTAACATGACTTAGAGTAGAAATCCTGTTCTCCACTCGTATCTTCTCTGCTTCACAGCAGACATGCGCCGTAAGCTTTTCGCAGGATAACTCCCTCTGCTGTCACAGGCCTGTGAGGTTGGTGTGGGAGGGAAACTGGAGGGAACTGGAGGGAACTGGAGCGTCCGCAGTCGATTCACTCAGTTTTCTCTCTTCCATTTTGTCCCTCTTTTGGAGGACTTGAACCAGATCAGACGATGAGGGAAATCACTGGGCCCTGTGTGTGTGGGTGTGTGGGCGGGACTCTACAGCTGCTTTACATCTCTGAGTAGAGGCTATTTGGCCTGACCTCACTTCTCTGAAGGGTTGCTCTGAGGTTGGGGGCTTAATTAGTGAATCCAGGCTGAGGGTTAGGCTTCTGAAGGTTATGGGCCTACAGAGGTGCTTATAAAATGTATGCTTTGTGGAACATTACAATGTGGATGGAAATGCTTTTATATATGTGCGTGTGGGTGTTAGTCACTGTTTATGGTGGGGTTGTTACATGGCCCAAAAGGCATAAATGCAGATTAAATGCTCTTTTTCTCAGCATTCTGGTTAAGGACGTAATAAAGATGATCCGTTCTGGAGCCTGCACACCGCGCAAAGAGGGAAAATAATCAACAATGACCTTAATAAAGCAATGGTTGGAAGTATTGAATGGTTACATCCAGGATAGTTCCGAGTCCATCACTCACTTACAAAGTTGCATCTGAATGAAACTTAAAACTCTTGAAGTTATGTCTTCATTCTCTAGAGAAGCAACACTCATGGTGGCAGCATTGTGACATATGAGCTTTTAGCTGTAATTTCCAGAACATAAATCAGCTGTTGCTCCTTGGCATATTTAGGCAGTTTCCAGAAAATTGTAACAGAACAGGATATATATGCTTCAGTCTCCGAACATTATGAAGCTAAATACATGCAGTAACTTTATAATATAGTAACATAACCCTTTGGATAGTATTTCTCAGAAAGATTTATGTGACATTATGTTGTAAATTGTTTTCTGAAAAATGCTGCAGAATTTTTTTAAATTAGATACTTATTTCTGAAAACTATAAATATAGAATAGCTTTTAGAAATATATGTATGAATTAAATATGTATTAAAAGTGTTCACTTTTAATGGTGATATTGCTTGGATGAGCTGTGTGAGTGTTAGTGAGACACTTGCTCTTGTCTCCCACTCATCAGTTTCTGTAACCTGGGTTGATTAGTGGCGGCAGATGTGATGATTCCTCTCTCTAGTTTTTGGTCTTTGTGTGTATCAGAGCTGATTAGAGTGTTGCACCAGGTGTCGTCATTGTTGAAACATTTTCACAATATTCAAATTTTCTGAGATACTGAATTAAGGACTTTCATTAAGTGTCTGTTTATAATCATAAAACTTAAAATAAAAGAAACATTTGAATTATATCACTATTTGTGTAATTAATTAATCTAGTATACAAGTTTCACTTTTTAAATGCAATTACTGCAATTCTCTTTTTCATGATATTCAAATTTTATGACCAGCTCCTGTACAATGAATTACACTGTGTGAAACAGAAAAAAGGTCATGTTACTTTCTGTATCTTAGGTAGATAAGGGTCTCGGGATTGGATATTGCACAGCAGGAAGAAATTTGGATTGTGTTTTTCTACTTTCAAACCTCCATTTTGTTGCATGATTGTTTGCTTTTACAACAGCTGATTAGAATCTCACAAAACCAAATGATAACTGAACTTTGACCCTAAATCCCAAAACAGATGAAAAAGGAGGCTTCATGGATGGAGAGCAGGACCAGAGAGCAGAGAGAGAAGGAGGAAGTCAAGTTTGTCTTCCATCCATCATATCCCTGACTCTGTCTCTTTGCCGGGCGTTCTAACCATGAGGTGGAGATTTTAAGAGGAGCAGTGAAGGCAACTGATGGTGTAATCCAGGACATTTTACTGCGTAAAATGATCTCTGCTGACTGGATATGGAGATGTTTGCATGTCATGACTGTGATACAGCAGCAGTCTTCATTACCCAAAAAGTGCCCAACTTTTTTTATTTTTTTTAATTTTTTTTAAATACAGTGCTTTTCCCATCACAAGCCACCTTAGAATACATTGATATCTGAGAGCAACAGCAGCCAATTACAGAGAACTTTAGCCTACAGAAGAAGGGATAGCCATCTAACATATGCCATTTATATAAATAACTTAGCTCTTACATAGGCCCTTGTGTCCTGAGGTGTGGCGGGCTCCAATGAGCTCCTCCTCAGCAACAGGTCGCCACTGAATGCAGCTAAATGACGGCAGGCTAACCAATACCAAAGTTGCTTCTAAATAAATGATACCTCACTTGCTTGAACTATATTTTTATAATTCAAATTTAGTTGCAGCCATGTCCTGTTGGGTTGCACCTGTGCGCTCAAACAGACATTCAACATTTATATATCATATGAGCAGAACATTGAAGACCAAACATTTCTTTTTTTCCCTCTCTGATGCTCACAAATTGACTTGATCAGCAAATTTCTGCCAAATGAGCTCTCTCTGTTGCTCCTCTCTCAGTATTGCTTTTTTTTCATTAAAAATGCAGTAATCAATGTATATTAAAGTTCTCCTTCACTGAAAATCCTGAAAAACTGAGCTTCCTTTCATTAAAATCAGTCACTCTGTGTTCTGAAAGCATGCTGCATATGAACATTTTATAAAAACTCTAATCCGTGAATCAGTTAAATAAAGAAAAGAGACCAGAAAAAGCCTGTAAAAGTTCAGCAGTTTGTAAAAGCACAGCAACCACACGTCATAATGCTAACTTAGCATTCATGGCCTCGCCTACCTAGCTTTGGACCGCCCACAGTAATGTTGTTTTTGGCAAGGTGAAAGCTGAGCCTCTTCCAGCTGCTCAAACGTGACCTACGCTTCGAAACATGAATTCTAATGTCAGCCGCTGGTTAAATCTCCCGGTCCCATTTAGCTCTCTGTTAGCTCTCTCTGTTCGTCAGCCCAGTGTGTGCATGGGGGATGTGGTGGTGCTCGTTATGAACAGACTATTAGCTCTAATCAGACAGACAACTCGCTGAATGTGAGCGTACTGCTAAGCAAAGAACAATAAATTATCAAGGAGTGATGCATAAAACGGAGGGAGACTGTGGCAGCATGTGACGTCCTGAAGACTGTAACTGTAGTAGCTGTGGTGGTGGAGTCCTGCTGCGGCCAGTAGCACGTGGGAGTCCGGTCTTGTTTGGTAATGCTGCGTAAACTGGGTGGTAAGCTTTGTCTACGCATAAATACCAGCTCAATTTTTGTCTCTTGATACTGATTTTAGTAAACAGAGACAGTGTGAGAGTAGTGTTGCAGTTAGCCAATCAGAGTACAGAATCTTGCATGTCATTAATCTTACTGAACAAGCCCCCCCACTTCTCTTTGAGTCTCCACGCCCACTCCCACACTGAACTGGCATAAACTGAATTTTTTATTTTATTTACAGAAACCGACTCGAACTGAAATGTTTCATACCAGAGAAATTAATAAAAACACCAGTGAAGGAGAACTTTAAGTAGGAGGATCTATCCTTTTTTCCACTTGTTGCCATGGTGAATCATGTTGTCTGTCTCCCATTGATAAGAGCTTTTATTACCTCATGCACAAGTGTAAGTCAGGGTAACTTTGACTCTGTGTTAGCTGATTCTTAACACCTGCTCTAAAACCGAAAACTCAGAGTTTGACAACTCAGAGTTGACCAACCTCGAGTTTAAGTTTTGACTGAGTTTGTTAAACCTGCTTTCTGAAACGGACCCCATGTCTCGCCATCCATATATAGGTTCACTCTAAAAACAGGCCACAAAATTCTAAAAGAAGACTCCAAAAACCCTAAATATCATCAAATGTACCACAGAAAATAAATCTGTTTATGTCAGTATGCAGCTATACAGCTGATGTTGAATAGAGTAGAATAGAAACCTACATTATTGTCCCAAAGCAGGAAGATCAGATGTACCAGCAGCGAGTTAAAGGTAAGTGGAAGCATGCAGATTTAAATTAAAGATGTCTGTGTAACAGAACAGATATAAAAAAGTGACTGTAAATAAGGGTAAGTTTACATCATAAAAAAATATAGCCATGCGTTGTCATAGGAATCCATGTCTGAGTTCTCTAAAACAAGAATAAGGCGGATCATCCTTTTCTTGTATTTTATGGAGTTTCTCCACTGATACGACTCGGCTCGGCTTGGTACGACTCAGTCTTGTTACCATTGTTTTTCCACTGGCAGAAGTTGGCTGAGCCGCACCAAGCCAATATAATTTTTCGTACCAGCTCTGCTGTGGTTTCATCCGTGCTGAAGTCGTACTGAAAAGCGAAGTCAGACAGCTGTCGGTCACTGATTGGCTAGAGGGCGGAGTCACTGACTGAGTAACTTGACTGCATCTTTGACAACAAACCGACAGCCATTTTGAAACCTCGCTACGGCGAGTGGATGTGTTTAGTGTTTGCTGAAGAACAAAGACAACATTAAAAACCAGTGCTGTGATCCAAACGGAGTTTCAGCTTTTCTTGTTAGCTGAAGAGAAGATTCAGTGTGAGCTGGATGAAGCTGCTCGCTGTGAGAGGATTATCAAGGAGGACTCAGAGCTGATCGTGGTTCATAGCCGATGGCTCTCACCTGCAGGCCAAAGCAGAGAAACGGAGAACGCTGAAGCCCTGAACTCACTGCCTCGTACTCTTGGTAAGAAGCAAATTTCATGCCGCTTGTGTATTTTATTCACAATTTTAACCTATTCAGCTGCATATCAACTTCAGTATGACTGTTTTTTCATTATCAGTTATCCAAATTGTTCTGATGCTAGTTTGTGTAAATATGAATTACCTACTTAAGTAAGACTTTATTGAATTCTTATTGTATGTTTTAAAATGCACTTGTTTCTGAACTTTTTCTATACCTGTCTAATAAAAATATCTAAGTTATCTGCTTATATTTTCATTTGCAGTTGCTGGTTGGTGGAATCCATAGTGCAACCAAAGCATTCACTTTTTGAATGTTAATGGCTCATCACTGAAAAAATGTATTAATTATTTTCATTTTACAATATTTTGTCTGGCATCCGGGGTCAGCAACCTTTTAAAATCTGATGGCAACATTTGCTCTGGCCGCTATAAAGTAAAAAAAGTCTAGTGCTACAAAATAAGTGAATTGCATACATTTGAAAAGCTGTTGAAAAGCCTAAATTTAGTTCTTCTTTTAAGATTGTTTCACACATCCATAGGTTGTGGATCCCTGGGGAAAAAATATGTTTTTAAAGATGGGAGTAGGGAGTAGAACACACAAAGAGCAACTGTAACAGACTGAGGCTTTTGCTGTGTCATGCATACTAATTGATACTACTCAAACATGGGATATTATCTATAAAACACATTGTAGTGCTGCTGATAAAAAAAAGTATAAACATTTTCAAAGCACACAGCTTATTAGAGAACAGATACAGTTTTAGTTTGTGACTTCGTGGCATGTATGGATTATAGTAGATCTGGTTAAGTGAAACATCTTAAAACAACAGAATTAAATGTAGCCAGGAGGATGGAATTAATTTGAGAATACGTTGCAAAGTGCCACAGGTTTAACACCAATGAGACCACGAAACAGATTTTGGACAGTTAAAACAAATAATTTAAACTGTAGCAGTCTGAGGCCAGTCATGCTTCTGTCATGTCTAACTTCCACAGAGCAATGGCAACTTGTTTTTTTTAAGGGGACACAGAGGTGAAAAGCGCTGGACATACTTTGCTGCACATGTAGATGAATGTTTGTTCTGACGTCCTGAAGTTCTGTAGCCACTGAGCTTCGGTGAAACCTAGAAGAACAACGTCCAATCCCTGCAAGGCCTGGTTAAACGACCAATCCAATGGTAGGCTGCGACGACTACGCAGGGCAGTCATCTGAAACAAGTACACACAAAATACTTATTACTAAAGCCAACTGGTCATTATATGTTTTTACACTTGGCTTTAGTGAATAAATAAATACCCAGAGCGTATTTATAGCCCACAAACCTGGGCTACTATTAGCATTGGCTTACCCACACAACCCACCTCTCCACACAAGCCACCTCTGGGTACTGTCTGCAGCGTCGTACTCCTGCAGGGGTTATTACACTTGTTTGTAGTACTCCACCGTGTTTTTCCTTGCAGCATGTAGCTTTTTCGGGGTTTTTATTCTTTGATGAGAGAGGCTTTCTCTTCGACGTGCGATTTCAAAAAGCCACAGACTTAGCAAAAAGCTCACGATTGCTAGGGGGATCGCCATTGTTCTTCTTCTCTGAGCCTTTGTGTACTTCCCGCTATGTACTCTGGGGCCACCCACCGTATGACGCACTCGCTCACTTGAGATGCTCTGGTGTGTTGCAATAGAGAAGCAACACAAAACGAGTCGTGCTGTGCGGCACCAAGTCGTACGTGGTACGGTACGGCACGGCAAAGGGGTACAAGGGGAGAAACACCATTGTTTAGCAGCTTGGCCAGCCTTAAACAAGAGCCTGTCTGCGACAAGGCTCAACTCTGTCAGAACCCCGCTGCATATCTCCCTTCTCACCATAAGCAGCTTCTGCCTCTAGCACTTCAATGATATGTCTTCATAACAAAGTTAATCAAAAGCTTTCACTGCAGGAGGGAGCACTGTGAAAGGCTTCCTCACTGTCATCTAATAATCTCATATCATGCTACGTTCCCTAGATAAAAAACAGAAATATGTGCAAGTAACGGAAGGAATGTTAATTCAATTGAGGAAACATTCTTAAAACACACACAAAAACTCCATCAGGGATACAAACACATACTGTACTATGTTTGTTGGGAGCAGTGATGGTTAGTAAGTCTTCCAGCTGCTGGTAGGAAGGATCTGCGAAAATGCTACTTTTTGTACCTAGGATGAAGCAGTCTGTCTTTGAAGGAGTTGTACTAGAGTACATCCCCAAACATATAGATACTGATATTTTCAGAGGGAGTATCCACTAAGGAAGCCTCTGGTTTCTAGGAAAAGCATGAAGGCCAGGCTAAAGCTCACTAGATAGAATGCAGATAAAGACCATGACCATGACCAAGACCAAGACTGAAATAACGGCCCCTGGACAGATGATTCTAAAGCTGAATTATCTGGAAACCAAAATGGAGGACGATTTTGGCATAAACCAAAAACCAACGCTCATGCTGACTGTGATGTGTGGAGGTGGAAGTTTCATGTTTGAGGCTGTTTTGCTAGAGCAGAACCTGGCTTGCTTATCATCACAAATTATAAGTAAAAGGCGACTGTTTGTTGAACATTGCCTACTGTATGTACCACTCTGCGTTGGTTTATTACACCAAATTTCAAAGAAATATGTTGGGATTTTGCGACTTTATCTTGACAAAATGGCAGATTTTTGAAGTGATTCCTGTAGGTGAACACTTGAGAAGCAGCAGCGACAAAAGGCCACCACACAGAACAAAATGGTCAACATGACCAGCGCGCAGCCTTCAGTCCCAACGTAACCTTTTAGCAGTTTCCCGATTACAACACCTGGCTGCTTTCATTACAACCATTTAATATTTAACACCCTCAACACGGCTGTACCCTCAGTAACTGGAGACAGATTGAATGTGTGCATGCGTGTGTGTGCCACATGAGATACCTTTACTGACAGGAAGTGAAGGCTCGTGGATGTGTGTGTTGGTGTGGGTGTGCGATACCTGATGCTGGCTCTCACACGCTCTCTGTATTTAGCAACAGTTACCATTGGGTAGAACAATTAGTCACTAAGGAGGGTTGTCAAGCAATTAGATTGGTAGGAAATAAAGTGCACAAACACATAAGCCTTTATTCAATTCATTCAATTAATTACCTCATTAGAGGGCAAAAAATACATCTTATTGCACGGACAATTTAATTTAGAGCTGTAGAATTTTTTTCTGAAGTTAGCTATCTACATCTGACAGCTACCATAAATGTTGTCAAAATGGAAAAAATAAATACATCAATATATCCCACAAATAAATAGCCTTGAAGATATGGACACACAAAATCCCGCAGCTCAGTCTGCTTAAACCCTTCTTTGTTTATAACCTGAGAAGAGGGAGGAGCTATATGTGGAATTGCATTGGTATTAGACTCCTGTCTTTATCATCATCCTAGAATCACTAATATGGCCACTTGAATTTTTTTCAAGGCCAAAACACTATGTTCTATTTGATGTGTTCGTGCTTTCCCATACTCCAAAATTAGACATAAACCACTCCCTGGACTTGTCTTAACCAGAGAAGTATCTTGTTCTGGTATGAGCTCTTGCACTTCAAAGTGGCAATTAAAAATCATCCATCCTTGCTGACGCATTTGCTTTTCAGACAACACTGCTGAGCTGCAGGCTGCAAGCGAAGCGGACCAGCCTGTGGGAGAAGATAGGAGTCAAATGTTGCAGAGCTGAGATGACAACTCTGGGTCACACACAGACGTGGGTGGCGCTAATCAACATTCTAGCTCCCAGAGGAGAAGAAGAGAGCTCAGCTTCCACAGGAGAAGAAGATAACCCAGCTCCAATAGGAATGGGTGGAGTTTTACTGCAGCAAACGGACGGTCTCCGCCGCCCGATCGCTCTCTTCCATTCAGACTTGGCGTAAATTGAACTGGAGAAACCCTGTCTCTTCCAGCTAAGCCCTTTGATTAAGGGCTTGATCAAGGGGGGAAATTCCCTACTTCACTTTTCTTCGCTGGAGAGAGCAGAGGACAAGAGTTTCTGGGAGAAACTCCCTCCAAGCAAGAAAAGACTGCCAATAAATCAGGTGAATCGCAAACCACTGATGAAACAAACCCAATTGTTCTGCCCTCAAAGCCTGCCAAAAGCTTTCAAAGTTACAGACGCTGCAATGAGAGAGAGAAAGGGAGCTGAACCCCTGCAGGCTGCAGGATCTGAGCCAGCCAGAAACCGCATTTATCCACTGCAACAGAGACAAAATGAGGTGAATGTCATGCTGGAGACACTGCAAAGAGGTAATGTTCAGTGAAGGAAAGTTGGTGCTGATCACTGCTTAGCCAATTCGGAGAGGACAAACCGATTTCCAGTTAAAGGTGAGCTACCTGTGTCCCCAACAGCCGTGAGGCCCATTGTTAGCTACCACAGCAATTATTAGCCAGTGGCTAACGTTCTTGAGCCCCCCTCATCATCCACAGAGAAACCTGGAGAACTTAATCATTCAGTGAGGTGTGCCTGGGCAGAGGCAAGATTAATTTAAGATAAATAGGATTCAAGGGCTGTATGTTTTACACTGTGATTTGTTACCTTGTGTAAGATGTCATCTGCCAATGTTTGCGTACAAACAGGCCGTTCGGCCTGCAGTTTTAACTAGATTTTTCAAAGTTTTTTTTGACTGAGAATCGTTTTAAATCCTGCAATCTGAGTTATTCAATCCAACAGGAGTTTATTATCTTTGTTTAATGTTTGCTAAATGAATCAGAGTGGCTTTGAGCAATGCCATGTGAGCTACCTGTAGGCTGCATGCTCAAGCCAACACACGTGTTATGCTTGCCCAATGTGAGCAAATTTTGGCAAGTAAAATTTGGAGCGCTATCTGCCACATGGCGAGTAATGTTTGCACCAAATTATTCATGTATTATAATCCTTGTTTCTAAGGATTTCGGTGATGCTCCTCTCCTGTCTGCATGCAATGTACACAAGTGTACGTGAAACTTCAACGATACACCATATGTAATTTCCCATTATCCATGTAGTTGTTATCTTTGGGTTAAAACTAGCAGGATGATGTAACTGAGGCTGAGTGAAACTGGTGATTTTAATGTGCAGTCATTTATTTTAGGCAGAAAACATTTGGTCTTTTCATCGAAGCACAGGTAGGATCAGCCAGCAACAGCTTCAGTTGGTGTATCAACATACAGGACTCAGCGGAGTTTATATCTGATCTGACTGAGCAGGACCTGGGCTTGCGCAGCTAGCATGCTGGGCTAGGAGCGCTCTGGTTCGACTGCAACTCAGTTGCAATAATACATCCTGTATGTTAGAGTCTCAAAGTATCCACCATAAAAAGTCACTATATTTGTCACTAGTTCCTTTTAAAGAGAATAGTTGTTAGAGGAGTCTAAACACTCGCTAAAAATAGAGACACAGTTGCTATGTTGGCAGAGCTTTTCCCTTCAAGATGAGATGAAGTCACATGACTGTACAGGGCATGAGCACCGCTAAACTAAAACAAATCTTTTCTTTTTTTTTTATACCAAATTTACCAACGTGGACAAAATGACAGACAACAGTCATACATTTCGGTATCCGTCAGTTTGCGGTACAACGCCCAGCCCTACTATGAAGCAAGTTAAAACTGTTCAGAGGTCCAATATAAGCCCAGAGACACTTTCAGATCTTCCAATGGTGCAACTGTGTTCTCCAGAGATCAGGGACTATAACCAACCTAATGCCATAATGCTGTGGCACAAATACTGTGTCAGAAGCAGGAGACCAGATTTCATGGATGGAGAAAACAAGAAGTCTGACTAGATTTTAATAAGTGTTAATAAAAAAATTATTATTAAATTATTATTATTAAAAAACAAAAACAAAAATCAGAACTGACCAAAAAGTTGTTACTCCTCTCTGTTTGGCTCCAACACAATATCAGATAATAGAATAATGTGTTTTGGTTATATCTGTGTAAAAATCATTTAGAATTTCAGGCAATGAAAAATATGCTTGGTCTGTAAATAGTTTTACTGGCCAACTTGCCCGGTGAGTAAAAACATTAATATTGGACCCTGTTGGAAAGTTGCTGTTTGCCCATTATTTCACATACATAGTAATTTATTGTTCAATGAACATCTAGCTCACTCCTTCACCTTTTGTTTATTCACCTCATTCTTAACCATGCAGGTAATAAACAATAACAGAGACTGAAATATTTGGCTATTAATATAGTTCCTGAATATCAGGTGGTACCCCTTATATAATAATTTTCCAGAAATTTTTAACCTTATTGATTTCAATAAGCAATCCTTCATAAATATTCATAGCCAAATAAATGGATTGCAGATTCCCCCATGACAACAGATTCACCTTGCTACAGAGCTCTAAGAACCATTTAAAGCTGCTATACTAAATTTCCAAAACAAGCGATCTTAAAAAAATTTTTTTCACACACCTTAAAGAGCAACTCACCCAAAAAACATTACTTTCTCCAAATAATGCTTTGTCTTTACTTCTTCTTTGCATTATGAATTGGTTGTTTGACATAAAACAAATTGTCCTAATTAGTCTGAAACTAATCAGTAGTTTAAAACTAACTTAGCGTCACTCTCAAGCTCTTGTATACAAGCTTTGGACTTTAGGCATGCATATTCAATCAATCAATCAATCAATCAATCAATCAATCAATCAATCAATCAATCAAACTTTATTTATAAAGCGCTTTTTCAACTACATAGAGTCTCAAGGTGCTTTACAGATTAAAATGACCCCACAAAACTCACACTTCCCAAACCCAAAATAAAATCATCATCACAACCATATGTAAATTTGAGGTAGTCTTTTTCGGAAGACCAGAATGCAGGGTGTTAGAATAATCAAGTCTACTGGTGATAAAAGCATGCATTAGCGTCTCCGTATTGGCCCGAGAGAGAATTGGGTGGACTCTGGCAAAGTTCTCTAGGTGATAAAAACCTATTTTTAAAAAATATTTTTAATGTGTGGAATAAAAGTCAGCTCAGAGTCAAAAATCATGCCCAGGTTCTTCACTTATCAAGGATAAAAAGACAATGATTGTAGTTTTGGTAAAAGTTTCTCTCTCTGAGCCTCAGGACCGATAACTAAAACTTCAGTTTTGTCCTGGTTGAGCTGGAGAAAGTTTTCTGCCATCCAGGATTTAATGTCTAAAATGTAGTTAAAAAGTGCATCCATTGGCCGTTTGTCATCGGGAGACATGGAGATGTACAACTGTGTATCGTCAGCATAACTGTGAAAGTTAACTCCTGGTCTTCTGATGACACTGCCAAGAGGGAGCATATAGAGGGGCCTAAAACTGAACCCTGGGGCACACCACATATGATCTTATGGACCTTAGAGGAACAGGTATCTAAACTTACCATAAGGTCCTGTCTGTGAGATATGATGTGAACCATTTATGAACAGCACCAGAGAAGCTGATCTGTTTTAAACGACTTAAAAGAATAGTGTGGTCTACTGTCTCAAAGGCAGCGCTTAGATCCAGTAGAACCAACACTGTCACCTTCTTAGTATCATAGTTTAATCTAAAATCATTTAAAATCTTTAAAAGAGCCGTCTCGGTGCTGTTGTTCATCCTAAAACTAGACTGAAATTTCTCTAAGACATAATGAGCGTTAATAAAATCATTAAGTTGAATAAAAACAGGTTTTCCTAAAACGTAAAAATGGTGAGTTAGATACTAGTCGGTAATTGTTTAAATCATTAAAATCTAAATTGCTCTTCTTCAGCAGGGGCCTCACTACCGCCCCTTTACAGGCGGCAGGAAAAACCCCCGTCTGAAGGAAGCAATTAATAAAGTTTAAAATCTCTTCTTTAAAAGAACCATTGAACTACATAAAAAAAAACGGGTGGGAATCGGGTCCAAAGTGCTTGTGGTGGGCCTCACTGAGGAGAAAACTTTATCAAGGGTCCCAGCATCTACCAGGACAAAACTGTCCAGTGTTTCCTCTGGTGAAGGCAGACACTCAGATTTGTCGAAAACCATGTTAGTTTGAGAGGATAAAATATAAAAGAAGAATGTTGTCAATGGTGGAAAACAGAATTTTTGAATTATTTTTATGTTCTGAGATCATTCTGGAAAAGTATGTATTTCTGGAATTTCTTAAAGCGCTTATTGTATGATTTGAGATGTTCTATGTATATCTTCATACTGGACTGTGACATCACCATCAACTCATTGGTCATTGCCTCCATTCTATGCATGGTATATTTTACTGTTCTTTTCGCAGTAAGTTTTATAATTCATTCTTATTTTTACTTGGTAGTTAGTTCTATGAGTTATCAGATTAGTGAATTTATTGATTAAAGTATTTTGATTGGAAATTTGAATTCCTTTTGTAAATGAACTCTTGTATTTTGGAGAGTTGTTGTTAATCCATATGCATGTGTAGCAACTTGCCATTCAAGGAACGCTATGAGCTTATTCCTTCATCTATTGTTTAACTACCTCAGCCTTATCAATAAGGTAGTTGTAAACTTAAACTGAGACTGAACTATTTGGCCCTTATGTTTCTTGAACAATGAGGTGGTGCTTCTAACTCTGTCATCCTAAATTACACTTTTAATGATTGTCCTGGCAAATTATTCAGTTATTCATAGCCAAAACATACATATTATTGCATCACAACACACATTGCACTTTATGTAATATGATGCTGAAACTGATATGTTCTGAATGGATTGAAATGAATTTAATTTCAATTTATATGATTTTGACCCCCTCATTTTTTTCTAATCCACTCCAGAGTTGGGGTACCGATATATGTTGTCCTTACTCATAAAATGTTCCACAAACTCCTTTGTTTTAGCTTTAATCTTAAATTTTTTCATTCCCAAAGTTCTTCTGAATCATGTCAAAATCAGTTAGCTGAATATTTACAAACATAAATCCACTTTATTTCTTGATAAGTGACAAGAAGCTGTATTCCCTGTTTTGCTTCTCCTCTTCTAAAATCTTGACATTTTAACTTCATATCTGCATATTTGTTCCACCCAGTTTCCTATTTTTGGGAGAAGTACCTAATCAGTTCTAATCCTTGCCATGATGACTCCATCTTTGCCTTAAGCTCCATAAAGCTGACCTTTAAGACCTCACAGGTTTGCAGTTAAGCCTAAACAGAAGGTAGAATAATTAATGCACATTAGAAGGCCCAATAATCTCTGCTCGACTCAGTGGGCTGTAATTCCTCAGCCAGGCACCCAATCAGTCGCCCCGCTCTCCTACCCATGAGCCCGCGGTGCAGTTGCATTAAGCAATCCACATTAGACATAATGTAGTCCACAATAAGCAAAGGTGCTGAGTTCTGCTTGGAACTTGGGCTAAGCTTCCACTGATCTGAGGATTGCTCTACAGAGTCACACTGCTGTTGTTCCTTGCACCCGCTGCTGACAGCAAAACAGCACTGGCCGACTGAACGCACACCCACAGGGACTCACTCAGAGCTGAGGAGACATGGCTCTGCGCCGATCGCCCTCATCCACCTGTGCAGGTGAGTGACTCGGGGACCTTTAGGAACCATTCTTCACTTCCCATTGTGTGACCTGTCCTGTCTATCCCTTCCTGTACCTCCGCCCAAAAAAAGATATATACTGGTGGGTATCAACAGACCCTTTTGCGTGGTGGTGGTGGTGGTGGTGGTGGTGGGGCAATCAGCGTAGGTGTACAGTTGCTTCAGAGTTTCATTTAGACTTTGATGTGCCAGCGTACTTTATTGGTAGATTTCAGGAGAATAAATCAGGTATTTGGCTGACACAGAACCACTCTGATAGTCCAGTAATATTCCCTGTCTGCCGCATGTTCAACTTGGAGTGAGGTGGGCAACCTAAAATTACTGAAACATGTTTATTTTTTTATCAGTGAAATAGAAAGGACAAAATATCTCATGACATTTCTTTCCATTTAAATAACGTTCTTTTCATAAAAATAAAAAAAATCCCAATAGCTCCTCTGTCTTCCTATGCACTTTATCCCTGCTGAATAAAAGCACTCCATATAATGACGCTTCCGCTAGCATATTTTTATACTTTTACTTTCAGTATCTTTTTTAACCTCACAATTCATGATCTTAACAATACTTATAATAAAAAGAGTCCAAAAGAAAATACAAAACAATAAATCATGGGGGGAACACAAACAACAACAGGAGGAGCTGACGTGAGGTAACCAGGAAACATTTATTCCACACTGTTAGAAATAGGGGTACAGAAAGGATACATAACGGAAACCCAAGGTACAAAAAAGAGAAATTAACACAGTTTAAGGACAAATATTGGACCTCAGGGTAATTATCTGTACCTTTGTCCTTGTCTGAACGGTACAAACATGTCCCTCAGTACTAAAAATTACATTTTTGTACCATTTCTAGGAAAGGGTATAATTTCCAGTGGTTATGTTTTTTACAAAAAAATACATCCATTAGCAAATCTAGATTTATTTAAATGGATTTCATAGTTTTATTGTAAAGAAATTTAAATCTAAATTTTTACTTTTTTTATATTAAATTTAAATCAATAAATAAATTAGGGCGGCTATTTTTCAATTCTATTCACTTTTATTTATATAACGCCAAGTCACAACAAAAGTCATTTCAAGACAATTATCCAAACATTCCAACTTTTCTATGGAAGGAATCCCAGATTGCATCCAGAGATCTAGCAGCTCTCTAGCTCAACCTGGCCAATGCCTACGGATTTATTCCACACAAGCTTGTTGAAACCACACTGGTAAGACACCATGTTCCTGTCATGATCCGCAACCTCATCATGGACTATTACTACAACTTCAGCGTGCGAGTCTCTTCAGGCCAAGTAACATCCTCCTGGCATCAACTTGAAAAGGGCATAATCTCCGACTGCACAATATCTGTATCTCTCTCCTCACTGGCCATGAACATGATTGTCAAGTTGGCCAAGGTGGAATGCAGAGGGCCCAAGTCAAGATCTGGGACACGTCAGCCCCCCATAAGAGCCTTCGTGGACGACTTAACAGTAATGACAACATCTGTTCCAGGATAAAGGTGGCTCCTCCAGGGGCTTGAACGGCTCATCTCCTAGGCAAGGATGAGCCTGCTAAGTCCAGGTCTCTGGTCCTAAAGAAGGGTAAAGTGCCCGACAGTTTCCAATTTGCCTTAGGAGAGACCATGATTTCATCTGTAATTGAAAAACCGGTCAAGAGCCTGGGGAAGATCTTTGAAAGCTCCCTGAAGGACTCAGCTGACATAAAACAATCTAAGCACCACCTGATTACCTGGCTCACAGCAATTGACAGATCTGGCCTCCCTGGAAAATTCAATGCCTGGATCTACCAGCACAGACTCATGCCAAGAATACTCTGGCCCCTGTTAGTCTACGAGGTACCAACATCAACAGTCGAGGCTCTAGAGAGGTCTATCAGCCAGTTCCATGGCCGGGGCTCCCTTGGTCCTTGAGCAGCATGGCCCTGTATGGCCATTCCACCTGGCTGCATCTTCCTTTAACTGGACTAACAGAGGAGTTCAAAGTCACCTGGTTTATATAAGTGTTGATGACAGGGACTCCAGAGACACAACAGGTCGCAGCAGCAGGAATCCATGTGAAGACCGAGATGAAGTGGCAGGCGCAAGTAGCCATCACTAAAGCTGAGGCGTGACTAAGGCACAAAATGCTTGTGGGCTCACTGGCAACGGGACGAGCAGGTTTTGGTTGTTTTCCAAAGCCATGTTATGGTCTGGCTCATGGAACAGAGAGTTGCAGACTGATTCATGTGATATGCCCTGAGGTTCAGTTTTAGGCCCAGTGCTTTTTAACCTCTATATTCTCCCTCTTGGCAGTGTCTTCAGAAGACACTAGAGCTAGGGGAGGGGCGGCACCTCTGGTTCCATGACCAGGTTTGGCGCCTTTGGCGGACTCCATCTCCACTGCAATCCAGCACAGCAAGACCCAGGCAGTCCCCAAACAAACAAACACCTTCATTAGAACTGGGCAGAAGGTACAACACCACCGGCCTTGCCCTACAGTGGGACTCCTCTCTACTGCTCGAGATTGGCAGTTTCAAGTAGACATAGGAAGACAGCTCAAGTTCCCAGGCAATATCACAGTGAGTTTTCACCACCCAGATATAGGGCTAACATCTGAGTTTACCAAGCAAGTAGTTATCCTAGAAATGATAGCCTCCTGGGAAGACCGTATGGAAGAGGCCCACGACCACAAGAGGGCTAATTACGTAGAGCTCAGCTCGGAGTGCCGGAACAATGGCGGAAACGTTAGCTGTGAGCCAGTCGAGGTCAGGTGCTGAGGCTGTGGATCCACAGGGGGGATCCGTGGAGCAACAAGCCACTTGGACACAAGCCAGGGACTGATCACCCCCGTCTAGGTTGCCCAGTTGAGGGTGTATGAATATTCAAGACCCGAAACACCCTACGACCCTTGGTTCTTCACTGATGACGTGTCCAAGTTCTGGTGTATTCAAATTCTTGCTCTTCATTGAACAGATGGTATCATGAGGGAAGAATATCATGAGGAACAATTGAAGAAACCCAAGTTAAAGCTTGGGTGCCAACAGGTCTTAAAACTGGACAATTCAGCAAAAAAAAACAAAAACAAAAAAACGTATTCATCCCAAATGAATATGATGTTTTCATACTGTGGATGGTGATGCTGTGGGAAGGAAGGATTTCCAGTAGCAGTCAGTCTTGCAACAAATCTAGAGAGGCCTCTGACTCTGCTGCTGTATGACAGCCTCATGACTGACATGAGGTGATAAAAGCTCAATATCCAGACAGCAGGGAGGTTGTTCAACTGTAAAGCTGCATTCACACCGCACATTTGGTCTGTGTCAGGCAACGCATTCAATGGATGAAGTTTGAGGTATGTGCTTTTTGGCTTCCATAGCCTGCTTCTGAGGAAAAAGCAACGCACGGGCGGGGCTTCCTCTGTTGCCGCACATTCTGAAGTTTCTGAACTACGGTGGATCGAATCGAGAGAGTGACTTGGCTTTATTAGCTAGATAAAGCTAGACAAGATTGGCATTGGGTGCATCAGCGCCCACTATTCAGATGCATTCTGAGTTTGGGGAGTTTAACCATTTGCTCCAGGAGCTGCGTATGGATAAGGTTCGCTTTCAGTGCTACTTCCGTCTGTCCCGCACCTAATTATACGATCTCCTCGGCCGCATCGGAGCTTAAATCTCCTACCAGGACACCAACTACAGGTTCTCTGTTCCTCTTTAGGAGCGCCTGTCCATCTATCTTCGGTAAGTGTTATTTAGGATTTTTAAAATCTGCCTTTGTTGAAAATGTTTTCCCTGGGCCCGCGCTTCATTCAAGATACGTGTATAGTGACATCACTACTGTGAGACGCTCTGATTGGTTGGCGCACTGCATTAACTCCGTTGGATCCGTCAAAAGTTCAGCTTGCTGAACTTCTGTAACGCATGCGTTGGTACGTTGTAGTATGAAACGCAAACGTCGTTGACGGAGCCAACGTACTCAACGCAACGCAGAGACTTTGACGGAACTCTGACGTACTCCACCATAGACTTTACATGTAATCTTGCCGCAACTGACGCTGACGCATGGGCTTGGTCTGAATGCAGCATAACATGGTCAGTTGTTTGCAAGCATTGCTGATCCACCTCATTTGCTTTTACTGCTTTTCTTTAAATCTGTATCTGGTTGTGTGGTTAGAAATGTGGCAAAGATGTATTAGCTGAAGATAGGATCCTAGCCTGTATGGATGAATATGTTAATGGATGGATGGATGGATGAAGTTTAGTTACAAAGTAAAGGATAATTCAGCAATCTGCTCGAAGAGGCTTTTTAAAGTCTACCAAAACCTTTGGCCTTTAGTCATACAGGTTAAAGGTGAATCTATGAAATCCACAGGGAAACACATGTAAACTTCTTAAAGGGATATTCCACCCCTTAGTAATTTTTTCCCCCCATATTCTCCAGAGTTAGATAAGTGAATAAAAAAGTATTTTGTAACTAGCCCACTAATTCCCCTGATCTGGCAGCAGTCAGTTTGCTTTAGCTTTAGCTTTAACTTTAGCTAAGTATAAACTATTAGAATGTTAGTAGTTCCCATTCCCTTACATTGATTTTTGATAAGCTAAAGCCAACTAAATTTAGCTTTAGCTTAGTATGAACTACTAGCATGCAAGTAGTTCCCATTCACTTACATTGCATTATGCTAAGATGAGTCAGGTGGACTTTAGCTTTAGCTTAGCATAAATTACAAGCATGCTAGTAGGTCCCATTCACCTACATTGGGTTATGCTAAGCTAAAGGAAATGGACTTTAGGTTTATCTTAGTATAAATTACTAGCATGCTAGTAGTTCCCAATCACTTGCATTGGGTAATGCTAAGCTAAAGCAAATGGGTAATGACTGGGCTGGTTACAAAGTGCGTTTTTCTCACTTATGTAACCCTGGGGAATATGAAAACAGACAACTTTATTTAGGGGGGGAATATCCCTTTAATTTGTAAACGATTCAAAAGAATTGCTTCATCCAACCTGACTTAAAAAAGTAATATTTTTCATTTAATTTCAGACATCATCTGGCACCATCATGACGTGAAAATTTTTTTTTTGCTACATTCTAATGTTGAGTTACTTTGTACGGTAAAAATGTATATTGGCAACTTCTAATTTACAGTTATAATCAAGTAAGCACTCATAAATGTCTGCACTTCTCAACGGTTCATGAAGGCTTCAAACTCTGTGGTCATATTAAGATTTGCCTGCAGCTGTAGCACATTAGTGTTCTCCCTGCTCATTGGTAATAACACCAAACCACGGAAAGCAGGCTTCTGGCTGAAGTTCCTGCACAATCAATGAGACAGCATGTGATAAAAGCATCAGCATTAAGGCTTTGTGCCATGCTGCTGCTGTGGCTGCCTATTATCCCCTCCCTGGAAGATGCCCTTTGTCTCCTCCATTACAATCAAGTGTAGAAAAAGAGAGAGAGCGTTTTTGTCTCACAATCAGCAGTACAAAAAAAATAATCTTCTTTAATTCTACTCGTTTTTTAATTTTTTAAGGGGAACTCCAATTTTAACAAGGACCTGCTTTATATGTATACTTGACAGATTACACCCTCTCACCAGAGCCAACCTGGCGACCTCCCAGTAACCGAGCAACACCCGCTGATGTCAACCAAGTGGCAACCGTTGCCATTAAACGCTTCTTCCCTCTTGGCACGAAACACAGCAGCAACTCTTGACCTCTCTGCCAGCTTTGGTGTCGCAAACAGCCCTACGACAAACAGATCTGAATAATGATAGCAAATACAGAAAGAGTTGAAGTGAGCTGTCCATGGTGCTGAAATGAGAGCACTGCTCATGGCCTGGTGTGTTACTATGGCTACAGCTGTCTGTATCCCTAAAATAACCACACACAAACACAAAAGCGCACAAACACAGTAACCTTATTACAAAAAGAGAGAGGAAAATAGCAATCTGTTTCTGACAGCATGGCAATCAGACCAAGATGGGGGAATGTCTGTTTTGTCGCTGCTACACTTGAAATCCTTCAGGGAAACAGTTGGAGGAGAAGAGGTGTCTCAGCAACAAGTCTTCACCTAATCCAACACTAACCCTCTGCTGTTCTTCCTGTAAAACCTTAACCAGGATGCATCCTTCACATTTAGTCAAAAATATGTATTTCTTTGGGCCTTTTGTACGATAGACTAACACAAGGTAAATTTGGGGAAGTAGAAGTACAATTATTTCAACATTTGCCCTTTGCATAAGAAAATCTGATGTGTGGCCTGCAATGTCTATCCCACTTTCAGTTACTCCTAAATAACATCCAGTGCAACAAATTGCCCTCAAAAGCACTTGGGCTCCTTGTCTACTTATGTCAAGGCATTTGTTGGAAATCTAGGTGCTGTTTCTGACTCAGCAACACCCCTCTAGCTGCAAACAATTAGGTAAAAACAGCTCTTTCCCCCTCAGGAAGATCTCTAAGTTAAAACCCTTTTTATCGAAGCCAGAACTAGAAATGATCATCAGTGCATTTGTCTCCTGGTTTTTTGACCATTTTAAATACCTTCTAACTGGTTTAACTAAGAAAGACCTGGATCAATTGCAGCTTGTGCAAAATTCTACTGCAAGGCTCCTAACTGGAGAACATGAAGAGTGTCATGTTACTCCTACCTTGGCCTCCTTTTACTGGATTCCTATAAACTTTTCAGTCACAAATTCTGACCATGACGTTTAGAGCCCTTCATGATCTAGCTGCCCCACTGACCTGCTACAGATCTACTCTCCTACGCAGCATCTGAGATCACAAGGCCTGTTACTTCTGTCAGTTCCCTAAAACCCAGTTAAAGACCTGCGGTGACGGCTCCTTTAAGGCAGTCGCCCTGCGGTTATGGAAAACTCTCCCTATCTCCCTCTTTCTCCTGGTTTTCTGTTTTCATTTTCTTGTTCTGTTGTGAAGTAAATTGTAATCCTGTCTGTGAAAGATACTATAAAAATTACCTTACCTACTTAAAAGTAACCTTATTACATGCACTTCAGGAAGAAGAATTCTCTCACTCATTAAATTTTGGAAATACAGAACATATGTTCATATTTATAGATCTAAAGCATATATTTTTACCTTTTTTTATGTTTGCCGGTTAAGGAAAATAATGTATTTTTGCTTTTTTTTAATCTATGTAAGTTATGTAAATGTCTGGCTTCAACTGTAGGTGAATAAAGTCCACCCATATTTTAAAGCTTGACATTCATTTGTGTTCCAACCCCGCTGAGCCACTCATTAATGCAAACTTCTCGCTACATTTGCACCGACTTGTCATAGTTAAGGTCATTGGCCTGCTGGAAGTATGATTGATTGATTTATTTTAAAGACATGCATTATCCTTATTTTGAAACAAATGAAGTATCTCAGTTTTCCGTTCATTTCCAATCTTCCATAGATTATACAAAATAAAATCAAAAACTACAATAAAGGGAAAACACATCCAAAGGATACATGTCCAAAAGGGAAAAAGGGAGTAGGGAGATGTACAAACTTATCAAACATTATCCCTTAATTACAAATCATGGTAACCTCTAAACAAAACTTATAAGTTATATAAACAACAAGCAATGTCAAAGAAGTCCAATAAAAAAACAAAACCTAATCCATTTCAGGACTGTTAACTTTCTTGTCTCCAGTCCAGAGCAAACCTTGTTGTCTTCTTCTTGGTAGGATTTGAATATAAGATTTTTATTTTCCTTTTTAAATTATTTTATATTGCAGCTTTGCCTAATTTTCTCAGGTAAACTACTCCATACTTTTACGCCACTAATTAAGACGCTGAAACTCTTTAAACTTGTACGTATGCTGGAGTATGAATGCTAAAGTTGAAACTTTATCTGTGTTTACAAGCTTCTGCAGCCTCTAGCAAGTTTTCTTCCAAGTGCCTGCTGAAGAAAAGCCTCCCCACAGCATCATGCTGCCACCACCATGTTTCAACATGTGGGTGGTGTGATCAGGGATTGCAGGACAAAACGTTTTGATCCGGTCTAATCTGAGCAGAGTAACAGGACTTCAGATGGTTGTCTCTTCAATAAAGAGCCTGATGTGTGGAGCACAGTTAACTGTTTTTGCTTTTGCAGATTCCCCCACCTGAGAAGAATGAGGAGAGTTAACTTTAGCTGCTTTTAGAGTGTTCTTAGTCCCATCCTTTTAGAATTTAGTTCTTATGTCAACCCTTCACAGGGGAACCTTTTCAGATTTCATTAGCACAGGAATCAGGGACCTTGACAGAGACCGATGTGATGAAACCACATATTAAAAAAAAAAAAGTTTTGTTTAATTTAAATGTTTTCTAGTTTAAAATTTTTTCTCATTTTTGTTTCTTAAAAATGACACAGTCTCAAGAAGCATAAATCTAGCGAGGTGCATAGTTTAAGAGTCCACTAAACGCCTACATCATATGGGTTCCAATGGAACCACAAAAAGACCATTCTTCATAGTAGGAGCTAGAATATTTATAGGAACTGAGGGCTGTAGTCCCAAGTTCTTATCCGTCTGAACGCGTGAAAAAAACATCCTGGTTTCCTAAACGGTTACAGGAACAACAACCGGTTCCTACAGTCTCAAAGCAACTCATCTTTACTTTCCTATCTTGCCCTCCCCTTGCAGTGTTTGGTAGCCTTGCAGATGAGTCACACTGTTTCCATTAACAGATGATGGATTTAACGTTGCTCTGGTTTATAGAACCAAGGGGTGTGAATACTTCAGTATGAGTGTTGTCAGTTTTTTTTTTATTGTTGTAGCGCTTCCAGGAACGACCGAGAAGTGGGCTTTTCCTTTCCATTGTGCTCTCAGACTGGCTTTGTCACTGACTGACACACACAACAATTTGCGCAGTGGGAAGCAAAGCTTTCATAGAAGCCACTTAACATATTTGTAGCACCAAGAACACTTTGCATCGACTGAAATTGAATCAGGGGAGTACAAGGGGCTGCCACAAATGTCCCTGCAGAAAGCCTGGGCACTAACTTACGGTGAATCGGTTTGTGTGGGAGAGGTGGGATAAGTAAGGTTCTCTGTTCTCATGTTGACAGATGTCATGTTGATTGTGAGGCTAACGGGTAACCTGTCAAAGCTGGGATCAGGGACCTGAACTCATGCCACAAGTGAACAACAAACTGTATTTTACTTTGACCAGATTTACATTTGCTGATTAGTGGCGTGTCTTTGTTGTGCTGATGTACTTTAGTCAGTTAGTATTAGTTTGATCTTCTTACATTTATTCTGGCGGATTTGGTAAATTTTAAGTCTTTTTATCTGTTTCTCACATTTATGGCATTGAAAGAAGTGCAGAAAGGTGAATTGCTTGAAACAGCCCCCACATCATGTTACTGCCACAACCAGTATAGTGGTAGTAAAGTCTTCTTTCTTTCTTTCTTTCTTTCTTTCTTTCTTTCTTTCTTTCTTTCTTTCTTTCTTTCTCTAATGTTAAACCCTTAGGTTTGACGGTTGATGGTTGTGGGTTAGGGTTGTACCAGGATAAAATTAGCTGTCCCAGCAGGGCATGATTCCAAATATGAATCAAAACTAAGGTCAGAATGGCTAAATCCGTCTAATATTAGGCTTCTAAATTAGCTGCAAACTCAACCCAGTTGAGAGATTGGTGCCGAGAGACCTACTGAGTTAAAAGACCTGAACCAAATCTGCCAAGAAGATTGGTCAACCATCCAGCCAGACTGATGTCAGAGGCTGTTGAACTGCAAAAAGCTAAAAATCATTCTTACAGTAAACATATAATGTGAATTAATCACAATTAATCTGAAGTTGTGTGTTTTATGGTCAATCGCCCAGGAAAAAGGAACAGTTGAAATAAGTATCAAAAGTCCAAATTGAAAATGAGATATTTGCTTAATGTACTGTATTGTCTGTTTCTGCCCCTTTTTGCTTAATATTTGACAATTAAGCATTAGTTTGTGCTTACTTGCATTGTATATTTGTGGCACATTTTATAAATTGTGGTAGCTTTATTCTTGGTATTTTAAATCTGTTGAGAGCTTGTCTGTTTGCCAGCTCCTTTAATCTCTCCTGTTAAATCTGTTTCTCTAAATTCTGCCAAATCGCTATTATTAATATGTACTTCGACCCATATTCCACATAACCTGTCAACATGAGGGAGAATTGATCTATTTTGGCCAAAGATAAAAGAAAGAGAGGTTTGCTGATAGTGGAACACAATCTAGAAAAACGGTCCATTTTAAAATGTATCTACTCCTTTACGGGGTGTTGTTTGTAAAATTACCCAGTCAAAAATAAAGACAAATAATTTGGGTTCTTAGCCTGTCATGAAAGAAAAAGTGGAAAATAATTATTCTTGATTTTTTGATCAATGTACCTTTCTTGGAAATATTTCAACGGATGATAATTGTTTTATATTTTCACACTAACTCTAGTTTTGTGTTTTTCTACATCATTTCTTGATCAAATCTATTCCAGAACCATGGCCCAATGGTGGGGGGTTCAACCAGGTGTCTACGGCGCTCAGCGAATCCTCGTCCATCCACAGCGACGCCCTGTGCCACCTGACCCGGGACTTCTCTGGGACTGGACTGAAGCTCATGCCCTACAGCGTGCTGGAACCCCAGGGTTATAAGGCGGAGCCCGGGGCTGAGGAATCCCAGAGTTTGTTACAGGTACCAACATTTCTGCTGTTAGTGTTTAGACTGTTTGGGTGAGACTGCAGGTCATGCAGGAAAATTAGAACCTTCTTAAACTGAGCTAATGAAGAAAGATTTTCTGTGTTTGCAATCTGCTTCTTTGCATTGCAGCATTTCATGAGATGACATGCAGTCTCATTATAAAGACTGGAGCTATCACTGTGATAATAATGGAGGCATACTCCTTTTAAATTGTTATGCTCTGGGCTTATCTAAACAACGACTTTATATGAAACAGAACGAGGTCAAAGCAAAATCTAAGCTATAGTTTCAGTTGATGTTGAAGGCTGATGTTTGAGACAAGACTTTACAAGGATTTTGTGTAGAATGTTGGGAATGAATTTGATTTAATGTGTCTGTTTCATTTCTGCAGTGCAAATTAAATCTGCAGTACATGGGGAAGTGAATATTTCACTGTGTTTTGAATATTTCAGCTCATTAGTGTGGGAGGTTTTATTCCTTTAGGAATTCTGTCAGATATAAAATTTGCTTGGTGATTTGAAACAAGTATGACAAAAAAAACAATGAAAACGGAAGGAGTGTTTTTAGAATAGAAGAGAATAGAATAATCCTTTAATTGTCCCACAAGGGGGAAATTTGGTCATAACAGCGGCAAAAAAACATATATACAAACAGAACAGGACACAGAACAGAAACACACAATTTTTACAGAAGAAAAAATGTACACATACTTACAGTTAAGGTTAAGTACAGACGAAATGTTAAACTCAGGTTGTAGTGTGCAAACAGAGCAGAATTCTGAAAGATGTAATAGAATATTTACAAAAGTTAGAAAAGTACAGATTGTGCATTAATAAGTAAACATGTAACTTCCAATAAATTTGTATATGTAGTCTGGGGATAAATAATGTTCAAGTTATAAAAGTAGTAGATTTTTGGTTGATTAGTGCAGTTTACAGCGCTGATGTACACATCCCTGTTTGTTCTATGTTTTGTCTTGCTTCTTCTAATACTAGCATTAAACCTGAAACATTGCAAGCTTCTACAGGAGTTTGGTATTTAAAACATCCCTTAACTCTCACTTCAAAAACTATTTTTACTAGATATTTCTCTATTTTGGGCATTCTTTTTCTACTGAAGTCTTGAACTAAAAAGACTCCCACACAGCTGAACCTGTAGTTCAGCTATTTTTTGTTGCTACAAAAGCTGGTATCAAACAGTTAAAATCTCCATGAACCTTTGCTTCAAAACATAGTTTGCAGGATATATCTCTGTTTTTTTTAACAATATTATCCTGAAGAAGCCTAGAAATAAAATAAAGGAAATAAATAATCCATCCATCCATTTTCTGAATCGCTTAACCCTTAAGGGGTCGCGGGGGGGCTGCTGTCTGTCTCCAGCTGTCAACGTGCGAGAGGCGGGGAAAACCCTGGACAGGTGGCCAGTCCATCACAGGGTCACAAATAAATAAATGCTAACTTTTTGTTCAGTAGTTAAAAACTACTGAACCTGAAGTTCTGCTTCTTTTTGCTGTTTAACAAGTTAGCATTAGCACTATTACACAGCTAGGTGCTACAAAATATTAGAAAAGTAGCAAAGTAGCAGTTAAAACTTCCATGACTCCTTCCTTCAAAATATATTTTTGCAAGATATTTCTGAACTTTAGGAGGTATAATTCTACTAAAGTAGCCTTGAAGTAAAAAAAACCCACAACTGAACCTTTATTTCTTCTTGTTTAAGATATTTCTATACAAGCTAGTGTTAGCACTGTAGCACAGCTAGCTGCCACAGACAATTAGAAAACAGCGTAAAAGTTTAGGGAGCAGCTTAAAAACTTGTGAATCTGTTCATTGGCGGTTTTAGGGCAAGTGGGGACGATTTGGGAAGATAAATATAATAGCTTAATAGCCACAGAAATGAAAAGAATAAAATAAGCCAAAAATGTTCCTGGTGGCCTTGCACTGGATTTGTTTTCACTAGTTTTGCTTTCCAGGTTGGAAAAATGAACTAGAATATCAACTTCAGTAATAATTTGACCTTGGTTGGCCAAAGGTTTCATTTCCACCAACACTGACCTCAAAATGCTGTGAAGCTGATATTAAACAATAAAAGAAATACGATGTGTAATACATGGTTAAATAGGCCTAATGACCTTTTCTTGTAATTTAAATAAACAAAATAGGAGTTGTTTTATACGCCAGCTCTGGTTTAAACTGTCCCCCTGACCTGTTTGCTGTCTTGCTTGTCTTCATGTCGCAGTTTATTCATTAATTAAACTGTGAAAAATTCCAACGAGTTGAAATACCTTTGCAAACCACTGTTCTATAACCTCCCTTAATGAAACGCTGGACAGACTGTATATAATCAGGTATTTAAACAATAATTTGGATTGATATTTTTGCTGAAGTGGGATTTGCTGGGAAAACACGGGTATCACAGCCAATTACATCACAGAGCTGTGAAAGCGGGCATCTCTGCACGCTGCAAAAAATATCCACTCCTCTCATTTAAAAGAGGAGCAGGGAGTCTAACGGGGAAGTTGTTTGCTGCATGCAATTTGATCGTCTTCTTTGCGCTTTTTTCATCACAAATTGCGTTTGGAATAGTTGGAATCATTTCCCAACGTTACAGTGACCGGACAATTTGAGACGGGGCGGATTTTTCTTTTCTTTTCTTTTCTTTTTTGCAGCGTAGCACCGTCGGTGCGCAGTCAGCCTCCACATCACCCAGTTTGGATAGAAGAGTGTGGAGCAGCATGAGATCAGGCTCACAGTACCTGCCAGATCTCTCCAAAAGCAATGAGAGCTGAAGCACAGGCTGCTGTTGGACTCCTGTTGGACGGAGGACTATCTGGGCAGGGTTCTGGTGTTTAATGGGAGCGATGGGGAAATCGGTCGGGGGGAAGAATCCTGCTGCATTTGACTGCAAACCCCGGCAACTTTTAATCCAGCTTTGCTTCTTCTCTTCTTTCTCCCTCTCGGTGCGTGTTTGAAGAAGCGCAACAGCATGCAGGTCTCCCCGAGCGAGGACAAGATCCCGGTGAGTATCTCCCCGACCCGCTGCTGTTCTTCCTGGTTCAGCTTTTGTTTTATAATTCAAAAAATAAAATAAAACCTAGCTGGACTTTGAACCTTTTACTCTTAATTTTCCTTTTAAATACACCGAAAAAATACAAAATTATGTTGTTGACCATGTGTAAACATTGAAATTCCATAACTGTATTAATTAATGTGGGTTTCTGCGTGTAACCCAAATGAATACTGAAATAAATTTAAATTTGATAATATTCTATTAAAAGTAAGTTAAATAAATACATAAACAATGGAGATCTTAAACATGCCATGATCCAGGATGTTTGGGTTGAGATAAAATGCTTAGCCTATACAAATAGGAATATCTGCATAATCTATTTGATAATGCAAATCTTCACCCCAAAGCATATTCATGACATATATATATATATATATATATAACTTTATTTGATTATTTATTTGTTTGTGGTGTTCCTGTTAAATACTTTGTGCTTTTTCTGAGCTAAGGAAAAAGAAAGACAACCTTGTTGCTCCTATTTGTGCTCATCTATATTTACAAGATTGATATTTGCACTGTAAGAATTACCCTTGTAAATGGCACAGACCTGCTAAACCTACAGACTGCTGTGACCAATGGGTAGGTGACAGGCTTTAGAAGTCTTTTCTCTCCCAGTGGTCCCCTGGTATGTTTGAGGGTCCGCAAACACCTGCAAAGAGTTAATATCCATAGGGTAGGGTTAGTGGTATTTATAACTACTTATTTTAACATTTCAAACATAAAAAATACCTTTTCTGCATATACATATAAACCATTACAGCCCGATTCCTACTGTACTGAAATGAAACTGGAGCTTCTTATTTTTGTTCCTTCTTTGGAACAACTCTAATTAGCGATTTTAGTCTTTAGCCAATGTTAGCACAGCTGGTATCATTACCATCATAGAATAACAGCAGCCTTTCTGTGTATTTTTAGACTGTAAATATTCCCATGTTGTATCCCAAGCTGTTTTGGACTTTTTCAAATTATTGTTGCTCCATGGCAGACAGATGTTAAAAGAAAAATAAATAAATAAAATATAATAACTTTAAGTATTCTGGTTAACTTAGTAGGTGAAGCTCCTCATTTCTCCTCCTTAGTGCTCTATAGTTTTATTAGAAATTATTATTAGCTACGCAATTTGAGGCACTTGCAGCACCTTAAATGTATGCAAGTACACAAAAAATGTAGGCTACATTTTCTCCTTCCTAACACAATCCTTTTTCAGAAGTAGATGATGCATCACTGCAGAGTGCTGACTCAGCAGCAGACAGTCCGATGCAAGAATGATACCAGTTTTGGGCCCAGTACTGACCCTGGATCAGATGAGGTTCGTCTGTAAACGAAGTAACTTATATTATCATTCATCTACTAGAGCTTTGTCTCCTAGAGTGGATGGGATACTTCTTACTTCTCCTAATATTGTTATAGTAATATAAATATGAATTCTAATCAGCAATCCCAAGTTTTACTATAGACCGTTTACTACCTAAACATAAGACATAATAAAACAGACAAAGTCCTGCTGAGTATCATTATCGGGGCCTTCAGGAAGCATCTAGGGAGCTCCCTCCAACTCTCCTTGGGGGCTCCTTATTCTTTAGCTTAGACAAACATCTGTGCCTCATAAGCTGTCTAGGTAACAGCTAAATCAGTTCAACAGGGACTCTTCTCAGAAGTCGGCTTTACTTATTTCCAGTAAAAAGAAACAATGGCGTCAAACAAACAGAAGTCCTCAGGGAAAGTTCCGGGAGCTCAGTTTAGGTGGCAGCGTGCATCCTGCAGCGACAGCAGTTTTTGGCTCAGTGGTCAAATATACTGCATATAAAGTTGAAGTCCAGACTTAGCAATGCACAGTAAAAGTACAGATAGGATCACATCTTCTTATTATGGCTGCCTTTTTAGTAGGACCCATGTTCTAGGGACAGTTTTATCTAGGGTTTATGGAAAAAAATGTACTGGGTGTTTGCTCAAATGTTAAGATCCAAATGTATGCGGATGACACAATTTTTTATAAAAATGCATAAGAACAAATAAAAACACTTTACAATTATTATTTCTTGTAAGAGCACTGGAGAGTAGACTATCAGCAACCTCAACTGTTTACATGAAGATGTTTGATTTAGGAATTTGTCTTCTAAAAAGAAAAATGCTCATACACTGTATCATGTCTTACCAATTTTCTTTGTGTGTTTAAGCTAATTTTGTGACATATCAAGTTTTGTGAGATTTAAGATGTCTGTGCACTTTTTATTTACATATATATTGGGATGAAAGATGTGAAATGCTGCATCAGGAATGAGAAAGTACATTTTTATTATCATGTCACCACTAGGGATGGGGACCGATATCCGGTGCCATAATGACACCCGTTCTGACATAAACGGTAGTAACCAGACAGAAGAGCAGCACACATTTCGGTGCTTTATTTCGGTTCTTTTTTCCCGGAGATGTGAAGCACTATAGATTTTGGGCATAACATCAGCCAAGGGCGATTCCCTATATCACCAGAAAAGCTAAACATGGCTATCTTTTTGCAAAAAAAACTATTAAAAGTTAGGGTTATGAAAATTAATGCATTAACGCGGGTTGATTAGTTCTTAGAATTACATTAATTTTTTTTTGCCGCAATTAACGCATACACAGAACATCACCCTGTTCTTCCAAACCAGCCAAACGATGGATTGTTGTGCAGCAGCATGTGTCTGTGTAGGAGTTTGTGTGTGAGGCCTAAATTACATATGAGTATATTATTGTTGGCATATTGGGTTGAAAGGATTATAAGTTCATAAGCTGTCCGTGGGAGTTTTGCTTACTGTCCGTTTGGGATGTCAGCACGCTGTTCAGAGTATAAATGCACCGTATTTATGTTGATTAATGTATGTTGGTTCACTGTATAGCTTCAGTATATTTCATAGTGAATTACCGCTGCATTAAAAATGCACATTATTCAGTTAAAGTGACGTTTTTGGAATTAAATTTGTGCTAACCCATTAGCGGAAGTAGTCGTGTACATCTTCACAATAAGAGCGTTCATTTCCTGATGTGATCAAACTGGGATTTAATCTGTAGACTGTTTACTTATAGGAAAATTATAAATTGTGACAATTGATTTATGTGATGTTTAACACAGACCAGTGATATCCAAATCTTACGTTTATTCATAGATTTTAGTTAGTTCTACTACCTTAGATGTATTTGTTTTTTAAATGTTTTTTAATGAGACCACACATACATTATAAATGTGATTGTGGAGTTCAAAACAAAAATTCCATTGATTTCTCCTATATTTAATTTTTAATTAAATAAATAAATTAAATTAAATAAAGAGCAACAGTATCTGATTCGTTCTTTATTTACACAGAAAATTGTAGGTTTGTTGGTCATGTTTAGGAATGGTGATTACTTCAAAGCTACCCTGTCATTAATTATATTAAAATTTGTAATCATTTGACAGCCCTACAAAAATTAAGATAATTTTTGGATGAAGTTTGTATTTGTTCCATTCTTTAAGCACCGTTTCAAACACTTTTTAATAGCACTGGGCGATATAGAAAAAGAGCATATCGATTAAGGAATAGTCATATTGATTGATATAGATAATTATCGATTAATATCACAAAATGTAAAAAAAATATTTTAAATTCCTCCCCGGTCCTTTTGTTATTCCTCAATGAATTAATTTTAACTAAGAATTTAATTAATTAATTTTCAAACACTTCTTTTCTGATCATAAGTAAGTTTCAACAGACCTGAGTAACATCAGTAAATACAAAGAAAAGTTATATTATTAACCATTATATTATATATATATTTTAATTATGTTAGTTATTAAAATTAAAGGATGATCTTGATGCTTTTTAATCTTTTAAACATTTTATGACACTTTATAATATTAATGGCTGAAACCTTTGGTTTAGTTTGTCAAAAAATCTTATTCTAATTCGCTTCAGCTCTGGTTCAGCTGTAAGCTAAAGCTAACCAGCTACACCAGAGTATAGATGGAGCCCAGAACATTGCAACCCAGTCAGTCACTGAGCGCTGAAGCCGGCAGGTCAATCCAACCCTTGTTGTGTTTCTTCAAACCATTTTTCACTTCTATTGACCGGGAGCAGAACCGAGTGGACATTTTAAAAGCCACGGATGTTGTTAGCACCTGGGTACGTTTCCTGTCTCTCTCTGTAACAGATTCACAGTGAGCCATTAGAGGGGAGTCCTGCTCAAGGCAGCTGATCGTAGTTTTATTATTGCTACGTTTAGTGTTTTAGTGCGTAGAAGATTGGTTCAAAATGGGACACAACCTTTACCTGAGCCACTGAAACGTTTATCCGTAACAACTTCCACTGCTGCTCCCTTGCTGTGACATCTAAATGTGGCCAAGTGACGGTGATGGTTTGCTTAGGAAATATTTAAAAAAAATTCTGTTTCAGCTCAAATCATTTCATCCTTTTTTTGGATTGAAAGCAGAGACAGAGCTGCGTGGGTCAGCATTAATGATTCGTTTGGAGTAAGTAATGACTGTTGTATTAAGATACCTGATAAGCTATAATGAAAAAATGAGGGGAAACTTTTTCATCAACCCCTTTTTTTCAATCGCACCACACGTCTATCCATAGATGTATATTGTTATCGAATTATCGTCCAGCCCTATGAGTTTCATTTTTAAATCATACAAATCTCTTAGTTGTGACTAGTGGTGAACTACAATGAAACCAACGTAGACTTTCACAAAATTATGAAGGTGTTGTCATTGGGGGTAAAACAATGGTTACTCACATCATGGCAAAAGATTCCCAGACCAAAAAATAAATCAAAATTATCCATTTAGTTTTCATTTTTTTGTCAAAAAAACTATAGGGAGCTCAGGAACCCTACCCTACCCCTGAAAAACACATGGCAAGCTGAAAAATACACATTTTCGAAATGTCTTTAATTCAATGATGTCTATACTGTACATTTTGAGCTCAATTTATAATCAATTAATAATTTAAATCAGTATTGTAGTTTTTCCAATGTTCCTGTTCTTTCCTTTAATTTATAATCATTCCATAATGTACCAATCCAGGAATAAATTCCCTTACATTTTACTCCTGTCCTGCTACTAGGTAAATTCCTTACATTAGGCTAGTGTCTGTACAGCTTTACCTCTTGCTGTTTCCACGTTTAGTCTCCCTCTATACTTCCCCATCTAAATAAAGACTAAAACAGACAAAGGTGAGCAAACTGCCCACTCCGCTGCTGAAGGTTCTCACTTCATTGTTTTTGAGGATCTGCCAAAAGCCACTTGTGTCTGCCTGTGCTGACACAGCATCAAATGTTTAAGTTCGTTCAGATATTACATAACTCCCCTGAAGCCTAAAGGTTTGGTTTTCTATTTTTGAAAAATTTTAATCCCTCATTAGGACTCCACTCTGAAGGATGTGGCTGTTTTTACTGAGGGCCCAATGCATATTTTCACAGGTTGTAGGAGAACCTTCAAGCCCCCAAGCCAGCAGTGAGGGTCAGTACTTCTGTGATGGCCAGCGGAAAGTGGACTACGTTCTGGTGCTTAATAACCGGAGGCACGGCTCCGTACGAAGTCCTGCCACCGCCTCCGTTTCACAGGACCAGCTATCCATCGTCTCAAATGGAAACTTTCCTCCGCCGGCGGGCTCCGATGCAGCGGCCGGACGAGGCGGTGGCCTTCGCAGGGATGTGGCGGCAAGTGTCGGCGAGGTGTTTATGGAGCTTGGAATGGCGAGAGGGAGCGAACCAATGGAAGCTGCCGATCACGAGATGCAGCTCATCAGAAAAGAGTTTGAAGCCAACCTCCTGGACGCGGGTCTGGAAATAGAGAGAGACAGAGAGGTGGGTTTCCTGCTAATGTCCTTATTCTGTTTTTGGATATACTATTGAAAAGATTATCGCTCCTCTCTCCCTTTTAATGGTATTGTTGTTTTGACACTCCTATTTTGCACCCGATACCATTCCTACAGTACAGATCATATTCCATTTGACATTGCCTGAACAAACTCCTGCAGAATGTATTGCCATATAGTTGGATGACTCAGCATTTGGTAATCACTTAAACATTAATTGAGCCTTCCTGTAGGTCAAACAAGAATGGATTAAAGCTGCTATACCAACTCTTATTGAACAAGCTAGCTTAAAACATGAAGACATTCACAGAACACTCCTCCTGTCGGCCATCTCACTTAGGCCACGCTCCGCTGATTTGGAAACACGCATTGTCACAGCAGAGAAGAGAGCACAGAACACCAGTTGCAGTTCCCTCACCTGTCTTTTGTTTTCCATGACTTAAAACCCTGTTTCTCCTTTTGTTTTGAACAACATCTCTCACCACAGGTGTTCTGTGGCAAAATGCATCAGCGTGTAATGAGTGGAGGAGCCACGTAAATGTAGACGTGCGCTCTTCTGGTGAGTCAAACAACCAGATGGTCCTATCATTGGATTCGGACTGAGCCATGTTATTGGCTGAGGGTTTTAGACAAATGCTGCAGAACCACCATGTTTTTCATTTTTTATGTTTAATATCAGCAAAATATTTTATATATTGTTTGTGTTGAAACATTGTTAAGGTACATTAATTGTTTTTAAAGCTATGTCAGCTTGTTTTGGATATTCAGTATAACAGCTTAAACTTCTGGATTTTGCATCAGTAGTGAAATAGATGTACTCCATGTAGTCTTGAGTTCTCTTTTATGCAAACAGATTTTCAATAGTAATTAGCTCTGGATGACCATTGAAGAAGTTAGATTTTGTGTAAGGTGAAGCCTTTCTCCTCTGATTTTTACCATTTGTTGTCATTATCTTGTTGAAAAATCTGGTAAGGACCCATTTTTAGTTCACTATTACTCCCCTTTCCATTGTTTTTTCAGCGTTGCTCGACCATCACAGCAGGGGGGGCTCAATTTTCATGCCGTCTCTGCCTACTATCACAGCTTCTTTTCAGGTTTTTTTCTAGGCTTGTGAAAACATTTCTTCCTGAAGGAGCAATGAACGACAGAAAGTAAGTTTTGATTAAACTGTAAAGCTTTTTACTTGAAGTGCAGCTCATAGAATCCTCTAAAAACAAATGGAAACAAACACAGCAGTTTTTTGTTGTTTTCCTACACCTTGTGTAAAAATCGGCAAAAGAAGAGATTAGATAAATTATCCTTCTAATGTAAAGCATATAGTGGCAAAACGCTGCATTAACTACTGATTACAGTGACTGTAGAGCCCCGTTCTGGTGAAACGATCTCTGGCTGTTGCTAAAACTGACCAATCAGATGCGGACGCTCTCCTTTGATGGATAGTTAAAAAACTCGGTGCGTCATTGGTTAGGTGATGGAGAGCCCTTGCGTCAATGGATAATGGCGCTGCGTCAATCCGTCTCCGTCAAAACGGAGAAGCATAAATTAGGCTTAACAAAGATCCCAGGGCTTTAGAAGAGAAACACACCAACAGCATGACAAAACTCTTCTATGTTTAACATTGGGAATTGTGTGCTTTTCCTATGTATTTATCCTGTTTTGCTTGACTCAGTGACTTCACTCAATCCTAAGGGCAAAAAACACCTACAATGTGTAACTTATGGCCAAAAATGACCCATCTGTCTTTTTCTATTGAACCTTTGTTCTGGTGCAAACTAACCATGTCTTTTAAGTGAGTATTTTCATTTAGTTCGACATGTCCAGAAACTGATGGAGTTATTATTAAATTCCTCCGCCACTCTGGTATCTAAATGGTAAAATGTTAAATGGCCTGTATTTGTATAGTGCTTTACGTAGTCCCTACGGACCCAAAAGCACTTTACAGTACATTCAGTCATTCACCCCTTCACACACACTGATGATGGTAAGCTACGTTGTAGTCATAGCATTGATAGAGGCTGCCTGACCCAGTAGGTGACAGGTGAAGTGTCTTGCCCACGGACACAACGACTGATACAGTCAGCGCCAGGGCTCGAATTGACAACCCTCAGATTACAAGACCGACTCCAATGGGGCGAGCGTGGCTCAAAAATAAAGAGTGAATGTGATCCCATGACAGTGGGACATTTTGATTTCATTGGATTTACAAGAATAATGTTAATTCTTATGAATTAAATTAGTCTTATAAAAAGTTCCATTGAATTACTTGCTAAAAATATATTTCAGTATTATAAATTTCAATTCTATAAGCAAAATATTAGATCGGGACTCAAAATCAGATCAGATTTGAATGCCTAAAATTCTGATCAGGATTTCCCTAGTTAGAAGTGCTAACTTTTAACACAGTTACACTTGTGCCTCACCGCTTTGAAGGGCACTTGACTTTGGTTTCATCTTTCCAAAGCGCTTCCCAGTGGAGTTTAGAAAACTTTACATATTGGTGAAGTTTGGACAGAAGAAAGCTTGCTCCTAGCATCTCACGATGGTTCTCTGTCGTCTCACTGGGAGCTCTGAGACATTCTCACATCCTCCCTCAACCTACTCATTGTGTAAACTACGCCCCTCATCCAGCCTTGTTTGTTACCTTCCCACTCGTTTAAAAAAACTTTTTTTGGACGTTTTGGAACATGAGCAAATTGAGGTGAGCAGGAATAGTATGCTCTCTTATCTTTCCTATTTTCCAGAGTTCCCATTAAATGGCTCTCAGAGTCGCATCATATTTGCCCTCCAGAGACACAGGAATTGATTAAAAAACCATGTGATTTCCATTTTTTTCACTGGAATTTGCAAGCATATTATTTTCAAAAGAAGTACCCCATTCTTTTACATTAGAGTTTATATTTTTCTGGATTTTTACAGTATTCTACTGCAGTAAATTATATTTCTATATAAATGCTTTCTTCACATCTTTATCAGAGGGTATACCAATAAATGTTGAGAAAACAAGTCTAGTAAATATATTTACATCACAGAGAGCATTAGCTGCTGCCTGCTTAGCCTATCGTAGGATTAGATGCGTTTTAATAACCATTATAGTATTGACGGATTAAGGTTAACCATAGAGCTTATTTACAACAGTGTGGGTATTAAATAATGAGTGTTAAATCACATTAACACAAAAATAAGGAATTTGGAAATATCTATGACAGTCTAACATATGTGGCTCTAATTGGGGTTAATAAAGTATTATGTTAGAACTATTATGAAAAGGAAGTGGACATTTCTATTTCTGTGCCGTATTTGGTGCTTTTACAGTCTCAATTCAATTCACTTTTATTTATATAGCACCAATTCACAACAAAATGTTTGGATACATTTATCCAAACATTCCAATCAGTAAAAGTTTTCTATGTAAGGAATCCCAGCAGATTGTGCTGAATCATCAACGTGAGGTTTTGCCCGGATCATGAAGACTCCAACCACAGCAATTCCTCAGCAGTCCCTCATACTGTGCAAGCGTGTAGCGACAGTGGAGAGGAGAAACTTCCCTTTAACTGGAAGAAACCTCCACCAGAATCAGAGCCTGTCTCAGTACAAGCGGTCATCTGCCATGACCGTCTGGGGGTCTTAGAAGACAGAGAAGAGACAGCATGGAGGATGCTGGGTGAGTTTGAGCATCATCTGGACCGATGTTCCCCATCCAGCAGGGGGCATTGTAGCTGAGCAGGATACCAGACCATGTGGAGCTTATATGGGGAATAAAATACGGAGAAAAAACTGGGTTTACAATCACAATACATCCTTCCTATGCAGTCTTGATCTCTGGTCCCACAAGGTTAAAAACACTTCACACTGTAGAGTAAAGGGAATGAGATCAGAGGTCGTCCAGCTCAAATCTGCTTCACACACGTGTCCGTTAAAGCCTTCTGATGATCTCTACATAACATATTCCTTACATGAATTTACCGACCTGTAACTAATCAGTTAATTCATATAACTTTGTAATATTCCCATCACACTCTTCTATCTTTCTCATTGTTGAATCATGACCTCTGACCTTAATTTGTGCAGGTGAGGCCTGACATGCGTTAAATATTTTTCTGGGTTCTTCAGTGACTGAATGTTCTAGATAGAATTTTGGTAGACAGGCCACTCCAGGGATACTCCACCACTGCTCCATGTTGTGTCCATTTGTGGGTAATGCCTCTCACTTTTTTTTCACTGGAATCCCAAAGAATTAAAAAATATCTTTGTAAACAGTTAAAAAAGAATGGCTATTTTGTTTTACATCTGCTCTTGATTTGTATTTTTTTGATGGAGGCAGGTTGTGCTGTTTTTTGAGATCTTTTAGCCTACTTCGTGTTGTCAGACTGATTCTATTTAACCCATTCATTTATGACTTAGCAAGATGGGATGGGGTAAGTACTTTTTTCACATAGTACCAGGTTTGGTTGGATAATACCTATATTGGATAAATACTTTTTGGATGATTGAGGAAGCAGTTCTGATTAAAAAGAAACAAGTTACAGTTTTCATTTTAAAAATTATGACAAAGCTTTCTTTTTTCTAAGTTACCTTAATGTTTTTTTTTTTACTTGCCTGCATGCTTGTTTGTTTAAATTAAATAAATCGCGTTATATGCAACCTGTTTCACTTTGGATTAAAATGAATACTGAAAAAAAAAGGTTGGCACCACTTGTTGAGAGAGCCTGAGGAGTAATACGATGACCCATGCTCTCTGAGGAGCATCCTCTTACTGATGAATGGTAATTAAATCATTAAGAAGTGGAGCTTGGACTGTGTAGGGTCCAGCCTATGGGGACTAAAGATAGAATAAGGAATGCTAAAATGTTGCAGGGACTGATGGTCTGTAAATCTTAATATCCAGTCACAGATTACTCAATTCAATTCACTTTTATTTATATAGCACCACTCCACAACAAATGTCATCTCAAGGCATTTTACAACAAACGTAAAATGATGATTGTACTGTTCTTTCCCATGACAATCAAACAGTTAGGACACCATATTCTTGTCTTTATCACAGAAAAGATAGTGATGTGAGTTCAGTTCATAATTCTGCACATTTTACTGATTAAATAGAGGGTGTATTTTGTAGCTTAAAAGAAATAAGGAGTGCTGCATGTTCAGCCTGTTTTTGGCCTCTCAGCAGGATTTTAGAATTATACAGGTCTGGGCTGTAACTCCATTCCAGGAATTTCCATTTCTTGTTTCTGACCTGTTGATGGATTTCGTGACATAATTTGGGTCAGTTTCTTGTTATAGTGTAAAGTTCTGTTTCCACTCCAGTCTTTTACTGTTTAACACTTTCTAAAGCACAGTAGAATTCATGTTGATTCTATGACGGTGAGCTGGCCAGGTTCTACTGCTGCAGACCATAATATTTCCACCCCCATTCTTAACAGTTAATATGAAAGCGTTTTCCTAAAAACTGTGCATGGTTTACATCAGACATGTCCAAATAATTCTGTTTTAGGCTAATCTCTCCAAATAATATCTTTCCAGAAGTCTTGATCATGGTTCTTGTTGTTTCTGACAAACCTAAGTTAGTCTTTAAGGTTTGGTTGTTTTTTTAAAGGACCGGTGTCCTGATTGAACACCTCCCATGAGATCTTTAATGTCATTGTATCACTAAGAATTTGTACTACAAAATTATTACAGCTATTATATACATTGCTATTATTCCACAGTATGTGTTGGCAACAAAAAAGAAAAGATTACCTCTACTTTTCTTAGAGCAATGCGTTGGTACCACTGTTTGTTCAGTATGGACCACATTCTTCTTGCTGAGGATCGGGAGACTAAAGCGTCAGAAAACAATGGCGCCTGTTTGCTGCAAAGCAGGGGTGGCATCAGAGAGCCTCTGGTCACTCATAATTAGTCAAGTCGTTGCTGTAATATTACTATGAAGATGGCGGCCTTGCCTTGGTGCCACGGTGCATTAAAAGGACACGCTGTGGCGACAGTATTACCATGATACCATGATGGTATTTTGAAACAAGCTTAGGTTGCTGTATCTTATGCCATGGAATCAAACAAGATTTCTTGTATTCTGATTAGTTGGTGAGCAGCAGAGGAACTCGCCCAAGCCGCCGTTCAAACAAGAACCTCTTCAGCTCTGTTACGTTTATTTTTATAAGAACTGCTGGGATGCTAATAGGCGTCGCATGTTTACTGCAGTGTAAGGTCAGATGTTCCTGGATTTTTCCCTGAGATTAAGTAAGTGCAATAAAATCTGTGTTTATTCTCATGGTTTTTACATCTTTTCCAGGGGTACCAATAATTGTGAAATATACTGTGCATGCACAAATTTCTAAATAAATCTGTATATTAATATGTTGTTATAGGGTCACAAATAAAAATTAAACATTTTAAATAAAAATTTTGCTCAACCTAATTAATCCTCCTGAGTCCAAAGCCTAGTTTATAATTCTCTGTCAGCAAGTTTGCGCCCAGACACAGACGGTTTTTTGTTTATAGTTCTCTATTGGTGTTCCAGTGTTGCAAAGCAATTCCTGACCAGGACAGCAGGGGGTGCTAAGTTTTCATGCCAGGTCTGCATTCCATTGCAGTGTCGTTTCAGGTAAACTAGAGTTTATTTTCTTCAGCTTGTGAACACGGCCCCCCTAAAGGAACAATGGACGACAGAAAATATTTTTTGATTGAACTGGAAAGCTTTTTATTAACAGTGCAGCTCATAGAATAGTTTAAACAAATACAGCAGTCTGTTTTGTTGTTTCTCTACCCCTTGTGTTCAAAATATCCAAAATACCATGTTAGATAAATTGTCCTTTGAATAAAAAAGCATGTAGTGACCATATGCTGAATTGACTACAGCGACTATAGAGCACCGTTCTGATGAAATGATCTCTGGCTGTTGTTGAGCTGACCAATCACATGCATACGCTCTACGTTGATGGAGATGGACAGTTGGAAAATTGGGATCTACTCCATCTGTCCTTATGTAGGTGAAGACGGATAACAGTGCTGTGTCAATCTGTTTTGATGAATACGGAGAAGTATAAACTGGGCTTAATAGGAATGTCCTGATCTGATCACGTCGATTGGAATCGGACGTTGCCTCTGGATGAGGACTCGGATATATACTGTATGCATATACATTCTCATTATAAAGTTTAAGATGAGGTGCAATTTGTTTTCATATCAGACTTTTTTTATTTTATTTACTGCTGCACTAAAGTCCAAAACTGAAGAATTTGTTATTTATTACTTGATTGTTCAAGCTACCTCATGGAAGTGCTCTGTTTGTTAACAGAGTTTTTTAATTTTAAAATAAGGTGAATTAAATTTAAAAAAGGAACATCCTAAATCTGTTTCTTTGCTCTTCTTTATTCTATTTTAATGTATTATTTCACTCTGATGCGAGGGAAAAAACCCTGATCGGCACATCCCTAACAGCTATGATGTGCAGGCAAGATGTATTATGGCGTGGTGTTAGGGCCAAAATTAAGACTATTGCACACCCAGATTGCTACTTCCCTGCTGCAGGAGGCTATATCCATTCCAAAGCAAGCTAAATCTGATTAATGATAGACCAGCACCAGTAACTGCAAGGCCAGCACTGGTACCTGAGAAGGAGGCTGCTCCCTTGTGTTAGCTTTGGAGAGGATAATGACTAGCATGCCTAGGCTGGTCACCTGCCTCATTAGAAGCTGTTTTTTACATCATAAGGAAAAATGGTTGACATGCAAATCTATAAGCAGCATGCATTTACAGGCATTCATTTTACAAAATGCATGTTTAAGTATATTGAGGACCCAGATGCAGCAAGATGTACAGCATTAGTGAGGTTTTTAATGAATTGAATGGCAGGACTTACAATAAAGGGACCAGAGAGCAGGCAGCATTGATCGCACACTACCATTGAACTGTGAGAACCAGGGAGCGTTATTATACAGAGGAGGAATAAAGAGTGACACTGGAAGCCTGAGAACCAATTAGTGACAAATGGATACAGGTGAGAGGGAGAGAACAGGTAGAAACAATTAGTAGCTGGGCCGGGGAGCAGAATAAGAGTTAGACAGAAAAAAAACGAGGAATGAAAGAACAGAAGAGCAATTCTAAATATGAAGAATAAGGACTAACTTACATAAGATATATAACAAGAAGAAACCTCCAACAGACCCTGGCTCAGTTTCAGCCACTTGCCATGACCGTCTGGGGCTGGGGTGCCTAAGTCCAGTACCTGAGAGCTACCATCCTGCAGCTCTTAGATACAGTCCTTCTACAACACCCCTGATCAGCTCGTTACCATGCCTCTGTAGAGCTGGATGAGTATTGATTCAGGTGTGTCTGAGCTGGGAGAGTTCGATCAAAATTTTTAATATATATATATATATCTTTACACGAAAGCCAATTTCCGATTTTAATCTTTTTTTCTACCTGTGTTTTCTGGAAAACAAATAGCAAGTGATGAAAAATATTTTCAAAACATTATTTTTAAAATGTTCTTCAAAGCGTGCTTTTATTTTTCCGGGTCACGGTTTTATTTCTACAAGCCTTGATTGTTATGTACACAATCAAATTATAAACCGAATCACTTCATCGTTTTAGGCCGACGTATTGTACTTAACAGACATACGCAATAATGACCCACATTCTGAATAAGAGTTTACATGCACCGCGATCAGATTAACTATCGACATAACACACCCTTCTCAATTGGGATGAAATTTTGATTGGAGTGAGTGTGATTGGGTCAGAGTACTCTGAATGGCATGTTTACATGAAGCATTTTTATTCCGATTAGACTTTTAATCCGATTACTTGTGTCCATGTGAACGTAACTATTGTGAGATGTTGGAGTCCTAAACTGCTGGTTTGCAGGACACTGTTAGCCATTTTTCAACCATGACTATATAAAAAAGGATTCAACCAGTTCTCATTTCTGTTCCTCATGGTGTGAAAGTGGTTCATCAATTTGCACCACAATGGAAGGATCTAAATTAAGGCAGAAAATTGCATTAAACAACCTTTGTGGTTTGTTCAATAAGAACACCTGATGTAGGAGCTCAGCTCACTAATCTTCAGTCTGGCTAAGAATTACTGATCCCTTATTTAAGAACAGTCTTGTTGTAGTTGTCCCTAACTGACCCAGGGTGGAACAGTGAAGTAACCAAAGATAAAGACCTGATTTACCCCGGGCTGTCTGGACTTTTTCAAAGTTGGTGTTTAGGTCATGGGTTTTTAAGTCCCTCTTTGTTACGTTCAGTGAAAAATTACAATTTCCAAGCTGCTTACTGCTAAAAACAAGACCACTAACAAATCTAGTTTTCTGGCTGGAACATCATACACTCGTTTTTTTTCATGAAATGTAAAACAGATTATCAGAGTGTGGATTACAAAGTATGGAGTTTTATTGGCTTTAAATCCAGATTAGGGATAGGCCAATTTCTTGCGTCAAAAGGTTTTATAATATTTCAGAACAAATAAGATTTTCCATCATTCCATCCCTGGATTTGATTGATTTTTTTTCTGTCTTGCTATTCAGACTAGGGTGTAACACAGTCAGTTTTTGAATTTCACCAACATTTTCCTCTGACTGGAAGTAAAATTACGTTGTTTTTTTTGACTGGCCTGGCCAGAGTCCTGACCAGAATCTGTGGGACAAGCTAAAGATTAGGAGAACAGGAGGGAAGCCCTAAAATCACAAAGAATCAGAGCTCATCGCCAAAGAAAGATCATAAAAATACATGGAACAATGGTACATTGAAAGAAATGCAATAGTAAATGGAGCTAGATTTCTATACAAATGGATGTATCTACTGGTTATTGAGAAGGGGATGAATGTTCTTTTTAAAGAAAGATGAAATCAAATTCAAAATTGATACTACTTTGAAATGCAAAAACCTAAACTCAACTCTTTTTCTATCTATCTAGTAAAATATGACTCATGTTTAGGACACGCTATGATTTAAAAACTGGATGATTGTAATAAGATAGATGATATCTTGGAGACATGTTCAAACCTATCATCAGCATTTTAGTTTTGTTTAATAAGGATTTAATAACATACTGGGTTTGCATCACGGCGGGGTAGTCATATTTAAAAAATATAACAAGTTTTCAAAGTTACGGCTTATTCATGTACCTAATGGTTCCAACATCAGACCACTGAGACCAGGGATGTCCAAAGTGCAGCCCAGGGGCCATTCATGGCCCTCGGACTGATTTTGCATGGCCCTTGACCACCATTTAAGATTTGTACTTTCTGCACTTTGCATCACAACCCAAATTATTTATGCAGATGGAGACTTTGTTTTATAAGGGCATCATTTTGTTGACAAATTAAAAGCATTAGAAACATGATCCATGGCACAAAACAAGTTAGTCATCTTTTAACAGTCATGTTTTTTTGCTTTCTTTTTAATTTAATTGCATCAACACTTAATGCAAAAGCAGATATAGAGACAACCATGCATACCTAAAAATAATACGTATTTTCAAAGAAAGAGTAACCCATACCCTGTTTTTTTTCTGCTGATAAAAAACAGATTTTTGCTTTAAAATTAGCCCCTTTCAAAATATTTGGAAACGTAATAATTTATTTTAAAAAGGCAAACCTTAAAATCCCTGTGTACAATCATTTAAAAATCCCTTCTACAGGAATTCCCACTTTCTTTAATTAAAATATTACATTTTAATTTATTGTAAAAAACACTATATTTTAATGGAAAAACCCTGTCTTTTTGTGGCCCATGGGTACTTTCGACTTGATGATTCTGGCCCATGTACCAAAATCGTTTGGACATCTCTGACTGAGACATACTGTATGTACTTCCCCAATACCAGTTGCACAAGATTGGGTACAAGAGGCTGCTTGTGTTGGGATTCACAGTAATGGCTCGTTTCCACCGAGCGTTGCAGCACAAGTCATGGTTCGGCATTCAGTTTTGTCTGTTTCCATTTTACAGGCACCCATACAACCGACGTGTACCGCACCATTCCTGGACCCCCTTTAGTTGTAGGTCTATAGAACATTGGTATGGTAAGGGTGGGGCTAATCATTTGTCACAACGCAGTCCATTGATTAGAAAGACAGAAAAACGTCTCTGCTTTCTACAAGCAATAGAGATACTAGTGCGTCATATTTGTCGTTACTGGTAAGACGCTACGTTAGACGCTTGGGTTTAACCCCGCCTACTCAGTGAGAGAGTCCAACTGGTGTTGGAAACGCTCAACCAAATCCACTGGGCCATAAGATAGTGTACCAAACGGCACCGACCTGTGTTGTACCGCTCAGTGGAAATGAGGCATATTTAAGCTATACACAGCATGGGTCTCCTCAGGTACCCATTGACTCCCTCACTGGGAAACACAGCCGTACATGTTGCCCAATAATGTACACGGTGAATGTAGGGCAGTTACACAAAATGCTGTTTGTTTTAAATAATCTCCAGTCACATCGTACATTAACTACCCACATAGCCATCCTGACACAGAAGCTGATCACCTTGTCACACTCAATAAAAAAACCTTCCTCCCACCCTTACACACCCCTGGCTGCGGCCTAGTTAACCACCCTACAGAGATGAAGAGATAATTGGAAATCACGACGCTAATTAACCTTCTCCAGGGTAAGGGTATTTTTATCTTCCCCTTTTTGATAGAGTGGCGAAGAAAACGGAAAAAAGAGGGTGGGAAAATGGAGCCAAGGTGGGATGGAGGAGATGAAAGCTGATTAAGCAGGTGATAAGAAAAGATGTGAGAAAATAGGTAGGAAATAGAAATAAGGAATTAAGTTAAGGGACATCAATAATTCATGTCTCATTTCTTAACTTATGAAGTACTATACAAGAGAGAGGAGCAAATTACTCCAATCCTGGCTTCCAAGAGGTTCATATCCTATAAATGTAGAGATGTATCAGTGGGTTAAAATAAAGTTGCAAGTATTTTGGTAAAAGGTATGAACTTCTATACCACTCAAAAATTAAGCTCACAGACAGACACACGTTCGCACACAGATAGGCAGATGAGGACAGGGGACATGTTGCATGGGGGAAAATGGCAATCTGAACGTAGAACTTGACTCTACCTACTTATTGTCGGCTCGTATTTCATTTTGTACATCTTCCTTTCACCTTCTTCCTTGTTTCTGCTGAAGTCAGGCATCTGGCATCATTTTTATCTATTGCATAATCTTTATGTTCACTTATTTTGACTAAATGTGTTGGTAGAAATGTAGTGTTTAATCCTTGAATTTAGTCTAGATCAATAGTTCTAGGTCTTTTTTCTTTGGTCTTCAGCTGCTTATTCACTCACTTTGCTGGCTGTGTTTCTTCAAATCAAGCCTCACTTATAAATGACCCCACATAATCCACATTCCCATCCCTCCCCTACAGATTTAAAAGCATGACCCCAATTATACATCTCTCCCCATCCTTAGGTCATCTCTGATAATGAATACTCAAAGGATGGTGTCTGTACAATAAAGATGGGCATTTATAATGTTATTCTGCATTAACTAAGAGAGGGCAGTTCTGATAAGAATTGGGATTTGTCATGAAAAACATCAACAAATTAAATATGCAGCATCCACTTGGAGTCTATTTTTTAGTCAAAACTGTTGTGTCTAACCAATTATTAGGGGAACATGTTTTTGGACTTCATTTCAAAACCCAACTTAATTCCTCAAGTTTCTCCCCTTGATCGTGCTTGAATTCATGTCCAACCTTCACAAGATTCATCTCATTTGGGTTTTGCATAATGGTGGCGAAGGACAGACTCATGTAGAAAATGTACCTTTCTTTCAGTTCTAGCTTAGGCAGAAGGAAGACATTTGTTGCTACTGGTTACAGATTGGTTAGAGCACAACAACACTTCTCAAAATAGCTAAGTGCAAGCATCGACACAAATAGCAGACTCCAAGAATTCACATAATAACAGTTTTTAGCTTGATTTCTGGTCTCCGTCTTCCATAGATTAGGGCTTAAAAGCTTTTAGTGTTGAGGAGGCCTAGTCTAAGACATTTCTTCTACTCAAATTATCCATACAGGAGAATTTTATATGAAGGGTCAAAGTGCAGCTGGTCCCCATGTGGGACACAAAAGGAGAAGTATGTAAGCGAGAGAGATGTTGAGGTAAGGTTAGAGTAAGAGTGAACATAAGAGAGACAACCAGTCAGTCAATCAGTCATGAAAGCAGCAGAAAGCACAGTATGGGGAGCCGAAAGATCTCAGCAGAGAAGGAGTCCGGAGAGGAGAAAGGGGTTCGGTTCAGGTTTCTATTGTTCGCCATGCCACCTTTCTCTTATCACTCGGCCCTTTTACAGAAGCTGAAGGGGGTCTGAGGAGGCTAAGGTTACCTTGCCGCCACCCCCTGCTGCCTCTGCTGACTTTAATTTCTGCTTATGGCTAACATCCAAGACCATGAAAGCTGCAGCATGGATTTTAGAGGGTAGACTTTCAGGAATGAATAAAGCAAATGCACTACACAGTCTATTTTATTTGTATTACATATCCATACCCAAAGGCGATGCTCTGATGCTCAGTTCTTTACCGCTTGATACTATTTTAAGGAAACAATTGTCACATTTTGTTGATGTATCTCATTATAATGACTGAGTAGGCCAGACACAATTATTCATTAGCATAAGAAGTCACAAAAATAAAATGCGTAAGGAGCAGGCTGCAACACAAATAACAGCTTCAGGCTTTCTTATTAGTGTTGGCAAAAATCTCTGTTTCATAGTGTTGGAGTGGATTGAAACAATGACAGGGATTGTTAGTCCATAGCTTCATTTTCTGTTCAGTTTAACTCAAATCAAACATATATTTTTTTTATCCATAATTAAAATTTGACGTTGTTATCTTACAAATATTTTCAAAGAGGTGTTGTGGATGGTGATGTTTTGGGCAGAAGGATCTGAGGTAGCAGCCAGTCTCGCAACAAATCTGGAGATACCTCTGAAAGACAACTGTTGCTTATAGTCTCATGACATTCATGTCATGCTAACAGCTTAAAAGAAAAGTTTGGTATTTTACACTTAAAGCCCTGTTTTCAGACTTTCTATGATGAAATAGAACGGTTTTGATAGAAATTTGGACAAATGCTGCTGTCCCGTTAAATTTGGGTTTCTTAGCTAACCACCACCACCACCACCACCACCCTTACAATGGGACCGGACATAAGGTACACTCAGACATTCCTTTCTAAAACGCATTAAGCTTTACTTTACAAAGACATAAAACTCACAGAGTGGTCAGGGTGTTCCACTGTTATGCTCACAAAAAAGTTGTCGCAACAGATGCTTTCCAACAGGTTTTATCCTAGTTTTTGTCCAAATCCATTGACTTGTATTAGAAGTACTGTGCAGACCGGCATCACTCTGTGGACGGAAACGGAAATGGTTTTGTTTGTAGTCTTTCTGTAGTCTTAAACAGTCGTGGAGTCCAAACCTTTTTAAAAGATAATTGATCTTTTTACACTGGGAAATTGAATCCAAAACAGTACACAAAGTTACCTGAATTTATCGGGGCAGCAGTATTTCTTCAAATATGTATTAAAACTGTTCTATTTCATCATAAAAAGTCTGAAATCAGGGCTTTAATTTTAAAATACCAAGCTTTTCCTTTAAAATCCAGGCCAGATATTCCACAGTAACACATTTTGGATGACACCATCAGTTGTTTGTAAGCACTGCTAATCCACTTCATTTGCTTTTGCCTCACCTCTTTAAATATCTGGCCATATAGTTAGAAAGCCCAGCAGAGAGACTTTGCAGTAAGCAATATGACACTATTGAAAAGATGGTTTGAATTTTCTCAATTTCTCTCTCTTCCCTGGCCTTGCTCTGGATCCATGTAGCCTCCTTTTCAACTCCTCTAGGATTAAGGAGTTGTAGTTCAGAAATTATTTGATACTAATAACAACAACAACAAAATAATAATAAATGTTATTTATCGTGCACTTTGCATCATAGATCTCAAAGTGTTAAATGTTAAAAACAAAAGCAGATGAGTAGTTTAAGTAAAAGGCAAAAAAAAAAGGTTTAAAAAGAAAGCATCTAAAGGGGACCAAAATATCTGCTAAAAAGACATTTCTTACTACCTTTTTTAAAACAGTCATTGGATGTTTGATCAGTTGAAATGATAATCAGTTGCTCCCAGTTGTAAAAACAATACCTTGTTGCCAGAGTTTCATATCTTAAAATTCGTCTAAAAGTAAGAAAATGATGCTTTGGAGCTGAGTAACGGCCCTAAAAACATACTGGTAGTTTAAACATTGCTACTGCTATCAACGGTTTTCGTTTTTGAGTTGTGAACGTTAAATGGTTTAGTTAGGTATTGTTCTGTACTTTTGAACTGATGTTCCTGTAAAAGGATTAAGCAGTTGTTGATGTCTTCATTCGATGTGTCGAGACCGGAGAGTCCTGAAACAGTTCCAATTTTAAAATCACCTCAGGTGTTTACCTGAACACTGAGAAATGTGGTTTACTTCAGAATTTGTTCCTCTCAAGTTTGCCGTTATCTTAGGATCATCTAATATAAGTAAAGCTAGGGGCACTTCACACGACAACTGTTTTCAGCAATACAAAGGGGTTTCTCTATGTGTCGACCTGTCATTTACACGAGAACGTGGTGATGGCGTGGGGGTGTGGTCCAATATTCCAGCTGCACGCAGCATATTGGATTTACGTACTCTGCCATCCTTCAATTTGCAAGCCAAGTGAAGGAAGAAAAACAGTGGAACTATGCTGTTTCTGCTGATGAAGCTTCTCTAGTTATTGTATTGTATATGCAGGGGCCGCAATTGTTAGTTATCTTTTGACTAGAGATGTTTATTTTCCAGGTAAGGAGGCGAAAACGATAGAACACTGCATATATGGGACACACTGCCATCTAAAGGCCGAGCATATGTACTGCATAGTTTTCAACGAGATCAGATCTTGTGTAAATGCTGTGTCATTTTCGGACCTGAAATAAAACATAAACGGGATCATTGTTGCATAAAGTGCCCCTTAGAGTGAGTTATCTCTATTGCGTCGTCTGTCCCTGGGCCTGGGAGTATAGAGTATGTATGGGGCGCATGAATGAGTGTACAGCGTCCTATTTCGGGTGTCCTGTATTGCTGAAAATGTGTGCGTGTAAGAGGGAGGGTACGTATGATTGTCTCTGTATGTCTGTATTGTCACTTCGGGTGTTTGGCTGCCCTCTGGCCTGGTACATCTTTTTCCCCTCCGTCACTCCCTGTCGGTGACTGATGCCCCTGCCCGCTGGTCGATGGTGGTTCTCGATCCCTAGGGCTGGGGGCCCGGTTGCAGCCCGGCTCGCTCCTGGTGCATGCCGGGCTGGTCCTGGGTGGGCCGGTGTGGCGGGCGCCTGCTGTTTCAGGGCGACGTCCCTCTTGGATTGACTGGAGTACCTCTTATGGGGGTGCCGGGGTTGCAAGGTAGGTTGGTGCCGGTCGGTGGGGACCGTGCCTGGCGCTCGGGCCTCCTGCCAGTTCTGTGGGTTCCGCTGCCTGGTCGGTTCATTTGGGGGGGGGCTGTTTGGCATTGGCTGGGCCCCTGGTCTCAGCGCTCTGCGTGGGGCGGGATCTGGTCCCGGGGGCTGGTAGATCTGGATGTCCAGGTGCTGGCTCGGTGCGGCCTGGGGAGGGCGTACATCCGCTGCGGCTTTTACTGTGGATCCATGGCGGATGTGTCTTTGGGGAGGTCTGGGTTGTTGGCGGTGGGGATTGATCAACGGTGGCGTGTGTCGTCCGTCGGCGGGTCCCTCCTGCCTTGAGGAAAGAGTGAGTTATCTCATGCAGCTAAGATATTACCTGTTTCTAACGTTCTCACTTAACTTTACTTCAGACGTCTGAACAATCCCTTTTAGGTGAACCTTCAGAGGTCAGATGTGAGCTTTGAGAAGGGAGGACTTAGTGAAATGTGGTTTGTATTTGCTAAAACAAAGTCTGCTATTTTGGACGGCGAGGCTGCATTGACAGATGGTCCGTTAAGCCATTTTTGAGCAGCAGTTGGTTTCAGCCAAGCAGGCTGGTATTATATTTCACAGAACAGAAAAAGTACATGCACACAAATATTTGTGAGGAATAAACTGTATTTTCAGCTCTGATGTGTCTGGGTGACATTTTTTTCTCCTCTTCAGTTTTTTTTCTAGCTAGACTCAGATATAAAGTCTCATCTTCTGTTTGTCTCTTGTTTGTTTGGCAGACAAAGACCCACGGACCCAGCTTTATTCGGATCCATGCGCCTTGGCCTGTTTTGTGTCGAGAGGCTGAGTTTCTCAAGATTAAAGTCCCCACCAAGCAGGTAGAAGTGAAATTGCTCATCTATAATATAAGAACAAGAAAATGACCGACAGTAAGTGCCTTACTTTAAATGGAGTGTCATACAAAAGAAGTTATAGTCATGATTTTTACATTTTTGTCATATCTCAGGCATAAATGTTAACGTAATTTACAGGTATTGGTATTGGTTCAAGTTAACCAATACCATGAACTGATGCTTAAAATGTGGTAAATCTGCAATAAATTCACAAAAAAAATTCACTTTAAATTTCAATTTTATGATGAATTTATATTCTACATCTGTTAATCTGTCTTAGTTATTTTTAGTTAGTAAAGTCTCGTGTCTTTAGTCTCTTCAAGAAAGGTATAAAGTGGAAGGTATAAAGTTGATTAATTCAGCAATTGTATCGGATCGGTATCGGGTATGAACAGATACAAAAAATCTAGACATCTGTATCGGTATCAGAACTGAAAAAATCGAATCAGTGCACCCAAATAAAAAACTTGAGCTTCAGAATAATTTGCTGCTTTCTGTTGGTCTATTACATAAAATCCCCATAAAAAACATGCAAGGTTTTGTTTCTAATTTGAATTATTTTGCTAAGTGCTGTAGCTGTTAGATTGTTTGTAAATGCTCTCTTACGGTTTCAGTGGTCAAACGTAGAGAAATCAGTAGTAATGCAGCAGCGGTTACCTGCCATTGTTTTGGTGTACTCATCAGAGTCTGACAGATTTAAGTCCCACAGAGACCAGAGGAGCAATAAGCAACCATTTAATATGAGAATGACATGATTACACTTGAAGTCAAAGTCTTTCTGTGTCAAAGGGTGAGTGATCGATGTGTCTGTTTTATCGCTTTTCTCAGAGTTACGAACTCAAAGAAGGAAGTGGTTTTGGGTCCAGAATGAGCACAGTGTGGAGGAAAGTAAAGCGGCCCTTTCAACCCAACGTACCTCATCAGGACCAAGGAAGCACCAAATTTCTGTCCCACTGCTTCTCCAGGGACAAACTTCACATGTAAGACGCCATTGATCCATCCATCCATCCATCCATCCATCTGCTGACATGCATTGACACGCCTCCACCACCATGCTCTACACTGGGTGTGAGGTATCTGTATGGGTATACTAGGTTTGCTTTGTCCTCATAACCAAACATCACCACTTTGGTTTCATGTCTTTTTTTCCTTAGCAACACCCGGTTGCTACCTTTTCCCCGAAAATCCTTACAGATGTTTGTCCCAAAGCTGTACTGAGAGCCGTTTATTCTATCCCTTTCCTGACTTTTGCATGTAATTCTGGGGAAGCTTGTGAACCCAAAGATCTGTGTTTGACGTAATGGTGTAAACCACTAGCAACATGAGCGTTACTCTGGACACCTGTTCAAATGAAGTATTTAGGATGAGCTTTGGCTCAGGTTGAAATGAACATGTGTTCCTTGGTAAATGAGCTCCTCTCTGTTTCCTCAGTCTTTAATTCTCATTCGTACTATAGTTCACATTCAGTCATTAAGCCACATGCATTCATACTAAGTACATATTGATTAACTACTAAATTATTTCTTTTTGCCGCAACATTGGCAAAAATTCATTTTCAAAAACAAGAATTAGGTTCCGTGGGGGCTTACCATTCCATTCCAACATTCCACTGGGGTGACCGTGGCTCAGGAGTTCATCTCGCCTCTGTCAGTGCGCCCCGGGGCAGCTGTGAATGTGAAACTGTGTGAATGACTGAATGCAGTGTAAAGCACTTTTGGGTTGCATAGGGACTAAGTAAAGCACTATACAAACACAGGCCATTTACCATTTAATGCTAACCTTTATCATCCATTTCTAAAATCTACTTTTTTGCTTGTTTGGGATCCGTTTAATTAATTTAATTAATTTTGGAACACCCAAGTGTGCCCAAATCTAAATAGCTTGACCTCAAATGAAAAAAAAAAAACTAGTCAGGAAATCGTAACCCCCCATGCTTAAAGATTATTATAAAGAGGACGATGTTGCAACATCAGGTAAGACAAAGGTTAAGCTATTTGGTCACACTAATGAAAAAAATGTCTGGAGGAGTCAGCAGGGAGCTCTCAGACCTAACAATACAAACTGTCAAGCATGGTGTCGGCTCCATCATGCTACGGGGCAGTTTTACTGCTGCTGTTACTAGTGCATTGCTCAGAATTGATGAAGTAATAGAATCAAGGATTATTTCCAGTTTCTAAACAAAATTTGGATTCCAACAGAACGATGATCTTAAATATTTTTCAGGATAACTTTAAGCGTCACAACCTCATCCTTTTTCCAGAATTCAGGAAAAAATTATTATATTAAGGTTTTCGTCCAGTGAGAACCCGAGGAATACTTGCTTTTTTAAAAATACGATCAGTCACTCTGAGTTATATATGCGTGCTGCGCGGGAACTTTTTCTCAGACCCCATTGCCCGGGTTGGCAGCGGAAAGGAAATAGATGGCAAAAACGAACTAGTCAGAAAAAGCCAGTGCCTTCTACATCACAGAGAAAATTAGTATTCATGATCCTTCCTACCTTAACTTGTGACCACCGATGGGAAAGATGATGTGATTTTTGGGGCTAGTAGAGAGCCGAGCTCTGCTAGTAGAAGCTAACTGTTAGAAACTCCACACAAATGCTTTATTTATCGATGTAGCACATCTGTGTTGCATTTTTTACTCAAGAAAGAAAGGGCTGAAAAAGAAGCTGTTGGAATTTGTCTCTGGAACGCCTTAAATAAAGTATAAAGCTAAGTTGGTTTTATGTTTGAAAGCAGAGAAAGAGTCGCATTGCCGTTAGCCAATCAGAGGCGAAACCTTTGCATATCATGAAAATCAATGAGTGAAGCTCATAATCCTCTCACTTCTCCCCACTCCTGAAAAAGGAGGACAAGAGCATTTCTTCCACAGAAAACGACTCACAAGGCATTCATTCATTCATTAGAGCGCAACAAATGTAACTAAAAACGAGTGAATCAGACCTTTTAAAAAATTACGTTTCTGATCTCAGCTGTACTTTAAACACTTCATGTGGTGCTGGCCATAGTGTCTAATGAATCTACAAGGTATCCTCAAGCAGCAACCGACTCAGATCCTTCTAGCTGAAGGTGAGTAGCAGCAAAATGAAATTATTCCCATGTTCACTGTCAGTCTGGACCAACATGAACTGATTAAACGATTTTCTTTTCTTGTTAGCATGTAATGGCTAATGAAATAGCTTTGACAAGAATCATGTGGTTTTAAATTTGCATCTTTAACTGTCCTTTAATTAAGCGTGATTAAAAAGGCACAAATCAATGCTGTGAATGTCGGAAATTGGCTTTAACACAGATTTTAAGAAACATGGACATTTGTTTGACAGCTTGTTTGTTCATTTTTTTCTTTAGTTGTGAAATGAAAAGGGTTTTCATCACATTGGCACAGTACATTCACTCCACCTACATAAACTCTCATCACTTGATTCGCATAATTAAAATACAAAGAAACATCCATACAAATCTAAAAGCTTTTATCCACCGGCTGTGTTTGCTTCAGGTACAACATCACATCTAAGGACACATTCTTTGACAACGCTACAAGAGGCAGAATAGTAAGTGTGTCTTTATACCCTGATGTGTTCACCATTATTATCCTCTATGATGGTGTATAAAAGGAATTGTGGATGAAAAGACAAAAAAAATATGATATGGCCAAAGGAGAAGTAGATTTCCACCAAAAAGAGTAGGAATTTTTAGATTAGTTTACCATAATCGCAAGAAAAAAAATATATTCTCTGATATTGCAAAGTCTTGGATTTTCATAAAAAATATAATTTTCCATAATTAAAGGCATACATTTATGATATTAAGACTAAGATATCCTCTGGCATTATAAAATCAGAAATTTGCATGAAAAAACCCTTACTTAACTGATATTATGAAATTAAAAATGGACAGATATTAAATGAAAACCTCTAAGATTACGATGGTAAATATATCAGATCTGGATAATTTCCCAAATGTAGGCTGTGGATCTGAACTCTTTTCTTACATTTTGGAAAATACCTAGCTTATATGGCTTCCAAACTTCTGACTTTACAATGTCACAGAATATAATAGCTTTAACATCATGAATTAATTCATTTATTCACAGACAATAGTATTTTTTTTCTCTTGGACATGTATGACTTTACACATCAGAGAATATCCAAGAACTCATTATTTTAATCTACAATTGCCCTAAAATCTGATGGTCTTAAATCTTTTACAGGTCTATGAGATCCTGAGACGGACAGTGTGTGTACGGACTTGTCAAACAATAGGTAAGGAAGCTAGACTCTCTAATCAAGATAACAAATTATGCTGCTTTCCTTTGGCAGCAAAAGGCTTTTTTAGCTTTTAGAATAATACTTTGCCACAAAGGAGAATTTAGGAAACTGCGTAGAAAAGATTTTGCTACAGTCTGGTGATGGTTTTAGGTGACATCTTCCCAGCGATACATAACAATCGCTAGCTGAGTAAACTAATTGAACTGGATGTTTTATGTGATAAACCAACATCAGCAGTTTCCCTGCCTCTGCATGCTGCCACCACTTGCTTGGGATATGGTTTTAGAACCTTATCTGTCTAAGCATATTGGTAATGATACTTCTGATTGCTGAAAAACGGCCTTCAAAGGACAGCTGATTTTATCTGGGATTAAAAACAAAAGTCTTAATTCTTAAAAAAAAAAAAAAAAAAATGAAACATTGTTCATAATGATACTGCCAGCACCATTTTTCTGAAGGCAAGCATTGGCTCGTGTGGACTAAATCCAAATCCATGCTCTAGTTTTACATTTTTTTCCTTTTTTTCTTTTACACCTCCACCAGCTTTAGCATTTCCAGGCCACAAAAAAATAAATCCCACAGCATAATGGAGCCATCATGATTTTTCTAATGTCCTGTATTTATAAAGACAGGCATACTGTGTAACAACAGCCTCTGGATTTGGAAGAGCCGCGGTTTGTATGTAGAAATGAGCTGACACCGTTTTCATGTCCAGTGTCCCCCATATGTCTGGTTGGCCGGCCCAGCGCAGCAGACGGTCTCAGCCAGCGGGTACTGACAGGGCTGCAGGGAAGGAACACTAGAGAAAACAGAGCTTCATCTCTTTCTAACCTTGCTCTTCTCTATAGGGCATCACACACACACACACACACACACACACACACGCACACATCCTGTTGCTGTGAGCCATCTCTTCCACAAGTGGGTCATAATTCTTAGGTCCAATGGAGACTTAAGCAAGGGCTTCTGGGAGCTGTAGTTGTTACTGGCTGTTGGATTGTGCTGTAATGCATTTGCATGTGTTTCTTGGGTGGGTGTGGTGTTCCTTAAGGCCACAGGTGGTAACTGATTGGTAACCAAGGCCCTTTGATTGGCTAATAATGATCGCAGTGCATTGGAAAACTACTTATCCTTCTTAGAATATTTTCATGTTTTGTCACGGTTCAATCACAACGTTTTATGAGTCAGATAACACAGGATAGTACATGTCTGTGAAGCATTGGATTGGCAAGAAGACATGTATAACAATACAGGGGAGGATACAATATATTCAGGGACTCTGTAAGTAAAACTATATATTGTGATTTTTAAAAACTGATTTAAACAGTAGAAAAGTTGTCACATCATTCTAAACATTCCAACCTATTTCATACACAACAAGTCTAGTTTTATTATTTCTAGATCTAGTTGATCCACTGGAAAGAAGAAGACGAAAACAGCCACAAATTAGTAGTTATACTTTTAATTTGACAAAAAAACATGACTGTCTTCATTAAAAGTTTCATTCAAATAAAAAATAAATAAATGGTATATTGCTTTTCAATTTCCTTACAGTATCTTGACATAATAAACAGCACTTTATTGGTATTTGAATATTTTCTTACATTCCTAGTACATAGTTTCTAAAAACATGCATGGAGAGTATTATTCACTTATATTAACTCTGTAGGAGTTCAGGTAGGAGAATCTGTCAGCAGGCTTACCTTTGCCATCAACCCAGCTAAACAAATTTCCTTTACAGCCAATAATATTAAATGTGCTTTTGCAAAAGACACAGCTTATAATTTAGTAAAAATATCTAAGAAGAGAAACACAATTTCTTTCTTTTTTATGTATTCCAATAAGCGAAAAAAAACATTTTTAGCAAACAAAATTGTATGGATACATTTTCTTCCTTCAGATGTTAATCCTTATGGAAAGATGAGGAGACAAAAGCACATAGTTTCTAATAGTAACAGGAAAAACAGATCCAAAAAATATTACTGGTTTCATTCTGTTGTGAAAATTAAAACAATTATTCCATAAAAAATATAAGAACTGCTAAAACCTGCTTTTCTTTAATCTACTTTATGAAATAATTTGTCAAAGTTATTAGGGAAAGGGATGGAGACCCAAAGAGCTTTTGCTCCAGAGCTGCAGGTTGCATTCCCCCACTTCACAACAACACATATTCATGTTCTAAAATGGCCTAGTCAAAGTACAGAACAAAATGTTATTGAAAATTTGCACCAAAATATTGACACTTATCTTTGAAGACATATTTTATTCAATCGGACAGAACTCTGGGTATTTTTGTAAAGAAAAATGGGCAATAATGTCAGTTTCTAGATGTGTAAAGAAGGTAGTGGTTCTACAGGACACGCAATACAAACACAATTTATGATTTATGTTTCATCATCTGCTTCTGTCCATCTTTTTATTAACCACGACCAGCTTTAATGATGTGTTCACCATTACATTTCCTTTTTGTTGTTAGGAGGTTTAAAATGGGTGCACACATGACACATTTCTGATTTTTCTCTCTTTTTTTCCAGGCATCAGCTCACTGATCGCCAACGGCGTATATGACGCCGCCTTCCCACTACATGATGTAAGTGTGAGCCACCAAAGTCCCATCCTGAAACAGTCATCTCCTGAATATCTGGAGTGTTTTAATTAACATGACCCAAAACTAAATTCCTACATTGTAATTTTGTTGATTTAGTGAAAAAAACATCAGAATTGTTTTCATTGATTAACTTATTTAGATTTAGAGCATCTAAAATTTGAAGCGTTTATGTGCTTCCAATTCTGAAGCTACACGTCAGTTGGTGCACTGTGGTTTACAGTGTGTCTGCACTGATGCAGATTTCCATATTTCAATATTTATTGTGCATGCGGTTTGTGTGTCTGTGTTTACAGTTAGAATCAAAACTATTGCTAGTTCGGGCAAAGGTGTTTTAAATTATTTTAGCTTTTACAAGAAGTATGTTGTATGTTTTTAAAGGGAGTATAAAGTCACAAAAAATATTGTGTTTTTTTTTTTACATTATATAAAAAGTTGAAAATAGTTTCTATCTTTCTAAGTTTTCATTGCAAAACCTTTATTTGCATCGCAGCAGTCAAGCTGTTCTTGTGATTGCTGAGCAGCTTTTTGCTTGTTTTCACTGGTATTTTGATGTTTGTCTTTGGTGATGAGCTTTAATGCTCCCTTACCATAATCTTAAATCCCCTCCACAGATTCAACTCAGATCCCCGGCTGAGCCACTTTGAAATATTAATGTACTTTCCAGGCAGAATTAATAGATTGGTAAAATGAGTTTGTTTCAGAGACTTACTTCATATCGTCTTTCACAACGTCCATAAATCTTTTTGGTCTTCCTCTCTGCCTCCTGCCCTGTGGCTCTGACCTCAGCATCCTTCTACAGATATAATCATTGTCTCTCCTCTGAACATGTCCAAACCATCTCCATTTGGCCTTACTGACTTTATCTCCAAAACATGGAACAAGAACTGTGCCTAAAATATTCCCTGTTCCCCGTCACTCCCAAAGAGAATCTCAAAATCTTGAGCTCCATAACCTGCAGTTCTTTCCTAATGAATGCCGTCTCTAGACCTCAATACCTAAGTACTTAAAATCATCTACCTTTTCAACATGTATTCTGCCATCCTGCGGCTTTACTTTGTTGTCCAGTGCATTACCTTCACATCTCTTTCTTTTCCTTTACTTGCGTTCACTTCACAATGTCATCTGCAAACACCGTCGTCCACGGAGACTCCTGTCCAACCTCATCTGTCAGTCTGTCCATCTCCAAAGCAAACAAGAAGGGGTTCAGAGATTAGAGCTGGAGTATATAGAAAAAGAGCATATCAAGAAAAAAAAGTAATATCGATAATTATTGATAACTATCAAAACATACATATAATATTTAAAAGAGGCCGTGGCCATTTTATGCCATTCTTTAGTAAACTGTTTTTAATAGAGTACACACAACAAAAAAATATTCCATTAATCTATTTATTCATACACATTTTTCCACAACTGAAAGTTAGAAACAAAAGGAAATCAAATTAAGAGACCTGAGTCCTGAGTGACAAAGGTAAATACAGACAAAAATAAAACTAATGTAGTTACCATTATGTAATTTATTACATTTTCTTTAATTGTTCTTAGTTTAAATTGTTGGCTTATTTTGATGTTTTTTTTAACTTCTTTTAAACACTGAATTACTTTATTTTTCAGTGCAGACCTGAATATAAGCCATATGTTTTCATGTTTTAACATGAGATATTTATTCACATTTAGTTTAAGACGTGCTTTGTTTTTCCAAGTTCTGCCTGAAATTCGGCAGTACGACATGAACACAAAATGACCATACCATGTCTGGTTAGAACATAAAAAATACTTTAGGCCACCAGAAAATTAATTGGTTGCTATATTCATGCAAGAGAGTAGATAGAAAAAAAGCAAACGTGAATTTAAGTAATTTAAATATCAGTTTTATTTACAAAGTTCATCCGTTTATTTTTAAATGGTTTCTGTTTTTTGTTCATTCATACTGGATATTAAAAATGTATTTGGGTTGCAGTGGAAATGCTCTTTAGAAGTTGGAGTTATTGTTTGTTTAGTGGATGAATATGCATTCATCATAACATTAGTTAAAATTGGTCTAAAAACAATTTCAAGGGGTATTTATTCTGCCGCTCCTTGCTTCAAAATCTTTTGCGGTTCACATCATTTACTCTCTTTGGTGATTGAAAAGAGTACAGTGTAGTTGTCAGAACAAGCCTGCGTCTTTGTTTGTGATCGGTTTGAAGTAAGTAATGTCTGTAGTAATAAGCTACCTGATAAAAGGGGAAACATTTTTTACTGAACTTTTTATCAACCCTTTTTGTCTATTGCACCAATATATTGTACATTTTGTTATTGAATTATCATCCAGCCTTATTACCAACATTCCTTGATAGAGTCCCTCCTCCACCTTGAACTCCTGTCGCTCCTACAGCACACCTCACTGCTGTCTCACAGCTCTCATACATGTTCTGCACCACCCTACTTCTCTGCCACTAAGGACCTACATATGTAACACACACACACACTCACACAAACACACACACACACACACACTGACACCCCCCCACACACACCCACAGAGCTCTTTTCTCTGAGCCCTTTCATACGTTTTCATTAAATCTACGAAGATGCAATGTTCCAAAGGCTGTTTTATGCCAATTATTTGGCAAAAGTAGGCTAAGAAAAATTACCCTGTTGGCATTGAAAGAAAAACAGGTCCATAAAGGCAATGAGATTAAATGCAAGCAGACATTTTTAACTTTTTAGAAATTCAGAAGTCAACCTCATTATTGTGGAACAATCCAACAGATGCCTCATTTGATGAGATCAATACAAAACTTTGCAAAAACGAGTATGTATTTAGTGAGTTGAAGAATCTTTTGAGCTCTTAGCTGTTGTACTGAAGATGGCTCACCCTGGACACAGGGAGGAGGCTCCGGTCCATTCAGACCAGAACCTCTCACCATAAGAATAGTTTTTTCTCCTCTGTTGGACTCATGAACGATAACCATAAGACTGTTCCAACTATCCACTCTGCTTCAGTCACATGACCCTGTGTTGTGTTTCAGCATTAATCATAACCTGTACATTCATGTATATACAAATCTGTTTATCTCATTTTAAAATTTTATTTATATCATGCTTAGAAGTGTTTGTCTTACATTTGCACAAAGTACAGCAGCACTTTCCCAATGATGTGAAATTGTACACACATACTGTTTGGCAGTAAAACCTTTCAGATTCAGAAAGGGAGCGCAAAGACACTGGTCACTTACCGGAATCTTATCACGCACAAGTTGTCTATTCCGCTTTAATTCGATGAGTAATTTTAATTTGGGTATAATTTCATTGTGTACATTTATTATATTTATCATCTAATCTGTTTTCTAATTTCAATCAGTGCTTTTAAACTTTGAATAAATCTGTCAACAGGTGGCCTTACTCCTCTGTCAGTATCTCTTAACCATCCTTTAAGTTTTTGCCCCTCCTCTGTCCCTTTGGACCGCCCATGATAATGCTCTTTTAAAATTTGCGGTAAAAATATTACATGACAATTTCAGTGTTGTTTTATACTTTAGTTGTCACTGTATATAACAGCTATTTATCCGATATAGAGTTTGTCTCTAAAATGGATGGAAAATGATTTCGGTGCTCAATAAAAGATCCTGCTATACTTTGGCATTAAATATGTGGCAATTTTCTTTCACTAAAGTTTGATAGTTTCTGCTGGTTGCATCACATCTGACTTTCTTTTTCTGTATCTATCTTTGGCAAACTTCCATCATATTGTAGACAATAATAAGATGTTTTAACATTTATTTCAGTGTCCTGATTTGTTCTCTTTAAAGTTTGTATGTGTTCTAATCTTTGTCCACCCTGTCCTCTTGCTCCGTAGGGTGACTATAAGGTCATTGGACACCCGGAGGAGCGGAACGACAGACAGGTGCTCCGACTCCACTTTCATAGATCTGCCTTTCATTCAGTTTGGCTTAATCCTCTGTTTCCCTCCTCCTCCGTTCCATCTGTTGGTCTTGTTAAAGAAACACTAAACTTCACTTACACAGATAATCAAGCCTGCTTCGAAAAACGACCCGGCTGGGTCTGCTGTAGCCGCTCACACATAATTTCCTCTCAGCTTGTGACCCCAGCATACAAGATATTTAAGCCTCTATCGACTGAGATGCGACGTTTCGTCCAGTTTTTCTGAACAATAGAAGTTTTGTCTTCTTCCTTTCGCATTCAGACGTCCTCCCATCTGTCTAACACTGGCACAGATTGGAGTTTAAGTTCAGTAAACATTCCTCCAAGACAGAGCTGCTCTGACAGCAGAAAGAAAGTAATCTGTTGACTGAAAGTCCAGACTGGAAATAAGCCTCGGTAAATAAATCTGTCTAAAATATACAACAACATGCCAGGACAAGAAGGGACTGAAAATGTAAATCAAGATAAGCAATAAAACATAACACTTTGAATTGTTATGCAGGATTTCTTTTGGCTTTTTCCAATTTCAGTGTTGTTATTTAATGTCCCATGTTGCATTTTAAGGCATGGGACACATTTAATACTTGTTAAATGTTTATTTGTGGAACTTAGAGTGACACCAAAGCAAGACAGGAAGGACTCCCAGCTATCATTAAGCTCTGCTGTTTGGGAACATTAATAGTTTCTCCTGCTGTTATGGTAGGAAAATAAAGATGGAATGAACCAGAATTATGTCAGAGAAAATATCTTGAATCAGCAATAAGGTCCATAACACGCTCTGCTCTGAGCTGAATGACACACCTGAAACAATGTCATGCTGAATGGAGACAACACTGATACTGGGGGAGAAAAAAATTCTGATCGCCGAGTCATCTACTCTCCCTATGTCTACCTGTACTATTTTATTTATTTAAAATAAAATACATTTTCTAGACTTATAGAAAATATTCAAATCGAACTATTTTCAGAGATTAAAAGGAAGGAAATCAGGTAAAATGTTTTTTTGTTTAATGCTGATAAAAGTACAAAAAGTCATATGCAAATTTATGATTATTTTTCTCGAATAATGTGTATTGAAAATATAGTGAACCGCAACTTTAAAACCCCAAATTTGTCCAGAACCCCCCACCCCATTCCTCATCAAACCATAAAACATGATGGCGACAATATCATACTGTTAGTAAGCTTTTATTCAGCTGGAAGTTGCTGGGAAAATGGACAGAGATAAATACAGGGCAGTTATGAAGGAAAACCTCTTCACCTTCTGATAGGATAACAACCCTAAACATGTCGTCAGAGGAAATGGTTCATACAGGTGAAAAATTCAATATCGTGCAAAAAGTCCTTAATTTCACTAATCGAATTTACAGGCCGAAACTAAGAAATGATATTGACTCAAAACATGAAAAGTGAGATATTTCAAGCCTTTATTTGTTAAAATGTATAATTATGACTTACAGTTTATGAAAACCCAAAATTCAGACACTCTGAAAATGCAAATATTACATGATATCAATAAAACAAGATTTTAAAAAGAGAAATGTCGTCCCTCTGAAAGGTCTAACCATTTATAGGAACTCAGTACTTGGTTTGGGTCCCTTTTGCATCAGTTCCTGCCTCAGTGCGGTGTGCCATAGATGCTATCGGCCTGTTGTCCACTACTTGTGAAGGTTTCCAACAGATTGCCCCCGTGAGAATCCTCTCCAGGCTGTGATTATCCCTGCTCCATCTGCGCCTTTTCCTTCCACACTTTTCCCTTCCACATAACTTTCTATTAATGTGCTTTGATCTCGCCCGTTGACAGCTGGAGATAGGCACCAGCACCCCCGCGACCCATAAAGGATTAAGCGGTTAAGAAAATGGATGGATGGATGGATGGTGCTTTGATGCAGCTCTTTGGGAACAGCTAACTTTTGCAGTGAATTTTTGAGGCTTTCCTTCGTTATGGAGGAGTCAGTGATGGTTTCCTGCACAACTGTAAAGTCAGCAGTCTTTCCCATCATTATGATTCCTACTGAACCAGACTAAGACCATTTAAAGGCTCAGGAACCCTTGGATGTATTTATGATTAATTAGTTGATTCGAGTGTGATACTTTGTTTTTAAAATATTGTACCTTTTTCACAATATTTGAATTTTTTAGATTTTGTATTTGGTGCGTGGGACTTCACCCAACCGGTCTACAGGTGTTTTTGGACTTGGAGAAGGCGTTCGACCGTGTCCCTCAGGGTGTCCTGTGGGGGGTACTCTGGGAGTATGGGGTACCAGGCCCTTTGATAAGGGCTGATAGGTCCCTGTATGACCGGTGTCAGTGTTTGGTTCGCATTGCCGGCAGTAAATCGGACTCGTTTCCGGTGAGAGTTGGACTCCGCCAAGTTTGCCCTTTATCACCGATCCTGTTCATAATTTTTATGGACAGGATTTATAGGTGCAGCCAAGGTGTTGAGGGGATCCGTTTTGGTGGTCTCAGGATCGGGTCTCTGTTTTTCCTAGATGATGTGGTCCTGTTGGCTTCATCTGAACGTGATCTACAGCTCTCTTTGGAGCGGTTCACAGCCGAGTGTGAAGCGGCTGGGATGAGGATCAGCACCTCCAAATCAGAGACCATGGTCTTGAGCCAGAAAAGGGTAGAGTGCCTTCTTCGGGTCGGGGATGAAGTCCTTCCTCAAGTGGAGGAATTCACGTATCTGGGGGTCTTGTTCACGAATGAGGAAAAAATGGAGCAGGAGATCGATGGACCAATTGGTAAGGCGTCTGCAGTTATGCGGGCACTGTACCGGTCTTTCATGGTGAAGAGAGAGCTGAGCTGAAAGGCGACGCTCTCGATTTACCAGTCGATCTACGTTTCTACCCTCATCTATGATCATGAACTCTGGGTGGTGACCGAAAGAACGAGATCGTGGATACAGGCGGCTGAAATGAGTTCCCTCCGCAGGGTGGGTGGGCTCTCCCTTAGAGAAGGGTGAGGAGCTCGATCATCCGGAGGGGGCTCAGAGTAGGTGAGGTGTTCTGGGCCCGTCCCACTGGGAGGAGACCCGAGGAAGACCCAGGACTCGCTGGAGGGACAATGTCTCACGGCTTGCCTTGGAACGCCTCGGGATTCATCCAGAGGAGCTGGACCAAGTAGCCGGGGAGAGGGAAGTCTGGGTCTCCCTGCTTAAGCTGCTGCCCCTGCGATGCGACCCCGGATAAGCGAAAGAACATGGATGGATGGATGGTTTTAATAAGTTGTAAGCCATAATTATCAAAATTAAAACAAACACAGGCTTGAAATACATTGCTTTGCATGTAATTAGTCTATTGTAGAGTATAGATTGCAGGAAGGACTAGACAGGATTACATTTGCTGCTCCACAAGGCTTGCAATCCATAGTTCCAGAATGATTTTCTGAGGTATTGCATTTGGGATAACATTACACAGTCCAAAAATCTGTAGTGTGTTGAAATGTCTGTAAGTCTGATTTATCAGCTATGGATGAATACTGACAAGCAAAATGTTTTGGATTCTTATTATTTGCAATAAAAAAGCCACAGTAATGCTAATTTATTTTCTCTATGAGAGTTTTTGATTGTACAGAGACGGTATTGCTCAAAAGATTTTCATCAGTGCAGCTCCAATCGATCTAGTTTAACCCGACACCTTGTTTCTATCAGGCTGTGTAACGCTGTCTTCCTCCTACCTTACTGGGTTTCACTTGTCTTCAGGATAGAGTTACTTACACTGCAGCTCTATGGCTCTCTCCTCTGAGGTTTATTTCAACCAATCAGAAGGTGTCTGCCTCCAGATCAGCTGTGCCTCCGAAAAAACATTTTTCAACTTTCAACATGACAACACACACCCACATTGACTCAACTCTGAATGTTTTCTCTTTCTCTTTGTGCTGCCAGGTTCTTTTCGAAGAGTGGGCAAGATACTCAGCCTTCTACAAGTACCAGCCCATTGATCTGGTCAGGTAATGCTGCAATAGAGAAAAGCTAAGCCTCTCTAGAGGTTTCCTCCTATTCTACCAGGAAGGAGTTGGGATTTTTAACTACGTATGAAGCTCAAATGGAAGTTCATGAGACAAAGATTTAGATTTTGGTTTATCCAGTAATGAGGAGGAAGTCAGGCAAAATTATATCTAAGAGCAGTAGCTTGATGACCCAACAACCCAACACCCTAACCAGAAATACTAGCTTACCTGTCATTAAAGAGGAAGTTCACATTTTTTTTCTACCATGAATTACGTTTGGAGGCACTTGAAGTCCTTCGGAAGATGTTTATATCCAGTCGCGATCATATATATATATGTATATCTGTATAGCGGGAGTTGTTGGGGCAGCAAAAGTGAAGCCTCTAAATAAGGCATTATCTGCCATAAAACTCCTTAATTTGTGCCACTTCATCTCTATAAATTAATTCTACTGGTACTTTTCACATGGTTTGTCCTGAAAAGAACCTTTCAGGTTATGCTACACAGGCGGTGACAAAACAATACTGATAATCTGTCACTCATTTGGCTCAAGCACTGAGAAAAAAATGGATCTGATACATTATTGCTGCTAGCATTCAGAAGGAATATATAATGTGTGTTTATTTATTTAAATGTTAACATTCTTATAGTCCTTAATAAAGGAGCTATTGTAAATAATTCCAGTATTGAAATAGGTGTTCACATCTGTTTAGCATCCTCGTACTCTGAATGGCCACAATAAAAAATCCAAACAATTAAACTCCTCAGTACATTCCTCAGTATAGAAGAAAAAAAGGGTATAATTATTCTATATTTGGGCTGCACTTTAGGTGTATGAAAGATGAACCCGTAGGCCACCTCCTCTGTTTAGAGGGCTTCTTCCACTCCTTTCAAATCACCCGTATTTATTGTCAGAAACGTTCCTTCTGCTGTCTCCAGAGGAGTCTTCCATGTGCTTGAGATACTTGACCAGAGTTAACCCAAGAACAAACCACTCAGATACTGGGATTGTTAGGCGACTTAACTGGATGGTCCAGTGACATTGACACAAACGTTACACTGAGGCTACGTCCACACTAAGCCGATAAGGTTATACAGGGAGTTAGACGCCTAATGTTATCCATTCAACACGAGCATTTACGCCCCGTTTAAGGTCCGTTTAAGTTCCCATGATTGCGCAATCACATACCGACCTGTGCAAATACTGGCCATGCGCGAAACGACACACTGAACAGGTGTATAATCTACGTGACGCCAGCGCCTACAAAATATATACAAGAAGCTCTAGAGCACAGTACATATCTGCTTGTCCCGTTAACCGAAGAGAACAATAGCTGCTCAGAAGAAGAGAGAGTTTTTGGTGTGGACAGACGACGAGATCGATTTATTACTCTTCGCTGTTGTCTTTGTCTGTAGTGTCGTATTGTTATTGACGCAGCATTCATTGACACCACTTCCTTTCATTATCCGGGGAAGCTGTCCACATTAGCTCGTTTAGCCGTTGAATGAAGATTTATGCGGCTCTTTTACCCGGCTAATAGTTATCCGGCCACAGACCTTAAACGACGCCGGGTTAGTGTGGACGATAGGGGGGTGTAGACTAAATAATTATACGTTTAAGGCATTACCCGGCTTAGTGTGGACGTGGCCTGAGCTGAAAGTAGGTCAGCTGGACTTAAATGGCCCTATTGTTTCAAATGCATTTTAATCGCCTGTTGCTTCTTAACTCTTAAGTGATAAACACTTCTTGATTAAATGAAACAAACAGAAGAAGTTTTTTCCTTTTGGAAAGGAAAGGCGCAGAGTACCTGCAGTAATTTCTATCTTAAAAGCCAATGCAGAGATTTGTAACCTCATCCCCGTCTGTCGTGTCGTGACCATAGTGTTGTTTTCACAGGAAGTACTTTGGAGAGAAGATCGGCCTGTATTTTGCTTGGCTTGGTGTTTATACTCAACTGCTCATACCTGCCTCCATCGTGGGAATCATTGTGTTTGGATATGGGGTGGCAACAGTGGATACCAATATACCCAGGTACCCACAGCAGAAAGCTGCAGTAGAAATCATGAGTTGTACGCACACTGATGCTGTAAAATATGGAAATGGAATGGAAACAGCCTTGCTGTAAAAAACTAGAGCACTGAACATGAGGATTTCTTTTTCAACCCTATTTCAGTGTGTGCTCATATTGAACATCCACACTCACACATCCACTAGACAGGGATTGCCCAGATACCTGCTGTATCTGGCTTTAGTCACGGCTGTGTGGGAGGTGTACAGAAGGCACGGCTGGCAGTGTGTGCGTGAGTTTCATGGATTCAGCCCACACTGACTATGAATAGGGTCAAAGTACAAAAGCCTGTGTGGTAGTTAGGAGTTAAAAGTTCCATTCATTTCTTGTACACACGTAACAGTCACGAGCATCTCGCAGTCTTTCTGCGGGGATTGAAATCACGTTTTAATTTTTCCATGTCATGCAGTATAAATGTTTAACTGAACTGAAGTTTACGCCCTTCCCTCCCTTCAGTTTGGAGATGTGTGACGAGCGTCTCAATTTCACCATGTGTCCTCTCTGTGACGGGGCCTGCGACTACTGGCACCTTAGCACCGCCTGCGGCACCGCCAGAGCCTCGCACCTCTTCGATAACCCTGCCACGGTCTTCTTCGCCATCTTCATGTCTCTGTGGGGTGAGGTTTCGGGTTTGACTGACAGCGACCGTGTGTTTGTGTGAGAGGCAGACAAAAGGGGACAGGTGGGGTGAATACGAAGGTGCTCATTAATATCGTATGACCTCTCTCACCTCAAGTGAAGCAGGCACTTGTGGCAAACAAGTGAAATCAGCAAAGGAGTAAAATTTCATGAATTCAAAAAACACAATAAGTTAAACTAAAATAGACCGTTATAGTGGGACTCAAAAGTATTTGGCAGGCCCAGACTGAGCAAGTCGACCCACTTAACAAAATGAGAGAGATCTGTTTTGTTCATCATAGCTACACTTAAACATTGAGAGACAGAATGTAAAAATAAAAACAAGGAAATAACATTGTATGATTTTTATAGAACTTATTTTTATAGTGGAGCAGAAAATGAGTATTTGGCCCTACAAACAAGCTAGAGTTCTGGCCCTCACAAACCTGCTACTACTAAGCTATTTTATCCACTCATGACCTGTATTAATGCTTCCTGTTTGAACCTGTTATATGTATAAAATATACCTATCCACACCTTCAAACAGTCAGACTCCAACCTCCACCATGGCCAAGACCAGAGAGCTGTACAAGGACACCAGGGACAAGATTGTACACCTGCACAGACTGAGCCATTGTGTAATAGGCAAGCAGCTTGGTGAGAAGAGATCAACTGTTGGAGCAATTAATAGAAAATGGAATAAATAAAAAATCATGACAGTCTCCCTCAACCTGGGACTCCATGCAATATCTCACCTAGTGGAGAACACATGATTATGAGAACGCTGAGGAAACAGCCCAGAACTACACTGAGGGAACTGGTCAATAACCTGAAGAGAGCTGGGACCACAGTAACTAAAGTTACTATTACTAACATACTATTTTGTCATGGATTAAAATCCTGCAGCGCTCTATAGGTCCCCCTGCTTAAGCCAGTACATGTTCAGGCCTGCCTGAAGGTTGCCAGAGAGAATCTGAATGATCCAGAGGAGGATTAGGAGAATATAATGTGATCAGATGGAACCAAAATAGACCTACTTGGTATAAATGCCACTCACTGTTTGGAGGAAAGAATGCTGAGTGACATCCCAGGAACACCAACCCTTATGTGAAGCATTGTGGTGGAAACATGGGTTGGGGCTGCTTTTGTGCAAAGGGACAGGATATCTGATCCGTATTAAGGAAAGGACTAATGGGGCCATGTATCTGGAAATTCTGGGCAAAAACTTCCATCAGCCAGAGCATTGAAGATTAAATGTAGCTGGATCTTCCATTATGATAATGATCCCAAACACACCGCCCAGACATTTCAATGTTCTGGGGTGGCCTAGCCAGTCCCCAAACTCAATCCAATAGAGAATCTGTTGAGGGAGTTGAAAGTCTATGTTGCCCAGCAACGGCACCAACACATCCCAGCTGTAGAGGAGATTTAAATGGAAGAATGGGCCAAAATACCAGCTACAGTGTGTAAACCTGATGAAGACCTACAGGATACATTGACCTTTGTCATTAAACACCAAGGATACTTTACAAAGTATTAGGGTGAACTTTTACTATTCACCAAATACTTGTTTTCTGCTTCACTATTTTCTGCTTCTCATGTGAGTCACATGTAGATCAACATGGGTTCCATACATGTTTTCCACACTTGTACGTTTTCTATGGTATGTAAAAAGTTTTATATGTGGTTTAAATGTTATCTCATGTGCTTCACATGTGAATTTCCATGGGTTTTACAGTTTCTTGCCATGATAATGCTCCAAATTCACATGGGAAATGTGTGCTGAACAAAGAAGGTCACATGCTTCTCACATAGCTTACACTGTTTTCTAAAGATAATTTTACATGGGTTTGAGATTTTTCACGCAATCACATGTGATTTTGCTCATGTGAAATCCATGTGTTTTGAGCACCTGGAGAATTTATCTAAAATAGAACCCTGCAGCTCTGATGTGAAGGACATTGTGAATGTCTGATGTAATCATGTATTGGAAGATGTGATTAAGCTCTGGTCCCCTAAGCCTTTCAGTTTCCTTCAGTGTTGTACTAACATTCGTTTACATGATGTACTGTTGCCTCATAGATAACTTCATTTTCCATTCCTTCCTGTAGCCAGGCTCTGGGATTTTTAGATGTCAGATTATACAGATTATTATGTTTTTTTGCAATCAAACCAGTGCGACTAGAAAAGCTACCCTTCCTCATGTGGAAAAGCTGATCAACATTTATAAGAAGGGTTTCGATTCCTGTAAAGCTGGTTAAGATTTTTCAATTTATTATTGAAAATGTTCTAAAAAAAATTTAAATATCCAATTTTTTCTTATTAAAATGTGAATAAAAAACAGCTTTATCATTTTTTTTTTCCTGCTTCATATAAGAAACAAACTTCTTTGTTCAACAAAAATAAATGAAAATTTAACTCAGCCAAGACTGTGGATAATTCAGGCCTTAACTGTATGTTTTTAGTTTTTTAACCACCTTTTTTATCAGTAAATATTTTTTGGTTTGTAGACAGCAAAGAAATTAATGCCATGGATTTCCCAGTTGTTGAGTTTCTCCGTGTTTGTGTGACTGTGCAGCCGTGTTATTCCTGGAGCACTGGAAACGGCGGCAGATTAGCCTGAGCTTCAGCTGGGATCTGACGGGAATTGAAGAGGATGAGGTAAAAACACAGGAAAGCCCCCTCAGTCGGATATAGACATTCATATACAGATCAGCTCAACTCTACAGAAATAATTGATGAGAGCTGGTGGTCATGTATGGATCATTACACTGAATCCACTGTATTGCGGGAATGTTATTCCGTAACGATGCTCCTCTTCCATTTTTAGGAACATCCCCGGCCAAAGTATGAGACGATCCTCCTGCAGAAAAGACAGAGGAAGCAGAGAAAGAAGAAAAAGAAGAAAAAAAATGAGGTACTGATCACCTTTTAGGGGTATTTTTCCAGCGCGTTTAGAGTTTAAAACATGATCGGAAGGAATTATTTTTTTGTATTTGTGCATGATTGTGAAACGGAAGGAAAACCATCTTTGATTTCTAAAAGCTTATTAAAAAGTTATTCTTACATTTGCATTCAACCCTCTTTACTCTGATACAACCAAATACAAGTCTAACCAGTTGCTTTCAGAGAAATAGCCAAGGGGGTCATTTATTATGCCACCCCTCAACTCTCATTCAGTTTCTTGTAGACTCACCATTTGCTGCAATTACAGCTGCAAATCTTTCAGCTCTGGACTTTGACTAGGCCATTACTAACACAAGAATGCAGCTCATGCAGTGTGTTAGCTCCATCTATCTTCTCATCAATACTGATCAGCCTCCCGGTTTCTGCTTTAAAGAGAAGCATTTGAGTGTAGCATCTTTTCCCACCTGTTTGAGATCTATTTGAGTCTGCTGAAACTAAGCAACTAATTTAACTAAGCAACTAATTTAAGTATCTAGGGGACTTCTGAAAGCAGCTGCTTGCTAAATATTTTATTTGAAATATATTTATATTTTGTTGCATCCCACACCATTCCCATTTTCTTTTGTCCGTCATAAATACGCACCATTTTGTTTATCATGAGAAATTACGATAAAATATGTTGAAGTTTGAAGTTGTAACTTGATAAAATGTGAGAACGTTTATAGGGTGTTAAGACTGGCACTGCAAGTATTTGGTTTCTACTTTGCTCCACATGAGAGCAAACCGCTGGATTCAGGTTCTCCCTGAATCAGTAAATAAACTGGATCAGTGACGTTGGGTCCCACACACACACACTTGCATTGGTGCAGATGGCTACCTGCCGTCATTGACGCCTTGGACTTTGGTGTAATGTCTGTTTAAATGTGCTGCAGGACAAACAATACAAACATTTGCATAATCTTATAGTAGGTAGATCTGTGTGCAGATCCACTTCTGGTAAAGATGTGCAAAAAGTCTTGAACTAAGTTAAGCTTCTATTGTAGTTACGAAATCTCACCCTACAACCTTGACTCCAAGTAAGTTTACAAGGAGAAGAACAATTAATCAGTGACAACAGGAGCTTTTTTGGTATCCCTACTGTTAAATTGTAACTCAAGCCTGTTTTAGCTTTATTCTTTGCTTTTTTTAAAACATGACGTGACACAGTGTCTAGTTTACTTCAGCCACAATGTGCCATGTTTGTCCTCCCAGCACTCACAGTGAGCAGGATGGTTCTGGGGATGCCTTTCAGCTACACAGTTGCCCTACTAGCTGATGGAAAGTCGTATTTGTGTGCGCATGGTTGTGTTTGTTTGTGACACGTCCCTCTGTCTCATAGCCAGAGAAGCAGGAGGACGGAACAGTGACAGGGAAGGACAGATGGAGACAAAAACTGCTGTCTGCCATGGCTGCAGGAGTACCGGTAACCCTTCCTCTCCTCTCTTCTCCTCTCCTGGGCATGCCTTCTTCCTTTTCCCACTATTTCTACTTCACCTCTTTCTATTCCCTCTTCCTTTGCATCTTTCCATTTCCTTCTCTTCCCCTCTCCGGTCTTTTCCTTTCCAGCCGGCTGCTGTCTATCTGTCCTTCTCTTCCTGTCCCATCCTGTAGCTGCTGCAGTCTCATCTGCTCAGGTATCTGTTTCTTTAAGGGTATTTTTATTTTTTTGGTTTGTTTTTGGATTAACCAACCATAATGATGAACCTACGTTTCCTATTTATTCTTTTGAGTTTTCAAAATTAATTTTTTATGCTACATACTGAATCTCATTATCCATGCTGCTCATCCTTGTAGGGTTGAGGGGGGGACTGGTGCCTATCTCCAGCGGTCATTAGGTGAGAGGCGGGGTACACCCTGGACAGGTCACCAGTCCATCACAGCAGTTTTAAATATCTACTCTGTAATGATGCTATTTGTCCCAGACACACATCTTAACAGCAAGTGTTATTACAATTATCACATTATTAATGGTCTGTCACAGTATGAAGGCTAGAAATAAACATTTTATTTGGTATCATTTAAATAGAAGTTGGAAAAAAGCAAAAATCTGCATTTTTGCAAGGACAGACAAAACAAAAATTCAAATTTGAAGTAGGGGTGGGCATATATCAGATCATATTTTATCGTTATCAGGAAATTTGTCTTAGCAAGATAAGACTTTTGATAACTTCAAATGAATGATGTCTCAAAACTCCAAAAAAGGGCTGTATTGGTAGAATTATTTGTTTATACCTTTTCTAACTCAAAGGTCAATAAATATAATTAAATTCAAACATACGATTAAATGCAGTTACTTGGTGTTAAACATCTAATTTCTGTATGCAAAAATGGGTAAGAGCAATATTTGTGTTCATATGTCCATAATTGATTTGGCTTCAGTTACAGCCAGTTCCCTAAAAAAGACTGCAGAGACATGACTAGTTTTTTTTATGACCACCTTCATCACTATCAAAACAGTAATTCAAAATATCATGACAGTACTTCAAAATATGATATTAAGTCCTGATCACCAGAGCTAGTTATTTTGTGTGTGTCAGAAATGTGTTTGGTCTAAGAAGGCAGAAATGTAAGACACTATTTAAAAAGAAAATGTACTTCATACATATGTCCGATGATCAGTCAAGCTACCACACTGAGAGCTAAACCAGATGCTAGTTCTTTGACTTTTTTTTGCCATTTATTCCTTTTGTAGTTTTTTGGGAAAAGAAAAGCATTTGCCTCAGGGCAGTAATTTGTACCCACCTTGAGGATATTCAGTAGAATTGCTTAAAAAGTGGACTGACCTGGTCCAGACATAAGCAAAAATGCTTTATTTCAATATTCAATTGATATAGCTCCAATTCACAACAGATACCATCTCAAGGCAAAGAAAAATCCTTTCAATACAATTATTCAAACATTTCTATCAGTTCAAAGTTTTCTTCGTAAGGAATCCCAGCAGATTGTGTTGAGTCATCGACGTGAGGTTGTGCCCGGATCATGCAGACTCCAACCACAGCTATTCCTCAGCAATCCCTCATACTGAGCAAACATGTAGCAACAGTGGAGAGGAACACTATTCACTGTTCTGTTTTATGCTTTTGCATAATCAGAGTATGTTTCATGAAATATTCTGGACTGGAAACGTGTGTATTCTCTGTGAATATACATTCCGAGTTACATCACTAGCAATGCTAAATTCGCTAATCAAGCTAATCGCTTATATAACCAAGACTAACGAATATAATTTTTTTGAATAGGCCTTCTTCATTATTTTGGTCCTTAAAGCAAAATTGAATTTGGAAGATAAAAGTTTTTCAAAAACCATACGGCTGCAAAGTTCTGATTATTGCATCTATATTTAAAAGTGAGTTTATGTACATAAGATTATTTTTTTGTATTCAAGCTGTCACTTTGGGAGCATCATTTCTCATGACATCAATTGCGGCTGGAGTAAAACACAACAGCAGAAAGATATAAGACAAAGAGAGACACAAAGCCAAAGAAACTGAGAGGCTTGGAGAAGTGGAGGTAGGAAGAAAAACAGTGGGAGAGCGCCTGAGTGGGAGTGATGCATGCTGGGCAGGAAGCCAGGGGTAAGATTAGTGACCGTCACTATGGTGACACACAACTCTCCCTCTCATGCACACTTAGCAGCCGTTTATTACCTGAGACACAAAAAAATGTGTTATAAGTTCAAGCAAAATTAACTTTTAAAAGTCAGACATAACTGGATGTTGTACCACTTTCTGCAATCAGTGCAGAAAATTTTTTCATCACTCTACAAATAAACCCATTCATCCATTTCTGTGACTGTATAGTTCTAGTCAATGCTCTTAACTAGTACCTATGTTCTACTTGCACTGGCAGATAGGGAACGTACTGAAATAATCACATATAGAATCAGGGGCCGTATTCACAAAGACTCTTATCTTACCACTAGGTGTCACTCCTAACTCGTGCTAAAAGGTCTTACATAGGAGTTGTCGTCTAAGAGCTACTTTTACGTAGGACAAATCCCTAAAAGTAAGATAAGAGTGACGCCCCGTTGCTATGGAAAACATCATTTCCTATGCATGAGTAAATAAACGGACAGCAGTGTGATTGGTTGTTGAATGATACGTGTGAAACCAGGAAAAGGAAAACTTCAATGTCAATAAAAGCGTAATTATGAACAACGCTAATAGCAGAAATAATGCATGATGGCATCTTTGTGTCGGCCACGAGACTGACACTTCATACAACTTACACACAATAGGCTACTTACAGAGAGGGTGAAGTTTAAAAAGGGAAAAATGTGAAATGCATCGTATTATGCGACAGACTGGCTTCCTATCCAGGGTGTACCCTGCCTAACGCCTGCTGATAGCTGGGATAAGCTCCAGCCCCCCCTCCACGCAACCCTGAATTGGATGAAAGCGGTATAGATAATGGATGGATGGATGCATCATATTAATGGAGTGATTGCAAGTAGGCTGTAAACAACTAGGCTGTCTAATGAGCACATCAGCCACATCTTAAATAGATCCCCCCACCACCTTGAAAAGCACACCGTGAACTGAAAATGAGTGGCGAGAAAGAAGAAGGAAATCTAACTGGTCACAGGACCAATTATTACTAATGGCACAGTTGGTACTGGAGAGGAGGTCCTCAAAGGGTGATTCGGAGCGGGGATTACGAATAAGAAGAAAAGGGAGGCATGGGTAGAAATTAGCAGAAACATAAATGCATCTTATCCAGCGGTTTCTGGAACGTCAGAAGACTGTGAGAAAAGATGGTATTCTCTACAGTCCCAGTGTCGGCTCGAGATCGCCGCTTATAAAACAGATGCTGCTGCAACAGGTAGGCAATGTCCTTCATATAGGCATCCCTACATGTGTTGCATAAATTGGAAGATGCACACATTTTCTTCTTTGTGCATGGGGGAACAACACGTAGCCGGTTATCTCATAAAACGGAGATATTTTTCTACGGTTTGGCCTGTTATCCACACGTAACCGGAGATTTTCGGCACCAAAATCGAATCTTTTGAAAAACTCCGGCCAAAGTGGAGATTTGCGTTTTCTCCGTTTTCAGTATCTGCGTTTGGACGGTTGAAAACAAAAAATGCTCCAACATCACTTGTGCGACCTGTGTACTCTAAAAAAAAAAAAGCATTTATGCCCTCAGAGCTGTGTTGGTATCATCCACTGTTAAAGCCCGTTTTGTTTGTTTGCTTTTATAAGCTCTATCACTGCTGCATGCTGAAGATGGAGGAAAGAAAGTTATTCTTAGCGGATAGGATTTGGGAGAACTACTGCCCCCTACAGGTTTTCTATGTCTATGAATGTGCTGAAAAACGCATTTATCCGGTTACGTGTGGATGGTGATTTTTTTTTTCTTCAACGACCGCAGTAAAATCTTAGTTTAAAAAAACCCCGGCTACTTGTGGACATTGTCTGTATCGTTTGGTTAATTCCGAATCATCCAGAGTGTCCAACACATTGCGTCTGGCTGCAGATATTTTGGGAGTCTTTGTGAAAAGGTCTTAGGGAGTTAGGAGTCCTCTTGACTTCTTTTAAGGACTCCAAGACTTAGGAGCTACTTTTAGGCCTAAAAGTGGTTGTGAATTACTTTTTTCTTAAGAAACTAGGAGTCCTAAATTTAAGAGTGACACGCCTCCATTTTTTAGGAGTTACTCCTAAATTCAGCAGTTACAACCTACTTTTAGCCCTAAGATTCTTTTTGGATACGGCCCCAGGTTTGTATTTTAAACAAACAAGCAAGTCAAAAAAGGCAACAAAGGCTTTTATGGAAAGTTTCTGTGTAGTCCAGGGGGCTGCCTTTAATGTAGCGTTGACACATACGAGACTGGCTTGTTGAGCCTCACTTTAATCACCTCATTAAATTTACCTAAGCTTTATTAGTGAAACCAACGAAGCCTGTCAAACAATAAAAAGAATGTGATCTAATTACTGTAAATGCTCTTATTGTGAAGATGTACACAGCTACTTCCACTAATAGTTAGCACTAATTTGAGTCAAAAAACATCACTTTAACTGAATATCTGGTATTTTTAACGCAGCGGTATCTCACCATGAAATGTAGTGAAGCATGCATAAATCAACTTAAATACGGAGCATTTAAACTCTGCGCCGCACACACTGGAGCTGACATCTGAAGTGGACGGTTATTTCCCACAGACAACTTATGAACACAGACAACATATCACCATAAAGCCATTACGGCAATATTAATATACTCTCATGACATTTAGGATCACAAACACATGCTGCTGCACAACAATCCACAGTTTGGCTGGTTAGGAAGGAGAGCTGATGTGTTGCGGGCTGAATGATAAACAGGAGGGTTTCTGGGAATGTGTTTTTCATTGCGTAAAAAAAAAAAGTTAGGAATTAATCGATCCGTGTTGGTTTGTTAATTTTGACAGCCCTAACTTTTAGCAGTTTTTTTGTAAAAATATGGCCATGTTTACCTTTTCTGGTGATATAGGGAATTGATCCTGGCTGATGGCACGCCCAGAATCCATAGTGTTTGACATCTCCGGGAAAACAAGAACTGATGTCAGGCACAGAAATGTACACTGCTTTTTGTTCTGGTTAATATCTTTTATTTCAGAACGCGTGCTGTGATGGCACCGGATATGAGTACCCATCCCTATCCACTACTAACGCAAGAACGGATGGAGTAAAGCTAGAGCTGGGAGATATGGCCTAAAAATGTAATCTCAAGTTTTTTCATACCAAATCCAATTTCTGATTTAAGTTTTTTTTTTCTTAAAAAGAAATTACAAGTGCTGAAAAATTTATATAAAAAAAGCTTTTATTTCAACGATCCTGTCCTGGAACTGACTTGAATTTTAATTAATAGGAAATTTAAATGAATTAATAGAAAATTCGATTTAACAATTTTATCGAATAATCAGCCATCCAAATTTTGTAACTGTCCATCGAATATAACGGACAGTGCATGTCTGTGATGGGTCAGCCCTAGATAATTTCACCAGAACGGTGCTCTATAGTCGATATACAGTGGGGAGAACCTCTCCACAATGGCCAAGACCAGAGAGATGTGCAACGACATCAGGGATAAAATTGTAGACCTGCAAAAGGCTGGGATGGGCTAGAGGAAAATAGGCAAGTAGCTTGGTGAGAAGGCAACAACTGTTGGTGCAACAATTAGAAAATGGAAGAAGTTCAAGAAAACGGTCCCTCGGTCTGGAGCTCTATGCCAGATCTCTCCTGGTGGGGCATCAATGATCATGAGGACAGTGAGGGATGAGCCCAGAACTACACAGCAGGACCTGGTCAATGACCTGAATAGAGCTGAGACCACAGTCTCAAAGAAAACCATCAGTAACATACTCCATCGTCATGGATTAAAATCCTGTAGTGCACGCAAGGTCACCCTGCTCAAGCCAGCGCATGTCACCATCTGAAGTTTGCCAATGACCACCTGTATGATTCAGAGGAGGAATGGGAGAAGGTCTTGTGGTCTGATGGGACAAAAGTGGAGCTTTCTGGTCTAAACTCTACTCGCCGTGTTTGGAGAAAGAAGAAGGATGAGTACAACCCCAAGAACACCATCCAAACTGTAAAGCATGGAGGTGGAAGCATCATTGTTTGGGGATGCTTTTGGCAAAGGGGACGGGACGATTGCACCGTATTGAGGGGAGGGTGGATGGGGCCATTTATGGTGAGATCTTGGTCTCAATCTCCTTCCCTCAGTAAGAGAATTGAAGATGTGGCATGGCTGGGTCTTCCAGCATGACAACGACCCAAAACACATCGCCAGGGAAACTAAGGAGTGGCTCCGTAGGAAGCATCTCAATGTCCTGGAGTGTCTCCAGACCTGAATCCAATAGAAAGTCTATGACCAGGTCATGAACTACAGAAAACGTCTGATCTCTGGAACTGCAAACAAAGGTTTCTTTACCAAATATTGAGTTCTGTTGTCTGTTGTATCAAATACTTATGTCATGCAGTAAAATGGAAATTAATTATTTAAAAATAATCGATTTTTATTTTTTGCATTTTTTGTTTTAGATTCTGTCCTTAACAGTTGAAGAGAACCTTTGATACAAAATGACAGACGCTTACATGCTTTGTAAATGGGAAAATGTCAAGAATCAGCAGTGGATCAAATACTTGTTCTCCCCACAGTAATTAGTAGTCAGAGCAGCTTTTGGGCACTGGATGCTTTATATGGGGAGCCTAATTCTCCCCCCCTTCCTGTCAGCCCATGGGTCCTCTGGCCAAAAAAGTAACAAATGAAGCTCAATGGAGCAATGGAAGTAATTTTCTGGAGAGAGAAGTAGCCAACAGGCTCATTGTACCTCTGGAGGAGTTGTGAAGTTCTACAGCTCATGTAGGTGAATGTCAACAGGACAACTGTCACTTGTGTACTTCATAAATTGGTCCTTAATGGAACAGTGGGAAGTTTGAAGAAAAGCTATTGAATGTTGTGTACAGTTTGCTCAAAGCCAGTATGGAAGAGCTCAGGTCAAGTTAGACAAAAACAGAAGTTTTTAAATCCTTTCCCAAAACATATGTGTCATTTATCATGCATGGTTGAGTGGAAAAACAAAAATAAAATGTGAAATTTCCTGGATTTCCTGCCCCCTTTAGTTTATCTCGTTCTTTCAGAAAAAAAACAAAGCATTATTTGTTTTTTGTTTTTTAAAGTTATCTTGTTAAGTCAAAAAAGAGAGCTTATTGTTTCACAAAAGGTTTGTTAGTGTTTACTTGTGCCAGGATATTTGTTCTGGACAACCCGTATTTCCTCCGTTCTGAAATATGGAGAATTCTGCAGATTTTTGTCACATCTAGAACACCTCCAGCCTTTTTAGAACATCCCGAACAGTTCAGCGTCATCTTTTTGTCTATTTCAGAATATAGCTCAGATTACCAAAGGACCCCGTTGATTCCCACAGTCGCAAACTGTCTCCAAACTCAGGCTTTATTTAAAGACAGAAAAGAAGCAAATATCAGACCAATCCTACTTGAAAAGTGGAACTCTGTATCAAGTTAATCAGATTCTCAATAACTGTTAATAAGAATGAATGCCAAAATCAAGTGAAAATATTCTTTCCGAAAAGCATATGTTTAGGGGTTTACTTCCCTTTTCTAACCACGTTGTTGTATTTTTTTTTTTTTTATAATGAATATATTTTTATTTTCGATTTATTGTACAGGAATAGTTACAGCAATATGCGTGTAAATGTTTTGATATTATACATCAATGTCTCATTTTCTGCATTACAAAAACCTGATATTTTAATATGTTTGTACACTTTTGAGAGCCACTGTTTGTTCATAATTTCACATGCCTAAGAAAGAGAAGAAGCAAACAAGCTAAAAAATCGTCAGAGTAGATGTTACAGTATGTCTCAAAGTAGCTGTTTGTATGATAACTAGATATACTGTATACTGAATATGATATTAAAGGAGGAGTATGGGGATGTTAGACAAAAGGAGAGTTTAAAAAGAGGGAGAAATCAAATGTTTCACTGGGTCCCTGTCATGAGAGCTTTGTCGGGCTCTCCTCAGTGGACTCGACAAGCCAAATATAACACCTGACCTAATTTACTACCTCCCCCGCTGATGGCTGTCTCCACCACACACACACACACACACACACACACACACACACACAGACCATGACTTTGTCTTCAAAATCCCCCTCTCCGACTTCCTCATCCTCTACAAGCTTTATGTTGTAGCTTGTAGATTTGAAAAATAGAAACTAAAACTGGAATATTATTTGCCCTGTTAGCAGCTTTAATGTATTTGTAAAAAGCAAACATACATCTAAACCTGAGAAATGTTTCAAATGATATTTCTAGTTTGCATTCTAATTAAATATAGCTGTTTACGTTCATTAGGCAGTGCCCAATTATGTTTGAGGGAAATTTGGGCAGCTTTGGTTGCGGGTTGTACAGTACTCATATATTCACTAGATGGTGCTGTTGCATCAGGATACATTACTGTTCCCTTCTCATACTTCTATCTCAAAATATCTGAACTCATTCCACACATGAATCAGGTCTCAGGAGTTGATTTTAAATTTTGAAATAAATTATCTAGAAATATTCCAAAGAGGACCACAATCCAAGATGGATCCAGAGTCAAGGCAGCAATCTACCAGGACATTTTGGAGCACTTCATTCTTCCTTCTGCAGACGAGCTTTATGGAGATGCTGACTTCATCTTCCAGCATGATTTGGCACCTGCCCACACTGTCAAAAGTACCAAGACCTGCTTCCATGACCATGATGAGATTACTGGGCTGGATTGGCCCTTGATTGGCAGACAAACTCGCCTAACCTGAACCTCATAGAGAATTTCTGGAGCATAGCCAGCAGAAATATGAGAGACATGAGACGGAATAATACAGAAGAGCTGACGTCCAATATTGAAGCATTCCTGGTCTTCCATAAACCTCGGCAGAGCCACATCTCAAGCCGCATCCATGCTACGCCCAAAACATCTTCATATGCATAATTTTACTTTTCAGATACATTTTATCTATATTATTGTTTTATTAATAGTCTAAGTATCGTAGTTTTTGAATTTGTTGTTTTCATAAACTGTAAGCCATAATCATTATAATTATAACAAATAAATACTTAAAATATCTGGCTTTGTACATAATGAGTCTATCTCATTCATTCGTTTCAACTTTTAAATTGCATTACTGAAATAAATAATCTTTTGAGTTTCACCTGTAGATTTACCAAACTGGAAGAGGCATATCACTAAAATGTGGTTTTGGAAAATATAGCTGAAGCAAATTTGGGGTTTGCCACGGACTGTCCTGTGAGTGGGTCTTGGATCACATCACATGACCACAGATGAGGGTTCGAACAAAGATCTACTTGTGAATTTAGAGATTTACTTTATGGTTCAGCTATTTCTTTACAGCAGCAATGCTTGGGTTACTGCAGACGAGACCTCAGTCCACTAATAATTGTGTGTCTCTAAAATGTCAGTGTAATTTTTAATATATACAGTAAGCACATATCAATAGCAACTGTTTTCAACAATGTTATTTTTACAAATGTATGAGCAAAACTGGTTTCTGTGCATGCTTGACATATGGGATATACATTTTTCTGCTTTTATTCTCTTTTAAGGTGTTTCCTTTTTGGCCTTGGTTTCTTCACATCAGATCTTCCATTAAAGTTGACCAATCTTAACCATGTTTGACAAATTGGAAACTCTCTCATTCTTTTCTCTCTGCTGCTCCCCTCTTGTCTTTTTATTCAGACATTCACTGATAAGTTGACTTGGAAAGACCGTCTTCCTGGATACTTCATGAATATTTCCTCTATTCTTTTCATGGTAAGTAAAAACAAGTACTTTGCAGTCTTTTAAACATTTTCTTGGCATGTAATGGACTTACACTAATTAAATAATGTCCCTATACCCATCCTGTATTTAGGAGCAATATGTGTGAGTCATGTCTGATATCTTGCCTGCTTTATTTGTCTTTGCTGCCAGTTTGGACTGACATTTTCAGCTGTTTTTGGCGTAATCGTCTACCGCATCACCGTCTCAGCCTTGATGGCGATGAGCCCGGACCCTGAGACCAAGTCCAATGTTCGGGTGACTGTGACGGCTACTGCTGTCATCATCAACCTTGTGGTCATCCTGATCCTGGATGAAATCTATGGCGCCGTGGCACTGTGGCTTACTGAGCTAGGTACTGGAAGACCCGCTGTCACACATTCTGTCCTAAAACTGTTTTCATTGGTGTAAGTTCTCAGTTATACAGGACATGAAAATCTTTAATGGTTGAAATCAAGGCAACTACATAAAAATCACAATAGAGCTGTAAAGTTCACAACAGTCAATGACCCTACTTCCCATTTAGATAAACGTTTGACAACGTATCATATTATAATGACATTTTAGCTGTTTTGTTCACAGGTCTAAACTAACATAAAACCACATGAAGATCAAGGTTGTACTATAGATGTTAGAAAGATGGAACCGGAGACTGAATCCTCTTTGTGTTGTTTTTTTTATGTTTAACATAGATGGCTTCTCTCCCAAAGCATCGGTACATCAATATTTTTTAAAATAAAGTTTACCTTAATAAGCAAACTACAAACAGGAAGGAACATATTCATGTTAAAAATGAGGCAAACAGTGGGAAACTAAAAACTACTCTTCCAAAGAAACCTCCCTCCCAGATGTATATGGTCAAAATGTGCAAAAATTCACAATGTAGTTCTTCATCAAATTTCAAAAATACATTTACAGTGCTTTGGAAAACTTGAAAAAAGTTATTTTTTACATTTATGGTCAGATCATGTAACAAATAATCTTAGCCAAACATAATCTACACAAACAAAAAAAACTTAGCTTTGATGTGTTTTTATTTATTTACTGGAAAAAAATTTCATATGAGCTGCAGAAAATAGCATAACTAAAAAATGTCTTAGTCTTATTAGCTATATAGACCATACAAAGGGATCACAAACCTATTTTTTCACATACTGAAGATGTAACCTAGATATAAGAATTTTTTAATGGTTTGTTAGAAATTAATCACTCATAATCTACTATAGAAACTATTTTTATATAATCCCAATAGACAATCTGTACCAGCAGGATACCACAAAGTTGTTTTGCTTGGCCAGGGTTAAAAATATAGCGCAAACAGAAATCCCAACCAAAATCAATAAAAACAGATAGTGATACAAGAGTTTCAGCAAATAATATACAACTCAGTTAAATTACTAATAAAGTGATACACCGTAGACCATGGTTTATTTGTGCCAAAAACAAGAGAATTGTGGAAGGGATGAAATGAAAGAAAGTGGGTAAAGTTCATGGATAAAAAATTGAAGCCAATGGTAAATCAAAATAATCGTTTAAACATTTGTTTTACATCTTGTGTTTGTGTGAGAGATCACATTTTCACCGCAGCCCCCCGACCCCCTTCTGGGAGAGTCTGATAATACTTTGGACCTATATGTCCAACTGGAGATAGAAGTGTAAAACGGGAGTTCAATTCAATTCAATTCAGTTTATTTATATAGCGCCATTTCACAACAGATGTCATCTCAAGGCACTTTACAAAAAGAGTTATTACAATACAATGTTTAGTGTAGAAATTACAGAACCACAGAAGATTGCGTCGTGGAATTCTCAGCAATCCCTCATACTGAGCAAGCATGAAGCGACAGTGGGAAGGAAAAACTCCCTTTTAACAGGAAGAAACCTCCGGCAGAACCAGGCTCAGCACAAGCGGTTATCTGCCGCGACCGTCTGTGGCTTGGAGAATACATAACAGAGACACAGAAAGAGCAATAGAACTGATGCAGAAGTTTGTTGCAGGACGTGGAGAATTTTCCGTCACTGCAATGCCATCTTAGTCAGGGTCGTCAAGCAGGGCTAATCCGGAGCACCTACTATAATAGAAAACAGGTTAGTGCTTGAATTGACAGCACATCATGCAGTTGGGGAGAAGTAGGAGAGAAAGTAGGAACAGACCCTAATAATGTCCTCCAACAGCCTAAAGCAGCATAGCTACTAACATTAACCTGTCTCCTAGCTACTAGGAGACCTAGCTACCAACACTCTGTCTGAGTCCTCCTGACCCGTGGACGGTGTAGGGCCGGTAACGGCCCCCGTCATGCCGGGGTCTTCTCGGAGTCGGGTTGTTTGAGAATGCAGCCCAAAGTGGGTGGTAAACTCCATCTAAGGCTAAATACCGGCACGAGACCGATAGTCGACAACTATCTTAAGGAAAAATTGACAAAACTGAGAGGACAGAGTTGAAGAGGGCGAGAAACGTTTAAGAGATAAACGGGTGGGGTCCGCACAGTCTGCCCGGGGGATTCAACCCGGCAGGTAATGGGCGGCCGCACTGTGCGGGAGGATCCCCTTGAGGGACCTCTCTCCGGCGCTGGCTGGCCCCCGTGGGGCGCATTCCTTCCGCGGCGGTAAGCCGCGACCGGCAGCTAGATTATTAAGGGCTTTATATGTCAGAAGGAGGATCTTGAATTCTATTTTAGATTTTACTGGGAGCCAGTGAAGAGAAGCTAAAACAGGGGAAATGTGATCTCTTCTTTTAATATTCATCAGAATCCTAGCAGCAGCATTTTGGACTAACTGAAGACTTTTAATTGTATTCTGTGGACTACCTGATAATAGAGAGTTACAGTAATCCAGTCTTGAAGTAACAAAGGCATGGACTAGTTTTTCAGCATCACTCCTGGACAGGATGGTTCTAATTTTTGCAATATTCCTAAGGTGAAAAAAGGAAATCCTAGAGACTTCTTTAATGTGAGATCTAAATGACATATCTTGGTCAAAAATGACACCGAGGTTTTTTGCTTTATTACTGGAGGCTAATTTAATGCCGTCCAGGTGAAGGGGCTGACTAAGTAGTTTCTTTTTCAGAGCTTCTGGTCCAAAGACGACAACTTCTGTTTTATCAGAATTTAGAAGCAAGAAGTTTAGAGTCATCCAAGTTTTTATGTCTTCCAGACATGCTTGTAGTCTACCTAACTGATTGGATTCATCAGGATTTATGGATAGATATAGCTGTGTATCATCAGCGTAACTATGGAAATTTATCCCATGCTGCCTAATTATTTTACCAATAGGAAGCATATATATAGTAAAAAGAATCGGCCCAAAGCAGAACTTTTTGGCAGCCCTACACACCGAAGCTACGCTAATTTTAGTGACCTCCGACTGCCGTCGCCGGGTGTCGTTGCCACCAGCATGGATAACGATCCTGCTATACCGCCGTTTGTCCTTGGCCAAAAGCTTCAGATGGGACCTAATGTCCGCAGCCCTGGCCCCTGGAAGGCATTTGACGGTGGTCTTTCGTGTCTCTGGAGCCACATTCCTAACTATGGAGCTGCCAATTACAAGAATCGGCCTCTCCTGCTCGGCGGGTGCGTCGCTGAGCGGGGCGAACCTATTGTTCAGAGAAAGGGGCTGGAGGTTGGCCGCGGACTGGGGTCTGGCGCTAGTCTTCCTACGAACAGTCACCCAGCTCGCCTGAGGTCCCGGCTGCACGGGAGCTGTTGGAGGACGGCTAGGTCCTGTCCTAGTTGACTCCGCGCTAGCTACTGCTGGGCCTGGCTGTTCTACAGCGCGGAGCTGGGCCTCTAGCTCAGAAACCCTCGCCTCCAAAGCTACAAAAATGCTGCATTTATTACACCTACCAACTTCACTAAATGAGGCGGAGGAGTAACTAAACATCTGACAGAGAGAGCAGGAAAGAGGAGGAGGTGTAGAGAGAGATGGAGGGACAACAGAGAAAGCTGCCGAAGCCATGCTAGCCGTGAAGCTAAGCTAACCAAGCGGTACCTTACCAAGCCCAAAAACAAACAGTGAAACGCTTAAAGAGTCCCAAACCGTGAAGAAAATTAACGTTTTAATGTGTTTGTGTGTTAAAGCAACTCAGAAAAAACTTATTGACAGAGAAAGTTAGATCAGTTCAAGAGAGAGAGAAACACCGACTTGCTACAAACGAGTTAGTCACAAAACAGGAAATGACGCGATACGTCTTACCAACGCAGTCCCAACCAAAGTTTGTGTTTCTTTGTGTGTGAGATGCATAAGAAAAGTGAAAAGTGCCAGTAATCTACCCCAGTGATTCACAACCAGGGTTACTTGTTGATTTTCATGTATTAATCACTTCTACATTCTGCTTCTGGAGAATCATCAACACATTTGACTTAAAGCGGGTACTTGTGCTATGAGAGAATACCTCTGGGGGTACCAAGTCAAAAAAGGTTGGGAAGTTGATGTATAGACTGTGAATTCTTTCAGATTCTTTCAGTTTTTGTTTATTTGCCACTGCTTAAAGTTTGGAATCATCAAGTAAATGTGGATAACCACATGTTTTGGTTCAGTTTCATTAGCCACAGCCTAGGATTGATCACTGTCAGACTTGTAGGAACAAGAAATCCCTAGAATAGAATATGTCTGACAACATGAAGTAGGTTAAAACTTTCAAACGCAACACATCATGTCCTGATCTAAAGAAATTCAAGAACAGCTGAGAAAAGTTAATGATATCTAGTAATGTTTACCAAGCCATGTCTAAGGCTTCACTACTCCGGTCAACCACAGTGAGAGCCATTATTCACCTTTTCACGACTGGTCAGGACACAAAAACTAAATCAGGATTAGACTCCTGACTCATCATAGAGGTCACAAAAGATTCCGTCCATTCTTTGTTGATGAATGCTGTAAGGGTTTTACCGTTCTCCCCACTTTAAGTATTGTGCATGCCCAGGTAAAAAAATTAATGCCCATACTTACTAGGGGTGTTTCAGTATGCATTGGTATTCATATTTTTCTGTATGGCCCTGTCGGTTCGCTACACATGTGCACCAAATGAATTCAGCTGTTTCCTGCTAGAATGCACACAGAATGTTTATGTGTAGAACTCAGAGTGCAGTGCAACGCTCCACAGGGCAATTTAAGAAAGGGACACCGAATTTAAACAGAAAGCACTTCCAGATATCACTAAATCAGGTTTTTAATGGTTTCTCATGCAGCTACAGTAGAAAAAGAAAGATGGACCGAACCAGAACTTGGTCAGCGAACGCATCTTTCAACAGCAGTAAGGTCCATAACATGCTGTGGTTTGAACTAAACTACTTACCTAAAACAATGTCAAGCTGAAGGAAACATAACATGTTCACATGCAGTGAGAAATCAAAAAACGAATGGATTATTCTGACTGAAATTGGGCTTTTGAAATGCATGTTTACACCTTAGTCAAGCTGGAGTCAAACGGAACTGGCCTAGTATTAATAAAGCTAACACACCCAGATAATACGTTTAGAAAACAAGATTTCTCTGCACTCTGCCTTCGGGAACCGATGATATCATGTAATCCGCAAAAACAACACCTAGAAATGGTTAAAAAGCCATGTCTAATGATCAGCAACAACAAGTGTAACACAGTCAAACAGTAAAGTACTTACAGAATGTACCGTGCTGCATTGTCATCGTCGTCCATTTCTTCAATCATTGTGCATTTCCTGCTTTTACTCCATCTGCTTCACTGGCCCCAGCATTTGTTTACTACCTGTGTTACTCTCTATGCCAATCAGAAGAATACAAATTTTAAAGGGCAAATGTTGCCTCCTGCTGTCACAGAGTCAAAAGCACTTCATAAAGCTCTAAAAAGCCTCCATACTGGGGACAAAAAGCCTCCCCACATGATGCCTCATCATTATAGGTGATGGAACCTTGAATTCTTCAGTGAACTGGAAAATCGGGAAGGAGAATGTCCGACTGTCAGTTTGTGACATCCAATGCACGTATTACTCATTGGGGCAATAATCCAAAGCACTCCAGCAAGTATGCTTCTGAATGGATTGATATGATAAAATAACAAAAAAAAACAAAAAATAAATTTTTGTAGAGGCCTTGTCAATAGGTTCCTGTTTAAAAACTTTCTAATAGGGTTTATTTAAAATGATTTGGCAAAGAATAGTGAGCCAGGTGGGACTGGAAAGCTCTTCAAGCCTTTTATGATTACTTTACTATCTCGAAAGGTAAATACTTTTTCACAGCACTGTGCCTTCTAAAATACACACATTTGCTTTTTGTTCGTCCTGAAACTTAACCTTAAACTATGGAAGCTTATTGCATTGACTTGAAAAAAAAATAAAAAGCTCTGTTTTTTTCTGAATTAATGAGATAAGTTTTAAAAATAATAATACATACCGCTCTGTTTTTCTGCCTGGACAAGGTAAACTGTGTAGACATTCCACGTTATTGCCCTGCAATTGACTGGTGACATATTCATGGTGTACCCCACCTTCCACTCAGTGACCACTGGAGATTGGCACCAGCCATGCAGCTGGTGGTATAAACAATGCATGGACGTTCTATGCCTGTAGGCATTATTAGCTGTCTAAGTGGAACTCAAACATTCAATCATTCCATCATAGTCAATAGCATTTGGCTTATCCTTTGCAGGGCTGCGGTGGCTAATGCTTATCTAGAGCAGTCATCAGGCAAAAGGTGGGGTACACCCTGGACTGGTCGCCTGACACAGCTTGCACAGTTTATCCCTTTTAATGGGCTTAATTTCCTTTTACTTTGTGTTGGGATTGTGAAACTATAAAATACTTCTGTTTCTATAATTATAGGCCTATGAATTAGTCGATTTTGCACAGAAACCCCCCCCCCCCGGCACACTCAGTGTTTATTTTGTTAATTCAGAAAAACAGAGCAGTTTATTTTTATTATTTAAACTTATCTCATTAATTCAGAAAAACAGGAGCTTTATATTTTTTTTACAGTGAATGCAATGAGCTTCCATAATAAACTGCCTGAAACTTTATGTAAATATTTCGATCTACTTTTTTGTTTCCAGAAATTCCGAAAACAGAAACCGACTTTGAAGAGCGGCTCATCCTAAAGGCCTTCTTACTCAAGTTTATGAACGCATATGCTCCCATATTTTATGTGGCTTTCTTCAAAGGACGGTAAGACACACATTCTCTGTGTAGTTTTCCATGCAGTTGAGCTATGCATACCATGTAGTTACGCAAAACAGAAACTTTCACCCAAGGATTTTGTTTGCTTCTGCAGGTTTGCAGGTCGACCTGGAAGTTATGTGTACGTCTTTAATGATTATCGCATAGAGGAGGTTTGTTTCTGTAAATCTCTGCCTCTGATACTTTGATAAAGCACATAAAAGATACAGTGATCCTGCATAGGGGTGAAACTCATACTCTGTGTTTCTCTTAGTGTGCTCCAGGAGGCTGTCTCATTGAGCTGTGTATTCAGCTCAGCATCATCATGTTGGGCAAGCAGCTGATCCAGAACAACATCTTCGAAATCGGCATCCCGTGAGTCGGCTGCTTTCTTTTTGCTTTCACTTGGTCTGAGATTTTGATGCCAAGCAGTCCAGCACTGTAAATCAGCCAAGATAGTAGCAACAAGCCACAATCTTAGTTAAAAATGGCCGACAGAGCTTTTAGTTTTTCTGCTTTGGAACTTGCTTCCACCTGATACTAGAAACACTGATTCCCTCCTTGCTTTTAAATCTTGCCTTGAGACACACATGTTCAAACTGGCTTTTAATTTACAGTATATGTTTTATTTGTGTGATTTTGTCCAGTATATATCCCGTTTTATGTCTTGAGTTGCTGTACTGTGTCCTGGAGTCCTGAAAGGTCCTTCAAATAAAATGCATCATCATTATTATTATTATTATTGCCCGATACAGCCACTTGCAAACATATTTACACTCATTGGTCATTTTCACATTTTGTCAGTTAAAAAAACAAGCTACCACAAAATGGTGCGTAATTGTCAAGTGTCTGAAAAATCATCCATCTATCCATCCATCCATACATCCTCCAGAGGATCCTGGATTTTTGGTGCGAAGAAACATTGGGCCTGATTCATTAAAATTCCAAATAAGAAGGGCAAAACAGTGTGCAGCAAACATTTTGTGCCTGTGGGTTGTCCTTCATTTGCGGGTGATCTACTAAGATTGTGTGAGCAATTCATAACAGGCGCAAGGAGCAGTATCCAAGCCGTGCCACAGCTAGAGAGAGAAGGAATATGTGCATGGATTCATGATGCGTCTTTGGCAAAATAAAGGGGGAAAAACGACATACATATGAATACTTTGGCTGTTACGGAGTTAATTACTATCAGGCTATACGGTTGTGAACTATATTTCTCATTTGTCAGTAATAAATGTAATGTGTGCGTTGTAAATGCACCGCTATCAGCTCCATGCAGACAGTTTAATCCAGAGTCAGACTGATAAAGCTGCAGCATGTCCAGAAGAAGGTTGCTGAGATGTCCTTATTATACTAATGTTGTTGTTGAAATGTACCGCACTTCATCATGGCCTCTATTAAATCTCAAGTAGCAGTAACAAAAATTTTTTATCTTGAAAATATGTCATCTAATTTTTTTTTTAATGTAGCGTAAATGTCATTGCGATGTCATTGATTGGAACCCAGGAAGATTAACCACTCTGGTGGAAACTAATGAGGATCACAAATCACTGTGCACTCAGCTGAGCCCAGTGAGTTATGATGCATCTTTGGGCGGTGTGAATATTTACATAACTATCAGGTTTATAGTCATTAAAGTGTTAATTACAATTAGATTATACTGTGTGTGAATGACATTTTTCGTTTATCAATATTAAACTTATATTGAATGTGCTGTCAAAAAACTTGAGACAGGTCTTTAGTAAATCACACTGCACTTGGAATGCCTACTTTGCCTGTTTTCCTCCCAATATTTTGCATCTTCCGGCAGAAACACCCATATAGCACTTTTAGTATTGTAAAAGTTCGGAATGGATTGCATGCGTCTTGCTCCGGGTCTTAAAGGTGCAATGCGCTCCGCGGCGTGTTTGTAAATCAGCTAGGGCCTATTTTTGTGACGGTTTGCGGCGGTTTTTACAAACACAAACCGTTGATAAATCAGACCCATTGTCTCTACTTTGAGCTTCCCTGTGGATGACAGAGCTTCTTACCCTGTTTCTATGGGTGCGTTCACACCGCCCTAAACATCAACATCAAGAGCGTCAAGATTACATGTAAAGTCTATGGTTGAGGCCGTCAGAGGGGCGTCAGAGTCTCCGTGGTGCTTTTTTGTGCGTTGCCCACATCAATTTTTGAAACTTTTCCTGCGTTTCAAGCATTAAACGCAGATGATCAGCTAGCTGAACTTTCACCGCTCTGGACGTGGCGCGTCAAGCAATCAGTGCGTCTCACTGTAGTGACGTCGCCTGACATCTACATTGTCTAGCCAGCCACCATCCACCATTTTGTTAAAAATCTGGCAGAGAAAGGCCCACCCACGCGCTTTGACGGCCCTGGCCTAAGTTGTCAAACATGTCGTGTTTTTGTCGTCTTTATGTGTAGATGGCTTATTCATTGATTGACTTAAAGTGACAGGGTGTAGTTTTTGGAGTACATCTTTGAAAATAGCCATTAAAATATTGTGTAATAATAATTACGTAAAGCACATTAATTGCAAAATCTTGCCGATATTATAAAATATGACTTTAAAAATCAGTTTTAAAATACATAGTCGCGGGTCCTCTTTTCAGGAGAAAGCCATATTAGATGACGTCTTTACTTCTACAAGAGCCCGGACGGACAAAGTGCACGGAACACGCCCGCTATTAAAACATTGATTTCCCCTCAAAATGCCAAAAAGTTTCGCCATAAATACATTTTTACCTCTTCACTAGTTCCAAGTGATCAAAGAGAGACTGATGTGCTCGTCATGTTGCTGCAAATAGATCATTCTCAGGGAATTGAGCGTTTGAAAACAGCACTAGTTGTACCTCCGTTGTTGAGTTTCTTACTCAAAGACACAGATACCGCATGCTTGTGATAATTGAGGTATGCACTGCCCCCTACTGGCTGAAAATGACACACTGTGCATTTAAAAAATACACAGTATTTATTACAGACTTATTTTGTGTCACACACAGAAAATGCAGACTACATTACAGTGCATACCCATTTTTTGCGCCACTGCATACATCTCTCCATCGACTCTAAACTTCCATGACTGCAGACACAAAGCTTCCCCACATGCTGCCACATGATTATAGTATGACAGTTGCATATTCATGACGCTGTCATGGTCAGTGTTCTGTTCTGCATTTGGTCCAAAAGGTTCTGACCAGAAAACCTTTACTTACTTAAGATGATGGCTTTCTTCTTGCCATTGTAAATGATCTGAATTCATCCATCACTTTTGTGGTCATGTTGAACTTTTAACCTGGAGGATAAGTTCCCATGAGCTTCTCTATGAAGGGAATTGCTTGTTCTATCAACAAAGTGTATCACCTGAGCTTCTGATGTCTGCAGCTACTGTAGTTCCCACTGGTCTCACGGCTGCATGCCTGAAGACAATTTGCTGCACTGGGTTTTATTTTGTGGTATTCCGAGTAAAAGAGAACAGTGTTATGCACTACCTTGTGATTTCGTGTTCCTCCTGTAGACTCACCATGAAGCACCCACCCGCTCTCCCCTTGCTTGCTCACACCATCATGCAAAATTCTTTTCGGCAACATTTCCTACGTGTCAGAGGAATTGAATGGTGGAGGTGCACCATTTTGGATAATTATAGCTCTGATTTTACAAGCAAACGGTCAGAGGTCGGCTATGTTTATGACAACTGCCGCACAACTCCCGCCCTCAGGCATCCGCTTTACTTGTTGCGATAAGCAACAGCTTAACCCCAGTGACCTGTTTGATTGGCCTCATCAAAGGTCCTTGTATGCGCGATCAACGAGCTGTGACACACACAACATCCCCTTCTTCCTTTTGTTAAGTGGTCTGCATCACATTCATCACTCTAAAGCTGAGAAGCTCAACATCAACTCAGTATTCTAGTTCAAGAATTCAGGGGTTGATCTGAAGCTACTCAATAAGTGTATAAAGTCATGGACAAATGTTTTGGCATTGACAGAGGTGTGTATGAATTTGGTAGTATTTACTGTGATGTTGATGATGATTTTTATTTAACTCCAGGGAATCCCCACAGTATGATGCTGACACCATTATGTTTCAGCACTGGGATGATGTATTTGGGATAATGTGCAATGCTAGTTGTTCAAGCTCCAACATGCTAAATTACCACTAAAGTGTGGCTGGATTTTTGGTGCAAAACTAGATATTTTTATCCTACTCCTCGTGTATGGTGGGTAGAATTGTGCGCAAGCTTGATTTTTCATACACTTGAAAATTATGCACTATTTTGTGCTGACAACACATAACATTCATTATGTACTTCCCTGTATTTTCCAGGTAACTGAATTTCCTATTCTTCCATACAATCCATAAGGTTTAATTTGAGGAAACAGCTTCTATACTTATATTCTGCAGCTTTTCAGTCCCTTTATGTTTTTCTTGAATGACTTCTTTGCTACCCTTCATATTATAGAGCCATAATCAAAAATTCTTCAACTCACTAATGCCCCCTGGTGCCAGTAATCAGCTAACTCTGCACTGGTGGCAGCAGAATTTTGTAGGCCATCTTGATGATCGCAACTCTCTTCAACTCAGCCCCTCAGAAATTTTTTTTCTTCCGTCTCAAAAACTGGACTACTGGTATTCACCCTGAAAAGGCTGTTCTCATACACAAAATGCTCTTGCTTGCTTACATACACGATGTGCTTGTTTTGGCGTTTTGGAAATATATTCTCTTCTGATGTTTGCATCATTTGTCTCCTGCTCAAACTTGCTCCCTGCTCCGATCACACCCGTGTGCCCAACTCCATCCTCTCTGCTTGTTTTTTAATTATTTTTTTTTCCTCTCACAAAATGAAGAGGCAACCTCGCTTGAAACCTGATCCAGGCAGTAAAACAGCATCTGCTGCACCCCTATGGAGTTAAAAGGCTGAGTTACTCCTCCATTTCACAAGAGAGCAAAACTATTCCTCAAGCAGGGAGGAAGTAGGAGCTGGAGGAGAGGGATGCAAACAGAGGCGGTAAACCTGAGTGTAGAAACATAGTTTTGAGGGAGAGAAGAGACATTTGTGAGCAAGTAGGAGTATTTAAAGCCTTAGAGCAGAGTTTTGAGAGTGAGCAGCACATTCTGCTCTTAAACATCTTATTTAAGATCTTAAATTATGGAAGAACATTCCCCCAGAATCAACACACAAAACAGCAATCTTGAAACAGATTGGCTAGAGGAGCAAAAGACCACATCGGGCGCCAATCCTGTTTGTTGATTGCAATAGTTTGGATTATAGCTGGAAGACTGGAAAACTTTTTCTGATTTGATCTGGGACATTTGGTCTAAGCTAGGATTGTACCGGTATCTCCTATTCATAGTCCTTAAAGTCAACCAATACTATGAACCAATACTTAAATCACTTAAAAAGTATTGTTTTTCACTTAAAATTTTAGTTTTGTGGTCTTTTTAAATAATTTTTTTAATCTAATTCACCATCTGCAGCATTGTAACCAGTCACCATTGTAACAAGCAGAGAAGAAAATAAAACCTGTAAACAACATGACGGTATGGAAACACTTTTCTTTGGAGGTATATTGGCTAACAAATGAAGACAGAAGTTCCAAATTCATCCTCCCCTTCTTTTATCAGTCTAATTTGTTAAGATTATCTCTACATAATGCGAACAATCTCCATAAAAGCGGAAACTTAATGACTATATAATTTTATATGAGCCCAATGTTTTTAACTGCGGTGCAAATTTTACCTATTGTGTTTCTGTTGCGGCAAAACTTAATCAGAATAAAACTGCAATAAATACGTCAGCCAATATTTATTTTACTGTTCAAATATCCGAATAATCAATCAAAAGTCTTCACTATAGTGTTAACATCTTGGTTTGACAGCTTCCAACAACAGGTTTCCTTCACAGAGCACAAAGAAGGGAGGTGTATTCTCAGGGTGACAGAGGGTTGCTAGGCCGGGCCCTACATATCCTCCCAGAGAGGATTCATTTCAGTGGAAAATTCACAGTGATGTCATTCTGAGATCCCACACTTCTCTCTGTCGGGTGAATGACAAAATAGGGATGCAGGAAATGATCTTAACTAGTAGCATGTTCAAAAGGTGCCACAGTATTGTATTTCAAATCTTTCACAACCACTACCTAAGTACAATAGAACTAAGTTTTCCAAATCATTTTGTCATAATCATAACAAAAAGAGCTAACATTGTTACTTGATTGCTAGATTTATTAAAGGATACCAGTTAATGATCTGTATCATTTTTACACAGAAGCTGAAATTTATAAGGATGAAGTTAGAAAAATTAACATGTTAAAGATCCCAAGAAGACAGAATGCCAGGTTAGAAAGTCACACTTTTCATAGCAACCCAAGTGTTTAACATTTAAAACATAGTAACTGGAAACAAAGTAAAAACTATAATTACTGTACTTCATTTACAATTTGTTTCTTATTAGTTCCCACAGAACGTAATATTGAACCTCCTTCATTGAGCATGTTACTACAGTGTTTAAAAGTGCAAAACCCAGAGAACTACATTAGTAGTCTGTGTTTCAATTAGCAGTTAGCTTGAGAACTGAGCATGTTAGCTAACGCTGTTTCTTACAGTCTTTTTCCAACTTACAGTTGGAACATTGTTGACATAGATTTGATCTCCATCCCAGATCCAAGATTCTGCTTTACAAATAATTGGTTTACTGTCATTCCATTCAGTTCAGTTACATTTATTTAGATAGCGCCAATTTGTCATCTCAAGGCACTTTCCAAGAACAGTCATTTCAATTCAAACATTTCAATCAGTCAAGAAAAAAACCCCACATATTTGGTTTACTATCATTAAATAGTAGCCTGACTTATCCATAATTACTAAGTAGGATCCATGCTTTCATTTTTTTGTACACCAAATTCTGACTATAACATGCACATTTTTTCCAATCTGTTATTGTTCAGTTTTGCTGAGCCTCTGCCTCTAGTCATGGTTTCTTATTTTCAGCTGTAAGGAATATAGACCTGATCTTATGTGCATGTAGTGCAAAAGTACAACCATGCATTTATCAACTTTCAGTACAGGTTTTACAGGTTTCAAATTCATACAAACACCAAACCACACACCCACCATACACTCTGCACACAATGTCAGAACTTTGTGACTTGCACAGGGATTACTAACATGTTTTCCCGTTCACAGAACACATCTTTACTGTGTTAGCAATGCTCAAATCATTGCTAACCGTAAACCTGAAGATCCTCTCTGAAATAATTACACCTGTAAACCATCCATCTCTGTTTCACCTGCTTATTTCTGTTGCACATATTTAGGTTTCCAATTCTGATATCAGCCAGTCTCCTGCCTTAACTTGTCTTTAGAAGCAGTCAGCCTCCGGTTGGTAGAACGTTGAGAGATGTCTTAATATCTGAGGTGCTGTAAACACTTCACTTGCTCCAAACCTACTATGATTTTCTGAAAATAATTCCAGTCATTTTACAGTCAGTGCAGCATGTTGACTAGAGCAGAAACTCTTTAGAGAAGGAGAGGATATGTTGTTGTTAAGTTTCTGCGTGGACTATTGGATTAACGTTGTTTGGTCCAGTTAGTTGGAAGCACAATTTGCTCAGAATTAGATAAATAAATACAAAATTATGGAATAAATACCTACATGAATAAATAATAGACAGATATTTGTGGCAATTACATTTTGAAAAAATAAACTGAATGGTTATAAAATGCTTAGCTCATCAGTATGAAATGCTTTATATTTAAGAAATATATTTATTATTATAAAACATGATGTAACTATAAATGTTTTCTGAATATCAATTATCTTTTTGACAATTTTTATTTTATTGAATCCGTTTTTATTACAGTCATTTCCCCGAAGTCCCAGTGGCTTATTTATTCCATGATGATACTTTTCAGCTGAATGAGTTCATCTGCCAATCAGGGTCAGTGGGTTGGACCTGCATGCCCATTGGTTGGTGCTTAAACATCTATCTTCCTGGATATCCATTCTGACTGTGAGCAGCCTGCTGTACAGCTAGCAACAACATGCTAAGTTGGAGTTGTGTGAACTTCGCCCACCTCTGGTTGCTCTAGTTTATCAGAGAATGTCATCTTGAGTCATTTGGATCATGTTTTTGAAATGATACCAGTTCTGTCTGACAGAACCAGCAGAGTTAATGCTGATATGTGTTGCTGGAAGAAGAGCTAATGTACCTTTATATTGTTAATAAATTTAACACCTGTTTGATTTTGTGTATGGCTTCTTCCAGATGCTCATAATATTTTCCTACTGTTGTAATAATTCTGGTTATCCTGTCAGTTCGGTCGGCTGATGCTGCATCAGTGTTCTAGATGTTAAGGTACTCAAAGCGCCATATCTGTGACGATACATAATCCTGGTCGGAGGTTAGATACAAACAATAAAAGGCTTTATTAATTGTTTGTATCTACCCTCTGACCAGGGCTTCTTTTGCCATTCTCTACCGAATTGTGCTAGAAAACACAGAAAACATATCAGCGACGATAACTCTGATGGTTATGTCGGACAGCACTGAAGTCTGAGTGCTGGGCCTGGGATCCTTTCAACCGCATACAGCAGGTAACACACTGATTGCCCAGAAATTCTTCACATGATCCAACATTTACATGGAAAAAAGTATCCCTGTAAGATGGAGTAGTATTAAGTTGAGCTAATTCTTGTACGAGTTTATATAAAATCTTTCCTCCATTTTGACGTATAAAACACAACTAAATAGATTCTCCAAGCCATGTCGCCCCAACTGTGGAGGAAATAAGGTTGCTTTATAAGGATTTCATATATCTATGTTGTCTCGTTGTTTGGTAGCAGCATAACTCTAAAAAGACAGATTTTGATAACATTTTCAGGAAATGTATACAAGGACCCGGAACAAGAGATTAGACTTTGTGGGTGACCTCAAATGTGATTTTTGTGAATAACTACTGAACTAATAATGCTCTCTGTGTGAATCTAGTTGCTTAAGTTACATTTTGAAGGTCAAGGAATCTAAAAAAGTTAGAATTAAATCACCATATTTGCGGGTAGACAGCTACCTTGGCGGAGGTCTGCGCTCTCCGAGTGCTTCTTTAATGCATCTCTAGTTCTAAAAGGTCAATATTTTCCTCTCTTTTGTCTCTATACATTTTGCCCATTCTGAACAGGAAGCTGAAGAAATTGATTCGAACACTAAAAGAGAAAGAGACGACCCAGAAGGCGAAGGAGGAGGAGAGACCTCCCCAGCAGTGGAACCTGGACTACGCTTTGGTTCCGTTTGAAGGCCTCACGCCAGAATACATGGAGATGAGTGAGTCTGCTTTCACACACAGAGAGGAAACAGCCTCAGGGACAATGAACAACCAACATTTTCTTTTAATTGCATTTCCCCGAACATCACAGAGAAGCCGTTGCATAATCCATAATCTGGCTTGTAAACACACGCACATACACCGAAGAGGTACGAATCCTGGATGTTCTGGAGTTGTTTAGATGGGAAGCACTTTTTCAGACTGATTGAAGTTTTTTAGATCTCATTTCACTTAGCAAATGGTGAAATCTTCAAAAAAAAGAAAATGGTAATAGAAATTCAACCCTGAAAAGATGCCCTACTTATGTATATATTCGGCTGCTTTCCTATACTTAGGAGTACATAGGCTAAGTGTTTAGACAAAACCCACAAAACAGCGTGTGCATGTCAGCCAGAAACCACAGCATGTAAACAACGCAATAGCAGATGCAAGCTTTCTTGTCCTTCATACACAAGTCTCTGCTGTGTTTGAAAAAGATATTCTTCATTGGAATTAAACACTAAAAAACTATTTAACATGACTTTCATTAGAATTCATTTTTACCCTCATCTTGTTGGCGTCACATTGTGTAGGTGTCTTTAAAGTGATATGAAGAAATATTTGGCCTACACAAGTAAACCAGGGTATTAGACTTAGTGCTGTATAAAGTATTTCCCCCTTACTGATTCTGCTCTGATAATGTTATATGTTGTGTTGCAACACCAGAGGCGGAAAAATTGGTGCTTAAAATGTCGGTGCGAAGGCAAGGCAACGGTATTTGAAGAGCACAATTCATAAACAAGGGAATTCAAAGTGCTTCACAGTTGCATAAATTAAGAAAACAGATAAACAGAAAAAAACTTAAATTATAATAAAAAGCAAAAGTCCAGATAAAAGCCTTTCAATTGTCATATGCATGGGTAAAAAGAATTGTTTTCCGCCTGGACTTAAACATTGTTAGAGTTGATGTTTGTCTCACATCCTCATGAAGACTGTTCCAGATTTTAGCTGCCTGAAACTGAAATTCAGCCTCACCGTGTTTATTGTTGACTCTTGGAACCACCAGGAGACCCCTCCCTGAAGTTCTCAGGGCCCAAGATGGTTCATATGTGTCTAACATGTCAGAGATGTACTTTGGTGCCAAACCATGAAAAGACTTGTACACAAGCAGAGCTGTTATAAATTCTATTCTCTGGGTGACTGGAAGCCTGTCATGTTCCTGTCTAACCTCCGGACCCACATGCAGAACCACACTCGGACCTCAGAACAAAGTTAAGATGTTTTTATTAATAAAACAAAAATGATCAGCTGGAGACAGCGGGAACTGCTGGGCGTCTGGAAACTGAGAGATGAGGTTAGAGAAGGTCGTTGACGGATGGGAATTAACTGAATCCTTAAGAGGGGTGGTACTCACAGATCTGAGTCGATTTCCAATTTCAGGGGAGGTAAGTGAGATCTGCTGAGCAGAGTCAGAGGCTGCTGAGGTCCGGTGGAAGGTAGCAAGGAGGAGGCGGCGTGGCTGAGAGCGGGCAGGGAGGTGGAAAACTGCACAGAAGCTGGTTTGCAATCGAGGACAACCATCCACTTGAGAGAGTAACACAGAACTTGGAAGCCGAATGGTTGTCAGCCAGCTCCTTAAGAAGCCCAGGGACACAAAAGGCCTGATTGGAAACAGGTGAATGCAATCAGCCTGCGCAGCAGCTCCTCACCACAGATCCTCCCTGCAACAGATGACTCACAGCAGATGCACAAACACAGAACCTCACAAAGCCAGTGCAGAGACCGGAGCACTGGACTAACATGATCATTTTTCCTGGTTCTTGTCAGGACTCGAGCAACAGCATTCTGGATGTACTGCAGCTGTCTAACAGCTCGTTTAGAGAGGGCAATGAGCAGGCCGTTACAGTAGTCTAACCTGCTGGAGACAAATGCATGGATAAGTCTCTCTAAGTCTGGTTTCCACACTATTCCTCTGATCTTAGCAATGTTTGTCAGATGGTAAAAAGCTGTTGATGTTATTGCTTTGATATGGCTGTTTAAGTTCAGCTCCGAGTCCATGATTACCCCTAGATTTCTAACCTGCTATTTGGTTCAAGACAGGGAGACTCAAGATGACTGATAACACTTTCTCTTTGTGTCTGTGGGCCAAAAACAATGATCTCAGTGTTGTCTGAGTTTAACTGGAGAAAGTTGTTTTGCATCCACACACTGATCTGTTCAATACAGTGACAGAGTGTATCTATAGGCCCATGTTCACCTGCCGTCAGTGACACGTAGATCTGAGTGTCATCTGCGTAGTTATGGTAAGACACATTACTGCTGTTAATTAGCTGATCCAATGGAAGCATGTACAAGTTGAATAAAAGTGGTCCCAAGATTGACCCCTGGGGGACTCCACAGGTCATGGGAATTTTGTCTGAGACACAGTTGCCAATTTGGACAAAGTACGTCCTGTCCTCGAGGTAGGACTTGAACCAGTTTAGAGCAGTACCAGAGATTCCCACCCAGTTGTCTAACCTATGAAGTAAGATCCCATGGTCCACTGTGTCAAAGGCAGCGCTCAGGTCCAGCAGAACTAAAACTAAGACTTTGCCTGCGTTGGTCTTCATACGGATATAATTTGTCACCTTGATCAGAGCTGTCTCAGTGCTGCCTGACTGGAAAGTATCAAACACATTGTTGGACAGGAGAAAGTAAGTGAGCAGTTGATATGCTACTTTTTGTAGGACTTTTCCTAAGAATGGTAGGTTTGATATGCCCGGTAGTTGCTCAGTACTGTGGCATCAAGGCTGCTCTTCTTTAGACAAGGCTTAATGGCCGCGGTTTTTTAGGCATTTGGGAATGTTCCAGTCTCAAGTGAGATGTTGACTAACTGACCAAGTTGTGGTAACAAGCTGCTTAGCACAGACTTTAGAAATCCAGTGGGTAATTCATCAAGGCAGCATGTACATGAACTCATACCAGAGATAACCTCTTCGATTGTTTTTTCACTGACAGGTGTAAAATGTGTAAGCTTAAGGTTTTTATGGAAACAGTCTTGGTATTTGTTTAGTGGTAATTATGGCATTGTTAATGCCTTGGACTTTGTCGAAAAAAATAAACAAAATAAAAAATATTGCAACCTCATTGCACTTAGATGCAGAAATTAGTTCTAAGGGCAGTGAAACTTGAGGATTAGTTAATGCAAACAGTTTGATGTTCTATAAATCACACTGTGGAACGCCTCCTTATTTGGATGTTCTCCTCTCAATATTTTGCGCCTTCTGACTGAAATGTCCACATTGCATGTTCATCAAGGGCTAAACCGCTAAATGGATTGTGTGCATCTTGCTGCTGGTTTAGAAAAACACTAAAGAATTTTGACTTGTTTGAAACGGTTCCCATGAGAACGGCTCTCCTCACTAAAGGGAATTTCGGTGCATAATTTTCACTTAAGCCTAAAATTGTTCATGCCCTCGGCAGATATACGTTTGAGGTAATTTTTTTTTATATTTTACAATCATGTATTATCAAAAAATGTTGTAGCTTACCTGATCAGAATCCTGACTTAAATCTGTTAGAGAATCTTAGGGGGGGATCTAGAGATTAGGATGTCAAGCAAGCCTTCCAACCTCAAAGACCTGCAGGTGATTACCAACAATGCAGTGTCAAAAGATACCAGAGGAGACATGCAAAAAGCTGCCCCGGAGTTATAATGTTGTTATGTCACGACAGGTTTTCTATTAATCCTCGTGAATTATCATATAACTATTATCATGCCGATTTTTTCAAAAAAAAAAGTAATATACAGGTTTTTTCAGAAATGATACCCTTTGTATGAGGTTCATTTGGAAAATGCCCTCATTCTGGTCAGAAAAAAATGTTTTATTTAAATAAAAGCAATTTTAAAACAAAACTTTTCTAAATTAACCAGAAAACACCAGCAAAGAAGTCGTGTTTAAGCCAAAGAACAGATATTTGGTAAAAGCACAGCATTTCAGTGCAACCGCCTAATACCAGCTGAGTATAAATCAATGTAAGGTACACACATTATGTATTGCCTATTAACACAGTTTTATGTGGAATGTAGTTCCGAATCATTCCTGATAAATCACCTGTTCCTAATGCACGGATACTTGACTGTAGGTGGCGCTCTCCGGCAGAAAATGCTCATGACCGGAAAAGAGTGAGAGAGGCAATTTGCACGAATAATAGAAGCAAAAATGGAATAGACAGACATTAAGAGAGTGAGACAGTTAGCGAAAAAACCCTCATTATGGAAAACAAATGAAGAAATAGATGTGATGGTGCTTTTAAGTTGATCTGGCTTTTAAAGGGCCTATATCATGCAAAATCAAGTTTTTGGAGTTTTCAATCATCTGGTAATACAATTTTCTCATAAAAACCTCCACCAGATTGGTTTTTGGCTTAATTCACGCATGTCTGAGTAATCCTCCTGAATTCTGCTCTCTGAGCAGCTGCCCTCCCTCTCTAGAAATCGACTGAGTGTTCAACTAATGACATCACTGGTTGAAAACAAAGGAGTGCTGGAGATGTCTGCATCGCCCCTGCAGGCAGAGCGGCTTACCTCTGCTAGAGTTTAAACACATCCTCATCCCTCTAACAGCTAATGGCTGCTTTGGTTTTTGTCAGCTTAAAACAGTTTTTTGTTGGATTTTTTTACTGTCTCTGTGAAAACGCCTGTTTTGCTGCATGGATACAGGATTTTATTCTACATTCCTAAAGAACAGCAGCTGCATTAAAGAACAAAGACACCTGATGGACAGAGAAGTAAGTGGCTACATGCTAATGTGTGTTAGCCATTTATCTAGCTGCTTATGTGATCTTATAACAACATTGTGTGGTTAATTCATTATTCTGTAGCATCTCAGAATTTTCAGTAAATGGGTGCAAACAACACCCACGGCTTTTTTTTATATACTGGGCTGGAAAGATTTGCTTAAAGGTCTCAGCTGATTGTTTTCCGCTGTCTAAAGCCTGGAAATTTAGCAACTGAAATAGGCTTTATTGACTCAGTTTTTTACAAAGAAAATATAATAAACCAAACCTCTGAGTCCTTAATATAACAGAGTTATATAATTGTATATATTATATTATTATATATTATATTATTATATATATATTAATTATAATTGTAGTAGTTTGTGCTTTTCAAATTCATTGTCAGAATACTGTTTAAGATAAAGCTCAGCACTGTTTCTCTCAGTCTGTGATTCTGCACAAGAGGAGCGGAGCGCGGGGTGGGGAAGCAGGAGGAAGGTTTATAGAGAAACGATCCGTTTTACTTTGTGGTCCAAAATTAACTACAGAATTAGGACAAATTAATATTGTATAACACAAACAGTAATATTTTAGCAGATATATGTCTATGTCAGAAGTTGAAAGTTGTGAAATAGCATGATATAATACCTTTAAATAAGGAAATAGTTTGGCTTCATGTAAATTTGGCATCAATTAATCAATGGTGAGATGCTGGCAACGTCAGCGTGAAGAGATGTCTCAATGCATAAGACTAAAAAAAAGCTTTTAGAGGTAATAAAAGCAGATTGCCCAAACGTTAAGTCTTTTTTGAAAATTGGGTGAACACACAGAGAGAGGAGGGCCGAGGTGTTTCCATCAGGTTGAAATGTTCATAAAATCTAAGCTTCCCCAAATACCTCATTCCTGACTGTCCCTGTAATTTTTTCCCTCTAGAGTATATCTAAAATATTCACAAGAAAATGCATCTTGTGAAGTTAAATTATAGCTGCAATGTTACCTGACACTCTCTTAGCTGGTATTTGAAAAGCAGGCAATCCAGGAATTTTTTGCGCTGATTGGCTGTTGCAGTAGTGCTAAAATGGGTTCCACGGTACATGTTAATGCATACTAGAGTATATTTGGTATTTGAACTATTGAAATAGGCAATAATAATAAGTGTTTTAGAGAGGATCTGAAATATTTGCGGATTTCAACTATTTCCCCCTGCGGTCCACTGCATTTCAGAGTCGTCAAAAGGACAGTGGTACCAAACGCAGCAGGATGTTTCCAACAGAATGGCTGAAGAGATCACAAATGAAGCTACTGCAGTAAAAGCTGCCAGAACTAAATTAACTTAAGGAATGTTTTCAAGATTGGGTCACAATTCCTCTATAATATTGCAGGACTGATAAAGTCAGACAGAAAATGACTTCTTCAGCTGCTAGGCACGATAAACATGTAAGATTTAGTGGAAAGATGTTAAAATGAAACATTACCTGATGGCCAGCTTCTGTCACATAAAGAAACTGGTTGACACAGCTCCACAGCTTAATGTCTCTGAGCCTTTTCTCCTCACTGATAGGAGTCAGAGTTCAGCCACAGTTTAAACAAGCATGACAGCAGACACCTGTAAGTGCCTTTTCACAAAGTAACATTCTATCCCCTTTTTTAAAAAAACACAACGTGCAAAATTTAAAGAACATTTCTGTTTCTTACATTTATTTGACAGGATGATACTTGGAGCAAACTAAAAGTGTGCCACTTCTTTCCAAGTGGAACTATAAACTAACTTATTTCAAGTCTTTAACTGCATTCCAACTTTTACAGCTTTAAAAGTCAATTTAATGTGTTGAAAAATGAAAGATTTGGTTTGTCACAGGAGGGTGGGAGGAAAACCGCCTCAGGGCGCAGCGCAGAATGTCAGAAATGTCTGCAATCTTCATGGAAAACACACACTCACACACAAAAGGACGAGTGAATCCAGCCTGGAACTCAGATTTTCTACGTGGGCCTGTCTGTTCCTGTGTAGTCTTTGTGTGGCTGGGTCGGACCCGTCAACCTCGGCTCAGGTAGACGCTGAGGTTATTCTGAGCTTGCCCTCTAGCGCTCGCTGCACTGCTGCCGTATTCTCTTCCTGGCCGCTCTTTGTCTTAGCACGGTGTCCCGAGGTGAAGCCGTCAGTCTCCGGCTCGCTGGAAATCCCTGTTCCCACACTGCTTAGGTTCCACCGCTCTGATCACAGCAATGTATCAGGCTGGCCAACTGCTGTGTCTTTCTCAGGTTTCCTTTTTCACATTCTTAAGATGGAGGTGAACCGATAATTAATCAACCAGAGAGAAATGGCTGCACAGGGTCCCCATTGATCAGCTACACTTCCCGTCGGAAGCAGACACTAAATATTCCCATTTATTATATAAACCCATTGAAATCTACCATCGATATTTAACAGCAACATTCTCCTGTGATGGGGAAAAAAACAATCAAATCTTTACTCTTTGAGGGAAAACTTCGAGCAAACAAAACATGTCATTTTCTTACTTTGTAATGGAAATGAATCACAGATATGACACATAATTATTTTACCTTTTTCGCCCCCCCACCCACAACCTCTTCTCATTGATGGACAACTTGGGTCAACAATGACTTATGGTGAAATACAAATTACATTTGACTAACTACTTATTAGAAATATAGGAATTTTAATCTTACAGCGAAGACATTTGGCTTTGGAAAAAAAGGCGGAATTATTCACATTTAGAAATAAATCATGTACCAGTGAAATTAGTAATCTGCTACATCTTTGCCATTTCCTATATCTTCCGTCTTTTAACCATAGCTTGTACCTCTCCAATCAGGAGGGTGTTCCTCCACACAAGTAGATAAAAAACATCATAATAGTTGCACTCTTAACATGTTAATGTGCGCCAAGTGTTGGTCTTACACTGCAGCTGGGTTTTTAAACTGAAGATGGGATCTAAATGTAGTTTATATTTAATTTAGAGCTAAACTCTAAACAAGTAGCTCATTGTTTTTAAAGGGTTTTATCAATTTGTTTAAAATCTCAGGTACTAAACTGGACTGTCTCATGGTGGTTAGTGGATCCCATCGTCTCTGCTAATAGGTAAAGGTTGCTGTTGTACAGCCAGCTGACGTGATGTGGAGATCCACAATATTGGGTTCATGGAGAGAAAAAAAAAAGAAATTACAAAAATAAAGAAAGACTAAGGAAAAGCTCTCAGAAAAAACTGCATGGGGGAGCGTCCTGCAGGTGCCGCAACTGTCAGATCCCGGCTTAATTGTTTTACAATATATAGGCTACATATTTTATAACAACGCAATGTGCTGTGGCCTAAATAAATCTCCATGGAACAAAACTGTTATTACCTGTGCATAATGGAGGCTGAATCGGGGCTCTGCTGCCACACTGACTGGGATTAAGTGTTTCTTCAGGTCTGAGAGGAAGCTCAAATATTCTTGTGGTAATTTTGTCTTGATTGATTTAGCTACCTGGACTCCATTTGTAAAGTTGAAAATGTAAGGAGATCTGCAACAAGCAGTCAAGGATGTGAAAACTAATCAATCAAAATGATTTTTTTCTGAAGTCTGAAGTCAGAAGACATTTTTTTAAATCAAAAACGTTGTCCTAAGAAGTCCTATAATATACAGTGGATAAGTGTGTTATCCCCTGAGTGTAACTCCCACACTACTTCCTCGCTCACTTTAAAATAAGTCTGTGACTGAGGTCGGATCAGGTCAGTTCCTCACACACCTTCGAAAATTTCCGAAAACGAAAGAGTTTGGTTCTTACCCGCCCTGCAGACTGACCACAACTAGCCTAAACTGACCCAGAGTGGATTGGTGGCCAGCTTAGCTCAGAGCCCAGCGTGGAGGAAGCTCATTTTTAACCACTTTTTTCCAGGAGCTCATCTTGATAGGTTAGAGTCGGAAAGAGTAAAATCAAGAAGTTTCTTATTTGCTCAGCTTCCTTCAGCACAACAGATGACTGCCCACATTAAAGAATCTGTCTGTCCTTCTCCAGCTTCATCCTACTATCATTAATGAGTAAGACACCCAGTGGTTCCACATTGCTTCCCAGTCGGTGCAATTTTTTCCCACACCAAAACCTAAGAAAAGGCAGTGGTGCATTGATTCGTTTGAACTGTAAGCTAGGCTACTGCAGCAAATAATCATGTTTTTTTATCTTTTTTTGTTTTCTGGCATCTCTCCACAGTTATCCAGTTTGGCTTTGTTTCTCTCTTTGTGGCTTCTTTCCCACTGGCCCCTCTCTTCGCCTTGCTGAACAACGTCATTGAGATCCGGCTGGATGCCAGGAAGTTTGTTACAGAGCTACGCAGGCCAGTCGCTGCGCGTGCTAAAGACATTGGTAAGCTCCTCTAGCCTGAATAAAATGTGCACAAGGCAAAAGGTCAAACATACATTTAGGTATATATTGGCATTCTTGGACATTAAAATTATTGGTAACTATATTTAACTCTTCAAGCCAAAAATAATAAGAGATAAGTTTTTTTTTTACCTTAAATTCGTTTTTCAGCCCTAAACTGTAAAATATATTCTAAATATTTCATACATTTGAATGTTACTGAAAATTACCTTTATTTCTGTAACTCTGGTACTAGATGAAATAAAAAGGAAAACACACCATTTAAGACTGGAATATTAAAATAAAGTATTAAAACAGAAATGTGAGTTTAATTTTCAAAAGGTAATCTGACAAATAAGCCTCATCGGAACAAATTTTCTAGTTCATAAAATATGACATCGGTCTAGCGATGGAAGATTTAAATCCAAACATTCAATATGACTAAATAACCAGGTTCAAATAAGTTAATGCTAACAGCAGAAAGCAAGATGTTCTGCAAATTCTTGTAAGACTGTCCAACTATAACATGTATGAGAGCGGTAAAAGGAGAACACAAGATTTGAGCATTTTTTAATAAAGAATATTTAATATCATCATTTGCAAAATATGCAAAGCGCAAATAAGAGGATATATGAGCATGTTGCATTGTCTTTAAACCCAAATTAACAGTTTGTGAAAACCAAGTTTTCATGCAGAAACCCTAATTATCGAAAACAAGTGAAGAAATAGATATAATGCCGCTTTTAAGTTCAAGGCAGTCGAGGAAACAGGAAGGAACCAGAGCTTCATGTAACCTTGGCAGCAATGAATCAATGGTGAGACGTTAGCAATGCCAGCTTGAAGAACTTTCTCAATGCAATAAGACGAAAAAAGTTTTCAGAAGTAATAAAAGCATAAAGAAGATGGCCTGAATTTGAAGTCTTTCTTAAAAATTGGCTGAACACACAAATCCAATCAAATCCACACACCAATCTCTTTCCCAACAATCCCCCACTGCACGAACCATTACATATGGTAATTAAACGTTACAACACCTGCAGCTTCTAATTGGGTGCACCTTCTATTTGTACACTTTTGTGTTTTTTACCTGAAAATAGGCTTGTGCGGCTTATAATCAGTGCGCCTTAAAGTCCGGAAAACTTTGTGTTTACAGACACGCTTAGAAGCATCTAAAGAGCATGTTTCCTTGTTCAATCCAAATGAACCCACCACGTCACTGTACTCTTGCTTTAAGTCATCTTCACATCAGACTTTATCATTTGATAATTTTCTTAACAACCCTAACACACGGCCCAGTTCTATGTAATGGACACAAAACCTCAGCCTGTCCAATTCATCTCTTCTGAGAGAAGCTGACCTACTTCCTACTCATTAATACTTCACACAAACCCACTTAAGCAAAAAAAGATGGAATATCAGTCAAAGTTTAGTGTACTATATACAATCTGCACACATCCTCAGAGAGAGCAAGGCCATCTGGAAAAAGGACTTTGCGAATTCATTTTGAAATAATTTAACCTTAGTAAAAATAATATCATATTAATTATCATTGCAGTGCTGTATGGATGACGTGTTTTTCTTCTGCTGTTTCTGTTTTTTAGGCATTTGGTACAACATATTGAGTGGAATGGGCAAACTCTCAGTCATAATAAATGTAAGTATGAATATACCTCAGAGTTGTGATTGGTAAATAAGCTGGAACCCTTCTAGGAAACCCTCTCTATCTCATACTTCAGGATCATTTTATTAGCATTCAGCTCACATTCCTTTGCAGGCTTTTCCGTCTGTCTAGTCTCCAGGTTAAATTCGTGCAGGAACTAAATACAGTTAAACATAATTATGAGATGTAACCAAATAATACTAATTTGGGTGGAATTTCTCTGTATTCTCACATGACATGCTGGAATGTGTTCTTAGCTGTGCACTTCATGGTATTACTACTTCATTTGATTGGTATTTGGTTGGAAGGTAAAATGTTTTGAAGAACCAACTTCATCCAGTATCCTCCTATTTGAGTAGTTTGGCTTGTTTAACTGATGGTGAACAACAGATTGGGAAAACAAAGGTTAAGTTCAGGTTGGAATAAACCCAAATGTCCTGTAACCCACAAGATGGTTCATAGAGGACTTAACTACCAATGCTGTAAGTTTAACACGTTGTAGAAGTGTTTTTAAAGGATTGGTTCACTGAGAGACTGTGATACGTATTCTTCTTGAAAAACGATCAGTCACTGTGAGTTGCTCATGCATGCTGCATGCATTAGAATGCAGAGCGCATCTTTGCTAGTAGAAGCTAACTATTAGCAAGTCTGCAACATGGTGGAACATTTATGGGCGTGTCTTATTTGTGGAGATAACACATAGACTTTGCATTTGTTACTCAAGACAGAAGAGCTGAAAAAGAACTAGTTTAGTGAAGTAGAACTCTTAGATGGCTATTTGAGCATAAGATATATATTAGAGTTGCATTGCTGTTAGCCAATCAGAGACGAGATGTCATGAATATTATTAAGTAAGACCTGTGTTTTTCTTGTTTCCCCACCATGCACTCAGAAATTTTAGCCTCCTGAAAAAATATTTTATCCACAGAACGCAATTCACAAGGCATTCATTCATAATAGACACCACAGCAAAGTTATTGAAGAGACGAGTGAATAAAACTTTAAATTATTTAGCTGTCAAAGACACTAAACACAAAGATATCCCATGAGGATTTAAAGTGAAGGGGTGCTCAGTCCTATCACAGGAATGTTTGATGAAGATAAGGTTCTAATCATTTAACATGTGCTTCTTGAAATGTAAAGTTGGTGAGATAATGTTAGGGCCGGCTAAATGGTTTGAGGAGTTTTGTTTGCCGTCTGTCTACCAGCCATCCAAATCCTTCTCTGTTTACTTTTAATAACAAAGAGATTTCTGTTAAAAACAAAAGAAAGGAGTTTATTTAAAGGTCTCATTTACTGGTGTTTTTATTAATTTTGCTGTGTTCTCGGATTAGAATGCCATCTGTGTGAAAAATTCCTAACACAAACCCTTTTACTTGTGTATTCCAGTTTAGCGTGGCAGTGATTGGGGGAGAAACGGCACGATTTGGGGGCTTGTTCATTAAGATTTTTGCTGGTATTTAGCCTTATATAGAGTTTACCACCCAGTTTCGGCTGCATTCCCAAACAAGACCAAACCGCAAGGCTGTTACCAACCTCACAATGAGCCTCGAGCCAAAGCTACACCGGGCAAGCTTCTCTACGCCCACACCCACTCCAAGCCCACCAGTCAGACAGGAATTCGCCTGGAAATGCCCTTGTCACCATTGATAAGCTTCTGACATAACTCTGAGTGGATAATGGACCACCCTCGTTATAAGAGAAGGTGGAGCTTATTTATTCTGGTTGGCTTATTGTAACTTGCTCAACAAATGATCGTTTGGGCTGACATGGGAGGGAGTTCAGGTAGACCAATCCAGGAGCTCAACGTTAGCCTGTTTGATCAGTGGATTGTCAGAACACCTAATTCTGTTTAATGTTCAGCCAGCTAAAAGGTGATTTATGTTAAAGAATGTGAATATACTCCTTTATCGTTTCCATTCCAATAAAGCCTCATAACACAATGCTGCCACTACCAGGTATTGTGTTCTAACTGTACGTCTGAGCACCATCACATGACTATAGCATCTTTGTTTCTCCACACATTTTAAGGATTTAGTTTCGGAACAGGTGAACGTTTCCTGTTTTCATTTTCTGCAACTATCTCATCCTGACTACTGCTTAAACGGATCATTTTGAAGTTTGAAGTTACTGAAAAAAAACATCCAAAATCCTTTTCTAACCTTAGCAAATCAACAGTTCTCCCTCATTGATCTTCACTCTTAGTTCTCACATGACTCTGCTGTTCGGTTAAAGAAATGAGAAACGCCACACAAACTCTTTTGGACTGATAAAAAGAAACTACCAGCCACAGTCTGACTTGATTATCATAATGAAGTTGATTAGCCTTGAGTTGAAGTGGCCCAGCTCAGTTTAAACAAGAAGGTGTAGATAAGATGATGTTGTCTTTTCAATGTTTTTAACTATTACACTATTTTGGGCATGTTCTGGAATCAACAAAAAGGAGTTTTACTCCTGAACTCACCTTCAAGTTGTCTTTGCTGAGTTCTTGAAACTTTTACTGACTGACAGACAAAAAAAGCTGGAAATGTAATTAAATACAAGCACAAGATGAACAGCTTCAATTACAATTATGTCATCTTCTGTTTGAGTAAAAATGATTATATAAATAAGCTCTGACAATCATTAGAGATTTTCCTCTGTATAGGGATCCAGTGGGGTACCAACACCAACTTCGAGAACCACTAGTATAAAGGATGAATTAAGATAAAAGATTTTAAAGGAATTATCCCTAAAGAATATTAAAAATGATAATTTTGCTCTTTTATTCTCTCTGTAGGCCTTCGTGATTTCCTTCACATCAGACTTCATCCCTCGACTCGTCTACCAGTACATGTACAGCCAGACAGGCACCATGCACGGCTTCATCGATCACACTCTCTCCTTTTTTAATGTGTCCAACTTCAGACCTGGCACGGCGCCACATAGCTCCACCCTTGGTGACATTACTTTCTGCCGGTAAGAATAACGCCACAAAGAAACACACAGGCCTTTCAGTTTTTCACAGTGCTGCCACTCGTTATAGTGTTTGGTATTTTGGACATTATCCTTATGTTTGTATTTTATCTTGAGAAAGTATGTCGATTTCATAATATCATTTTCCAATCTCACATAAACAGAAGACAATGAATGACATCAATAAATGTCATGTTATGTTGGTCAATGGGCAAAACATTATCTTAATACACATTTAGTGACACAGTCTTCGATCCCATTACAGTCCGTTGCTGTGAAGAAGACCTAAAAAACATCCTTTTGTAATGACAGAAAATGAAGAAATACTCTATTTTTGGTATGGATATTCATATGCAGTTGTGTGGAATTAGGTTTATATTCTGATATATTTAAAGGACAGGGGTATTACTGTTACTGTCATCATAATCCCCAGTCCAGAACCACTCTGTGGAGATGATGAGATTTGTACCTATTCTACCTGGATCCCAAATGTTATCTACAGCTATATTCATTAGGGATGCAACTATTTAATTTTTGCCACTGATACCAAGTACCAGTGCTGATACTTCTACCGCACAAAAAATGCAATGAATTGACAGGTTTTATTTTCTTCTCTGCTTGTTACAACAAATGTTGGAGAATTAGTTAAAACATAATATATTGATAAAAACGAAAATTTGGATTGAAAAATAAACATTTTCCATGAAATGATTGCAGTTTCCAAATTTTAAGTATTGCTTCATGGTGTTGGATAAGTAACTGATACAGATACGAGTACAATAGAACGGTTTTGGCCCTGATATCAGTATCGGTATCGGGGCATCCCTAATATTAATTATTTTATTTTGATTTATAGAAGTGAAGACATAGAATAAACATCTAATAAAGTTAAGGCCACGAAAAAAGAGAGAGATTGCAGGCTATCACAAGATTAAACCCAGATACTCTGTCAGTTGCTGCAGGAATCCTGGCTTTCTTCAGAGTTTGTGAAGCTCATTTTTTTCACGGTAAGTCTCTGTGAACATGTATTTTTATTTTAGAGAAGATTTTTTGAAAACACACAGGTTTGCATATTTTAAAATCCTCTGCATTATATTGTTTTCACGTTCAGATTCAGGTGTCCAAAACACCTGACTATGCCTGCTGCTGTACATGCAGCAGCTCTACCTCCTACCCTGACAGCTGCTTCTACTTCAAACATTAATGCTGCTTACATGACTGCATGTTTCTCCAAGACCTGATGAAAAAAAAAATTTTGTGTCTACATGTGTTTTGCGAGCTTGAAGAGGGCCATGTCCTTCGGGGAGTCCTGTGGCGGGGTTCTCGGGTAGTATGGGGTACCAGGCCATTGGATACGGGCTGTTATATCCCTGTACGACCAGTGGCAGAGTTTGGTTCGCATTGCCGGCAGTAAGTTGGGATTGTTTGGACTCTGCCAAGGGTGCACTTGTCAGCGAACCTGTTCATAGCTTTTATAGACAGGATTCCTTCAGCACCTTGGTAGCCTCAGGATTTGGTCTCTGCTTTTTCCAGAGAATGTAGTCCTGTTGGCTTAATCATGATGTGATCTACATCGTTTGCTGGTGAGGTTCACAGCCGAGAGTGAGAAGCGGCTAGGATGAAAATCAGCACCTTCAAATCTGAGACCATGGTCTTGAGCCGGAAAACGGTAAGGTGCCTCCTCCGGGACGGGGATGAGGTTGTGCCCCAAGTGAAGGAGTTCAAGTATCTGAAGGTCTTTTTCACGAATGAGGGAAAAATGGAGCACGGTGGCGCAGTGGTTAGCACTGTTGCCTTGCAGCAAGAAGGTTGTGGGTCTTATCCCGGCCCAGGGCCTTTCTGCATGGAGTTTGCATGTTCTCCCTGTGCATGTGTGGGTTCCCTCCGGGTACTTCCTCCCACAGTCCAAAAACATGACTATCAGGTTAATTGATCACTCTAAATTGTCCTTAGGTGTGGGTGTGTGTGTGCATGGTTGTTTGTCCTGTCCGTCTCTATGTGGCCCTGTGATGGACTGGCGACCTGTCCAGGGTGTACCCCGCCTCTGGCCCGTTGACAGCTGGAGATAGGCACCAGCCCCCCATCGACCCCTGGAGGACTAAGCGGTTCAGAAAATGGATGGATGGATGGAAGCTTGATAGATGGATTGATAGGGCCTCTGTAGTGAAGTGGGCGCTGTACCGGTCTGTCATGGTGAATAGTGAAGAGTCTCGATTTACAGGCCGGTCTACGTTCCTATCCTCATCTATGTTCAAGAACTCTGGGTAGTGACAGAAAAAATTAGATTACAGATACAAGCAGCTGAAATGAGTTTCCTCTGTAGGGTGGCTGGGCTCTCCCTTAGAGATAGGAAGAGAAGCTTAGTTATCTATATTGAGAGGAGGCAGCTGAGGTTGCCTGGGCATCTGGTCAGGAAGGACGCCTCCCTGGTGAGGTGTTCCAAGCACATCCCACTAGGAGGGGGCCCAGAAGAAGTCCCAGACACAGATAATGGAAGCACGCCAAAATGGTTCTGAATCTACCCATTACAGACTGTAATGGCCCTAGTGGAAAAGGGACATAAGAATGTTAGGTCTAATGTTAATAACACCTTAATGCCAGCAGTTCTGCATTTTAATTCCAAGACATGATGTCAATAGCTGCCAAAGACAGTCCACCATTGTCTCTTCCACACATTTCTGCTGATGCCAATGGCAATAATCTCTTTTATAACGTTAATATAAAGCACTGTAGAGGGAAAGGTCACGGATGATAGCTCCCTCAGACAGCTAAGGCCGACCTGCAGTTACATAACGCAACGAAGTGCTGCAATACAAGAATACGATCTTTGTGTCGGACTACTGTAATACGTCACACCAAAAGTATGACAAGATGCTTTACGCCTTTAACGGTTATTAGGCGTGAAATTGGTAGCAAATGTCTCAAGAAGGGTTTTTTTGTGTCCGCTATATGCATTGCTGTTTACAGCAGCTGTTTCTGACCTTAAAAAGCCAGTCATTCAGCTCTTGATGTCCAATACTCCACAGAGTTAATGTCTGTTTTATCCTTTTTGTCTTCCCAAGTTGATGTTGGGGTTGTGGTTGGATGGATGAATGCATGTCACAGGACAGACAAATGAATGAATGCATGGTAGTGTCAAACTGAACTGAAAGGAAGGGGGCGGGTGATAGAACTGATGAAATGATCAGATAAGAACGTCAAGAAGCGAGGCTTCTTTTATAACAAGGAAGAGATTAAGCAAGATAGAAAGATGCTGGCATGACAGAGGGCAAAGAAGGAAAATAGCCCCTCTGGATGATTTGAAGATAGATGACATGGCTGAAGCTTTTCAATTTTTTATCATATTTAAAAACAGCAGTATGACGGACCAAAGAATAATTTCTGCATCAGTAGGCAAACCAAGACTGAACATCTTTAGTAATGTTGTTTTCGCTGTATCCCCAGTGTTAAAACATTTCAAAGTACAAACCTTATGTTTTTTATTGGTATTTTATGACAGACCTAGATAAAGTCAAACATAACTGTGAAGTGGAAGCAAAGTCATACATGATCATTTTTAAAAACTGAATAAATAGTTGAGAAGTATGACATTTATAGTTACATTGCTATTAGAGTCAGTATTTTATGAAACCTACAACTTATGTTTTGGACATATTTTTTTAGCAAACTAGGTCAAGCTCCATCAGGTTGAATGGAGAGCCTCTTTAGATATGAAATATGAATACCCTAGGGCTTAAGGGGTTAAAGCAATTAATGGATTATTAAATCGGTTGTCAACTATTTTAATAATCGATTATAATCAAATAAATCAATGAGTTCTTTCAGCTCTAGTTGTAACACAAACTAGCCCTATGGTTAGCAAGTTTTGAGCTGATTTTGAACTAAAAATTATTTCAGTTAGCTAGCTTAGCCTCTGTACTGTTGATCTCTATTTACAAGAAACTCAATATTTTAAAATTCCTCCACTTTCTGTTGTAATACCACATGAAGATTTTGCTGATACGTGAGGCTAGCCTTAGAAAATACATCTAAAAACCATTGAAAGCTGTACTTTCAAGCAGCTAGCAAACTAGGCCTAAGTGATAGAAAAATCTAGGAGACTTAGATTCCAGGTCCTTGATTTTTGTTCAATAGTGACACCGACTACATAAAATTAAAAAGAAGCAAATGTGGAAAAAATTGGTGCTGGTTATTTAAAACCTTTGCAGCCTTGGTGCCTAGGCACCAACCACCTAGACTTGGCAGCCTAGGTGGTTGGTTATTGGTTATTTTCTACCTTAAGGAAGTTAAACAACTCTTTGCTTTGATTAACGAGATCACAGTGGTTCAGAAATGACATCAAATGGTGAATGGAACTAAAAGAATTAGGAAAATGATGTAAAACAACATCTCATCAAAAGGGTTTAAGTGAAACAGGAGCTCCGGCAACACCTGGAAGTACTGATGAGACAAGTTTATAGATAGACCAACATGTTATGGTATGTGGCCTTCATCAGGGTTACATGCATAATATTCAGTCTAATTAAAATATTCAAGCGATTTAACCATCACTTATCACCGTAATTCATGAAATTACAGCCAAAAGTACAATGAAAAATAATCAGATTCTCCAAGGTTTACTGTAATTACATGGGTGGAAAATAGTTTATGACATTAAAGCAGGATAAATGGATTGGGAAAAACTTGACCCAAAATCCTTTTCAGCACATTGTCAAAGTTAACTAAAAGAATCATGAAAGAGTAGAAAAAAAATGCTGAAACCCTTTTTTCAGGCACACAAAACGAGAACTTTTTTTGTACAGTGTTATTTGAAAGGTGGAGAATAGCATTATCTGAGAACAGACTGCAATAAGCTGGAATCCTTTGCCTCATAAGATGATTTATATATGACTAATATATGGTTAAAATGTTTATACAGGCCTAACAATATGCCAAGCTAACTTCAGAACAATAAATTATTTTAGGTTTTAGAAAATCTAAGCATCTTTTAGCTTTGTTTAATTATATCTTTGTTATTTGGAAACATCAGAAAGGTTTCACAAATGGTGAGGTTTCTAAATGACTAATTACTGATTTAAAATTATTTTAAAGTGTATTTTATGCATTGACTAGTGTATTAAGTATTCATTTATTTTGTTTTTTATTATTTTCCTAAATATGAATAATAGAAAACCTTGGGGTAATTGTGCCTTAATAATTGTTTAAAATATGATGGGGGCCTTTTAGGACCTTAAAAAAAATGGCCACATGTTGTTGGCAAGAAACCTACTTCGTTATAGAGCTGTAGAACAACTTAAAGAACTATTTCCTGTCTTACTTCAACATAAAAGTCTCAAAAAGATACAGGGTACCAACCATAAAGCACTGACCTTCACATTTAAGGCTCATAATACTAGCCTGGACTAAAATATAAGCCAGAATTAAAAACAGAAATGTAGCGGTGTATGAATATCAAAAGGTCTAGCACCATAAGGTTTCATTACAATGCAAGTTATTAAAAAAAATACTTAAACAATTGTAGACTAGTTTTTTAATACTAAACACAACAAAAGATGGTCTATCTTCTTTGTGTCCAGAGAACAAACTCCTCTCACTGACATCAGGCTGGTTGTGTTTATACACTTATCTGCTTAAAGTCAAGTGAGGGCCAAGCAGCTATGTGATGGATTATTGGGAGGTTTATTATTGGACATCTGTTCTTGGTGCATCAGAGGAAAATATTTATTCTTCATTTCATCAGCTACAGAGGTAAGCTCTGCTCTAAAAAAATATTTCTGCAAAACTAATAAGAGACAATCCAGTCAGCATTATGCCACAGATTTTAGACTGGCTCTACTTACTAAATAATACTTAAGTACATGTGACATTTTACAGGTATTATGTAACCTTTTTAGTTTCCAAAAAACTCAAGGAGTCAAAGATTTAATGTCCGTACATATCATTGTTTGCCATTAAAAGTCATACTGGCAGAAAAAAAGATGTGTATATGTTTCATTGTCCACAAAAAGACTTGTTAGAAGGTTCAAAAGGCTTTTGGATTAATCTGCAACCCGTCATATGACTTCCTTCAGTTTTAACTTTGGTTTCATTTAGGATTAAGTACAAATCACTAATAAGATAATAAATGAAACAGTGCAACATTGAAGATCACTACTAGGCCATGAGATGAATGGACTGTTAATCATTTTAGGCTCCTTCTCATTTGTGAACAGAAAGAAAATTAATGAGAAAGAGAGACAAATCAGACCATCTAGTAGCAACTTCCCACAGGATAGCTTGTGCTCTGGGCTGCGATTTTATCTTTTAAAATAAAAAGACAAGTACTAACCATTTCAATTATTCTCAACATTTTACTTAGTAAGAGCCTAGCTCAATGGCTTGGCACTAGGGTTGTAATGCAAACTGCCTTAGTGGGATACTTTTGGTAAACAGGATTAGGACTGCAAGATGAAATGACATATTTCTGGGTTATAAGGTAATAAATCAAAATGGACAACCTTAAAAACCCAGTAAAAGTGTTGGTTGTTGCTGGATTCACATCACCAACAACCAATAAGTGTATAAAAGCTGACCCATGCAATCACTGGACCCATAACCGGACAAAACTAAGAACCGTGTTGTCTGTTTATGGAGGGAGTACAGATAAATATTCAACCTCATAATTGCTCCCCTCTGAGGCGATTAAGCTCGCATTGCTATTGTTTTGCATCTTTCTGGCTATCTGTGTGTCCCGCCTGGTCCTCCTTAAGAAGCTGCAGACAGTCAGCTCAGTTCACAGTGTAGACCACCCCAAGCCCTTCCCCCTCTGTGTACCGCAGCATCACCTCACTTTGATGCATTTTTCAAACAGAAAATGTGGGGATAAACACGGTGCTTCAAGTGAAGTTCAAAATTTCAATATGGGATGTAGTTATCAGATTCAGACACCTTACCTGCTGCCTGAGATGTATAGCAACTAGGTACATTTACCTGAATAATTTCTCTTTGGAGAAAATAAAGTAAGAAAAATGCTGTAAGAAAGCTACTTTATACTTTATTTGAATAAAAATATTTTAAAGTAGTGTTACCCTTAATTGAGCACAGGTTTTGGGTACTTTACCCACCTGCACATGTTGCTGACAAGTTTTAGAAATGTGTGTTCTGGTTGGAACTCTAACCTAAAACTTTCACACTAAACCGATAATATGTGAGCAGATTGTGAACCTCAAAACTTTTGCAGAAGACTGTTATTTTGTTTGTAAATGTTTTTTGAAATGTTTTTCTGCAAACTTAGGTCTATAAAACTTCTGCGTACAACAGATGAGATACTGACTACCAATGAGTGCGTCACAGAACCCTACTTAAAAAAAAAAGGAAAATGCTCAATGAAGATTGACTTTTTCCAGCATAGCTGATTCTCTCAGGCTTAGAATATTTCTTTACTTCCATCTACTTCACTACGCTTATAAATCCAGTACATTCAAAAATACATTTTAAAAGGTATATTTTCATGAAGTGTTATCTGTCATGAAGTGCATTACCTGTTGATTTAGCATTCTTTTTGATATTATTCTACTGTCCTTATGCTGCTTTTATTTTCTTTGCTTGGAATATCTCTAAATAAGTAATGATAGTGGATGGGGATGGAAAATCTGTCATCTCCAAATGAAAAATACATGCTCATACATCCAGCTGATGAAATCAACCATGACAGAAACCAAGTTTTCTGATAAAGTGTGAATGTTTGTGTGTGTGTGTGTGTGTGTTTTCTGGGATGGGAATGCTTTGACCCTTGTTTGTCTGTAAATATATTCTCTGATCCCAGGGAGTACGATGTTGGCAGCAGTAACTGATGAACACAAATACTGTACACTCGCACTAGATTCACGTCCCATGCAGGAGTCACAGAAACCATCATACATTTTTATTTAATTGAATTTCAAAATTCTTCTTATCCCTAATAATCCCAGAGGCCAATTAAATGTTACTCCTGTTTATTCAATGAGTTGCTGTAGATACTGATGGCTCTGGGCAGGAAGGGTCTTCTGTAGCGGTCTGCATCACAGTGTATCTATGGAAGCCTCTGACTGAAGACACGTTGTTGTTGCATAACATTTTTGATTTCTTGTTTTGAGGAAGAGTCCTTCTTATGCTTCTTTACATTCCCGGAAGTATGTCTTTGATTTCTGTTCGATTGGCCCTTTTCCACTAGTACCTTCTTGGCCAGTCCATCGCTTTACCTCAGCACATGTCGGGCTGAGTCGGCCCAAGCTGATATCATTTTTAGCACAAACCACGCTGTTTCCTTCAGGTCCAAGCAGGGACTGAAAAGCCATGTTTTTACAACAATCGGACCTCCATTTTTAAATCTCACTACAGCAAGTGGATGTGTGTGGTTTTTATTGAAGAACAATGACAACCCTAAAACCAGTACTGTGGTCCAACATGGAGGAGCAATGTTTTTTAGCTTGTTGGTTTGAGAGAAGATTCACTTAGATAAAGCAATAAGAAGGTTTTCATTTAGGTGTCGGAGCTAATAGCTTTTCATGGCTACCAGCACGCCAAAGAAATACCAAGACAAACTGAGAAAGCTGAAGTCTGAATACTGCACCTTTCAACATTTGTCGAGGTTATTTTTGTTTTCAAAATACATACTGTCACAAATAAAAAATAAAAAAAGTTTTACCATTTGGACCTGTGACTTAAGAGGAGGGAGTTAGATTCTATAGAGCTCTGGGAGTTAACGTCACTTCTCCCAGCATGCAACAGTTCAACTTGAATGGGCATCATTGTTGCACAGAGTCTTCTGTGGTTATTGTTATCTGCAGCTAACCTAAGCTTAGAAACAGTTGATATGTTGGATACATGTTGTGCTCCAGGATGCCATAAGAGACACGGACGAGATAAGGGAAGAGCGTTCTATTGTGCCCCTTTTCCACCACTTTAGACCTGAACGGGTCGGGTCTGTGTTCTATGTGACAGTACTGATCTAACCAGCAATCATCCAGTCTGTTGAGACACCAACTCTGCAGCCTGATCTAGCCAACTCCAGCTCTCTGATGTCCCAGATGCCGAAGCTGTAGAGTCTCCCCGTCACCTTTCGGCTTAAGCTTTATCAGAACCACAACCCTTCCTAAACACTATAAAACACTTTATAAAGCACCTAGTTTTTTTAGATATAGAACTACTTAAAGCAAAAAAAAAAAAAAAATTCTCTAAGACTTTGAAAATTTCACATTTTATGGAGAACATGTCAGATTTTGGTGCCGTTACTGTGATTACATTCTGAGACATCACTCCAAACAAACAATGCCAGGCCGATCAGCGGCTATCACATTACCGGACCTATCAGTCCATAGATGGGTGTGTTGGGTCACTTTAGCACGCTTTGGACCAAGGCAGAGGTAGTCCCCAAAAAAGGAGTTGGCTTGGACTGGACACAGGTAATGGAAACACGCTAGAATGGTTCTGAAGCTACCTGTTCCAGTGTACTGGCCCAAATAGGATTCCCAAGGATCCAGAAAACATTTGATCAGTGCCACGAGGCACGCTAGCGATAAGCTAAAATGAAGCTGTGGGACCCTGCGAGCAAAGGTTTTGGCTTTAGTGGCAAACACTCCATATCAGGTACATAAACGTTTCCTCAGCTTTATATGGTCATTATGAAAAGCACTCTGGAAATCTGGTTATTCAATGCAAGCACTCGCTATTCATGTGAATTTACAGGCATATAGAGGCAACCGAGGTGAAAAGGCCAAGGCTCATTCTAGTGACCAGGGCATTACTGGAGCATGTATGAGGAGGATATTTTAAATGTTTAAATATTTATTTGTGGTTAAACTTATGTGATAACAGTACTTATGTTAATCATACCAACTCATAAATATTTAACTTTGTTTTGCAATTTTGACATACGCCTTGTCATAGTGCTTTATCTGGACACAAAAAAGTGGAGACTTAAAAAAAAAGTATTGTTATCATTGTCGACATCCACAGTGATGTTAGCAACATGTTCTTCCTATGAGCTTTGTCATAAGTCTCTCCATGAGTTTAACAGGTTATGCAGAGCAGCAGGTCAGCACCATAGACTTTCTAAGTTCGACATCACAGTCATAACTTTTCAGAAGGCAACAACATCCTCCCTTCAGTCTGCCAGAAAAATCTTTTGTTAAAGCGGGAACAACATCCTTATCACAGAGATGCCAGTTAAACTTCCACAATGCTGAAATGACTATACAGGACAGTCATCTGAAAAACACACACAGCATGCGTATTACTAAACCTTAATAAACCGGCATTTGTATAGATTTATACTGAGTGTTTGTGTCTTTATAGCCCACTACAGCAGGCTAGCATTAGCATTAGCTTACCTTCACTTGTCTCCTGTTCCACTCCATACTGCTTTATGTCATCCTCCGATCTGCTGTCCTTCTCCAGAATGTTTCTTCTTGCTACTTTCTTCTTTTGTTAATATGTGTCACATAGCTACATACCCTGGGGCTGCCCACTGTATGACGAGTCCACCCACTTGATATGGTCCGGTCCCTGCTTTGGAAAACCAACCAGGCCATGTAAGGCTAAGTAGAGCTGGTCCGAGTAGGCACTAGTGGAAATAAAGTGGATGTAAAGATATGAAGTGAACACATATTTTTTCAGATTTTTTTTTGTGTGTGTAAGAAAAAAAGTGAATACTTAGTCAAGAGATGAGCTCCAATAAATTAGCTGTAGATCTTCACTACGTGCTGTATTTCAGCCATTCAAACTAAATACTAAGTTAGAAAGATTAAAATAATACTACAACAGATAAAGCATAATTAATCAAATGTGCAAAAAGCATTGTTTTGGTTACAAAAACAGTATGCAGTATTGGTTTTTTCCTACCTAGGGTTACTGGGGTTGAAGTATTTTCCCTATTGTTTAAAATACTTATTTTTTTTCTTCAGAATGTTTAAATTTCTCTATTGCTTAAACTAATATCTAATATTCATGTCCATATAGGAAAAACATACAGGCTGTCATAGGTAGTCCAAATTCTCAACATCACTTTAGGTGACGTACAGTATGTGTCTGAAACTACATTAAGCTTAATTTATTCTGTCTACACAAATAAACCATCATAATGCACACACATTCAGACACACATACAAAAAAAAAATCTCCTTTCAGAAAGCTGTCTGCTGTGGAGAGGAGTATGCATGAAAGAATTAACCATAAAACCCATAATCTCATTTGGAAGTCTTATGAAAGGATATCAAGTTAGATGCCCCAGTTGCTGTGGAACACCCATGTTATGGCCAAAAATGGAGCTTTAGGAAAACACTGACACACACACCCACGCACACCCACACACACACACACCAGCAGAAAAAGGGCAGAAGTATATTCGTCATTCTGTGAACAAAACGAAACATGTTTAAATTTCATATGTAATTCAGTGGAGGCCTATTAGCTTGAAATGCTAGAAGAATGGCAGGAAATAAAGTTTAGATCAAAATGGACATTGACCTTCAACTAAACACTGTAAAATATTGTCCAGTGAAAGATGAATAGATTAAAGGAAAAAAAGAGGAGCTCCATCTCCAAAGGAACATTCCTCATTTATGACTGTATAAGGAGAAGGAATCAGCCATTATAAGACCCTGCTGTGACACACACACACACACACACACACACACACCCTTAGTGTTCATCCTCCCTTTTGTTAGTGCCCTTCTCTTCATGTAGGCCTCAGTGAGACAGATCATTCAGAGGGTTTTATCTTCAGAAGAATTTTTGCGTGGCAGGGTGTCTACATGTGAGCGACTCATTAGGCAGCGCCGAAGCGACCATGAGCTGAGCGTTCACGTTAGTGTGAGATGGTTAAGTGCTGAGGTCAGTGTTTGACTGCCGCTTTCTGTCTTCCTCTTTTGCACCCCTGTCATAAAAGCCAAAAATGAAAAAAAGATTATACTATTTGTTTGTTTTGTGTATGACTTTTTCTAACCTTGATGGAGCATTATTTTTGATCTGCACAGTTTTCACAGACATTATGTTCTTGATCCCACATTAAATTTGAGAAAGGATATGTGATTGTTGGATTGAATAAAAAGTGAATAAAAGCCTTGATTTAAGCCAAATTGTTTCACATAGGGATTATAGCGCAAAAGTAGGGATATCAGATACTATTGCCATACTCTTATTATCGGCATTATTGGCATTAAAATGTAATATCGGAAGTTACTGGTGTCAGTTTTTGCCATTCTTAATGACATAACTGAAAGCTGTCCTCACAACATGTTGCTAGCAGTCTAGCTAGCAACATGTTTGCTAGGTAGACTGCTAGCAAAAAACTAAAAGAAAGAAAGACCACCCGAAGTTTGCTTAATATGTGAATATTGTCTGAGACCAATGTGATGTGTTCCTAAACACATCAATATTTAAGCCTAGGTCATACGTATCTGTCTGCGTTGGTACAGAGACACGCAACGCCATTACCTGTCGACACAAAGGCTCTCCATCACCTATACAAACACGGAGTAGAACCCAATTCCCATCAAATTCAAGAGAGAACGCACATCTGTGTTTTTTCAGCCCAACATCACCACCAGATCATTTCACCAGAATGGTGTTCTATAGTCGACGTCATCAGTAGTCAATGCAGCGTTTTGGCACTACATGCTTTATATCACAAGGCCAGTTTATATAATATTGTATTTTGGCGATTTTGAACATCCGGAGGTGTAGAGCACAACAAAGCAGGCTGCTGTATTTGTTTACATGCATTTTTAGAGTATTTCAGAGCTCCAGTTCTAGTAAAAAGGCCTCCAGCTAAATCTAAACGTACGCTCTGTCTGTCATTGCTCCTTCAGTACAGGTGCGTTTACAAGCTGAAGTAAATAAACTGCCATCAACAAAACACGTCACTGCAATGGTAGGCAGACCTATCACAAAAGGTCTGCACCCCCTGCTGTCCCGGTGGAGAATTGCTTCACAACACTGAAAACACTAACAGAAATGTATAAAAGGAAAACTGCTTTGTCTATATGTGTGTGTGTTGCTGACAGAGAAGTATAAACTAAGCCCAAATGTTCTCAATGGCACAGCTGTACGAGACACATTCAGCATCCATGTGCTGTTTACTCTTCCTCTTTTATTTTTTATTTTTCCTAAACTCTTGCACACAACTTTACCGTAAAAACCACCAAAAAAGATTGAGGTGAGAGCACTAACTCAAACATGCTTCTGTACCTACTATATGGAAAATATCGTAACAGAAGAGTCTCAGCCTGATCCATTTTAAACCCAAAACAAATAACCTCTTGTAATATGAATTTGTTTGTATTACTCACAAACGTATTACTATTACTTCAACCCACTTCTGCTCCTACTTCAGATTAAAACTTTCCACTGCCGTTGTATTTGAATCGGGCTTTTCTACGGGCTCAGCCTGGACGTCAGCCATCTTGCTGTTGTGGAGAATAAAACAAGCTCCATCGCGCCCACGCCTCTGTAGCGATTTGGAGCTGGCCACTTACGAACCGTTGGCTCGAAACGCTCTAAGCTCCTCCACAGAACCTTCCTTCCTTTCCTCTCTTTCCCCCCTGTGAAGGATGTGGAAAGAAATCATCAACCTCAAAATTGCACCCCCTCTGAGGCAATGGAGATAGCGTCGTATTGCTCGCCAACTTTCTGGCTGTCTGTGTCCCGCTGCAGCTGCTCTGGATGCAGTCAACCTGTCAATCACATTGCAGACCATGCCCAGCCCTCCCCTCGCTGGTCCTCAAGGCCTTAATGCCTTGTTTTGAGGTATTTTTGAAACAGAAAATGTGGGAAGGGGGTGAGCTACTTTTTAAACAACTTTTAACCTCACTGTTATACTGGACTTATACATATCAAACCCATCAGCGCTTCTGTCTCTCACTCAAAATGTCAAAATTTGACAGATCCAAGGTATAGTTTTTGAGATATTTTTGTTGGGAAAAAACTCACAATATATCTTGTGGCTTCTGCATTTCTGAGCCAATCTTGAACATTCAGGTTGGCAGCTATCAGCTGTATCGGGTTATATCGGTATCAGAAAAATGATTTTTGACTATAGTGGTACATTGGATATCGGTGAAAAGGCCAACATCAAACATCCCTACTTAAAAGGGATGGTTTGGTGAAATATAAGCAGCAGATTATATTGGATTATGGACATAAGACTTGTTTGGACTATCAATTTTATTGGAGTAGCCTTATTGGACCCTTGTGGCGATAGAAAGATCTTTAAGATTGCTCTATTAAGACAATGATATGAGGCTTCAAACTGAGTTGGGCATTATTTAGCATTTCCGAGTGGTTTGATAAAAGTTTTTACTGTGTCTACAGATATGAGTGTATCCATGACTGGCAAACATTATTAGAATCTCAAGCATCTTAGTTTCCAATTAAATAATGTGTATAATATGTAGATGCATATACAATGAATAAAAGAATAAACAAAAACATTAAAAAACTGTTTTCATAGCACTGTAGGACTCCAAAGAAATATGATTTACCCCTTTGTGACGTGGCATCAAGTATTTACTATCACACTGTATCTGCTGGTTTATTTTCCATAAACAAACAATAGCATTTTCATGTTTTTCATGTGTTTCTTTCAAACGACTTTTGGCCAACTCTGAGACACTTCAGATATGTTTTCTGTGCTGGATTCTTTGGGTTTTAGCTGTCTCCTTTTTTTCCTTTCTTCATATCCCAAATACAGTAATTTAACTCAGTGCTAGCTGGATGGTTGCTCTGTAAATAACAATGGGTTTACAATCCCAGTCTTTGTTTCATAATCACTGTCACTGATGTATATTTATTTCTCAGAGAGGATTCTTTTCCCAAAGATCTTCTTAAGATAAAAAATGAGCTGAGGTTCGCCAGGGATTGCCTTGAGATGAACAATGCATGTTTTACATTACATCCCACATGGGGAAGACAACTTCTTTTGAAATATTTGTTAAAACACAGACTTAACATTTTGATATACAGTATATTTATACTCCTCTCTAGCAGTTAATCTAATCATATTTAACTTTGTTTATGATTGTTTTTTTCCTTCTTTACTTCACTGAGCAAAGCTTGTACATGTTTACAGGTCAGTTATACATAATTACTTAGTAGTAGTTTGAATATGCTGATTCATTTTTAATGATTTATTTAAACAGTTTTTTTGCGGGATCTAAGGTTTAATTAACATAACTGTGCGCTGATGCACAAATCTAAATTTATTGGGAATTTCCTGACAACCACAAAGGGTTAAAATTACACGAACAGGATCAGCTACATACATAAAATTGCCTAAATATTTTAAGGTAAAAAGTTCAAGGCTAACTACCTTCTAGTTCAGTATAACGAGTAGCTGAGGCTTTAGTTACTGTAAAATTTTGATATTACTATCTTGTATTTATACTGCTCTTATTGCCGATAATGGGTATTTATTAATAATACATTTTTAAGTGTATTTTCCTACACTTTCGACACCATGGAAAAGCGACTACATTACTATTCTCCTTTAGTTAAACACCTCACCAATAATCCTGTGCTCCATTACTATCACTGTAACATGACTGAACAAATACCACATGGCCAAACCCCTCACCTCCCCCTCCTGAAACAAAAACAGCAACACTATAGAGCTCCGGTAGCTGACGTCATTTCTCCCAGCATTCAACAATTCAGATTGAATCGGCACCATATTTGGTGGCAGCCTCCCGAAGTTATATTATAGTTATAGTTATATGCGGCTAACCCAAACTTAAAAACGGTAAATATGGTGGATACCTGCTGTGCCCCGGGATGCCATAACAGACGCTGACAAGATAAAGGAGGAGAGTTTAACAAGATTCCCAAGGATGTAGAACTCAGAAACCAGTAGCTTATTGCAATGAAACACAGTAGTAGTCAGCTAAAATGAAGCTGTGGGACCCCCACGAGGAAAGGTTTCCTCTCATGTGATGACCACTTCATATGAGGTACATAAACCAACATTTTTTCTAATTTATATAGTATTTATTTTACACGCTTTTATTAAGCTTCCTACCAGACTTCCTACAGTTATCTTGCCGTGGATTTTTCTGTCTTGTTGCTCACATAACAAGTAAACATCTCTTAAAAATGAGCAGAATCCTAATCTTTGTGTTGTCTGCATGCTGCTGTCTCATGTGTTGTGATCATAAGGAGGAACAGACTGTGATGTAATTTATAATTTTTTTGAAACAATGAATGATTAATATTCCCATATTGACAGACATAATATAGCTAGCTGCCTGATGCTCATGGAAGCTAAAATGAAAAAAACTTTCCATTTACCCTCCCGTTGCGCAGTGCTTTGCAGGAAGATTCTATATCTGGATCTGGATAACAAACCCAGATTGTGTCCATTTATATTCCTCCAGTGTTTTTTCTGCTTTAAGCGATGCTCTGGGAAAATTGATCAGGAAATAGTATGTCCGGGTATCTAAGCTCTGGTAAAAGGTCAGCACCGACAGCTTCTAAAGTTTTTAAAAGTATCCTAGGGGCATTGTAAGGGTTGGAGATATTTAATCTTTTTAATTTTCCGGTATATACAATAATATCTTCCATTTTAAAATGGGAAGTAAACTCAGACGGAGAAAAATCCCAGCCTCCGGCATTCACTTTGATTACGTTCCTGCCTACCAGCATCACGCCAAAGCTCTAAGAGTCCATGACGTCCGGAGCTCTATGGAAATAAACATTGGTGTTTAATATTGGCCCAGTTTACTTATCGGCCCAGCACCAATAGTTTAAAAAAATTACTAACATCATGTGATCCTGTGATGGACTGTCGACTTGTCCAGGGTGTACCCCGCCTCTCGCCCGTTGACAGCTGGTGATAGGCACCAGCAACCCCCGCGACCCCTTGAGGATTAAGCAGTTCAGAAAAATGCTGGATGGATGGAAGGATACTAACATCGGTTGATACTGATGTTGATACCGATAAATTGTTCATCCCTATTTTCAAGCATAAAAACTTCTTGCCTGAAAGCACAAATGGATCCATGAATCCTTAAAACAAAGGGAAAATCCAGTCAAAGCAGTAACAATCTAAGAAGAATGTTCTGTTTGTAGGAGTTAATAAAGTTTTTGGGTTCTTTTCAAAGACTGTTAATTCTAAGATCATTAGTTTACCCAGTTAAAGAAAAGAGTCGTAAAAGCAATATTTACAAACTCCAGAACATTCCACCAAGCATAGTGGTGCTTCTACGGTATTGGTAGAGGGGGATCAAGTTATGGGTGCCAAATGGATCAGTGGCTTTTCACCCAATCTGTGTTTGTCCCTTTATTTTTCTTTTCTGTGTCTGAGTGACTGACTGCATTCAACTTATTGTATGGTGACTAAACCATAAAAAGGAAGACTGTAAGGAGTGGCTGCATCCTGCAGGAAACTTTTGGATCCACTTGGCTGTCAACCAGACATTATTGAACAAAAAGAACATGGAATATGAACACATTCAAACACAATTAGAGCAAGTAAAGGTTCCAGCCTTCGCTCTGCTGTGCAACAAATTTTCACAAACCCTCAACTTCTTTACATTTTTTTATATTAGGGGTTTAATGCAACACAAAATAATACTTTCCATTTCTTTTTTTAAATCTGAAAACTGAGGCATGTATTTACATTGAACCTCTTTAGATCAGTGCTTTGTCGAAATATCTTTCTTTGTAAGTACAGCTCCAAGAACCTTCGCCCCAGTATTAAGGCTTTTGCTGTGTTCTTCCAAAATGTTCCTGTATTTAACTGCATCCATCTTCCCTTCAACTCTGACCAGCTTCTCTGTCCCTGCTAGACAAAAGCATCCCCAACATATACTGCCACTAGCGTGTGTCACATTTGGAATAATAAATTATTTTTCCTCCATACGTAGAGTTTTTCACTTAAGCCAAAAACATATTATTTGGATCTCATCTGATTTGCACACCTTTACCGTTCTGGTTGGTCATTTTGTGATGATCCTACATGGCCTGGAGCAAACTGTAAAATTGTCTTTCAATGGTTTCCCTAAGTGATGGCTATTCTTTGCATATCATTCTATTTAGGGGAGACAGAGAAAAGCCAGCTAAAGACCTGGGTACGTTACAGTTCTCAGTACTTTTATGTCAAAAACCACACTTCCTTGTTTCCTCTACTTCAAATGTATGAACTCCCTTGCACTAGCTTGTTTATAACTTTAGATGTCCATCGAGACCTGTATGAGGTGAGTGTTTCTGCTGTTCCCCGACTGTCAGGAATGTTGCTCCATTTGGTGAAGATGGCTTTAGGAGGGCCTACTACAGCGTGTAACTGACGTCCATCCCAAAAATGTTTTCATTGGGGATTATTAGCCGGAGAACATGCATGATGGTCCAAAAGAGAAACTTTGTTCTGCTGGGAGAAGTTTTTTCTTTGATGGGTTGAACTACTGTAGCTGCAACTGAATGCCTTCAGTCAGAGACTTGGTCACGTTATGTTAACTTTCCCTTGGTCGGGGTGTTGCGTGCATAGTGGTTAGTTCGTAATTTGCTTAATCTCACATCTAAATCATACCCTCAGTCATAAACCCCACAGGTCTTCATCTCCATCATTTCCATATTTTATTTCAGTTTGAGCATGTTGGATCTTTCCTCAACATGTGTTTTAGATTATCCACACTGTATGTGGCCTTCACTAGAAAGATGATTTACAAAAAAGCAAACAAAAGAAAAAAAATGCAAATAAAAAGGTGGCTGCACCTTGAGTCCAGACTGTAGCTCAGAGCCAGGTAATGCTGTTATAATTATCTGTCCAGGATGACGGATAACTAAAGATTAGTAAAATGGCTTCCAGGATGGTCCCGTTTGGGTTTCCTCCTGTTATTCATTTCAGTTCGTAATTCCCCCCTGGTCTTTAAAATAAAAAACTAAGCTACCAGTATAACTGTTTGCAGTCTCCATACTTCAAGCTTGTGTTTCGTGTTATAGGTACAAGGACTACAGGGAACCCCCCTGGTCTTCAGATGCCTACCAGTTCTCCAAGCAGTACTGGAGTGTCCTGTCTGCAAGATTGGCCTTTGTCATTTTGTTTCAGGTATGGCTTTGTTTTTTTCTTGACAGGTTGCAGCTAATTTAAACTAGCACCTCCATTTCAGTTATTCTGTTATAGATTTTCATTAATTCAGACAGTACACATTGTAATTCACAGTATTTTGATCACATTGTACTGCTATGTACAAAATGAAGTCAGGCAGTCATGAAAAAACTTTAGTTGTCTGCTACACAAACGTGTGCTGACCAAATGTTACACCAAGGCTAAATGTTCTGGGATCATTGTAGTAGAACCTTTTTGCACATATATTTGGCTACTTAACCTTTTGTACCCAACCCATTAGAGGACTTTAACATAGAGATATAGTTCTATTGTACTTTTAAGACTCAAGATTTTTTTTTAACCTTCTATCTTTTAGAAGAAAAAGAGCAGAGATGACATTACACTGTGTATGAGAGCCAAATCACTCAAAACCAGGGCTTGAATATGATTACGGATTGATATTTTAAATCTATCTTTAGTGTATTTTATTAGCAGTTAGCATGATGAGCATAGTTGGTTCCATGCAGATCACCCATAGAAATTGCCACAAAAAGTTTTCAGGTTTTATTTAGAGTTTTCCACAAAGGCTGCTAATATTTCGCAATCCAGAAGTTTACATGTGAAAAAACGTATGTGGATTAAACAGCCTGATTTTGCGGTTACCATTACTTGTATTAAATGAGGTTAGCTTTGGGCTGCTTCACTAATTTGATGAAATTATCATCCTAAATGAAATATCATCCTGTTACTGTACTAGAAATCTTATGATTAGGGTTTTGTTATGACTGCTACAAAATGTACATTTGTTGTCCTTAAACCATTTTGTAGATGTTTTGGTGGTATGCTAAGGGCCATTATCCAGTTGGAATGTCCATTTACCAATAATGGTGATTGTGGTCAAACATTAATCTGGTTTAAAAGATATCCCAAATTAAAATAACGTGGTGAATTATTCAATCAGAAGCCATAAAATCATCATTATCTGGACTTCCCCATATAGGTCAAAGGTAAACTGTCCAAAATGGGAAAATGTTTAGGCTATTAATTGTGAGACAGTGAGGAAAACATGTATTTTCACACCTGTGTATATAATTATGTCGTTTAAACAGTATATCAAGCCATCCTTCCCTCTCTCTCCAGAACTTGGTGATGTTCCTCAGCCTCATGGTTGCTTGGGTGATCCCAGACGTTCCCAAAACCATCGTGGAGCAGCTCAAACGGGAAAAGAAGCTCCTGGTCGATCTGTTTCTGCAGGAGGAGAAGGAGAAATTCCAGCTCATCCAGAGCCTCTTCGTCAAGGACGCCACCCTCCAACCCAATAGTCCACCCCCCACCGCAGGCCAGGCCTTCCCCATTCTGGGCAGATACAGTACTCTTCCTTCGGGTCCCACGGCTGGAGATGGAGGCGGACCGAGGGCGAGATGTAGGGCTGCCAGCTTCAGTCAGTTCAGTGAGAAGACTTCCTCATTGCCCAGGAAAGAAAACGTAAACTCGAAGCACACGGCGGTGTGACATGTACCGTTCTGATCGCTGGGATTGAGTTCAGACAGGGCGTTGGGGCTGTAACCCAAAGGACGCAGCCCTTTTCCGGTGTGTTACCTGTATTGTTTGTGTCCGGGTGTGTTTGACACAGTAGTGCAGTGGTTACAGCCATCACAGGTCTCCTGCAGAAGTATAAACTCTATGCTGGCCTCATTGTGTGGATCTATAATGTTCAGCCCTGAATGAATGGCTGTGTGAGTGTGCTGTCCCTATTCACACGACTGTTCGCCTGACAAAGTGTTGTCATTTTTTTCCTCTTTTTTTTGTAAAAACTATTTAGTGAGGCACATGAGCTTCATAGCGTAGAGAAGCAATAATTACCATATTAGGTTGATTAAGTGATTATTACAGGTACCTGGAGGAATTACAAACCAACGTACCGGCTTCATAGGAAACACTAAACCATCATGAACAGACTGACAAACATCTTAGTTTAAAATTAGGGCTGTCTGATCTGTGATTTTCCTACTTTATGTATTTTTGTTTACAGATTTTGTAGCTCTCACAACATTCCACATTTTCTGGACTGTTTTTCTCTTCAAGAATTAGAAATAACTTTAAGCAGTTTACCTTAACAGACTAGTGATAAAGCTGCAGGTTCTTTTTTTAAACCTTGCTCTACGTACTGATGAATGGGAACAATGCCAATGTGACCCACTGTGGTGCCGTTCACCTCCTTCCAAGCTTTAGTATCAGAACTCTATAATCTGTGAAGCTAAAACTGAAAATCCTAAATGAGCCATAAGGAAAAGCATTTACTGTACTCAACATGAGGTTAATGCACAAGGATGGCCATGTGAATGGGACAGAACTAAGCTACACTCACTGTGTTTTTGCTAAATTAAAGAATTACTACATCCACATTCCTTAATTATGATGCAAGGAGCTCTCTGGATCTGGGTTTGGACTGAAGACCTTTATCTTGCATTGGGGAACTTAAGAGTCTTCAACTCTTCAGAGACGCTACAGATTTTCTCAATGATTCAAAGCCCTTGCATTGTTTCACACTTGGTCTCGTCGCATTCCAAAACTTTAAATGTTTATAAGGATTTTTTGTGATGGGACAACACAGAGTAGTGCATTATTGGAAGTTGAAATAAAAAAGGATGCACTGTTGTTTTTTTCGGATTGCACGGTGGTGTGGTTGGTAGCGTTGTTTGTTTGCAGGAAGAAGGCAGAGGGTTTTTCTGCATTGAGTTTGCATGTTCTCTGCATGCATGCATGTATTCTCTTTGGGTGCTCCTACTTCCTTCCACAGTCCAGAAACTTTACTGTTTAGTTCATCTGTGTGTGTAAACTGCCCTTAGCTTTGAGTGTGTGCATCCATGGTTCCCTGCCCTGTGCGTTGCCAAGAAAGAACCTTTACTAGTGTTGGTGCAAGAGCCATTGCTTGGTGGATTCTAAGCAGATTCTTTCTAAGAACCAGTGGGTTTTCCACTGATGCAGGGCCTAGCTGGTGAAGTCACATGTGGAAACAGGAAGGTGCGAACAGAGATATATATAAAAAAAGAGGAATTCACAAAGCCAGAAAAACTGAGCCTTCTAGTTGGACCAACTCTGATCGTTTTCAGCTTCCATTGTTACAAATAAAAATGGCTGTTGTGTGTTTTGCATCTCTATGCTAAGCTTTTGTGATTCCGCCCCCACACCTTGGTTGTGTCTCCATTTGGACAGGAGAAAAACCGGTTCTTAGCAAGCACCAGCTCTGGCCCAGCAAAGAGTTGGTGCTTGGTTAACCACTGGTTTGGACCCAAAAAACGGTTGCCTTCATGGTGGAAAATCAAAGAACCTGTTCAAAGTAAAGCTCTGGAACCAGCTCAGTGAAAGAGGGCCCCTGGTTGCTGAGACGGACTGGGGACCAGTCTGTGAGAGTACCCCAGATGCCAGATAGGCACCAGCTCCCTTTCATTTAAGGACGGGATTTGGGGTAGATTTTGTACCCAGAAAAGTGTGACCTGTTCTTGTATCGATCCCATCTTTGACATTAATATGTAGATCCATCTATCTGCTACTTATTTAAAGTATGTGTCTATCATCTTTGGACATCTAGAGGCCCATATATTGCCTCCTATTTTTTTCGTTAAACATTTTGAAATCATGCATTGTTTTTCTTTCGCTTTCTGAATATGCACTACTTTGTTTTGGCCTGTCAGTCAAAACACTTTAAAACACACTTATAGTTGTGGTTGTAAAGTGACTAACAGTAGAAAAGTTTCAAATATTTGAATACTCAATGAAGGCACTGTAAATCTAATGCTTTTAGTAAGATATGAGTTTACTAGCAAGAAAAGAAACCATAAAGTTAAACTATTACATTAGTGCTGTTGAAAAAAACCACATTAAACTTAATATAGTTTTTTTTTCTAAGTTAAAGATGAACTGAAATTTAAACAGTAGTTTTGGTAAAAGCACTAAACAGTAGTCGCTAATGATTCTGCAGCTTTTGTAAAGGAAAACCTTTTCAGAATAGCAGCAAAGCTTGTCAGCGTCCAGTTTCTTGGTAGAGGCGGCGTTTTAGAGCCATTGTTCTTTGTAAGTGTTCTTATTTCTGCGCTTTATGGTTAGGTATTCTGCAAGCTGCAACAGAGGAGACAAATCTCACGTTCTTATAACAATTTTTTATAGTTTTGAACAAGTTTTTGTAAAGTCTGTAAAACACTGCTGTACTCAGTATTTAAGAGAACTACTGTGCTTTTTGTCCATGGAATAATGTTAAGGTTTTTCCATTGTCATGTCGCAGTAGACTTTTATTACCACCAGGGAAATAGCTATTTGAACTTTCTATTACTTCTGTCTGAAAGAAACATTTTTAAATATATAGTCATTGACAAAAAAGCTTGAGCACCCAAGTGAAGGTGTGGAAATGCATCAAAATGTAAGCATGTCTTAGATCACGTGGCTGTAGTACAAGAACTAGGATGTTAGACCAAATGGATGAGAGTTTGCTTTATGGGTACTCCGATGATCTGATGCATAGGGTTTGGAACCCCTTTTCACAATTGATACAGCTCTTACATTTGGTGCAGCACAAGTCAGACAATTATTTTGTCATTTCCTATGAGAAGAGTAGCAAAAGCTTTTAAAAGATCTGGCAAACTGGCACTGAATCTGAGTTAACATCTGGGCTGTTCCCCATTCAGGTGTTGGGAAAACGTCAGACATGACACAGGTGTGTGAAAAGGCATGTTGCAAAAGATTTTGCCAGGATGTGTTGATTAAGAAAAAGAGTTTCCAATACTACTACTACCCAAGTTGACCAAGGATGAGGTGATGAATGGGGATAATCCATAATTCCAAAATTTCTTCTTAAAGTGTAGAAATGCTGTAAAACCTTGATTTGTTTCTCGCGCCTATCTAACTTCCTTTTGTTCAACTGAAGACAACACGTGTCTGCTCAGACAGGACTCAGCCACAGACTGTTAACTTTACATGTGTTAAAATCTTACTTTAGGAAGTTGTGATAAAAGGTATATTTGTTATAGCATTTTCTATTGTTTATTCTTTCCTAAGCTGGTGTACAAATTCCTAAATACAGATTTGTTAGATGGATTTCAAGGGCCTTTTTTCTTTCTCTTGCTTAGTCTGTTAATTTCTTTGGTCATTTTTTATGGAAATGTTTTTAAAAAAATACATTTATTAGGTAATCTTGTCTTCAACAGCAATGAGATATAACCTGTGGAAATCAGTATATACCTAGTTTTTTTTCCTAATTGCGCAATGCCTTCTCGGGAAAAAAAATGCTGGTGCACCGAAGATTCTGTAATGTACCGTACTGTAATGTCAGTGATACTGTAACTGATATGGAAGAAATACTGATAAACACAGTGGCTAGTGACACCAGCTGTTTTCTATACAGACGCAGGAATAAAGAAAACCTGAAACATTATAAGGATGTTAAACTACTTAGACAGGAAAGCTCTTAAGAGGTTTGTGGGTGGCTCTTAAAAAGCCTGTTTTGGCTGCAAAAAGCTCCGCTCCCTCAGCCAAGAAAGTGAGCCATGAACAGCTTCCTCATCCGAACAGCCTCTATGGAGGAGTTAACACGACCAAAGCCTGGTAATGTCTCCACCACAGCACGTCCCGCCCCACTCACATAATATATTATACACTTTTACTAACCGCTGACAGATGGACAGCCCCTCAGCATTGTAGTTGGTGTCTCTGCGCGCGATGCTTGGACCAACGCAGAACATCGTCTCCTCAAACTGGGCCTGCCGACGCAGCGAGGGGCCGGTGTTTATGGATACCCGATTCCCCGTTGTAGCTGTCCCAGCTCCGCCTTAGGGCAGGCCGAACACACAACGCGGCCAACTCGGATACTAGAGTCAATCTGCAGCTGTGCTCCGAGAATGTTGTGATGACGTTAACGACAGCGTCTTCAACAGGGAGAATGTCCGAGGCTCTTAAATAAGCTTTGATAGGGCGACAGAGGGCAAATATCTGAGAAGTTACGGAGTGTGTGTTAAATACATAGGCAAATAACTCCTTTATTAATATAGTGATAAGTTGTTACACAGTCATTTCTTGAATTAATAAATGAATCCATCCCTTGAGGAGCATTTCATTTTACAGTACAACCTGCTCAAGAAAATATAACAAACAATAAAAAAAATGGAAAAAGAAGAATAAGGGAGCAGCCACAATGCAGCGCTCCTATTACAGGTAGGAAATGGTCACATTAGGTGGGAGGAAAATTGGGTGCCAGAATTTTTTTTTTTATAGGTGTCAGACCTGCCCCCTACAGCTGAGTTGTAGAAGAAAACCCACCTCGATACATTGAAGCATAAGTGTCAAACAAACTGGGGAGTGGAACCCGCACAAATCAAGATGTGTTCACAGCCCAAACGCCCACTATTCCACTATCAAAGGAGTTGGCATATCCATGTCTGTGATTGTGGCATGAACGTGTGTGTAGGCATGTGTGTTCGTCAGTAATCAGGGAGTCCGTGAAACTCCTCTCAATTCATTCCCAGAGTCTGTCGCCTGTAATTTAAATATACATTTTACATCCACATCTGAAGGAATATTCAGATGACTGATGAGGCAAAAGGAGGTTCTGATTAGATAACACCAGACTGTTTTGGGGTCGAACTGAAGCTTTTTTTTTCTTTAGCCTTAAGGCAAGGCAAGACAATTGTATTTATATAGCACACTTGATTACATGATACATGATAACAAAAAATGTGAAAGTCAAAAATTAGAATTACTAAAAGAAAGCATAAATGGACATTTATGGAGGAAAGTATCGGTCAGCGGTCACACTTTGAATCCAATAGCCAAAGTAGGGATAATTTTCATGCCAGCTGGCTGAGATCTTCTCAGAGTTGTTTCTGGGTTGTTGCAGCGAATTAGTCCAATTTTGCTCGCATATCGCCAGTAAGTCTCAGTGTTATGGCAGCACAGCAGCCTTACTGTAGACCAGGCAGATATCTGTTTATCATAAATCCAATTATATTAATGTTTCCAACATCCTCAATGGTAAAAACGGGAGATCCAGGATCTTCCCCAATACACAAAGGGGACACCCCAACCTGCCTGAGTATTTTTGCTGAGGCGGTCCATCACTTCTCCTCACTACTCCATCATTTTGTTTGAAAATGTATACAAGATACTTATGCTGATATGCTGTTTTTGGTTTCCTTTAATGGAGCTGTACATTAGGACCAGAGATACCCTTTCTCTGATTTGCGCTCATTCCTCAATAGTGCAGTATTATTTTGATATTATTTCGAAATGGCCTTGTAACGCCTTCCAGATAGATGGGCTTCTCAAAAGTCCTTGCTGAGGTGTGTCCACCTCATATGGACACACTGATGAACCCCCTGGTTTTGTAAAGTTAGTTATAAATTAGTTCACTTATTCAATTGCATTTGATCAGTTTTTCCAACAATATAGCAGTCCAGATTTTTACTTTTGTCACAGCTGTCAAAAAATACATACATTTTTTTATCATTAAAAAAAGGGTATAATTTTCATCCATTGGAGACTGAGCCTTTAAAAGGTATGCTTCCTTGTTTGAAAAGGAAAAAGAAATGATCATGAATTCACTCTGATTACTTCATTTTTTAAGTCGGTTACAGTTGTGAATAAAACATGTGGATCTCAGCAGCTGCATCACCTCACCAGCCTCTTCCTTTATAGGTGTACAGTTTTAACCACCAGCAGCTGTTTCGGCGTATCTGATGGTAGTGGAAAGCAACTTTGTGAAAGTGGAATACTGGGATTTGGATTCCTGACATTTACTGCTCTTTTGGAGGAACACTGCATGCACTAATGAAGGAGATTTCATATCCCAGGACCTGTTGGTATGTCCTTGTAAACTTCACTACATCTGGATTTAGAGCATTTTTCCCATGTTTTTCTCTCTATCGGTTAATCCGTGATCCTGTAAAAGCTCCCAAAATTTGAAAGAGGATCAAGTGGGCGGAATGTCTTTAGATTTGGCGAATATTTAATCTCGTCTTCTCATTGAACCAAAAATATTTACTTTATCATGTGGCAAAGATCGACTAAGCCCATAACTCTTCATGGTCTAGCCTGTTTGAAAACAGAATTCTGAAAAATTGGATTATATAGAGTGAAAGAAGCAGAGAGTAAAAGACGTTAAAGCAGGACCATAAAAAAACTAATAAACAGCAGAATATGGTGAAGTGTTTGGCTCTTTTTTACATCTTGAGTAAGTACAAATTTGTTTTTCAAATTATGATTTATTTTATCAAAGAAACTAAATTCCTTTTCCCAGGCCTATCCGTAAGTCCTTTAAATAGAACTTGTCTGACAACATGAAGCAGATGGAAAGATCTCAGGAAGCAACACATCATTCGTCAACGATGAGAAGCAAAGTCACTGACGTTCTTCAGTTTGGAAAGAGTTATAAAGTTTTTCAAAAATTAATATCCACAAATGGAGAGATAGAGCAACAGAAGTAAACTTTTCCTGAATTAGTCAGCCATTCAAAATTACTCAAAGAATACATCAATGAATCACCCAATACAGCACAAAAGAAGCCAGAACATTATGCAAAGCACTGAAGGCCCCACTTGCCTCAGTTATGGTCATTGTTCATGATTTAACAAGAAAAGGAAGCTGGGTGAAAACTGCTTCAAGGGTAGAGTTCAGGACTCCAATTCCAGTCTTATGTTTACTAAGAAACATCTAGTTGACCCTCAAAATATCTTGGAAAAATATTCTGTGGACTGACGAGACCAAAGGGGGGTATTCCATTACATCTGGTGTGAAACGAACAGCCTTTTCAGAACTATGGAATTCCGAAGTGTTCCATATTAAATTAAAAAATTAAACATTATGAAATAAATATCAGCATTAATTATGAAATATCAGCATGAATTATTATTTTATTTTAAATAGGTGACAATTAAATTTTTAAAAACGAAACTCAGTTCAAATGCAACACCAATTTTTGGAAATATTTTTCATAATTGTTTTATTTTAGATTATACATTTGTAATATATATATTTTATTAATTATTTATTTCACTGCAATTTATTTCATAATAATGTAAATTATTTCAAGACATTTTTATTTAATTCCACCAGTTTTTATTCCAATCTCTCTCAGGTTATATTTCATAATGGGGATTTTCAAAATGGTATTTATTTCAAAAACCCATTTAATAACTGAAGTTCAGACCTGGACGCTGATTGGCTGGAACTAACCTTAGTTTTTATGGAGGGGGAGCCTAAGTCTCCTCCCCTTCCTGTTGGTCCATGGGTCCTCAAACCGAAAGAAATAATGAATGGAAGTCAATGGAGCAATAAAAGTTATTTTCCGGTGTGCGTTGTCTTACATCCTGAATCACACATATGTTGTACTTTGATTTAAATGATAACTAATAATGTACATTTTGACTGTTTGTCCAATGATTTGGGATTTATTTGATTGCAAAAATTCGCATTTAAAATTCCTACAAATTGGCATTTGGCTAACAGGAGCTAGGACTAGCTATAGCACGTAAAACACTCACCTAGAGCTTGTAGAGCTTCTCCTCCATGCTGACTCTCCCTCCACCGACTGCTTTATCCCCCGTCATGGCTGCTACTTTCCACATGGTCAGATTTATAGAGGTTTTCTCCGTGTTTAAGGCTCCTTTCTTCGTCCTGGAGGCAACGACCCTCGCTCTCCTTCTTCTTCTGCAGCTGTAGTCCGCTAAACGTTTTCACACAAAGCCTAAAGTAACTTTTGCCTCTGGTCGAAAATCAGCGTTTTCTCTGCCACAAAATTACTTTTTAAAATACACGGACATCATATGTTTGATCCACAGCGCATTTCAAACTGGATCAGAAAATAACTTTTATCGCTTCATTGACTATCAATCTTTTTTTTTGGCATTAGGGGACCCCTGGACCGGAAGTAAATGGGTGTGACTTAGGCTCCCCATAGCCATTGTTGTGGCTCTGTGAGCAGCTAGCAGCATGCTAAGTAAAGGGTCGGAGCTGCAGGAACTTTGTTCAGCTCTGGTTGCTCTAACAGGTCATATTGAGAGGAATAACTTATCATGAACTGTTTCAGAGACCCATCTTGATTCGTCTGGATGATATAATCTGAAATGATCCCAGGTTCAGCTCTCAGCTGTCTGACAGTAGCACTGGAGTTCTGCTTTTATCTTTTCTGTGAGACAGGAGAGGAAGCCCTGGTTGGTTGTTGGCTACAGTCAGTTAAAGGAAGATTATTTAAACGTGTTCTGTGTTATTTCTGAAATGTTTTAATGATCGTACCAAGCAGCCGACCTGAATCTCTTTCCCCAGTCTAGTCACGGGCATGGCACCCTGAGCAGCTTTACACCTAGAACACTGGAGCAGCACCGGCTGTTTGGATCAGACATCCCCATTACAAAAGTCATCAAATATTCTGCCAGTATTATAACAATTATAAAGCCATACATATAAACCTAAAGGCATTAAATGCAATAACAGTATTAAACGACTTAAACCGGTCCTCGCCATTTTCCTCCTGCAGGAACATCATGTTTAAGCACCAACCAATCAGCATCCAGGTCCCAACAGTTAATTCTGATTGGCTGGCCAAGACATTATGTCAAATGGCATTGTGAAATAAATACACCATTATGAAAAAACCCATTATGAAATAAAAGCTAACTTTGTAAAAAAGAGATTTTTGAATAAAAACTGACTACATTAAATAAAAAAACTCAAAACAAATGATAGTATGAAAGAAATTGCAGTGCAATAAATATTTAATTAAATATATATAACATAATTGAAATATATAATCTGAAATTAAAATGTAATGAAAAATATTTCAAAAATATTGGGCATTACATTTTAACTGTATTCCTTTTTTGACTATTTCTTTGTCACGTTGTATATTTACCTAATATTAATTCATGCTGATATTTATTTCATAATGTTTTATTTAGTTAGTTAATTTTGGACAGTACAGTCTTCCATACAGGACAAGCTTAAGTGGTGGTGGTGGTTGAGGTATAATGGTCTGGAGTTGCTGGGTGCCTGACCATTGTTTCCTGTTCAGTGTCTGATCATAAACAAGCCATTCATGCTCACACATTCTGGATGGCAAAGTAAAAGTAAAACATGATGAATATAGGGTTTCCTCACTTTTCATTAGAAGCAACCTTTCAATCTACACAATAATAGGCCATGCTACATGAAAATCTACTCTGTTTTGCAATAACGTTTCTTTCCATAAACAACGTACCGAGCCCCGCAAGGAATATGGGGGAAAAAGTGATCCTGCCTTGCAAAATGTTAGAAAATTCCGTAGTTATGTTTATTTTCATAAAACTGCCGGATTTATGGAATTTCTGCAATTCCCCTCACTGATATTACATCTGTCTGCGTTTCTTCATCAATACGATTTCCCCTACAGCTCCGTTACACTCAGGCCATGTTTGAGTTTTCATTGGGGCCATAGTTCCCCTGTGTTGTGATCAGACAATGCTGGTTACAAGCCAGAAAGCAGATTGTGTGCATGAATCGACTGAATGGACTGTAAAGCACTTTGGAGTTTTCTGGACTGGAAAAAGCTATACAAGTAAAGGTAATTTACCATTAAATCAAACTCCCAGGTCAGAATAAGATTAGTGTTGAATGCGGGGATCGCGCTAACCCAATATTTTCCATATTTGACCAGGTGCAAATGTGCAGATACAGTACGTTCAACTTTACACGTGAAGCCCAGGTAAGTAAATCAATTAAAGAAGAAATTCCCTGACATTAATCAACCGCATCTCGCTGACCATTAGCTGACTGCACTTCTGAAAGTCACTGAGGCCTTGGAGCGTGATTGTGACCAGTGCACCTTGTTGGACACAATCCAAAGAGTCTGATGTATGCCAACACCAGTGCCTGGTGCTGCTTTCCTCCGAAGCTCATTCCTCCAGTTGAAGCATAGTTTACGGGTCAGGAAACGGTTAGATCAGAGAGTCTTTTTGACTTCCTGACCCCCATGAAAAGTTATCTGAGGAAAAAACCAAAACTTCATGACAATAACATCTGCAGAAATGCCACTATTTAATCACGCACGAATGGGTGCACATTTTGGTTCCATGTGGTGCAGGAAGCACAGGATTTATTCCTACTTTAAGTGCAATTGATTCTTTTTATATGTAGTTCTCTGTTCTGTTTGTTTGGATTGAATATTGTGTGCCCATGCACCAAGAATCCTTCATACACCTCACTTCGCTGATTTAATAGCTGCGTTTCTACTAGACGAGTTCTAAGACATTTCTGGTTGGGAAAAACCTGATAGGGTAAATCAGTTGGCCCGGTCCTTTAAGTGGTCGTGTCCCCATACAAAGTGGGCACCTTAAAGAATTAGATATAGATGTCATCATATCATAACCATTTTGACAGTGAGGTGTCGCATTACTGTATCAGAGCCAGAGGCGTGCGTCCACAGCAGCAGAGAATAAAATATTCAATGGATGAAGCAGGGATGGTTGCTATGTTTCTGTTTACTATGCTGTTACACACTGCTTCACAAGCAACTCTTTCAGTTTTACAAAGCCAGTTGTTTGGCAATGTCTGGTGATGTCATTTCCCTCTGAGTTACCACCAATCAAGCATGAGTTCCGCCCAGCGACTCTTTCTGCCGTTTCCAACTACATACAGACATGTTCTTGAAATGACCGGGAAAGCCTCCCTGGAAATGAAGACGCCCATAATTTGAAAGTCCAGTAAAATTACCCTGAAGTACCAATAGTGGAAAGCCACCTAATGAGTTTGCAATTCCAACCATCTCAATCAATATTAAAGAAAAAAAATCCCTCCATTGGTCAGTGTTCTCTGATGCTGTGGTTGTTTCTTATGTCTCAGGATCGACCTGTAACATTTTGTGGGGGCTCACAAGAATAAGTAAGGGATCTTTTTCCCCCTTCTGTGTCCCTTGCAGGGCTTAGCAACAAGGCACTGTAGTTACCAACATATTGTGCAAAAATGTATTGAAGTTGTTGGCGTTCAGATTTACTTTCAAAGATGTTATTGTCATGGGTGATGTGTGCTCTTATTAAAACCTCTACTTTAAGGCACTTAGAGAACCATTTATGAAATACCTGAGTGATCACAGGTAAAACTGACACATTAATGCATTGACTGGTTGAGACATAGAGGGCCGCTGGGGCTGCAGCCCCCTGGTGGTATCAACAGAAAAAAAAACTAATTTCACACACAAATAATTTTTTTTCATCGGCTTTTATGCAAACAAATAGCTTCAGCAACTGCACTCATACAGAAGATAATCAAAGATTACAAACCCAGCTGAACCCAAAACCTTATCTTCTTTCTTTATGTTAACAAAGAACAGCACACACCTAGAACAATAGAAGTCATTTAGTAAATATTATTTTACTTACTGACTAATATGGTACTTTTTGAACGAAACTCTACAGAACTCTGCAGAATATTTAAAATCTTCCCTGTGCAAAACATGTCTAACAGTAATTTTATAAACTTTTAGTTATCTTTTTACATTAACATTGATGTAACATTTCTATCCCTTCAGGAACAGATGAGATAATTAAAAAGATCAGTATCAGATAGTGAAATCTCATCCATTCGTATTGTTTCCCTGTCTTTGTGTTGGTCTTTACCTTTAAGTGCCTCCAGCTAATTCCTGGCCTGCTGAGATTTGTTTCATCTATGCTTCCCTCGAACTCTTAAAAACAAACAGGTTCCAGCACACTGGCATTTATTCCTGTGCAGAAAATCAAACTGAACATGAAAAACAAATACTACCTTGAAATCTTATGTCCACAGTTTAGATATTTTTCTAAGGTCTAGGTGAATCATAGCTGTCAGCTCAGAACCACCGCTCACACATGAATATTCACAAATATCACAAAGACCCAAGAAGAGCAACAGCACAACAGGTGTGTCTAATTCATCAGGCTGATTAGACGCACTGCATTCTTTTCCCCTTTTACGCAGCAGACATTCAGGCATGTAGAAACAAGATACGCAGAATTTAATAACATCTTTTATCAAGCTTTCCAATTCTGAAAAATAGTGAAACAGAATATCAATTGAATTTATTAACTTGGGGAGTTATGAATTCAAATATTTAGTTCTGCAAAAAAAGAGAGATATTTTAGAGCTAGAAAACTTCCAATCCATATTTATCCATATTTATCACACCTAACATTTGCATTCTAAAGAAGACCCAGAGAAGGTTGTATTTATTACGACCGCGACTATTCAGTTTGATCCAGGGTTCCTCTGTCACTGTCTGCTTCTTTTTCCACCCTAAGCAGGTCAGGATCAGACTGCCACGAATAATCAGGTATGCAGAGAAGGCCACTGTGTGCTGAGCTTCCCTCAGGTTAGGACGGTACTGTGAAACTCAGAAATCAGAAAACAGGCAGCTAACATCTCTGCAGACCCTACACATCCTGGACACAATCGACTCAAACTTCTACCTTTAGGCAAAAGGTTCCTCCCCCAGGTTGGGTATCTATATTCTTTAAGTATTTGGTCTCTTTCAAAGTTTACATAAAGTACATATATTTTAGTGTCTGAAAACATAATACCATCCTGAATGTGTATAGCATAAATCCCAATTATTTTTTATGCTGTTTTTTTATTTCACAAATGCCCAAAAAGAGCTTCAAGTAAACTCACTTTTGGAATCCACACACTTCGGAAATAATAAGACATCACAATTAAATCATGTGGAAAAATAATCATGATATATCCTTTGTATTTTTCTAAAAAGCAAAAGCATGAAAGCACTAAAGTTTACCAATACAATGCAGATGATAGTTAAGAATTTTGGAATAAAGTTCCTTTGACAGATTAGCCAATAATGGAATTATTTTGAGCCCAGAACATAGGACACATTTGGCATAAATTAAATATGGCTTTCCAGGAAGTAAAAACCTCACACCAAATTTGCAGCACAGAGGCGAAATTATCATAGCTTGAGGAGGATGTGCTGAAGCAAGTCTTGGCCAGCTCACCATAGTCTATGTGGCAAGGTACACAGCGATGGCCCAGGCGGGATTCGATCTAACAACTCCTGGGTGAGATTCATGTTCACTAACCAGTCAGCCAAAGGGATATTTCTGTGGCCAAACAGCCAGGGCACATGATCAATCGGAGCCACAGTGACAGAACCTCCACTCTGTCACAGTCTAATCCACCATGATTCTATAATCTGTAACTGTTTTTGGTGTGAGAGCTTCAATAATGAGATGGTTGGAAACTGTATAAAGCCAGCCTACAGTGTCCAAAACAACAAACAAACATAAAAGCAGTTTGTGTTTCTGCACGTCTTCACTTCCACTGTGTTTTCTCTAATTAAGTTAATTCCTGTTACTCCTTATCTCCCTTTCTCACTGTACACTTGACCTTTCTGTACACTGGTTAAAGTTTCCTGTATTCCTGTATTATAGTCAATACATCGGCCTGAATTGTTACTGGGCCACACCTTAAAGCACACAACTATGCATCTGGAACCTTCATACAGCATCAACACAGAAGAAGAAGAACAAGGAGTGTTTAAATCATACATTTCAAACCTGCTCTTTATGTATATGTGCACATATGCCATGAATAAAAAGGAAGTGCAAACAAAGCAGGAACTTTACCACCCACGCTCTGCAGTATAGGCAGAGAGCACAGCTGGGACACACCCTATTGTCAATCCATCTGTGCAAATACATTAACTTTGAAGTATGAAGCCAGGGTGTGTGGGTTACTCAAAATCTTTCTGGAGCTTTCCAAAAAATGTTGTCTTTCAAATTTAGGCTCCTTGGCTCACTACAAACTCAATTAAAAACAAAGAAAAATTACCCTGATTATTTGTTTGATTTTTATATTCCTTAGTCGGTGAGCCTAATACTGAGTTCTCCATTGCTTAAAAATGGTGAGTTTGGTGTGAGACAAAGCTTGACAATGTGGGAAATGACTTCATGTTTCTACTGTCAATTAAGGAAGAAGAACATGTAATGCTGTGGGTGGGAGGTGTTTAGGGAAGGACCACCAGGTCCACCCGATCTCCGTCCTCTGAGGGGACGTCCATCTTGCCATACGCCAGAACTTCAGGTCCTTAACGGAGGACAATCAGGTCATAAACCTGATGGTCCCCACTATAAACGGATGTCCATTCAGCTGTCCACCTGAACATCAGGAACTCAGGCTGTCTCTGCCTGATTGTTTTCACCTGTGTCTAATGTGTTTCACCTGATCCTAATTCCCTTGTTACTGAAACTCCTCACCTCCTCTTTCTCCCTGTTGGTTCATTGTGATGTCTCTCTGTGGTGTGTCTACCTCACGGTTCTTCCTCCTGCTCGTTCCTGTCAGCCTGTTTCTTTCCTGCCATCATCCTTTTACTCAGTAAACATCCTCAAACACTTTTTCCTCGCCTGTGTGGGTCTATGTGTCATCTAGATAGTGATTGATGAGTCATTAAAAAGGATTATGATCAAAATCAAACATTTAAACAGATTTTTTTTTTTAACCAGAATAACAAAATGTTTATTTAACCTCCTGCATGGACATCTCAGTTCCCAGGCTGAGCTGATGAGAATATATAAGATGACATTGGACTTGTGTTTATCTAGAGAAGATTGTTGAAATGATAAGTGCTGTCATAAACAGCAGAATGGGGCTATACCAAGTAGGGTTACCAATTATTACTTTGTAATAACAAAACAAGGACCAGCCCCTCCCATAAATGGATTCAGGTAACGTATCCAATTATTTTGGTTGGCGGTACATTAAGAATTTAATTTAGGAATTTTCACACATCTTTACCAATGGTGCCACTAAATTTGGCAGCACTGCGGATGTGTAAAAATCTGCAGCAGAGCATAGAGCCCTGCACTGGAGCCCGGGCTCCAGGCTGACGACTGTACAATTTCCTTGGACACGGGCTTGGGCACTTTATTTTTCAATTGAATTCATTTAAAAAAACAACTGTTATTTAAACAACTGTGTTGTGTTTAAATGGAAAGACTTGAACCCAGCAACAGCTGCTCTTCCTCGCACCGGCACCTCCCTTTTGTAAGCCTACCTCACTTACACATCCGATTTGCGTGACTTCCCGACTCCACACCACTTGTGTACCTCTAACAGCTTGGAGGGTTCATGTGCATGTCCCATATTTCATGTTTCTGTGATGCAGGTGTTTTTGAAACCGATTTCTTGTTTTTTTTACATTTCCTTTCTGGCAGTGTGAGAACCAAGTAGAAGCCCGGCGGATTTACTTTCTCAAGTGGAGCAAGGCAAGGCAATTTTATTTATATAGCACTCTTGGGGCTATGCTACCCAAGGTCCTGGAGACTCAGGGCCCAGGGGCACCACGCCCCTGAGCATGGACCCGACCAGTCATCGGCTGACAGAGGGCCCCCTGCCACTGCCAGGCCACGGGTCCACTGTTGGCCGACAACTCCCATAGCCAACATCCCAGCACCTCCCCCGCCCCACACAAGGTCATCACACCAATAGCTACTGTAGATGGATGGCTTTCCCAGGCCAAGCCCAGTCAGCATTAGGACATCACATCTACCAGCTTCTGAGTCCTGATCCCGCACACCACAGAGCGCCAAGACCAGGCATCCAAATGGACCAGGCAGGAAACATACAGAACAGGTCATCAGTCAAGTGGAGATGCTGGATCTGTATCCTGCCCGTCAAACAGGCACAATTCCAAAACTGGTACTCCCTAAAGAAGTGTCCCAACCAACAAAAGCAAGACATCAGCCTGGCACATCGGCCAACAACGGTCCACCCAGGCCCGGCCAGGCACACACCAGGGCTAAACCAGACTGCCCCTAAGCACCCAGTCCCAGACACCAAGAGCCCCCCATGCACCAGCAGGGCGATCAGTCACTGGCAGGGAGTGACAGAGGGGAAATAGGCGCTCCATTAGATGTAGGGCCTGAGATGCGCCAGGCGAGAGGGCAGGCCAAGACCCAACCTGACGGGTAGCCAGAAACACACAGACACAGTCTGTTTCCTTCCTCTTATGCACATACACTCTCATGGCCACACCAAGAAACCCAAGAAAGGATGCTGTACACTCATTTATTAACCCCATACACACTCTATACTCTCAGGTCCAGGTACCGATACATCAGCAGAGCAACCAGGCCCCACACCTAGGAGACAGACCCCTACCCTCTAGAAGGGACACAGGCAGACCGCCAAAGCCCCCACAGTGGCAAAGCAGCCCACCAGTCCAGGTCCCAGACCAGACTGCCTGTTCCACCTCCACGGACCCCAATCCTGACCCAGTAGTGAACAGGGTCGTGGAAAGACCCCTAGCCTCCCTCCTCCCGTTCGAATATGGTGTGAATGAGTGCTGTTATAATGTTCATTTAAAACAGAGGGGTGGGATATGGAGAAGCCCCCCCATCCCTCAACAACTTGTTTTAGAAAAAAATTTTCCTACCTCGGCATAGTCTAAAACTAAGCCCTTTAATTGCATTGGTCTTACTGCCTAAACCTTATCTAACCAGCGATGTGTATTTTTTTTGGCTTTTTTCTGTGGATCTGTAGCTACTCTACATGGTTTCCCTCTAAAATACCCAACTATCCATTTGATCAATACCCCCAGAATATTGGCCTTTTACATCAGAGCAAAAATAAAATTGTTTGTTTCATTAAGAATATGTTTAACACCTGCTTATAGTTTGTTATTTTAAACAAACATTCATAAGATATGGATATTTTTAATATTTAGAAAGTTTGATGTAAGATGTAATATAAGATCATAGAATTTAAAAAAAGAACCGAAGAACTTAATCTGACAAGCAAGCCTCAAAGCAACACACTTGAATAAGACAGCCAAACCCTAACATTTGCTGGAGCCAAATCATGGATCATACTTGAAATCCTAATTCTGTCTTGCGTATAGTACAGACTAACCCTAAAGTTTCAGGGTTCATGGATGGACAAGCAGACCATCATATCCTGTGAATCCACCCTGTGAAACGAGCACTAAAACACACTCATCCTGCTGTCGGACACACTGTGTACACAAGCCCAGAGAACTGGAAAGATTTAGAGTATGTGTGGGTGACATAAATCACACAGTCTAAACCCATGGATCACCAATGATGCTAGTGGAAACAATGGGATTTAATGATGTGTAATTGCTTACAGGCTCAGTTCTTCTCAAACAGAAGAGAACTCACGAAAGGAATGTTATTCGATGTCGTTCTTTATTTCTCATCTTCGTCAGATTTTTTCATCTTTGTTTTTGACATTATTTTGAGGCTAAGAAAGGTTAGCCACTGTCACTTTAATCACTTAAGGACACAGGCCATTTTTTTCAGACTTAATAATCCAGTCCCCGGTTCTCTATCCTTATTTTACAATAAAAAATAATAATTCACAAAGAATTCATGGGAAATAATTCAAGCGTTGGGTTTTAAATGTAAGACCTAGAAATACCAGAGGAAGGAAGGAAGGAAGGAAGGAAGGAAGGAAGGAAGAAGACAAAGGAAGGGTTGCACGGTTGCCTTGCAATTTGTTTCATTTCACTTTTATTTATATAGCACCAATTCACAACAAATGTCATCTCAAGGCACTTTACAACAAAAATCATTTCAATATAATTATACAAACATTCCAATCAGTTAAAGGAGAGGAGGCACGTTGTTCTTCGGCATACAGAGCAATTCTGTGGTACAGTACAACTATAATACTACCCTAAATCGATCTGTAAGTTAAATAAATTATATATACTGCCTATTTGTAATATAACAGTTCTAACACGTCCTAAGCGAATGCCTTGAAATTAGCTCCATGTCCCTTTAAGAGCCTCGGACGTTCCCACTTCCACACATTGTCTTCAACGTTAACACAACATTCTCAGAGCGGGGTCGTGTTTACTCCTCCACAGAGGCTGTCTGGGTGAGGAAGCTGTTCATGGCTCACTTTTTGGTGGAGAGAGCGCCACAACGGCTCTTCTAAGAGCCACCAACAAACCTCTTAAGAGCTTACCTGGGTAAATTGTTTAACCTCTTTATAATTATTTTTTTATTCATTTGTCTGTATAGAAAACAGCTGGTGTCATGTAGCTCAGGGTGATTAGCCACAGTGTTTATCAGTATTTCCTCATGTTGTGCTGATGGCGTGACTTTGTGTCAGTCACAGCTACAATACTGTTTCATTTTCAGTGTGCCTGTGTGCGCAATTGGGAAAAATAAGTAGGCATATACTGATTTCCACAGGTGATAGCTGATTGCTGTCGATGATGTTCTGTTTTTGTGCTTGGGGAGCGGGGGAGGGAGGGCTGTGGCGAGACGGGGGCAAAATGTAGGGCCGTGGCTGGGAGGACTCAGGCGGTCAGAGGTCAACATGGCGACTGTGAAAGTTTTAGAAGATTACTCTAGCATACATAAAGAAATCTAATACAAAACACTTTAGCCATGTTTTTAAGGAGGTAGTGGCATAAGAATGTGATTTAAAAAGTGGATTTTACATTTCCCCCCCCCCCCTTAAGTTTTTTATGGAAGGAATCCCAGCAGATTGTGTTGAGTGATCGACGTGAGGTTGTGCCCGGATAATGCAGACTCCAACCACAGCAAGTGTTTAGGAATCAAGAATTGTAGCGACAGTGGACAGAAAAAACTCCCTTTTAACAGGAAGAAAACTCCGGCAGAACCAGAACCTAGCTCAGGTCATCTGCCACGACCATATGGGGGCCTGAGAAGACAAAGAAGAGACAGCATGGAGGATGCTCGGTGACTTTGAGCATCATCTGGACCGATATTCCCCATCCAGCAGGGGGCATTATAGCTGAGCAGGGTACCAGACCATGTGGAGCTTCTATGGGGAGAAAAATACTGAGAGAAAACTGGGTTAATAATCACAATAACAGCAGAAATAATATATCTGGAGAGTGGTTGAAGAAAAAAGTAGAAGAGTGAAGAAAAGAGGTCAGTCTGTCCTCCAAAACTCTAACCCTATAGCAGCATAACTACAAAAATAGCTCAGGATAACCTAAGCCATTCTAACTATAAGCTTTTTCAAAAAGCAAGATTTTAAGCCTAGTCTTAAAAACAGACAGAGTATCTGCCTCACGGACTAAAACTGGGAGCTGGTTCCACAGGAGAGGAGCCTGATAACTAAAAGATCTGCCTCCTATTCTACTTTTAAAATTCTAGGAACTACCAGTAGACCTGCATTCTGAGAACAAAGTGCTCTGTTAGGAAAATATGGAACAATCAGATCTCTGATGTACGATGGAGCAGATTATTAAGGGCTTTATACGTAAGGAGGAAGATCTTAAACTCTATTCTGGATTTAACAGGGAGCCAATGAAGAGAAGCCAAAACAGGAGCAGGAAGGTTGTGGGCAACTGTGGCTCAGTAGGTAGAGTAGTTGTCTTGCAATCGGAGGATCGTAGACATGTCATGTCAGGTAAGGCACTTAACCCCAAATTGCCTACCGATGATTGTATGTGTGAATGTGTGTGCGTTTGTAAGTGCGAATGGGTGAATGTGGCTCCAGTGTAAAGCGCTTTGAGTGGCCAACATGACTAGTTTCAGAGAATATTAGAATTGTTTTGTTGTTGTTTTTTTTTATCTTAGAACTGCTAAAAGATTGGATGTTTTTGTGTGAATAAAGATGACTCCTTTATCAAAAAAAAGAAAAAAGTCTGGTTCTAATAAGAACTTCACTGACCACCCAGCGGTCATTAGCAAAATGCTAGCTAGTTATAGGTAACAACAACTCAACTTGTAAGAAAACAAACAGACATACATACTCGTTCATTCAACTTTCCACCTATAATCCTATAACCCAAAACCTACAATCAAATCTTAGATTTCTCAACAAAGAGATAAATTTAAATAATAAATTTATTTATTTAATAATGCCTCAAACTTTTGAGGCATTATTTTGAGTGTCCAGCTTTTCTGGACACTCAAAGAAATTCCATTATTCATTCACTCTCTCATTCACACACTGGTGGAAGCAAGCTACAATTGTAGCCACAGCTGCTATGGGGCAGCCTGAAAGAAGCGAGCTGCCATATCGCGTCATCGGCCCCTCTGGCCAAAACCAGTAGGCGGTGATGACTGAGGCAGATGGATTTGGGGGCTCGGGGATCCGAACCAGCAACCCTCCGATTACAAGGCAACCTCTGAACCCCCTGCGCCACAGTTGCCCCAAATCGATGACTCGATGCAATCTGCTGGGATTCCTTAAATATAAAACTTTTAAACTGATTGGACTGTATCTATGACTGACTGAAATGACTTTTCTTATAAAATGTCTTTAGATTACATATTATAAATTGACCCATCAGAAATAAACTTAATTGAATTGAAGAAAGGAAGTTGCTCATGATCATTGAAACATATCAACTGTTTGGTTTGCATTATTTTGAGGACTTGGTGGGAAAACAGGATTTATCTCTACATCTCTGTTTTCTAAGATTACTTTAATGAAATAGCTTCTAAGAATTAACAATACTTACAAAACACCACATTATTGCTTTTGGTTAAGTTTATGGCTATTAAAAAAATCTCTCCTTTGTCCTGGCATCCTATGGCGGTTTTACATCCTTGTAAATAGCTGGTCCATGGCTGCGCCCTCCATCCCCTCCTCCTCTGCTAATATCTTCCTTTGGAACTCCTAAAGGAAGAAATGGGAGGGGTAAGAATTTAAGGGTTCTTCTTTTAAAAGACGTTTAGCTCTAAGCCGTGCTGCTCGGAGGAATGATTAGGAATGTAAGTGAATGCAGGTCATTTCAGGGCGCTTCTTTGAAATCCAATGAGTGCAGAGTTTACAGTCTCCCTTAAACTTCAGCTTTTGTCACATTACAACCACCAACTACAATGCATTTTATGTGACAAAAAACCACAACATTTAATACAATTGTAAAATGGACAGATAATGACACTATTTCATTTCAAAAAGCAAAATCTGAAAAGTACGTCTTCCATTTATACTCCAACCTAAGTCAGTACTTTATAGGACAACATTTCACTGCGGTTTGGCTCTTTCTGAGTTATGCCTCTTTGCTAAATAACTCAAACTCTTTCAGATTGGATAGAGAGTTTCTGAAATGATTAATTTTCAAATTTTGGATTTGGCTGTACTTTCATAGGGCCTATGCATAAGAACATGCTTTGATCCATTTAAGCCCTGGGTATTAGGCGTCATTTTAACCGGCGTTGCCGGGGACATGTCCCCAGCAATATTTATTATTGACGGTTTGTCCCCACCTAACCCGGTGCGGAAATTCTTTACCTGCACTGATCTAACAGCCACTTGTGCTCCCAGCAAAGTTTCTGCATCAGTATCAGAACAGAATAATATTTAAATCACTCCACTTTCTTATGCAGCTCATATACTAGGCTACAGCATTCTCTGCAGTATATATGTCATGTTTTAAAAGACTGGTAGTCAGCTAACGGGATGAGTCCTGTAATGTCACTGGTACCTGTTTCAAGATGGAAAAATACAATTAGCCTATACAGTTCCTTTGCTATAACGTGGTCCACCCTTTGCTGTCTCGTGGATTTCTTAAATGCATAATATAAATGCTTTTATTACAGCGCACAACGTGCATTGTGTTCTGCGTCCTAAATGAGTTAAAAAGTTGTGAATCTCCTCCTGTCATGTCTCCTGCGCTTACCAAATGTATCATATCTGGTTATAATAATATTTTCATCCAGACAAAAAAAAAAGCAGCACAAACGTAATTATGTTCCTCACTAGGACACGACAACCGTTCCGAGACCTTCAGTGGAGAAAGACGCACCTGATGTCGCAGGGCGGAGAGACTGTACTGCGTATTAATACTTTTATGTTTTAAATCTTTGAAGGTTTGAGTATTAAAACTAGTGATAAATGTGAGTAAATGTTAATGTATGTCTGGGAAAAGTGTAAAAAAGTGTGTGGCAAGGAGTTTTACAGCCATAAAATATAATAATTAAAGTTGGCAAAAAATCAAAAAGGAAAATAACTTGATCCATTAGTGAAAGGAAGTTATAGTGCAGTGAATTATTAGTCTTTCGTTATTAGGATACTGCTGCTTAAATTTATATTGTGGAGAAATCACTCTGCAGATAGCAAACACTGTCCACAGTCCCTGGATTTACCTTGATTTCTCATTTCTGAATCGCTGAAAGAGCTGGATGGATGGATAGCGACAGCATTGCGTCATCAGCGCAACTTCGGGAAAAATTCCCTCCTGCTCCCTCCACCAAAAACAACATATTAATATTTTCCTCTTTGGGACTCTTAAACAAAACATAACAACAACAATATTGTCTCACTCCCAGTCTGTTTGCATTAAATAAATTTCCCCCCGGAGCCATGAAATGTATTTTCGATTTTTTTTCCCACCTGAAACAACTTTATTCGGATCACCCACAGGTAGCTGCCCTATAGCAGGAATGACAGGTGTAAGTTAAATTATACGTTTCTCCAAACAGAACGGAGTTGGGTTTTCAAAAGGAGCCGTTTTATTGTTGCACATTCTGCTGGTGCGAGTATATATTATATCCAACATGTCCAAATGTTCTTTGTGCTACGGTGTGGATTTTAATAATTCTTCCCAACCAACAGCATAATGTTGGTGATGTTTAAAAAAAGTGTTAAACACATGGCTTTAAACTTGTATTGATTAATAAAGATGTGATTTTCACCACGTTTATACACTACAGTGCGTATTGTAATGAAACATGACACAAATGAATACTTAGAGGCTAAATACATATTTAATATCTGTCCCCAGCAATTTTAAAAACAAATTGACGCCCTTGCCCTGGGTGTAGTTTTCGAATCCTTGTCCTACTGGAAGGTGAACCTTCTGATAGGTTTTCTTCAAGGTTTGTCCTACAATCCGCTCTATCTTTCTTCCTATCAAGTGTAACCAGCTTTCCTGTCTCTGCTGGCAAAAACACCCTAAACACCATTCCTGTAGCAATGTACTACAAAAACGTTTCACAGTGGTGAAGGTTCACTCAGTTAAGTTTTCATCCACATACACCCTTTGCATTTGTGCCCCCATTTTGGAGTGATCTGACCAGACCACCTTATTTCACAAAGTTGCTGCTTGGCTTTAGACTTTCTTTCAGAAAAGGCTTTTTTCCCTGCCACTCTCCAATGTCTACCGTCTAAAATGCATGATTGCATTAAAAAAGGTTGTCCTGTTAATATATTTGCCCACCTGAGTTTTCTTTTTTGATTGATCTTTGCAGCTCCTCCAGAGTTAATATTGACCTTTTGGTTGCAACCCTAATTAATGCTTTCCATCCCCAGCTTTTCAGTTTAGAGGGATAGTCATGTCTTGATAGGTCTGCCGTTGAATTAAACTCTGAAGTCAAATTAGAGACCAGGGGCCGTATTCACAAAGACTCTTATCCTACCACTAGGTGTTACTCCTAACTCGCGCTAAAAGGTCTTACATAGTAGTTGTCGTCTAAAACCTATTCACAAACGCACTAAGAGCTACTTTTACGTAGGAAAAATTCCTAAACGTAAGATAAGAGTGACGTCTCGTTGCTATGGAAAACGTCATTTCCTATCCATGAGTAAATAAACGGACAGCAGTGTGATCGGTTGTTGAATGACCCATGTGAAACCAGGAAATGGAAAACTTCAATGTCGATAAAACCGTAATTATGAACAGCGCAAATAGCAGAAATAATGCACAATGGCATCTTTGTGTCGGCCACGAGACTCACACTTCATACAACTTACACACAATAGGCTACTTACAGAGAGGGTGAAGTTTAAAAACGAAAAAGCGTGAAATGCATCATATTACCCTGCCTAACGCTTGCTGATAGCTGGGATGAGGTCCAGCCCCCAATGAATTGTTGGATAATGTGTGGTTGACAGAGCGCTTTAAGAGTTTGGTTGATTGATCGGCTGATAGTTGGTTGTGTTATACCCAAGTCGTCTGTGTTGCAAAGTTGCATTTTCCCAGTGGCTGAATATCTTAGTTTCGCTAAACTTTTAATTTCTGGACTGATCGGGTTGTTATACGTTTAGTTGGAGACGTGATTGCATCATGCACCACATCTGCAATAAATGATTTAGTCGGTATCGTTTGGTTAATTCCGAATCATCCAGAGTGTCCAACACATTGCGTCTGGCTGCAGATATTTTGGGAGTCTTTGTGAAAAGGTCTTAGGGAGTTAGGAGTCCTCTTGACTTCTTTTAAGTACTCCCAGACTTAGGAGCTACTTTTAGGCCTAAAGGTGGTTGTGAATTACTTTTATCTTAAGAAACTAGGAGTCCTAATTTTAAGAGTGACACACCCACATTTTTTAGGAGTTACTCCTAAATTCGCCAATTAGGACCTACTTTTAGCCCTAAGATTCTTTTTGAATACGGCCGCAGGATCTTACTTAGAGTTACAATACGAGTAAATACAATTACACACCACACTTTTATAATGCTTTTTTGCCAAGAATCATTTTTCCTTTATTTCCAAAAAAGCATTATAAAAGTGCAATGTATAAAATATTTTCTTTGCATTTTTCTGGTTTAAAACATGATATTGACTTAATATCATAGTGCAGCTTGATGACTCCATTCATTGGTTTTTGCTGTTTGACGTTGTGTACTTCAGAGAGAATACTATTGCTGCTGAAGCTGTCACATGGCTGGCATTCCATTTCACATAGTTAGCTGAAGGCCTGACCAGGAAAGGCATGATAAACAACACTGGATGTTTCATTTGAGATCAAGAGCCTGCTGTCAAGAAACAGATTATGTGAATGTATTGAGGCTGAACGGACATTGGCCCTCCCTGCCTTTTATGTTTGTTGCTTTTTTGTCACTATAACCATTTTTGTCCTTTGTTGCATGTTGATGATAAAGCATTGTAAAAAACAGAAACTATGAAAAAAAGAAATTCTTTTATCATCAATGTGCTTGTTTGTTTTCCAGGACAAACTTTGTGGGTCATTTGATGTCATCTTAACTGTACCATAGATAATCCAGACTTCTGTTTTGTAGATGTTAAACCTGATTAACAAACCAGTCTTTTACACTCTTCTGTATCTGCATGTGTCCCTCTCACCCTGAATCTGTGGAGTCTTGCCAGTCTCTCTTGTAGAGCCTTCTCCTGGCTGGAGGTGACTTCTGCAATGTGAGCCCTCCACTGCTGCTCTTTTTCCTGAAAAACCAAAACAAAGTCTCACACATGCACCAGTTTAAACAACAAGCAATGATATGTTGATGAATATACTGTCAAATATTATAAAGCATTGGCTCCCAAGGTTCCCAACTGTTGACCAAAGAAATAAAAATGTAAGGGGGTCATGACCCCGAATCTATGTTGAGCTTTTAATCATTTTTATTGAATCAGTTAAGTGGTACAGTGGCAACGCAATCGGTATCAGTAGCCACCATATTTGGCCAATATGTTGCTTTCATTCATTCAACTCCTGTGTATTTATCTTTTACAATATTAACAAAATGCCTATGCTTTCTCATGGCAATTTTAGGCATTTAACTTATTCTCTCAAGAGGTTCTCAAGACCTCACACTAACATATCTGGGACCTAATCCCTAAGAAAAAATCTGGAATCGGCATTCTTGTCATACTGAGCCATACTGCCCTCTGAGGATTAGTGCTGGCATTGCTTCATTTGCTGTGACTTTTCTCGAGGTGAACACTAAAATGAAAAATGGACAGAAGCCATATGCCCTGTATATTTGACTTTTATAAATGTTTTTTCAGAGTTGCACCTCGACCATCACAAAGCTTCTAGCACAAATTTTCTTTTATATGTGACTATGCGTCTTGTCAGCACTGTGCCAGAACCTGGCACTTCCTTGGCCTTTATAACATTTAAGAAATTACAAAATGTTGGAGGTTGGGCCTCTCCGATTGAGTTTCATGTTTAGGACCCATTGTCCTGTTAAATCACCCAATTGGCATCCATATTCTGCATACAACCACCCAGCTGTTGGTTGAAGGATTTAGAGGTAGTCCTCTGTCTTTCTTACTTAAGCCATGCTGTGTTTTGCACCAGTGTGGCAGCCTCAAACTGGCTCATCCTAACACATAGTCCTTCTTGCAATTGTAACTCCCAGAGGGCATTTGATTTGTTTATGTGGGCAGCTGCAGAATTTACTTGACATTTTAGAACAGAGGGTCCTCTCTTGATCAGAACCCTCCATAGTGATGTAAATGTTGGTCCTCCAGCTGTTTCCAGGTAGTTTCTGGAAGGTGGTTTTGGACTTTTTCATGAACATACAAGTTTGTATTCTGTTATCTTCCAGTTTGGGTCTTTTGTAGCTGTAGTTTTCTGAAAACAAAATCTAACTAACTCAATCCTTTATGCATCTTCAATAACTTTTCCAAACTCTGTTAGGTGCGTCTGCAAGCTGCAGCTCTCTGTACAGCAACATATCAGTAAATACATTCTCCTGGGTCTGCACCATACGCTCTTAAGTTGATGTGTGATAAAAAGTGCCACTGGTGGTTTACGCTAGACCTCAAATTGGTCCCTTATGGATCCAGTTTCCTTCTGTTTGTGTGTCTTTTTCAGGAATATTTGTACATGCCTAAAAGGTGGGAGAAGGGGAAATATTTTCTACTTCTGTATAGAAGAGTTGACATGGGATATGTGTAAAATGGCCGGGTGCGATTTGCTACAAATGACCTTCGATTAACATTTCTGTCATGCTGCGTACTTGTGTGTGCGCGCGGGTGTTTCGACAGCTGTAGAGTTTCAAGGAAGTTGATGTGAGCAAGGGAGACATTTAGTTCAATGTCTGTCATTATTAAGCGGAAGACTAGCTGACACACATGTGGAAGAGGTGAAATCAGTAAACCTCTCCTTCCTCAACACTGAACAAGTACTTACTAGAGAGCTGCCAGTTGAACCTATTCTAATTAATTTGTATAATCTGTCCGGTATTTTACATTAATTTAACTTCATCTGACAAGAGACACAACCTTTTGCTATGGCCCAACTGAGGTGTTTATGGAAAATTAAAGGAATATTTATAGTTAAATGGATTTGCAGAAACAAAACTAAGGTATTTATTATTGAACCTAAAGAGGAACAATCAAGAGTCAGACTGACCAGGCCTGAAATCTAGATATAATAACGGACCAGAACCTCCAGGGTCACATAAAGGCCATAACAAGGTCAGCCTTCTATCACCTGAAGAATATTTCTAGGATTAAAGAACTGATGTTACGGAAGGACCTTGCAAAACTGATCCATGAATTTATCTTTAGTTGTCTCGATTACTGTAATAGCGTCCTCACAGGTCTACCTAAAAAGTCAATCAAAAAGCTGCAGCTGCACCAGAACGCTGCTGCCGGTGTCCTCACTATAACCAGGACAGTAAAGCACATCGCCCCAGTTCTAAAGTCCTTCCACTGGCTCCCTGTAGCTCAGAGAATAGACTTCTAAATCCTCCTACACAGCAAATCCAGCAAGCCCAAATTAACACTGTCAGATTTGATTTCAACACTTTTAAAGTGTTTATATGGGTCCACACGAGAGAGTGTTAATTTAACTCTTTTTGCAGAGTTGGTACCTTAACTCTGATTTAGAGTAAAACATCAAATCTGTCAGGAGTTACTAGTTTAAAACCAACTAGGTGTTAGAGTATATATATTAACTCTTACAGAGTAATTTTCAACTACTTAAGTTATCTTCTAATTAACTCTAAAAATGTGTACATTTTACTGTCCTGAATATTAGGAAATTCTTTAGGAAATACATATCAAAAAGGGGCAACGTTTATCTGAAGAAAATTTATTTTGAACTGTGCACCACAACTTCAAAACAGTGTCTGAGGCATCAGTCAGGACGAATACATCCTCTGTGAAGAACTGAGACAGCTGAACTTGTCAATACTCCATAACTGAAAGAAAGAGAACAGCAAAATCACTGAACAAGTAAAATCACCAATTCAAGTATTTTTGTTGATGGGTAATAATTTTATACTAATCCATCCTGAAGAAACCGGAGGAAATGAAAGCTTTCTTCACTTTGTCGAAATGTAACATACTTCTGCTTTCCACCATATTCCAGCTTCACAAGCATCTTCTTTGTGGAGATAAAAAAACAACAGTTGTGCATTATTTAACTGTACAAAAAACCTATTGCAGCGCTGTAAAAAATATAGATAAATTTTTGCCCCAAATTCTGTAAAGGAAAGTAATTTACCACTAATCTTTTACCTAAGGTAACATTGTACCCTGGGCATGTTTGCTAAAATGGTGCTCTCTCAAACAACTAAAATTACAGATAATTCAGAAATAAATTAAAAACCTAATTCTTTTTAATGTTTACCAAAGCCTTGTGCACCTTACTCCGAAGAGATCTGAAAATTAACCCTGAATCCAACCAGTTCATTTGCTAATGTTTGCTACATCGGTGTTTGTGGGAAACCGTATCAAAGTATACCCACATTTCATTATCTAAACAATGTTTTGGATGTATTGAATTAAGCCAAAACACATGACTGAATATTCATATGCTAATTTTTAATCAACACTTTAGTATTTGTCTGCATACAAAAACAACAACATTTTGCTATCTTAAACAGAGAGCAACGAAGCAAGTCTCTTTCACACAGTTTTGTCTCGACTCAAAAAAGCAACAGAAATAAAGGTTTTGGTAAAGTTAAAACCGTCAGAGAAATAAATTGACTTACCAGCCTAGCAAACAACTCAAACACATGGAGAAGAAAGTCTCAAAAAAGCAACAGAAATAAAGGTTTTGGTAAAGTTAAAACCATCAGAGAAATAAATTGACTTACCAGCCTACCAAACAACTCAAACACATGGAGAAGAAAGTCTTCTTCGCTCGAATTTTGGTAAAAACCTGTGGTGCAGGGGGCGGAGTCAGTGACTTCTCTCTATGGGTGTCATATCCACTGTAGGAGTTCAGAGTTAAACTCAATTTTAAATACTAATAATTTAAATCTCTGAGTTGCATTCCAAGAATGTAACTCTACTAAGACTAAAATTAACTCTGCCTCTGCTAACACCAAAATATTTAACACTTTCAAATTTGGTGTGTACTAGTTTATCAATCACTGAATGGTTTTGCACCAAAATTAGCACTAAATGTTGAAGACCTGTGATCTTTATACTGACCCCCCAAACTAATCAGGTCCTCCAACTCAAACTTACTAATCATCCCTGGAATCAGAAACAAACATGGAGAAGCAGCCTTCAGTCAGTTTGTTTACCTGTGCATCTAAATCAAGCTTTTTGGAGTAATCAAACTAAGGGCTTGCCCCCTCTTGAGAGCCGAGTCCCAGTCTACACGTCACTCAGAAAACTGAATTATTAAATTAAGTACCTTCCACTCCTCGACGATAGATGACGATATGCGCTCCTACATGTTAGCCTTATAGCGGTTAGCTTTGAGCTGCACAGAGACAGTAAACAGAGGCTGGTGGGAGTGAAGCAGAGAGTCAAAGCAGGATATGTCCAATCACAATGCAACGTCTCTTCGTAAGTCTTAACATGCACTGATCAGCCGCTCATGCTTGTCCTGCGCGGCCATAATCTTTTTATGTTACTACTGTTGTTTTTGCTGAGTGGCACTTCTGCATCTCTTTACTTCCCAAGGGGTTGCGCGAGTACGAGTGGGGGCGGGGGGTTTGTTGTAGCGTAGTCTGATTCTGAACACAAGCTTTTTGCAATCTGTTCATTGTTCATTTTTTAATTATTTTTAACTGTTTGTTCTTTGTTTTTTTTATTATTTTCTTATGACTAGTTTTAACCGTTTTTAACTTTTAGCGACTTATCTTTTATCACATGCATTTTTAATTAGAGCACAGCCTACTATTTCTTTTATCATGCCTTCACTCACCTGTAGCTCTAGGTATGATGGTTGTGTCAGTCTAGCAAAGAAAATCTTGGAACTGAAGCAAGGGATCTCTACCTTACACCTGATCCAGGACCACGAGCGCAACGTGCACATAATCTTTGGCCGGATATTTGCTACCGCCGCCAGCGCCCAGTTGGCCGACACAATCCAAAATCCGATGAAGCTACGGAGGGGGTATCCATCACTGGGGTCTCCAGGCGGACTTGGACTGATGAGCGCCGGCGACGGAATTACAACTATGGGAGAGGAGGAATGCTGGTTCCAGCAGGGGGCGAAGCCAAAAAAAACCCTCAGCTCCACTCTGGTGCCCCAGGGTGTGTGGTCGACAGTCGGGCCTGAACAAGGTGGGGGCTCCCAGAGCAGCTGCCACCGTTCTCCTCTACCCGGCCTTCCGCTGTCGAACCGTTTCGGTGCACTGGGGTACGACTTTCCTCCTCTGACCGTACCCTCGACCGCGCCGAAGACCAGCAGCTCCGCAGGACCGCCTCCCATCCCCTCCCACTCCAGCAGCCACACATGTTGCGCCAAACCCAGGACTACAGCCGGGACCTGCAGAGGTGTGCTCCATGACACCCAGAATCCATGGAACAAGCCCTCAGCGTCGACTAAAAATCGCTGCAGTCCTGTGGAAGCCAAGTTGACAAACATCCAAAAGTTCCTGGACACCGAGGGATCTTCTGCCCAGCAGCAACCTGCACACTATCCACCCAGCACTCTCATCATAGGTGATTCTATCATCCGGCAAATTAGGATGAGAGGAGCTGTTATTCTTTGTTTTCCTGGAGCTACAGTAAAGGATATTTCCGAACAGATTCCATCCAACGTCATCCATCTGTGAGCAAATTTATAGTTCATGCTTGCACCAATGACATTTGTAAACAGCAGTCTGAGCTCTTACAGCGGGATCTTATTCATCTTTTATTCTTTTAAAAGACAAACCCCTATCTGTTTTTATTTCTGGCCCCACTACCACCATCAGCAGAGGAATAAGCCGTTACAGCAGGCTCCTCTCTTTAAACACCTGGCTTTCCTCTGCCACCGCGATGCATAATATTGGTTTTAAAGACAATTTAAATATTTTCTGGGGCAGGAGTCAATTGTTTGGGGCAGATGGACTACATTTAAACTTCTTGATGACTTTCTCTTACCTTGAAGGTACTTACTGCTATAAATCAAATTGTTTTTTTCATTTTGTTATGTTGACAGTTTCGGCAAATGCTGTTGCTGTCAGGACCTCATCACACTGACAATCCAGCTTCTTCCGGATCGCCTCTCCTGCTCTGTGAAGTGCTGCTCGCCTCTCAGCACCGGCGCCGTCTTGCCCTGCCTTGCCCTGGCTTGCCCTGGCTTGCCCTGGCTTGCCCGGGCTCTCCCCCTTGTTTGGAACATCAAATAAACGTTTCGTCACCGCATCCATTCTAGCGGACATGACCGGATGACTGAGCCCAGTAATGGTGCTCCACCGGAAGTGGAGAAGCTCCGGAGTCCCAACTGTCAGTGGGGTCCCAACTGTCAGACAAGATGACTTCACCCCAGTCCCTTCTCACCAACCTGACCAGACCTGCTGACTGACCACACCCATTTGCCTTACCCCCGGAGGCTGTACGGGCATTTCTGAAGGTCAACCAGCTTTTTACCACTGCTCCAATCCTCCTCCATCTGGACCCTGCCAAGTCTTTCACAGTAGCGGTCGACGCCTCAGAGAATGGAGCTGGGGCGAACCTATCTCATGTCGGGCCAGACCATAAACTCCACCCCTACTGCTTCTTTTCCAGGAAGTTCTCCCCCACTCAGCTGCGATATGGTGGGAGATCGGGAATCAGTGAAATGGTCGTTGGAGGAGTGGCAACAGTCATCATGGGAACTCCGGAACCCTTCCTGATCTAGACGGAACCATCAGAACCTGATCCACATCAGGAATGCTAAACAGCTCAATCCACACAATGGGCTTTGTTCTTCGAACACTTCAATTACCACATCTCCTACCATCCCGGCTCCAAAAACGGCAATGCCGACGCCCTTTCCTGCCAACACACTCAGACTGATTCCCCAGCTCTTCCCGAGTCGATCGTCAAGACACACCGCATCCTGGCTTCACTGCAGTGGCCGCTAGAGGATTACATCCGTTCGGCACTGACCTTGGAAATTGGAATGGAATGGAATTTTATTACCGGCCTCTCTACCACAGGCGGTCTGAACAACGCCACCTTAGTCAACTGGTTCTCCAAGGCGATTCACCTGGTTGCTCTGCCTGGCCATGCATGTACAGAAATATCCTAGATTTGCTCCAACCCAGACCCAAACAAAACATGGAATGATCTTACTTTGAGTCTGTTTGGTGGTTCATTGCAGAAAAATGTAAATCCTTTTGATTGCGATGGAAAAACGCGGGAGAAAAAGGAGACAAAAACAAGGTTCATCCACTCGCTTGGATGAGGGGAGAGACGGGAAAATCAGCTGATGGCCAATAAGGTCGAACGAGGTTTTGCCAGCAAATGACAGTTTTTAACAGACACTCAGCTTCCAGCACGCACATCTGAAGGGTTGGGGGTGGGGGGGTGTTGGTCTCTTTGCTCTGAGCAAAGAACTGACGCATATGAAAACACCTATAGAGAGAACACTTCCTTGATTGCTTGTTTTAAATCATGCGGTTCGCCGCATTGATTCCACATGTCAAGTCAGGTTTGACGGAGACTGCAGTGTGGTTGGTCAGCTGGTGTTCTGACCAGTCAATGTACAGGGGCTTATCAAAGCCCGGCCCTCTAGGGTGAGAGAGAGAGAAAGAAACAATTGCTCGACCGGAAAGCTGCGGTGTTGCACTGTTTCTCGTCCGGAGAGCAAAGCTCTCTATGACGGCAGGAACCCAGTGCTTGGGATGCTGGAGTCATTTTAATTGTATAACCCTTTGATGTTATTTCATATATTCAGGGTCAGACCCAACATATTTGTCTAGCCTATTTAGACATTACCATTTCGAAGAGTGAGGTTTACCAAAAAACTTGAACTTCCTGTAGTTTGAGTCTGAAAAAGGCTGTTTAAAATTTCTGTCTATTTTTAAGACTAGGCTTAAAACCTTAATTTTTTATCAAGCTTATAGTTAGAATGCCTTAGGTTATCCAGAGTTATTATTGTAGTTATCCTGCTATAGGCTTAGAATGTTGGAGGACAGCCTGACCACTGTTCTTCACTCTGCTACTTTCCTCTTCTACTACTCTCCAGATGTATTTTTGCTGTTATTGTGATTGTTAACCTTGTTTTCTATCAGTATTTTGTACTAGGCTAAGTTCTGCCAGAGGTTTCTTCCTGTTAAAGCTCAGTTATAAGTAGCTACAACCGATGCTCCCCACCCTGCTGGATGGGGAAGATCAGTTCCACTGGATGATTCCACTTGGTGATTGGGAGCAACAGGTGATGCTCCCAATCACCAAGCATCCTCCATATCCTGTTGTCAACTTTTTACTTTCTTTTACATAGAAAGTACTCTCACATTAGTTCCTGTTGTTCTCTTTGTGTCTCTTCTCTGTCTTCTCAAACCCCCAGAGGGTCGTGGCAGATGACCGTTTGTACTGAGCCAAGTTCTGGTTCTACCGGAAGTTTTTTCCTGTTAAAAGGACGTTTTTCCTCTCCACTGTCGCTACATGCTTGCTCAGTATGAGGGTTTGGTGAGGGACAGCTATAATCAGAGTATGCATGATCCGGGCACAACCTCACATCGATGACTCAACCCAATCTGCTGGGATTCCTTACATAGAAAACTTTTAACCGATTGAAATGTTTGTATAATTGTATAAATTATCTAAATTTATTCTGATTGGCTGTTTGTGTGAATGTGATTTGTAAGAAAAAAGTGTGCATGTCTAAAGGTTTAGGCTGTAGTTCAATAAAACGTTGTTACTTAAGTGAGAGTGTCTGTCCTTGCTTTGAGACTAAAAGTATTTTTTTCTTTTTTTGGACCCTAGCTGTAACATTGATTGTAACAGCACGCCATGTCTCTAACACATTCCTGTCAGAGAAGAGGCCTTCACATTTGTTTTTTCTATTTGTACATTCCACATCGTGAGGGTCACCATCTGTTTTGTCAACTGTGTATGTTATTTCTTATAAATCCATGTGTTGAACGTGCAGCTTTTTTCTCTTTCCAAAGTGCCTAATATGTTCCTGCTGGTGCTTCTTGTGTGTTCGCTTGGGTTCGTCTGCGCAGGCACAACCGACCGATAAGACCTGACTCTGGGCCAGGGTTATCTTTCCATGGGAGTGAATCTGATTTAGTCTGCAGCTGAAGTGAAGTGAACCTGAAAGGGACATTAACACTCTTCAATGCGGGTTTACTCCACTGAAGTTGTTCAGCCTGCTTTTTCTTGCTGACTGATTAAAGATGCAGGTAGGTCTGGGCTGGTTTCAGATTCTGTTGACTCTAGATTTTTATGTACTATAATATATTAAATAAAAAGGCCTGCTGTAGTTTTATAAAAGCACTGATTTCTCCCAACTTTCAGAAGCTTAAATTTAAGACTTCTGAAGTCCTTTTTGGACATTTATTATTGAAATGTGGGGTTTTGGGTTTAAATAATAATAAATCCAAACAAGATGAACAGAGAACTACTTATCAAAGTTAAATTAAATATTTGCGCTTAGAATACACCTGGTTGCGTTTCCTGCTCCACATAGAACCGTAATGCATTTCCATTTGTTCGTAATCATATAGTGGGGAATCATGGAGAAATACATGTTCTGGAATCTGAATGCACGCTTCGCTGCCGCACTGGAGACTGGAATCAAGTGTCCTTTCAGTCAAAGTTTAAAACTTGGAAACATTTCTCACAGCTGGACCAGACCTAATACAAAGGTTGCTCCGGTCATCATATTTGACCCTTTTGTGGCCATAAATAATTGGAGACACAGCTTGTGCTGCAAGGAAAAAAGGACAATCTGCTTCATTGATAAGCAGGAGCATTTATTGTCACGGTGCAGTTTGCAAACCTTTAAATTAAAGGTGTGACAAAATCCCATTAAGCTGAAGTGCTTGGTTTAATAAATAAATAAATAGATAAACGGGGAAGGACAGGGTTCTGTGCACAGAGAAAGCAGATGCCAGTGATAGGATCTCCATTCATGATCACCCGCAACATTAAATTATGTATTTCTTGGCAAATTTCGAACATTTCTTGAAAGTCTATTGCTAATCCGTCCATAACTTTTACGTTATTTTGTTCAAACACAGACATACGACATGGACTCTTTGGTGGAGGCGATAAACGGCTGAGAGAAATATTCTGTCAAAGTAAAACAATTTCAGTGCTGCAGTTCCTCCGTTCTAACAGTAGATGCTGTGCGTACAAACAATCAGAACTGTACTTATATTTAGGAACTTTTTTAAGCACAAGTACAAATGGATAAATACCCCAAAATATGTAGCATTGTTCCTACGCACGAAATACGCACAGGTCTGTGCACAAGTACAGTTGAAAAATCTGGAAAATATTCAGTTAAAGTGACCTCTGATTTGTATATACATTCTCATCATTAAGTTGATTTAAACGGGTGCTATTTGTTTTTATATTAGACTTCTTCATATTTACTGTTGCACTAAAGTCCAAAAGTGAATCATTGTTTTTGTTTGTTGTGGTTTGTGGGGTTGGGTTTTGTTTTTGTGGGGTTTTGTGTGTGGGTGTGTGTTTTTTGTGGGTTGGTGTTTTGTTGGGGTTGTTGGGTTGTTTGGTTGTTTGGTGTTGTGGGGTTGTGTTTTATGGTATTTCGTAGGTTACCTAATGTTCAAGCTACCTCACAGAAGTGCTCAGTTTGTTAACAGAAGATGAATTACAAAAAAGGAAGATCCTGGATCTGTTTCTTCGGTCTTCTTTATTCTTGTTTTTATTTTTTTATTACACACACACATTTACATATATATATAGACCCTTTGCATATACCATCACACACTTCAAACCTATATCATTCTTATCCTCCTCCTTCCTATGTTCCTGATATAACTGTTTTATCAATTATGAGTTTCGCGCAGTCTTTGGGCTGTATTAAAGCTGTTGTTGTGAGGGAATTTAAAGGTTCAAAATCCTTATATTATCTTGTTTCACTTTTCTACAAAGGTCATATGAACCAAAAAGCTTTTTAAAGATGCACTCCATAACTTCACGGATATTTGTGCACTGTCGCCCTCTCAAGGTTTGCGACGTAATGTCACTGTTGTAACAACAAAACTCCGTGTAGCACATCTGGAGGGGCCAGTGTACTGACGGTTTAACAAGCTTGTTAGCCACAACAAAACATCAAACTAACGGCATGTCAGTTGGTAAACCATCAAACAGTATTACAACATCATGGTCGACCAAACACAATAACTCCAGAACAAGCATTTATTACTTACCAATCCAGTAGCAACAAGGCTAGTTCAGCATCCGTAGCATTTCCCTTTGGATCTCTAACGCCTCATTCACTGCTAGAAATGAGGCATAAAAGCGCTCCAGTGAGAAAAAGCCAATGTTTACTCTTGTCTCTTGCTAAATAGCTGCTTCTTTTCCTCACATCTTTTGATAACATCTTCTTTTGTTTCTTTGGTGGATCTTACATGGCTAAAGTCTCAAAACTGCAGGTTGGTTTATATTATTTGATAGCGTGGAATGTACTGCTGTAAAGTAGAACTTAGTGAGTACTTGCGGGAGGCGTCCTGGGGGAGAAAAGTTGTATAGCAGCAGGACTTCCCAGGCAGTGACAGCTCCGAAAATGAACATAATTATTGTAGGCCTTTTTAAAAATATTTATTGTACCACCAAAAGACCTTTTATTAAGGTGTTACGGGAACCTAGAAGTTATTCCATTAAAACCCATTTGAGATTAATTTGAGCACAGTCCGATATTTAAGAGGCCTGTCCCGCATGTCTAGTTGTCCTATGCTAATCAAATATTCTTTAAACCAACACTACACATCAACATAGAGGTTAGAATTTTACAGATTTTATTGTGAAAATAGTTTTTTTGTCAACATTTTTTATCACATTCTTTTTGACTCAATAAAAACTGGTTATGAGCAGGAAGCTTTTGATGAAAGCGCACCAAACTATTAAGGGCGATGATCCAAACTCCTAAACGTATTTCTCCCCCCAAGAACCTGGCTTCCTGCTAACGGTGTCGACAGCCAGGGGGATCTGTCATTACAACCATCAATTCCAGTTACTACTGCTTGACTGCTGCATGCAACCTTTGTGAGTCTTGGCAAGTATATGGTCTGATTATGAGCGGTGAGGACAAACAAGCTGTTGAGGTTGAGCTCATATTACTTAATAATTGAAACCTTCATGCAGTGCCAAAGTTTGGAGATAAATATGCTGTTTGCTTTTACAGATGTACAGACTTGCTTCATACAGTGTGTATCTAGAACCTTCTCTGCTATGTTCACTAACCTCCTGAAGAGTGATGGGCCTTATGGGGGACACAGCCCGGTCCTAATATGGTAGCCCCCATTTTATAGGGATAGGGGTATAGTGTGAATTAGGTTTTGGCTGAGGTTAGTGTAAGGGATAGATTGGTATTGGTTAGGGTAATTAGGTTAGGCATAAATGCGGCTACTAAAATGGAAGTCAATACAAAGTCCTAATATTGGTAGAACTATGAACTTGTGTGTGTGTGAGAGAGAATTTGATCACCTTCTTAGATTCTTCTATCGCTCCAAGTCGTTCTTTTTCCCGCTGCTGCCATTCCCAACGCCGCTGGGCCTGATAGGAGCAAACGTGCATTCTCAGAAATGTGACTCAAATCTGAGGTCATGATCATTGGCTGTCATATCTCCTACCCTTGCTTCCTTTTCGTCTTTCGAGTTGTCCTCTAAAGCTGACTTGTCCTCTATGGAGCCTTGAGTCGAGCTTTGTGATGTTCCTAGGAATGCATAGTCCTCTTCTTTACACAAACCCCTCATTGACTAGAACCAGATAGAAAGCTTGCCTCAGCATCACAGAGATCTTATCTCACTATGTAATCTCAATTATATAAATGCTCAAAGACACAGAAAATGTTGTCAGGTCTGGTGGTCTAACTTAATTATATAATGTTTCAACCAAATGTTCCTTTACAAAAGAAGCAGTTTAGAATGATGTTTTAAAAAGCAGAGAACCCACTGCAAAATGCTGCACAGCTACCTCCAACAGGAAGTTAGAAAATCAGAAGTTAATCATTACATTCAATTCAATAGCACCAAAACACAACAAATGTCATCTCAAGGCACTTTAACACAAAAGTCATTTCAATACAATTATACAAACATTCCAATCCCAGAAGATCGGGCTGAGTCATTGATACGAGGTTGGCCCGGATCATGCAGACTCCAAACACAGCATTTCCTCAGCAATCCCTCATCCTGAGCCAAATTCCTCTGGCAGTCTGAGAAAAAGTCAGACGGGCTGTTTCCTTATAACGGATTATAATGATTAATATACAATGAAATATGTAACTATGTGTACAGAGTTTTACCATATGCAACCTTTTCTGTCTTGTTTTTGTGTGTTCTTTAATATGTTGGTGTTAAACTTGTGAAGGATGGATCTTTAATAGTGGAAATCAAAAGTCAACACAATTTTTTCCTTCAGTATTAAGTTAGATCAGGCTACTATGCCCGGAAAGAAATCCAGACATCCCATTTGAAAAGTGACAGTCTCTAACACAATTTGGGTGATCCCAAAAAGGAAATTTAGTCCCTGTCTTGAGCTCTCTTTCCAGTGGAATTTGCCAACAGAAAGTCTAAAAGGAAGCTCCTAGGAGGCATCCTGGTCATTTGCCCAAAAACTTCCTTTTGATGTGGATCAGCTTGTAGCCTACTTTGAGCTCTCTACCAGTTTAAACTGGACTATTTTGAAACATTATGGTTAAGAACTTGCAATCAATTTTTCCTTTAAAAAAACTGTTTCATTTAGTTCTATTCTCTGAAGTTTGGTTCTTAACCCTATAGTTCACTTATGAACCTACAACAGGGGAAAGTCCAACAAAACAAATATATATATATATCCATCCATCCATTTTCTTAACCGCTTAATCCTTTATGGGTCGCGGGGGTGCTGGTGCCTATCTCCAGCTGTCAATGGGCGAGAGGCGGGGTACACCCTGGACAGGTCGCCAGTCCATCACAGGGCAGGACAAACAGGACAAACAACCATGCACACACTCACACCTAAGGACAATTTACAGTGATCAATTAACCTGACAGTCGTGTTTTTTTTGGAATGTGGGAGGAAGCCAGAGTACCTGGAGGGAACCCACGCTTGCACGGGGAGAACATGCAAACTCCATGCAGAAAGACCCTGGGCCGGGATACGACCCACAACCTTCTTGCTGCAAGGCAACAGTGCTAACCACTGCACCACCGTGCAGCCCTATATATATATATATATATATATATATATATATTTGAGTTAATGTATTTAATTAAAAAAATACTTTACATCACACCCTGATTTTAAGATGATCATTCTGCAGCATCTTTGGAGGTGAGCAATTCAACAAGAGTCTGGATACAGCACATGGACTCTTATAGCAGGGAGCGACAGCTAGGAATGGACACAGCCTCACATGAGTGTTTTGAAATGGGGACCAGAGATAGTTAATTTCATGTGAGACAAGAATAAGGCCAACAAAAAGTTGCAGAATATGTTGCTAGTGTCTACATTGAAAAATAATCCCAAAATTGGAAGTTGGCAGTTATTTGTTCGGTTTTACACCTGCTTTTCACATGCAAATCAAGTTTTGTTGGACGAAAACTGGATTTAAATTTTTTATTAAGGTGCAATCAAAATAAGTTGGTGACAGAATAATTGTATTGGGTGCCAAAAAAGACATGAACTCCATTATTCACTGCATTAGCCAAGATCAGGATGATTTCTGAGTTTTGAGATAAAGCTGAATTTAGCTCAATCTGCTGGTGGTTAATCAGCATTGTAACTGCTGAGTTGAATCGTACAGACATTGTAGACACTGTGTTTCTGGCTAAATATTTATTTCATTTACACATATTTTACACTTTTCTACGTGGTATGCGACTTTATAAAAAAAACGTCAATGTCTTGGGGATAAAGAAAGGAGAGTGCTTTACCTTCATGGTACAATGTAGTAGCACATATATTTGAACAAAAAAGTCATTGCACAATTGTTTCAGGATTACAAAATTCATATGAATGAAAGCAACCATTTAAACATAGATTTTTGATGCTTCAGTTACACACCTTAGACATGGGGATACTTTGGAATCGCTTCAAGCATGACATCTTTGCAGAAGCTTGGTCTGTGGTCCCTGTTATACAGACAGTTATGACTTTTCAACTATTTCAAGTTGTAAAATTAATTCTAGCTTAACCCAAACCGAAGAAAACTACTCACCTGTTTGACCAGATCCTTTCCTCATTTCGCTGCTTATCGATAAATAAAGTCACTCTAAAGGCTTCCTCTCTGGTCAGATCTTACATTGTTCTTATCAGGATGTTTGTCCCATCTGATCCGCCGTATGGAGGTTTTTAACCAATGACGGTAAACAGCTTACACTGCAGTCATTTCCACAGGAGGGTGACAAAAGTGCCACTTGTCTACTAATAAAAACTCAAGATGCTAAAAGAGATTATGGAATCATTATGCTGGCATGTAGCAGTGCCCTATGTATGCCTGAAGGCTGAATAAGAAGGTACACTGTAATAAAAAAAAAGAAATCTAAAATGTTGTTTGACTGGTCCTATTTTCATTTATAGCTATGTGAAATTTCTTAGCCATCCTTTCTGGATTATTTCAATAAAATGGATGAGAATGAAAAAAAAATACAGCAATGTGAACTTGGGTAAAATAAAGCTATAGTGAACATATTCATAGATCATTGTGAATGAAATGTATCACATGTATCTTTCAGCTGCAGTAGCATTTATCACATCATCTTAACAAAGGTAATAGAAGTTTCAGCAGCTTGCTAATGGGAAATTATGCCGTGATAGTTAATAGCTGTACTAAAACAGAGCAGCAGGCCAAACAAATAAGAAGTTATATGAGAATACGATTTTTTACTGTGATTATAGCTTGCAAATAGTTTATGGGTAGAATTTGTCTATAATCAGCATTGGGTGTAACACGTTACAAAGTAACTAGTTACTGTAATGATATTACTATTTTGTAACATAGTACTGTAATGCGTTACTGCGGCGAACACTGTAATTACATGATGTCATTACTTAAATGACTGATCATCTATTCTGCACGGAGCCTAAACAAGCATTTACTGCATTACATCATAAGTGCGTCCTGAATCACGTAAAAGACGCAGTTACAAGATGGAGGAGCAGAGTGACGGCAGCAGAGCTATGGCTCTAACAAAAACATCCCTAGATGCATGGAAATATGGCCCCTACTTTGAATTGGTTGTACAAAGAGACAAGAATGTCAGTGTTAAGTCTAAACTTTGTCCTGGTCAAAAATATCTATCCACTGCCACCAATCCCACATCAAACCTGTCAAAGCATCTGGAAAGACAGCATGGTAGTACCAGGCTAGTTGCCAAAACCACCTATTGCAAAGCTGAAGAGGGCATGGCACCGACACCCAAGCAACGGCGGTTCGATTTCCATGAACCCAAGGTAACATTTACAACAAAGGCAGAATTAAATAGATTTGTAGCATATTTCACTGTGGAGGATACATAGCATTACATAATGCACGCTAACTTGATGGTTGACTTCAAACCTAGGCAAAGCAAGGGAAGGTCATTTTATTTACACCTTATATTTTATTTATTTATAGGACACTTTCAACATAAGGTAATTCAAGGTGCTTTACATGATCACAAAAAAAGGGAAAATTAAAACATATAATCAGTAAAATAAAGCTTAAACAAACATTTATAATCAACTGGCAATATTAAAATACGAGAAAGCACAGACAATAAAACAACAAAATAATTATATTTTGTTGTTTTAATATTAATATTTCGTTCAAATAAATTTGAACAAAATAATAATTAGTATTAAAATTAAAAATAGGTAAACAAGAAACAATGAACAATTGAGTGAAAGCAATAATGAGATAAATTACTCATAAGCAAGTCTAAATAGGTAGGAACCTAGAATTTACATTACCATGCATTTCAGGAATGCTTCTTCAGAACTATACAAAAGTAGTGTAACTAGTAATGTAACTTTCCCCCCCAAAAAATAACTAAGTAATGTAAGGCATTACTTTTTTGAGAAGTAATGATAAATTACTAATGGATTTATTTTTTTGAGTAACTATCTGTCTACACTGTCTATAATACCCACATGTGTCGTCTTCCTGGAGTCGTTTTGTGACTTTCTAAATGTTTTTTTTTTCTCATTAGAACCTGAATTGCACTAAAGAACTTACCTACACAGACTGCCCTGGTCATCAATCCTTCTGAAAGGCTTATATATGGGGGATTTTTCTTTTCTGACATTTATCAAGAGAATAAAATTGCAACTTTGGAGAGGATGATACTCTCTTCCCCCTCAAGACCTAAATGCTTGGGCTCAAAACTTCTGCTCTTTCTCAGATATTCTCTGTTCTAATTCTACATTTGTTGCCTACTGATTTTCTCCTCGCTTGCAAAGTGTATCTCTGCGCAGAACAAAATTGCGCTCATGAACCTCTTATCTATCTGCGGATTTGCAGATCGAGAACTGTCGTCGCCTAGTAACCTTCCCAGCCGATAGAATGCTAGTTCTCCTGTGTGTTAGCCTGCGACTACAGGTTACTGCATGTTACTGGATAAAGAGAAGCCACTTGAACTTGAAAATGGATTTTCATCTAAAGGTGATTGGTATATTAAAATAAACCCACATAAATGAATGAATGGTTTATTTTTGGGTACAGTCAACAGACAAAACTTAAATTATATACATTTGACTGACGAATAAAAAAGCAAAGCTCTGTAACCAATAAAAGGAATAGGCTGAAGCCAAGGCTTATTTTAGCCTGTCGTATGCAATCCATAAGAATCCCTAACCCAGAATATCAGGAATACAAAAAATTGAAAACAAACAAACAAAACTCCCAAAGCACAAAAAAATCATTTCACATATTAGTTATTTTACATTGTAATCCTTCATTATTTTACCTTTCAATGTAAACCACATTCCTGCCCCCAAAATGTAAAAGAATGACTACAGTTATACCCCCTCCCCCCAACCCAACTCCCATGCACAAACACACGCTTACACACACACACATTTTAGTAATAATAATAATGTTAATATTCAGAAATGGCAAAACATAACTTTCCAGACACTTAGTTTCTCTGAAAGTGTAGGTAACTTACTGTGAACAGTATTGTACTCGCAGACACAGTGATCACAGACTTCACAATTTTGCACGATTTATTTACAAAATACATCAACTTTCCAGATAAAGCATTTCATCAATAAATAGTCTACTTTATGCATGCACTAAACTACTGACTAATAATATGAATAATATGTGAATGGGACAACAAAGGGATCAGGGAAGGAAGATGACTGATATCTGTACAGGGGAAGAAGAGAGATGGCTGATTGCTTTCTCTAGGGGGTTCAAATCCTTTCAGCTAACAGACTAGCTAACGCTGACTGGGCCAAGCTCAGTTCTGCTGACCAAGTACTCAGAGAGTAATAGAGAGAGTATACAGAGAGAGAGAGAGAGAGAGAGAGAGAGAAAATCTGAATAACATAAAACCAAAAGCCAGTGTCCCAGAGCGAGTATTAATAAAACACTTTACACCTCATGCATTCAGCACTTTGAAAAGATACAGTCAAAGGGTTCTAACCTGTTCCTTATTCCCTGGTTTAAATCTGGCCAGAACACAAAACGCTCAGCTGTATGGCCCTACTGTTGCACTGTTCCCCAAAGGAGGGAGTAAAACAAGTACACCTGGGACAGATGAAGATTTGTGCGTAAGAGGGGAAAGTAGTTTCAGCTGGGATCAACAGCTCTAGTGAACGAGGCCCATCTACGTCGGAAGGATAGAAAGGCTTAGCCCTCCTCCTAGGGGCGACTGTGACACAATGGTTAGGAGCTTGTCTTGCAATTGGAGGGGTGCATGTTCAAGTCCCCTCTCCGCTGATCTCTGTCGTTGTGTCCTTGGGCAAGACCCTTCACCTGTTGCCTACTGATGGTGGTCAGACGGCCCAGTGGCACCAGTGTCCGGCAGCCTCCCCTCTGTCAGTAAGCCCCAGGGCAGCTTTGGCTATAACAAAGCTTGCCATCAAATGTGTGTGGCAAGGCAAGGCAAGGCAATTTTATTTGTACAGCACTCTTTCAACACAAGGCAATTCAAGGTGCTTTACATGATTAAAATTAGAACACAGAAAAAATAGCATAAATCACTTTGAATATTAAAATACAAGAGAGCATTTACAATAAAACAGTAACCAAGACAATCATTTGTAAGAGTCTTAAAAACAAGCAAGTAAAAAGCAATAATAGGATCCGTTACTCATAAGCTAGTCTAAACAGGTAAGTTTTAATTTCCGACTTAAAAGAGTTCAGTGTCTCTGCAGCTTTGGGTTCTCTTGGTAGTTTGTTAGATATGAGGAGCATAGAAACTAAAAGCTGCTTCTCCACGTTTGGTTCTGGTTCTAGGGACGATCAGTTAACTAGAGCTGGAGGACCTGAGTGGTCTGGATGGTTTGTACCATGATAGCAGATCTCTAATGTGCTCTCGTGCTAACCCATTCAATGATTTATAAACTAATAAAAGCACTTTGAAGTCTATTCTCTGAGCTACAGGGAGCCAGTGGAACGACGGTAGAACTGGGGTGATGTGTTCTACTTTCCTGCTTCTAGAGAGAACATGAGCAGCAGTGTTCTGGATCGGCTGCAGCTGTCTGATTGATTTTTTAGGCAGACCTGTGAAGATACTGTTACAGTAATGAAGGTGGCTAGAGATAAATGCATGGATGAGTTTTTCTAGGTCTCCTTGTGTCATCAGTCCTTTAATCCTAGAAATGTACATCAAGCAGACCTTGTTATTTCCTTTATGTGACCCTGGAGGTTCAGGTCTGAGTCCATTATTACACCTAGATTTCTGGCCTGGTTGGTAGTTTCTAGTTGGACCTGTTTAAGTTGATTACTGATATGTAGTCCAAAGATAAGTACTTCAGTTTTGTTTTTGTTCAGTTGGAGGAAATTATGGGACATCCAGCTGTTTGCTCAATGCATTTATTAAGGATTTGGATGGGTTCAACATCACCTGGTGACATTGAGATATAAAGCTGAGTGTCATCAGCATAGTTGTGGTAGTTAATAGCATTGGTGGTTATAATTTGGCTTAGTGGGAGCATGTAGATACTAAATTGGGGGGGGGATATTTACTCATTTCTGTAGTAAAGATCCTAACCAAGCAGATCTAATTTTCAGTGCAATAAACTAGCTTTACCCATCAAGCAAATACATCCTTCTCTATAGAAAGATTGAATGAACAGTGGACCCTCGATACACAAAGGGGTTAAGGACCGCAGTTGTCTGTGAATATCTAAAATAGGCCAATTGAGAACCCCTCTATAAGTGCTTTAAACTACCAATTTTATTGGTCAAACACCAAACATGCCTTACCACAGACTGTAAAAACAGTGATGCCACTGCAGCAGAAAATCAGCTTTTAAAATGCCAGCCAAGAGCATGTCAAGTAAAGATTTTAACAATTCAGAGGGGCTCTACTTTTCTATAGTAGTGTTAGCACCTTTGAAAGATTTGTATTTTTAAGGTGGAGCGATAAAATAAGTGTATAATATCTTTAAGACACAGCCATGAGATAAAAAATATTACAACTTGAAATAATTAAATTATTAAAAAACAAATTCTTATTTATTTATTAAGATAAGAGTAAACATATTTATTTTATTCATTTTATTAAAATGTTTCAAAGACAAATAAATGTTTAGGTGTAAGGAGAGAGAACCAAAAGTCAGCAGTACCTGTGCTTTGAGGTCTTCTCCTCATGTAAAAGTCCTTTTGCTTTGTCTTTACACCAAAGTGATGTAGGCTGCCTGACCCAGAGTGGGGGGACTGATCGAGTAGCACACCAACCAGTGTTTAGGTATAATCGAGCAGCAAACTGGCTTGTCTAACTCCAAGAACTCCCAAAATGGATTGAAAATATTCCTTTAGGAGTACTTGGTTTCTGCAAATGAATTAAAGGCTTTAAAAATCTAAAAAAAAAATCTGTTCAGTGTGACTGAGGTTTTAAAGTAGAAAAAAATGAAATACTTTCCAGAGAAGATATGCTTAAAAGTTATTCATATCTTCTCCGTCATAGTTCAGTTTTCCCCACCAAGCACCCAAAGGTCTGTTCCAGCAACATTCATATTTGGTGGAGGCTTCTTTACTGCTTTTCTAATTAACTTTTTTCAGTTTGCTTCAAGGAGGCTCTTAGTTAGTGGACTTTGTCAACTAGAAAACTCCATACCTACTTCCAACTCAGAGACAAACTTAAACACTTTCATGGTTCATCATAAAACGTTAAACCTGCTTCATTGGATGAAGTTATGACTGCAAATAGACTGAGAAGCATTTCATGAGAAACTGACTATGGTCCAATTTTACAACTGTAGGGTCTTGTGCCAGATTTGGCTAAGCAACTAATCAGCCCTGCATTGCTTTGTTGTGTAAGGCTTTAAACATTATCTACAGCTATTCATATTATGTCATATTGCACTTAAAAAAGGGACCTCTTACAGATGCCATCAATTATTTTTTGTCAGACACTGAACGATGGGTCATGCTATCTATACTGCACTAGTTCAGTACAAATACATATACCATTACCCAAGTACTTTATCTGCTTAATCTTACAGTGAATTCTTTATCCAGCTGACAGAGCTGCTGCAGCTGCAACACTATACTTTTTGTCTAGACATACAAAGATGCACGCAACACTGCAAAGTATAGACAAAAAGAAAAATCATTTTTAATCTGAAATGTACATATATTTGCTCCAATTGTTGATCCAGACATACAAGCGACTCCATAGTTAAGGGGAAATACAGAAAACTCTTGCAAAGTTAATCTGATGAACTGTTCATTGGACACACACACAGTCATGTACATTCCTGCAAAAATTCCTCAGAAGAGAAGTAGCCGTGCTCCTACTCATGCCTGTTTTGTTGTTGTTGTTCTGTACTTAAAAAAGGGTTGCACAAACTATATGTAAGAATTTTTGTAACATAAAAAGACACATATCTTTTTTTTTCTCCCAGTCTGAAATTAAGTCAAACTAAATCTAACCTCTTATCGGATCGGTCATGATTAGCGGAATTACCTCTATTTGCTAAAATGTCTTCATATTCAGATGTTTTCATAAAGTTCCTTTGTATTTGCAAGAATTCCTCTTCACAAGCTTCTCAGAATAGTTAGCTGTAATTTTCGCCCAATCCTCCTGAAAGACCTGATGTACCAGAGTCATATTTGAATACTGTTTTGCACTACCCATAGTTTTCCAGCTCTGTTTACAAAGTTTCTATGTGATTGCAATAAGGGCATTTGAAGAAGTCACTCCAAACAATTAACTTGGATGTCCTTAAGTCATTTGGTCAATAATATTGTGTTATATACTATGGTAATTATGATGGCAATTTGTAGTGAAGTTTGGATGTTTCTGGTTGGTGTCTTGCATTTCAAAATAAGATTCTCTCCTACTATATTATTGTGAAGTGCAGCAGTCTGTCCTGCAGTAAAACACTCCATACTTCACATTTGGGATGGTGTTTACTGGCTTGCAAGCTTGTCATTGATAATAAAAGAAAAAGCCAAGGGAAATTGCAACACCAATTTTATTCTGAAATATACCAGATGCACCTTGCTGGCTAACATGTCAATTCCTTACTGGCTCATGTCATTTTTTTTCCCCCATTCATTTCTTCATCATTTCATAGGAATCTGTATGTGCGCATGAAAAAATAGACTTGGTGAGAAAAACGTTCACAGCTATCCGCATCTGCACCGCAGCTGGTGTGAATGCTCTGATTGGACTCAATGTTTTTTTCATGTTTGAGGAAGGCATACAGAAATTAACTGTTAGGCTGTGCATTACAAATAGAGCATCCCATAATCAGCTTGTCTGTTTAAGGATTTTGGGGCAACTTGTTTTGGTTTGATAGTCCACTTTGGAAGAAACATCTTATAGCAAGAGGAAAACAAAACATATTACCTGGTAATCCAAGGAACTAATAAGCAATCAGAATCATTGTGTTGAAAGTAGAGTATGAGACACAATGAGTATTATAATGCTGTAAGTCATGCAGATGGAACAAAGTAGTAAAAACTGACCAAACACTACAATTTTAGCTAATTCAGTCAAGAAGATATTTCCCCAGTGTCTCCAGTACTGATACATTGGAGACATGTCCATTACTTTAAAAAATAAAAATGTCTGCCTTTATCGTGCTGTTAGAATAATGGTTTCTTCCTCTGTGCGTGGCTTTTCAGCCTATGTACTAGACCTCTTTCACTGTGAAAAATGACACTCTCTTATTAGCTTTATGCAGCATCTACACAAGGTCTTTTGCTTTTGTTCTGTGATCAGCTTTCACCCTAGAAATTTTTTTTCTCTGACACAGAAATCGTCTCCTCCTAAAGTGATATGATGACGGAACATTCCTGATTCCTTGCAGGGTTTTAATTATTCCAATTATGGTACACAAGCAAAATGTATTTGTTTGAAGTGTTGCCTTAAAATGTATCCACATGTGTTGCATTTACCACAAATCTAAAAAGGCGTGAATCCACGATTGGAACTTTAGGGTAATTTTGCCTTGAAGTCTTGTGGTGTGTACTCAGAACTGGCCCGGCAGAGTCGGTGGGTTGCACTTGTGGTTAACCCATGCTGACTGTTTGTCACTCAGAAGGGAATGATACCAGCAGACTTCGCCAAACAATCATCTCTGTAAAATTGGTAAAGTTGCTGCCGATGCAGCATTTAACAACACAGCAAAAAGGCTAACAGCTATAACAGCGCTGCTTCTTTCATATCGATATCTTGTAATTCTCTGCTACTGTGACGCCTTTTGGCGCCGATGCCACTCACTGCCAAAACGGTTATGATATGCTAATGTCTTAGCGAATTCCTCAAACTGCAAATTTTGTATAGAGACGCAACGGCTAAGAGGACAGAGTAAACTCATTTACCACACCTGAGAAAGATATTATTCTGAAGTTGTGATAATGGAAAGGCACCTTAATTTAAACTTTGAGAATTGTACTAAGCTGTTGTATCATCACCCAGGCATTCCCACTTTAATACAGGAAAATGTGCTTGAAGGTTATATACATAGAAAGATACTGTTGTTGGGTCTACAGAAGGATTTGTCTATGAATAGTTATGAATGATTGCTTACGGTAATCAATAAGATTAATAATTAATGGAACATTATTATATAAGGGGCACCACCTGATAATCAGGAACTATATTAATAGCCAAATATTTTAGTCTCAGTTATCATTTACTGTCTACCTGGTCAAGGCTGAGACAATCAACATAAAGTGAAGGGTGAGCTCTACACGTTCATTGAACAGCAATTACTACAGGTGTGTGGAATAAATGACAAATAAAGAGTTTCCAAAATACAATAATTTATTTATAAAGGAAAAATAACAAGGCAAACAATTTAATCAACCAAGCTAGCAACATAAACTATTAATTGGAAGAAATAAATAAATAACTACCAAAAATAAAGAAAACAATGAATGGATAAATATTCAATAAAATAGAAACCATAAATTCTGATATCACAGTTCTATAGAAAATCTGGATGCTTAAAGACCAATGATTGTATTGCAATGCTGGAGTGAAAGCTAAATTAAATTATTAATTGTGATTAGTTTAACTAATTAGCACCATTGATTTATCTCTAAACCAATAAACAATGTAAGGACAAATAAAACATTCTTTTGATTAAGTAACGTTTTATTAAAAAATTCTCTGGATGAGAAGTCATTAACCTTTGGAAAATGACTTTATAACTTAATGACTATGTATAGATTGATAATGGCAGTAAACAAGCTTATTCCTGTATTTTGATGCATTAAAGCGGGTTCAGACACGACTAATAAGTTTAGTGTACTGTATTTAAACAATCTACTTTAAACCGATCTCTATTTTGTACACCGCCAATTGCCATCTTTGTTAATGAAATGCACGCCTAAACCATCCGTGGGTAAATCTTAGCCTGTAGCTCACAGGTAACCACGCTGTGTGGCTCAAAGTTACTCTGATTCATTTAAACATTAAACAATGACTCTCGTTCGGAAAGTATTTGAAAACACTGATTAAACCTGCAAGCCGAACGGCCTGGTTTTACCCATACAGAAAGCAGATAAAATCTTATATACAGTAAGGAAATCACTGTGAAAAACACACATCCCTCTTCCCAGATAGACCTTATTGAACGATTAACAGTGGACAAGCAGCTAACAAAAGGTTGCTAAGCTAGTTAGTACTCTTACGGTTGTTCAGTAGCTTGTACCGCCGATAGCTTTTGACTGGGACGTCGGCTTCATCCTTTCTGGCTTGGGTACGTAGCAATCGGCTCCAACACTCATTGAAACAGTACTTTTTGGAGTTCTCCAGCATGGCATTCACCTCTTATCGGCTTTGTTGCAGTGTGAGTGTGGCTTTTGGGTGGTCCAGGTCCCCCTGCATGTTGGGGTCAGCCCTCTTTTCCCTCTCATTGCGGTCTATGATACAGAAAGCTTTCTTTAGGCTTTCAAACAGACCCTACAAAGGAAAATGTCTCCCCAATCAGACTGCGGACATGGCTTAAGGGGAAGAGGCTCTATTGCGGCTCTATAGGAGGGGCCCTTTTATAACCTCCGGTCCTTTCCTCCCCCATCCCTGTGGGAGTAGGGCTTTCTTCTTCTCATGTGGAGCTAGAATGTGGATTAGCGCCACCCAAAGGCTGTGTGTTACTCAACACTGTCGTTCTCTCATACTGTATCAATATGACATTCAGGAAACAGAACTAAATCAGGAAAGGTTTGTTTATTGTGAGAGTGAGAAATGATTGTTTTCAAGACAGTCTCCTTAAGTATCTGGTTTTAACTGTAGATCTATCTTTATACATCAAATTTAACTGTTAACATCATGTTTAAACTTTAAAAAGATTTGTCAAGACCAAAGTTGTAGAAATATAACATGTGCCTTTGTGAAGCATTACATAATTCATGAAATCTCTTTTAATCACCCAGAAGGACTTGAGGCCAATGTTATCTGAAGGAAAGATAAAGTTGCCTGTAAAAGAAGAAAAATAAACAGTAAGTTTTATGACCAAAACTGGGGCGCCAGAGCAATGAGAGCCAATAAGATACTATTTCTAGTTCCTAGGTCAGGGTTCTGCTTGAACAGCGACTAAAATAACATTATGCCAGAGACTTGTGGGAACACGGGTCCTGTTGAGATGATCTCTCTTAGTAAGACTAAGAGCTCAAACATCTCCTGCTGTCTTGTGTGAGGCTGGGACCTGTTATGTCGGACTTGACACGTAACAAAATCTCAGCAGATTTTAAAACAAGCACCACAAACTTCAGCCTCAACAGAGATATGATAATATAAGAGTTAACGAGAATGGAGGACATATCCCTGTAAAAACAATTTACAGCGTGCAAAGTCACTTTTCAGGGGAATTCGAGATGCCACATAAATCCTTGGTCTGGGATTTAGTATCAATATAAATGCAAAAGGGAATTACCATCATACTGTAAAGTAGCAGCTGTTGTGGAGACATTTGACTGCAGATCTGCTGCATTGTTGTTTTCTTACAGCTGTAAATGGCAGATTTTTTTGTATTATCTATTAATTAGGTTTGGAGTTTTTCCTTCACTTTTTATGTTAACAAAACATCTCCATGTAAGAATAGAACTGACATAGTAAGCACCCAAACTATAAGCAGCCTTATTTGCTGAAAATCATGGCCCCCACCCCACACACACACACACACACAAAACACACACACAAACAAGCTTCGGGAGCATGTATAAGTTACAAGTACAAATAATAAGTTATAGGTACAAAGCTAAAAGTTCCAGGTACAAAACTAAAGTCCCAATTCTAGCTCCATAGTTATATCCCTCTATTTCTGCCAATTGTTTTTATTTTATTTTTTGGGACAGTGCATGTTAATGGACATACACGAAGTGATGGCATGAATGTAAACATGCCAGATTATAGCCTAAGGCTAAATTCCATCTGTAGTCCCGAGATGGTGCTCACACAAGAGTCCAGTGACATCCGCTATGGACCCGTGTTATTGTCAAAGATGCTGGTCATTGGGACCTGAGGTGTTAGTAAAGTTACGGTCCTGTGACATTAGAAAAAATGGTCCAGTGATTATCGAAGTGGCCCAATGGTGTTGAGTGGCACAGCAGTAGTCGCGATGAGCAGGAGGAACATGGAGGAAAAACTGACGGAGGCAAATGGTTCTCCTTAGGATAGCCGTTCCGGCTCTTTATTCGTGCTGTATACAACTCAACTCTTTTAGTGTACAGGGGAAAAAAAAAGAAAAAGGAGTCTCCGAGCATGCGCTCTTGAGCTTGTCGTCACACGTGTAGAAAACAAAACAGTACACACCCCCTGGTGGTGAAAACTAGACATTTTCTCTCTCAATGAACTTATTATAATACTGTTCTACATTCAGTTGAATGAACCTGAGGACATACAGTATATTGTAATCCAACAAATGGCATCATTAAAGTGATCAGTAATAATAAATACTGAGGGCTAACGCATAAATAAATCATTTTTACCGTACAGTATTACAGTAGTAGGCGCAATGGTGGCTGACATATTCTTGGGGTTCACATTATATACAGTACATGAGTAGGCATATGGGTGGGTGTCACATTCATGGAGTTCACAGTAAAAAAAAAAGTCAGTCAGATTAACAATCCGGAGGCACTGCTGTCTACTGATGAGTCTTACTTAGTTTTCATGATTTTCAACCACCTCCTCGCAGTTAAACAAGTCAGTCTCTTTACCTCTTTGTCAGATCCTTCCGTCTGTGTCCATCCTTCTCTGTTCCCTTTGTGTTTCCAGTCAGATGTTCTCTAGTTTATTTCATGTCTGTTAGTTTCATTTTCACATTTAATTAATCCTCATCGCCTGCAGCGAGAGGGATATTCTTTTGTCTGCTTTTGTCTTTGTTTGTTTGCATTCGAACAAAAGCTGACATGTCGGATCATGTATTCCCTTCTCAGAGGTGAAAAAGTCTTTATCGCCATTACAATTTACCAATCTGTGTTCTCTCCTCTGATTGTATATTAGAGTGTAATTAACACCAACTGTATTTGTGGTTCGTTTTTCGTGGATTTTTCCTCACCAACCTGTCCCGACAGTGTTCATGTACTATCCTTCTAGTGCCAGATCGTCTTTTTGGCTCATCACACATCATTCCAGCAGTTGTTTCATGCCAAGTTGAAGGTAAATAGCCAAGCATCTGACTCATCGACTTTGATTCCACCCTAACCCTTTTCAGACCAAGTTTTACCTTTGAACTCACTCATCCACTTCCGGTATTCTCTGTTAATTCCTCCTCTCGTCCCTGCAGCGCCCTCTCTGTACACTGCCCGCACCTGCATTCAGCACATCCCTTTTGGGACTTACTAATTCATCCACACTGTCAATCTTTTGACAATTTCAGAGTCTGACTGTAGAGAAACAAAGTTAGGACTGCTGAATTGAAGCAATAAACTATATTCTCCTTCCATCCATTTGGCCTGGTGTGTTTATAGAGTCTTTTAAGTTCAGAAAAAGCTGACATAATCATATATTTTTATGTAGAGCATTTCTAAAAAAAAAATCTAAAAGGAAATGCAGCTTGGGAAGGTGAAACACCTGGATGAAATGCTACTTGACATATTTCTGGCTTGCATCTTCAAAGCAGCCGATCCAAGAGCACCATTAGTTTTTCTTGGCACTGATTGGCTTGACCCTCAAGCGCAGAGATAAGGAAGGCAGTGGATGTAGGGACATGACTGTGTCTAATGAAGGTATTAACTCATACTGAATTATATTTGGTGATTTCACTGGTAAAATAGGCAGTTCTAAGCATTTTAACAGGCATCTCAAGTATTTACAGATTTCAATTATTTGAAAATCAATGGTGTGCACGGATAGACCCATGGTGGTGCTGAGCACCTGCCCCTTGCCCTCCCCTTTTTTCAAATATACATTTTTGAATTATTTTTATATACACTACAGGCCTTCTGTATGTGGCTCTCCACTTTGATATGATCAGTGACACCAACGATATGCACCAGGGGCTCCTAAATCCCGGCCCCTAGGGCCGGTGAACTACCAGTTTTAGATGTGTCTCTGCTCCAACAAAGCTGATTAAATGTGTCCAACTTCCTCCTCCGCATGGCAAAGTTCTGCAGAGGCCTGTTAGCGAGTCATCATTTGATTCTGGTGTGTTGAACCGAGGAAAGAACTAAAGCCTGTAGGACAATGGCCCTCAAGGCCTGGATTTGGGGATCCCTGCTATACACACACACCCTAAAAACATACAAACATGCACACGCGACGTCACTCCCGTGTTGTTCCAATCATTTGGACAACCAAGAGGCGGCACGTTAAAGCAGCATTACACGCCTGTAGCTATAGACTACAGAGACAGCCCCACCTGCCACCACCCATGTAAATCTGACATCAATCAACTCCATAATTTTCCCAAAAGAATCAGATACCACGCTCTGTTTGTCCCATATATAACCGAGCCTAAAATAGCCAACCACCTGTATAAAGTGACACAAACTAGCCACTGTGTCAAGAAATTGTGTCATTTGTTTGACACATGAAACCATCTGTTGGTTATTATATGCAAAAATAACTTCAGACTGCAAGCACTGATTGTGAGGTATGAGGCCACACTGTCACAGAGGTGTGATAGGCTTACTGTACATATTAACCCATTGGTTTAGACCGCTTAGTGCCGAGAAAATATACAGTTGACTAGGCGTTCGTTGCCTACGCTCTACTGGCGGACGTACTGAAAACAACAACACTTTCATTCTATAAGTAACCTATTATAGCTGAATATAGGCCTATTGTCTTTGTTGTGGTTGTTTGACCCTTTTAGCAGATTGCTTGTTATCTCATTTTCATGCATAAAATGCACTACAGCAGCCAGAGGATGGAGAGGATGAAGAAAAAAAGAAAAGGAGCAACACCAGGCAGCTCAGGAAAGCAGTTCCCTGCTGACACACAACAACAGTTCAGCCATTCCTCAAGTTACAAAATAAGCATTAATAGATAATCCATGGGGCAGGATATCATGAGAAAATAAATTATTTCTTTCTGGATCCAAATTATAAAAATGTAACGTTGGTTGGAAATAGCCAACAAACAGAACAAATTCTGTTCAGGGCAAAAACTAGAACTAAAAAAGGAGGTGTGCCAAATGTACAAATAGGCCTAATTTAATTGAGGGGAGTCAGAATTAAAACGTCCTAAACTTATTCCTGCTCCCTTTCGAGCAACTGCAAAAAAATTGTGTGATGTGTATTAATTTAGTATTTTTTCTCTGTAGGTCAAAAACACTGAGTTGTCTTGTGTTTGCCATAATAGGCTATTAATACAACTTTGAGCATTATAAATCCCACTTAGAATTTTTCTGCTGAACACAGCTGTAGTACGGTGTTGAAGCTAGGTTTTGGCAGCTAGTCTGGTGTTATGTATTGACTTTTTTCTCAGAGAAGCATCTCTGTTCTCTATGCTGTCTTGCAATAGACCATTAACAAGGACGGAAGATGAGGGTAATAGGAAGGCCGGAGCAGCACCAGGTTCATGTTCAGGCCTACAAATACAGAAATGCTCTCTGATCAAGATGAGGGTGGAAGTGAAGGAGAATCTTCCATAGGCAAGAAAAGAAGACAGAGGACATTTGTGAATGAGAGGTATTGATATTGTTTTGTATTTTTGTGTGTTGTAGTTAGTTCTTAGGTCAGAGCGTTTGTTTTTTTTGGTCAACGTTACTCTTTTTTGTTGTTTCTTGTCTTTCCCCTCCCAGCCGTCCTGCGGGTGTGCAGGCAGACTCGGTTGTTTTCTTATGCTCTCTTCGCTCCCTTTCCTCTCTTATATCATCAACTCACACTCTCTTTCTTAGCCTTTTACATCCTACCTCTCTTATTCATCATCTTTTTTGTCTCCCTTATTTTCCGTCACTGTGTCCATAACATCAGAAAATGAAACCCACAACAGTCATGGATGAGTGAGTGAGTGAGTGAGTGAGTTTCAGGTGTTGGGGATGGGACGGTAGGTGACTGACATAGCTGCTCCACACAGCAACAGAGAAGGGATGAAGAAGCGAAAAACCTTAACTAGATTACTATTTTTGTTGAATAGATTATTGTAACTTAACTGGGATTGGCAGGCTGTTTATACCCTTTGGGAAGCAGAGTTTATCGGGAGCTTATTATATTACTCTGCAATAATGTCGGATGCTCTCATATTCGGTCTGTTACATCACAATTTTTGCTTGGTAATTTAGACAATATGCTGTCAGAGTTATGTTAATGTTTGGTTAAAACAAGCCTCTTGTCATTATCTTATCTTAAACTCCCCACGTGGATATAGCATGCCAAATAGAGAAGAGTGTATCTGCTGCTGAGCCATCTCTTGGTCATCCACCCTGCTGAAAAAATTTGATCAAGTTTGTGCGTAGCTGTCATGTTTTAGGATTGACTCATAAGCGAGCACAGAAACTCTCAGACACAAGATTAACGTTTTCTTAATAAAAGTTTATTTTCTTATTTGTTAGGAGGATCACAGGAACCAGACTGATGTGGATCTCGGCAGATGGCGGCGCTGGAAGGTAAGACGGGAGGTGAGTATGGGATTGAGACTGTGAGAATAGTTTCCTTTAAGTGAAGGGGATTAGCTTTGACTCACAGGTGAAGATGGGGACCGGAGCTGGAGGGAGAGGTAAGTGATCCGGTAGAAGCAGGATTCTTGTAGTAGAGTTTGGTGTTGACGGAGCTGTGCCTCCACAGGTAGCTGGAAGGAGCGAAGGAAGTTTGGAGCCGAAGGAGCAGTAACAGTGAGACTGGTGGAGCAGAGAAGTTTGTAGGAGCGGCCACACCCCGGGAAGACGGGCGTCCAGGACAGGTGCCAACGTGAAGATACGCTGAAGGAACGTCAGACGACTGGTGATGAACCGAGGACTGCTTGGCAAAGCCCGGAAGGAACTACAACGAGGAACACAGGAAAGAACAGGGTAAGTCAACAGACAGAAACTGCGCGTACCTCAAGTAAAGCGGTCAGGTTTACCACTCCGAGAAATGTAATTATCTGACGCCCGTCTGGTGGATCCGCTCCCTCTAAATACTGCTCTGGTGATTGCAGTAATAGGCTCCACCTGTTGCTGCTTCAGCCTCAGCACCTGTGGAGAAAGGATGGAAAAACAGCTCCTCCTGCTGGATCCTGACAGTAGCAGATTTTACAGTCAGATCTACAGACAAAGCATAACTGATATGTATGTGCAAAAGTCAAATAAGCAGAGGTATCAAAAGATCTGTCAACACCTGCTATGTACAATCAAATGCACTAAAAGCATCCTCTTCTGGTATCCTCCACAAGCACCAAATCATCCTCATGGCCATGTTCTGCCCATGTTTGTCTCTTTTCAAAAACGTTCCTGTTACATGTTTATTGCTGGATTTATGGAAAACATCAACCAATATTGCATATCAATAATTAACATAATGGATAATTGAATACAATGAAATTAGAATTGTAACCCGGAAAAAAATGGATTTTTACCACTATTTTGAGTTTTACTCAAATACAAATACAACTACAAATACTTTTCCACTCTCAACAAATACAGATACAATGACTTGCTGCTTTGCACACCCCTAATAACTAAGCTGGAGTACTATAGCAAAGGTTGTGAGGTTCTGAGTGCCACACTGCAATGCAGGACATGTCAAAACAAACCAAGTCACCAAGTCAAGGCCCCAGGTGTCACTGCTATCTGCCAAAATAACACAACTGCAGCACTGGGCACTTACATCAAAGTGAAATTAAAGTGGCTGAATTGTACTCCATCCCAGGTGATGAAAAAACTGATGTTTCACACAAAGACGAAGTGGTATTTGTTGTGCGATATTTTCATCACATCCAGTTAAAGGAGCGAATCATTGAGGTGGTCAACGTTACAACACCTGCAGGCAAGGAGCTGGATAAGAATGCGTTCTTGCTTCTACAGAAGAATGGCCTAGAGCTGAAGAGTATGTATGGCCAAGGCTATGATGGAACTACCCACGTGAGTGGCCATTACAAAAATCTTCAAGCCAGATTACGTGCCCACAATGAGAAGGCCCTCAATGTGCACTGCATATGTCTCAATCATGCTTTAGTGGAAATATTAAAGTTACATTCTTCAAACTTTCGGAGAACTTGTATGCTTTTTGCATTGGCTCCTCTAAGCACCATGCTGCCTTGGTGGAATGTCTTTTTATCCAACAACAACAGAAAACGTGCTCTGGAGCTCCAGCAAGATATCCATTGGGCTTGCAGGGACAAAGCACTGAAGGCCTTCCAGAGAAATCTGAATGCTATTTGGAACCTCCTTGATGAGGAGCAAGAGCGATCCACCTGAGCTCGCCCGAGGAAATACTCTGATGTTCATGAATTCCATCAACATCATGTTCATTCTTTGCCTGGAAATCCCCATACCAGTGTTTGAAGTCACTGAATGGCATCTGATTCTCTCCCGGGAGAGCATTTGGACCAGTCCACTGCCAACAAGGTAATTGATGGTGTGCTTCATACATTCCAAACGATGAAGTCTGAAGAGAAGTTTGGGGAAATTTTTTCATGTGCATCAGAGAGGACTGAGAATCTTAACATTCCATTGTCTAATGTAGTGCCTGGTAAGGAGAGGAAACACAAAGTGCCAGTACATTTTGTTGATATAGATTCTCAGTCAACCAGGACATGTGAGTCTTAAGAGTTTAAATGAATGCAGCTTGACTTTTCTTCTTCTTGAAAACGTTTCATCCCTAATCCAAGAGGCTTCTTCCCTTCAAAAAAACTGGATTGGCAGTATTAGATATAGAAATCTAAAAGTTAGGGTCATTAAGGCTCCCTGATGAGGCTATGTTATTCCTAATTAGGCTATCCAGTTATGTAAGCTCTAAGCAATCTTGATAAGGTAAGTGTCATTAACAGTGACAACGACCCTAAATAAAGGAGAATTCCGTTTTTGTTTGTTTTTTTCAACCTGGACCTTATTTGTTTTTTTAGTCACCCTGAGAAGTTTGGAGTCATTTTGAGCTGTTCAGAGGTATTTCTATTCACTTCATCCATTGGTGTACATCTGTAAAACGGGAGTGCTTGGGGCAGGACAAATTCCGATTGTAATAAGGTTTAATCTGCCCAAAACGTAGTAATTTTACCACATTTGTATTCCCCTTGGATTTACAAAGTGCTTCTTGATTCTTTTCCGAGCCGATTCGGACATAATACATATTTACGCTGCAGCAGGACTGTTAAAAAAAGAATGTTTTCCTTTAACAGTGTGTGAGTTTCTGTGAAACTTCTTAGCTAAACAACTCAAAAGTGCTTTAAATGTGTTGGATAGGAGGGATCTGAGGTCACCTCCTCTGTTCATGTTGGTTTCATATGTTTGACATAAATGGCTTCTTTCACTCCTCCCAAAAACCATCTGTCTTCTCTATCTAAAGTATTTACATAATTGTCTTCAAAAGAGTGACATTTCCCCTTCAGATGTAGATGGACTGCGTAGTCTTGGCCTGATGAGTTTGCTTTTCTTTGTTGAGCCATCCTTTTGTGTAGTTGCTGTTTAGTCCTGTTAATGTCCAGCTCTGAACATTTTTCGCTGCACTGGACAGCATAAACCACGCCACTGAGCTTGTGTTGGGGTGTCTTGTCCTTGGGATGAACGACTCTTTACCTGAGAGTGTTACCAGCTTTAAATTGCATTGCAATGTTCTGTTTAGAAAATACCCTCCGTATTTTCTCAAACTGCCACCACATATCGGATTACTATGTTTTTCCGTCTCCTGTTCTCTTCTGTTGCACTGGCCTGAGTGACTGTTTCTTAGACTTCCTCAATGCCTTGACTTATGCCCAGTTAATGTATCCACAAGCATGGAGTTTACTCTTTATGTTTGTGTTCCTTGTCCTTCCCTTCTGTCTTTGTGGGGACATGTTCAGCTTGATGCTGTAGAGTTCTGATGACCGATAGCTACCTACTTTTTTGACTCACACCACCAACTGGAACATAAGCTATCGGCCATCAGAACTCTACAATGTATAAAGCACCTTACAATGCACAATTCACCCTTTGTACCTGAAAACCCATTCTGCTGTTGCTAGTTCATAATAATACAACTATCATTATTATCCACAAATTTAAATACATTTGTAGTTATGTAAAAGCTTATATGTTTTTTCTTTCATTGGTTTGAGCTTCTAGATATTTGCTAATGTTAACCCCCTCCCCCACCAAGGTACCAAGGTTGGCTTCAAGGTTCAACAGGGTGCCCCTTTTTCCATACTGAGCACTTACCCCTCAGAATGTCTGTGCACACCACTGTTGAAGACGGTTGGGGTCCCTAACCCATGAGAATACTGGGTCCACTGTAAACCCACACTCATCTCTAATCATCACACCATTTTTTTTCTCCAGAATTTCTTGGTGATATTAGGGTATAAAACTATTAGCCTCAAGTGTTAACATTTTTTAGATTAAACACATTAAAACATTTTTGGGTGAAAAGTAATTTTCTTGTCGCTTCTGTGTAACTTGGTAACATAAATCAAAACACTGACTTGCCAGTGAGGTTGACGAAAGCTGAAGTGCAGTGTTTCAGCCTCCAGGGAATTTCAAGGGAGTTTCAGTGTTGTGAAAGTGCATAATAAGATGTCAGGTTGCCCTCAAAACAAGTCAGAAAGAGTTAGTTGGAAGGTCGAAGGTACCCAAAGTTGCTTTGATATCTGCACTTTGGAACAGAGTAATACCTCAGCAAAAACAAAGTCGGTTTGGAATCCACTGGAATTTCTTTAAATCAGCAACCATAACAACAAGAGTCTTAGTGCCAACATCTATCCTGCTCATTCCAGAATCACCATGTCCACAAATCCAGACATCATCTGGGTATTAGGATTAAACAGGATTTGAGGATTGTCTTTAAAAGCAACGGCTTCCAACATCAGAGAACTATATCCATATTTGGCTTTGTTAAGGGGTCTTCAGCTACTCGTTTTTCTTTTTTTTTTTCTCAATGAATCATTCCGAGGCCCAGTTTGGCCTCCACAGACCTTCAACCTGAACTCCTTAGATAATTGCAAATGCCAAAAATGAAAATGCATAGATAGATAGATAGATAGATAGATAGATAGATAGATAGATAGATAGATAGATAGATAGATAGATAGATAGATAGATAGATAGATAGAAATGTCAAACAAATGTATTTAACCAAATGATTGGCAGAAAACAAATGTTCACTATCAATATGATCATAATGAGTAAATTAGACGGTATCAGTGCATCGCCATTGATTTGCGGTTTGTAACTTTCTTGCCATCTTCATTTAGAATAGATTTGGATTAACTATAGCTAACCACTATTCTTTTGGGGGGAAAGACACATATTGACTCCTATATGCTCCCCCCTTATATATAAAAAATTAGAAAGGTTATTAACCAAAACATGATGTTCATCCCAAAGACTATTTATAGAAAAGAAAATTAGAAAAACATGAAGATATTTCCATGAAACCTTTAGTAAACTTACTTTTTAAACTTCGAAGTTGGCAGATTTGGCCAAAGGTTTGGACACTCCTGCTTAAGGTTAGGCTACAGTGTGGAAGTAGTTTGATTAGATTTGATTACCTTCATAAATGTCATTATCATTAAATTATGAATAAATTATTCATAATTATTCATAAATTATTCAAATTATAATTTATTCATAAATTATCATTTGAAAACTGCTTTTAAAATTCATTTACACACAAAGACATCTGTACACAGAGACATCTGGGTACAGACACATATTTTTTTCCCAAGATGTAGGATTACGCAAATATCCTCAGAAAACACATCAGTCGTGTTGGTAAGTTTTTGACTTAAATGATAAAAAAAAAAAAAAAACAGTCATACATTTGAAATCATAGCACAAGCTCTAAATGTAATAATAATAATAATAATTACAACTCAAGGGTAAAAAGAGATTTTAGAAATAACCCATCATTTTTTTTATCATCCGATCACCGAGCCACAGGACATACATTCCTTCCGAATTATCTCTAAAATGTTTGCGGTATCCTGAGAACAAAGAGGTTATTGTAAGTTACCCAACAGTGACCTGGATCTGTTTGTTTGTAATGATCTTGGACAGGTTGTACTGGAAAACGGAATTTCCCCTCGTGTGACAATAAAGGATTATTCAATTCAATTCAATAAATCAAAACTTCATTTTTAATTCTGTTGGTAAGCTTAGATGTGTAAATTTAAATCTTAGCTAGACCAACAAGGATCAGATTTATTAACCATTGCTAGATTTTATTCTTGTGGTCCTCATATTTCCAAATATCAGTGGAGTGCCACCTTAAGCTTGCTGCACAATCATTTAAATAGATTTTAGTTTCTTAGTTTAAACGTAGAATCTCCTGCAGCACTCAGTCGATATGACCTGGAATATTCTTAAACACAAAGCCTGGTATTTATGACATTGTGAAATCTTGTCCTGGACGTTTTTTTGCCCCTCCCAGATCTTAACATAATTCAAAAATCAAAACTACTCAGACTTGAGGCCTGACCTCCTTCTTTAACCTAAATCAACACATATACCTGCGTTTTCCCCCATAATTGTGTCCATTTGCATATGATATTAGACTATTCAAGTTGATTCACCTGTCTGCTCCAAAAAAGTGCCCACACAGGTGTCAATGAAGGACTGAGAAGAATAACCGTTCGAAGTTCACCTCATCCTCTTTACCCCCACGTCTGCCAAGCCGTGTTGCCAAATGCTGTAAGAATCCAATTTCCCGATTTAATCCATTGTCTTTTCTTATTTGTCAAACATGCAACAGGGATGTGATTTAAAGATTCCTAATACCCAGGTAAAGCAGCTTTACAACCACATCCACTGGAGTAAGTCAAAAAGCCCTGAAATTTGTTGGGAGCTTTAATGATTTATACCAAGGGGATTATAATTTACAAGCTCATAAGAAAAATAAAGCATTAGTGAAGATAGAACGTAAATACAAGGTTACTAGTTATAAAACAAAATGCTTCATTTCTACCAGCTGCAAATCGATAAACATTCTGTCGACTCCAGCCATGACCTTTTACTGTGAGGCCCAGGTAATGCCGATTGGACTTGCATGTTGTGACCACGCGGATTAGACCAGTTGGCGTTGTTGGCAAATATAGATTCTACTGCCAGTGTCCAAAACAGACACTTATTGGTGGTATTGAGCCTACTACCTCATATGGATCACTTAAGAAATGCTAAAGAAAAACAAATGTACTTTTTTGCACCTTAATATAGGGATTTACCTTTCGAGAACAGATGAAGTCTACGCAATGGAGGTGTTGCCGATATGTTCTCCTCTGTAGCCTGACAAGTGTTAAGATCCTCTTAGGGTGGAGATTAAAGCCACAAATCCCAGCTCTGCCTGTATGTGTGTCTCCTTAATACAGCTTTAGCCTTCTGTAAAATTCCTGGGTCATTAGAAGTAACACACTCTACTGCTCCATTCCAGTGATTTACTCTGTGCTCTCACATTGTTACCCGGTCAAACAACTTCATATTTAGGATACTAATTGCTTTTATCATAGCACTCAACATTGGCATGAATTTCCCATATATGTTGGAAAAAAGAACCACCCTTTTTTCATGGTGGAATCATTATGCATGGCTCCTGGGTCTTTGTCCTTGTGCTGGGGTCGGGCATTTGAAAGGGTCGGGCTCCATGGTGGACTGGCCGGGCAGCGGACGGCCTATCTGACGGCAGTAGCCAGGGGGTGGTGGGCCTCGGGCTGGTGGGTTGGCCGCCCGGTGTGGGTATGTTGCTGGAGTATTTGAGCCAGTGGGTGGACTGGGTTCCTGCCTCGGCGCAGGGGCCCTTGATGCGCTGGTGGCCTCCCTCACTAGCAGGGTTGTGGTCACTATCAACTCAGGTGCTCCCCCCCAAGGAGGGGTGCTTGGACGGGGGGCACGGGATAAAGGGGCCGAACTCAACCTTGGTGTCTAGTGTCTAGTGGTCACCTCTGGTACAGGTGACCACTGATTAACTACATTTTATACCTGAGGGGCCCTGGGTAGGGGATGGGGGTGTCTGGCAGCACTCCCATGTCCCACCCCTCTGTTTTCTGCACATTAGAACAACATGCAACACCACATTCGTGCAGGGGAAGAGAGGCTAGGGGTCTTTACACACCCCTGTTTGCTGCCGTCTATCGGTGATTGGGGTCCGGGAGTTAGGACGGGCTGTCTGGTTCAGGGCCCGGGCTGGTTGGCTGCTCTTCCCACTGTGGGGTTTTGGCGGTTTGCTTGTCTCCATCCTAGAGGGTAGGGGTTACGACTCCTGGGTACAGGGACGATTTGCTCTGCTAGGGCATCAGTGCCTGGACCTGGGAGTATAGATTGTATATAGGGTGCATGAGTGAATGTAGAGCGTCCTCTCTTTGGTGTCTTTGTGTGCTGGTGTACATGTGTGTGCATAAGAGGGAGGGTTTGTATCAATGTGTCTGTTTGTCTTTGTCTACATGTCAGGTTGGGACCTCAGCTCCCCTCTCGCTTGGTGCATCTCAGGCCCTACACATAGTGGGGGCCCATTTACCCTCACTCACTCCCTACTGGTGACCGATGTCTCTGCCCACTGGTGCGTTGGTGGCTCTCGCTGTCTTGGGGCCCAGGTGCGGTCCGGGTAGGCCGGTGGTTCGGGCGGCTGGTGTGTCAGGCCAAGCTCCTCCTTTGATTGGTTGGGGCACACTTTTTTTGGGGGTGCCAGTTTTGAATTGTTGGGTGGTGCGATTTGATGGTTTTGGCAGGGTTTGGACCTGGCGCTAAAATCCGCTGCATGTTCTGTTGGTTCCGTGCCTGGTTGGTTCATTGTTAGGTTTGTCTGGCCTTGGTTGGGTGCCTGGTCCCAGCGCTCTACATGGAGCGGGATCTTGACCTGGGGGCTGGTAGATCTGGTGTCTAGCTACTGACTGGTCATGGCCTGGGGGAGCTGTCGCTCCAGTCTGGTTAGGGGAGTCGGGGTTAGGAGGTTGGCGATGGGGGTTGGCCCGGGGTGGTGGCTGTTTGTGTCGTCTGTTGGCCAGCTGCAGCTACGTGCCGAGAAAAAAGAAAACATTGCCTTAATATGACTGAATTGACCTTTCACCAGCCCCTAAATGACCATTGTCCAATCACACATCAAATAGCAACCATTACTATGCGAGCAGGTCTGACAAACATTGACTCTAAGTCAGATGGTGAAAAGCTGCACCCACAGCATTTGTAAATCGGGCACTAGATATCCCCGAGAGATTTTCTGGAGGAGTTGTGTTTTTTCAATGTGTTTTTCAATTGTCAAATTCAATTGGTTTGTGACGCCTAATATCCAACTTAAAGCCCAAGTTCACAACTAAGTTTCTTACAGCATGCAGACAGCAAGAGCACTCAGAGTATCTGCCCACTTACCAAATCATCATCATATTTGCAGTGGCATCATCATCACAGACAGCTGTTGTCTCTCTGCAGCTGCAGTGTGACTGTCAGAAAGCCTGAAACCACTGCACTGTGCTGTGCTTCATTCAGCAACATCAGAATCAGAATCAGAATCAGCTTTAATCGCCAAGTATGACACATACAAGGAATTTGACTCCGGCAACTTTTCTCTCCAGTAAAGAACTTAAATAAGTGAAATTAAAACGGAAATACAAATAAATACAAATAAATAATAAAGGATAATATATACAACAAACCAGGGTTATTGTACATTAAGTATATACAGCAGTGCAGAGTTTTAGTTCATTGTTCATGTGAATGGACTCACACTCTGTGACTACACAGAGTTCATCAGAGCGACAGCCTGGGGGAAGAAACTGTTCTTGTGTCGGGTGGTTTTGGCGTACAGCGCTCTGTAACGCTGGCCTGAGGGGAGGAGCCTAAACAGATTGTGGCCAGGGTGTGAGGGGAGAGTGGTGATTTTTCTGGCCCGCTTCCTGACCCTGGCCCGGAATAGGTCCTCAATGGAGGGAAGATCAGCACCTATGATCCTCTCTGAGGACCTGACTGTTCTCTGCAGTCTGTCCCTGTCTTGCCTGGTGGCGGATCCGAACCAGACAGAGATGGATGAGGTCAGGACAGACTGGACTATTGCTGTGTAGAATATGGTCAGCAGTTCCTGAGGCAGGTTGAACTTTCTGAGCTGACGCAGAAAATACAGCCTTTGCTGATCCTAGAAACCTGAAAGACTCCACTGTGGGGACTGACCTGTTGGTGATTATGAGAGATGTTGATGGGGGTCTCTTCCTGAAGTCCACTGTCATCTCCACAGTTTTGAGCGGATTTAGCTCCAGGTGGTTCTGACTGCACCAGAGGACCAGCTGTTCCACCTCCCTTCTGTATGCAGACTCGTCGCCGTCATGGATGAGTCCAATGACGGTGGTGTCATCTGCAAACTTCAGTAGTTTCACAGAAGGGTCTCTTGACGTGCAATCAGTGGTGTAAAGGGAGAAAAGCAGTGGGGAGAGAACACATCCCTGGGGGGCGCCGATGCTGAGGGACCGGGTGCTGGATATGAAGTTACCCAGTTTCACCTGCTGCCTCCTGTCAGTCAGGAAACTGGTAATCCACTGACAGGTGAAGGGAGGCACGGTGAGCTGGGACAGTTTTTGGTGGAGGAGCTCTGGGACAATGGTGTTGAATGCAGAGCTGAAGTCCACAAACAGGACCTGAGCGTAGGTACTTGCAGAGTCTAGGTGGTGCCGGATGTAGTGGAGAGCCATGTTGACTGCATCGTCCACTGACCTGTTTGCTCTATAGGCGAACTGCAGGGGGTCTAGCAGGGGATCCATGATTTCCTTCAGGTGGGACAGCACCAGTCGCTCAAAGGATTTCATGACCACAGATGTCAGGGTGACTGGTCTGTAGTCATTTAATCCTGTGACACTGGACTTCTTGGGAACCGGAATGATGGTGGAGCATTTGAGGCAGGAGGGGACCTCACACAGCTCCAGGGAGTTATTGAAGATCTGAGTGAAGATGGGAGCCAGCTGGTCAGCACAGACTTTCAGACAGGATGGAGACACTCCATCAGGACCTGATGCCTTCTTAATCCTCTGTCTCTGAAATAGTTGGCGCACATCCTGTTCGCAGATCGTCAGCGCAGGCAGGGGGTCAGGTATGGGGATGGTTTGGTGTGATGCTAGGCCTTTTGTGATGGAGATGGTGGGGGAGGTGGAAGGTGTGAAGGTTGTTTCAAACCTGGAGAAAAAGTCATTGAGGTCCTCAGCCAGGCGGGGGCTCCCCACAGGGTGGGGGGATGGTCTCCTGTAGTTGGTAATGGTCTGCAGGCCCTTCCAAACTGCAGAAGAGTCGTTGGCAGAAAAACGCTCCTTCAGTTTTGCACTGTAGTTCCTTTTTGCTGCCTTGATCTCCTTTGTCAGCTTGTTCCTGGCCTGCTTGTACAGGTCCCGATCCCCACTCCTGTAGGCCTCCTCCTTGTCCTGGTGTAGCCGTCTCAGTTCTGCAGTGAACCATGGTTTGTTGTTGTTGAACGTGCAGAAGGTTTTGGTCTGCACACACATGTCCTCACAAAAGCTGATGTAAGATGTCACAGTGTCAGTCAGTTCGTCCAGGTCTGAGGCTGCTGCTTCAAAGACGCTCCAATCATCATCTGTCCATCTCTTCACAGTTCTTACTACAGGCTTAGCAGATTTCAGCTTCTGCTTGTAAGATGGGATGAGGTGGACCAGGCAGTGGTCAGAAAGTCCCAAAGCAGCACGGGGGACAGTGCGATATGCATTCTTTATTGTGGTGTAGCAGTGGTCTAAAGTGTTGATGTCCCTGGTGGGACACGTCACGTGTTGTCTATATTTAAGCAGTTCAAGTTTGAGATTTGCTCTATTAAAATCCCCGAGAATGATTAGCAGAGAGTCCGTGAGTTTTCTCCACGTCTGTGATCTGGTCGGCGAGGGCCTCCGTTACACACGCCTGCGGTGGAATGTATACAGCGACCAGCACAAACGAGGCGAACTCCCGCGGTGAATAAAATGGTTTACAGTTTATGAAGAAAGACTCTAGGTGAGGGCTGCATGTCTTCTTTAACACTGTGACATCTGTACACCAACCTTCGTTAATGTAGAAACACGTTCCTCCTCCCTTTGACTTCCCAGACAGTTCCGCGCAGCGGTCCGCTCAGAACAGCTGGAAGCGCGGCAGCTGTAGTGCGCTGTCCGGGATGTGTTCACTGGACCAGGTTTCAGTGAAGCAAAAGGCGGCAGAACGACGAAAGTCGGAGTTCTTGGATAGGAGAAGGAGCAATTCATCCATTTTGTTAGGCAGAGAGCGAACGTTCCCCAGGTGTATGGATGGGAGAGCGGTGCGTAATCCCCGCTGTCGCAATTTAACGAGCACACCAGCTCGTTTCCCTCGTCGGCGTCGCTGTCTAAATCCACAGAGCGCTGCTGCTCCTCCAGTCAGAATCTCCATAAAGCAGTCTGGTTGATTAAAAACCGGTGAAAAAAGTCCGGCACTGGATAGCCCTATTTGTACGATAACATTGTATTAACTCCCCTTTACATTCCCAGTAACTGTAATGGTGTTGTAGTGCTATTCCTTTTTGTCAACTCTGCTAAAGTCGAATTGAACTGGCCAACTCTTAATTGAGCAAACACACCGAGATACTGCGATTTGACAGCTGAATTTCTCTGCATGTAAACGGTAGAGGCAGTTTAGCCAAGAAATGTACTGTGCTGCAGAACAGTTGTCAATTACTTTGCGTATTGTGCGTATTCTGCTTTTACATCATCAGCTTCACTGTTGCCAGCATTTGTTTACTATCTGTGTGACACTCTAGGCCAACAGGAAGAATTTCTGCACAAAAGGGTGCAAACTTTCACCTACCAGTGCAGAGTCAAACACACTTCATTCAATAAGTCAATTTTCTGAGTGACATGTAAACTTCATAGAGGCTCCCATTCTGCTTAAGGTATTACCCTTGATTATTGTAAAAAGTTTGATTTAGATGTCCAGGTAAACATTCTGTGACAGAATAACTAACCACAAAAGAAGTGCCTGCTTCAAAGTCTACAACTTCCCACATGGACAATTTCTCCTGGAGACAGATTTTATCTTTAGATAAGACTAGGTCATGCTCCCAAAATGGCGCAAAGTTTGTTTGGAGGAGTTATGATGAGGCATGCAAACTTTCAACATAAAAGTATAGTGGTGGTTACATCATGTTGACTGTATATTATCAGTGGCACTGATGCATTGAACAAACTGGATAGAAAAATAATTAAAGCTAATATACCATAAATCAAATCTAATTCCAACAGGCCAAAGATCCTCAATGTTGGACTTTTTTCACAAGTAGTGTCCATGGTATGAAGCTAACCAATTTAAATGAGAGCTTCCGATTCTGATTAGAAGAGCAGTGAAATATCAAGTATCTTGGTGGTAGCTACAAAAAGCATGTGGTTGGTCTGATACCTTGAATAGGGACATTTATCCAAACATATTTGATCATGAAAAGCCTCTGCACCAAGTTCTTGGTTTTACAGTTAATTAAAATTATTTGTTGTATAGGAGCCCTACTCTAATATAAGACGTGCCTTGCCTAAACACATCACTGAAATCCCAACATTAAGGACCAGTATGTTAACCTTGACCCTTCTGACAGAAAGTGTACTTAAAGGTGGAATTAAGGGACACATCTCCTCCCAGTGGACACCAGAGAGAGACAGATAACTCTTACTTAGTGTGTACTTTAACCTTGTGATACAAACAGGTTCTGTTGGATGAAATGATTTTCTGCATTGGACTGGGTTTGAGAGAAGCACACTTGATCAAACAATCTAGCAAGCTGAGGGACCCAGCAAAACCAAAACAAGACGGTCACATTTCCGTCCAAAGCTTCATGCATATTTTTCTTCTGATAAATAGAGATCACCACTGTTGTACAGTGACTAATTCGATGCTTGAGTTTATAACAGAACTGCCTGCAGGAAACATGTGTTTCTAGTTCATGTAGTTCAGTGCCATAAGAGTAAAAGGCCCAGACAACACCACTCACTCCCTTATCCTCCAATAAAACCTAATTAAGAGCTTGAGTTTGACTGGGTGTGGGCAGAAACTTTATGTCAAAGCACAGACTTTTACAGATAAAGACTGTCATTTACTATTTACAATCTGCTGTAAAACTGTTTTCATTCGTTTCTTTTTTATTCACGATTTTATTTATTTGAGCTGTAATCTTTTTAAGAAAGTAGGTGGAGTTAGTCAAACTTTGAACATTTGGTGGAGGAAATAACTGTTTTTTTCCTCCAACAAAAAGCTCTTACAGTCTAATGTAAAATGTAATAGTGCTCTGTTACTAGGCAGTAGCTGGACTTTATGTAATAGCCCAAAGTAAATGGTGCATAACTGTGATGTGGAAGAAAGAATTTACACAATATTCTGTTTTTATTGCAAGTACAGATCTTTTGTGGGATACATTTAAATTTAGCTCTTCTGATTCAATATTTTGCTAAATCAGTTTTCACTTAAAGTGCTGTTGCTGGTCTTTAGAGTCTCCACCTGCTTTTGGCCCATGCTACTTATTAAAATGGTTCCAGCTCAGTTGGTAATTTTCAACGCCTGACACATTTTCAATAAAACTTAGGTCTGAAACTCTCTGACTGGAATTTGTGAACAGGATTTAAACTAAACCGTCCATCATAGGTCTGGCTTTATGGTTAGGATTGCTGTTTTGCAGAAAGGTGAACTTCTGGCCTTTTGCAGCTTCCAGGTTTGCCTGCGTTTTAGCTCCATCCATCTAACCATCATCTGCTTCCCCTTTTCTTTTAAAAGAAAACATCCCCACAGGATTATACTGCCACCTCTATGTTTCATGATATGGATAGCTTGTATACACGTTTGATTTATTCATTTGCTTCAAACAGAACTTTGTACGTAAACCAGTAACTTCAGTTTTGATGTCATCTGCAAAGAACACATTCTTCCACATTTCTGCCATGTCATCTGGACTGATTGTATCAAATTGAAAATTAGTCTTAAGCAATGCTCTACTAGGATACCCTCGCATCCGTCTTTTCGTGTGGATATTACTTTAACATGTAAATGCTTAAAATATATTACTGACAAAGAAATCTTAAAAGAATTTGATTTTCTTGGTGATTTCTAGTTCTTTTAGATAATGAAACTGCATACAGTAATATGCCATAGGCTTTTAATACATTGTAATTAATAGCAAATTAATGTTTGTCTTTGTCACTTTTGGTTGCAATCTCTAAATAGAACCCCATGGTAGTATCTCTGGCTCATGTATGAAAGACAGTCAGATTTTAGAAATCAACAGTTTCCCATAAAGAATTAACGACACAACTACCAAGAAGGTCTTGGAAATGTTATATATTTGGCCAGTTTTGTGAGGAGAACAAAAAAGCTCACAATAAAGAAACATGTTCAGAAAGCATTAATAAAATCTTTCATCTAAATACAGTACCAGTCAAACCGTTGTGCTTAATCTTACTCACACAAAAAAATGGGTATTTCTGTTGACTCGTTTGACCAGTGCTGGACAGATTCATAAAAATGGTTTTCCTTAGAACTTAAATTCTGGATTTCAAACTTGGTGACCACAGAAGACTTCATTCTCACAACATCTAAAAAAAAAAAAACAATCATTCATAACACTTAAATCTTTTTTTTACACAGTGAAAGTCAGATGTTTTATGTATTAAATTTTGCTTTGCCTCTTAGAAACCACATAATATAAAAAAACATGATTTATTACACAGATTTCAGTGGCTTGCAATAACCTCTGGGGAATTTCAGAATGACTGATTTATATCATTGTCAATCATATTCTTTCGGCTGCATAACTAAAGCAAGACTAATTGTGCTTTTTTCTGGTCTTGTTTTCCTTTCTTGAAGGATTTTCGATGCAGACATGAGACCTTATGATGAGGTTTGTGACGTAACAGCTGACCTAGTACTCTCAGACCATTCAGAAATGATAGATTTCCAATAATTTGTCTTGTTTCTAGCTAAAACATCTCTACTAAGCTTATTATGGCTCATTTATTTGACCTTTGAAATGACCCAAAACGCCATACCCATCTGTAGTTTTCAGAGTTCGACCCTGTTTTAAACGCTGTCATTATTATAACAGAATAACCAACATAGAGCTGTAAAATCCCACATTGCCGCTGCCACTCTCTGGGAGCAAATGTCCAGCAATTTCTACAGTGGTGCATTATCCAATTTAACAAAACAACTTTGATCCAGCTTGAAAACCAATGTGACACACAAAAGAGCTTTTTATAAAGGTCATTGAACACCTGGAACTAAATCACATTAACACATTTTTTAATATAGATTTAATATAACAGATTAACACCATGTAGAGCATAACTGTGAACTGGAAGGAAAGGAATGCATGGTTTTCAAACATGCGGTATGTACTGCATGTGAATCCTGATTGCATGAGTAGGAAAAGCTACTAATCTTTTTTGCCAATAATTCTTTGCATTATACCTCAAGATTAATCTGAATGGATTAGTTGAATCGGCAAAGAGTAATCAAATCTTCCAAAAGGTTTTGATTTATATTTAGGTTTTGGACTTTGATTGGGTCATTCTTGTTTTTAGATATGGTTTGAGCGACTCCATTCTTACTTCCATTATGACAGAAATACTTTTTTTATGATGGCAATGGTGTGCTCCAGATGATGGACGTATTTTCTCACAAATTTCAAATTCACAGTTATGTCCTACTTTCTGTCTGTCTATAATATTCGATATAAATCAAACATCGTGAAGTTTGCCGTTTTGATGTAACAAAATTTACATTTGACTAAGAATACTTTTTCCAGCACTTTTTTGAGTATTAACTGGGGTAAGCAATCTGATCCGAAAGCAGAAACAGCTAGTGACAGACAGTCACTGGCGGGCGGACTTTTTGGTCCTGGTAGTACACATTTATTTTAAAAACCCTAACCCTCTGGGTGACCTGTTTGTGCCTCAGTGTTATAATTTAATAATTAGGATCCTGCTTGTGATTATCATTGCGTTACCTTAAAGTAACCACTTAAAGTATTTTGGGTCTGAGAACTCTTAGATGTGGAATTTTATCCTGAAAATGTGAACATGGCGAGAATTGATTCTTTTATCCTGTTCTGTGCTTCAGAACTCTGTGTAACATTGCGGTTTTCAAAATCTACTGTTTATTATCCTTGGATTAATCTGGAGGCTGTGAACATCACAGGCTATGATTCATACCATTTTTATATTCATTCCAAATCATTTAAATAATTCCTCATATGTTACTGTTGCACATGGTTGAATCAAGCTTTCACAAAAAGGAAATAAATATTTTAAGGGTGAAAATCCTACTTCAAAATAAGTGTATTGCTTAGTGGCAATAAGCAAGTACTAGAACGAAAATTCACCCCAATTGCTAATTTTGTCCTTTTTAACTGAATCTTATTTCATATCGTTCGGTAATATTTTTTTGTTCCAACTTAATTCCATTTCATACTTGTGTGCTTAAAAATTATATTCATAAACCAGTTGTTGTTGGAGTTTTTTTGTCTATGAAAAGGAGCTGTCTGCCCTAGATCATTTCGTAGCTATCATGCTTTAATTTTCAAATGGCTAACATTGCACTAATACCTAGAGGAAATCCTCCATGCATTTATCTTTAGTGGGATGGATTACTGTAACATTGTCTCCACAAGTCTGCCTGAAAAGTCAGTCAGACTGCTGCTGCTGATCCAGAGTGCTGCTGTTGGCATTCTCACTAGAACACTCACTAGAACTCCCTGTAGCTCAGAGAATAGACTTCAAAATATTTCTAATAGTTTATAAATCATTGAAGGGTTTAGCACCAAAGTATGTTGAAGATCTCTTGTCACTATAGCAACCCAGCATGCAACTCAGATCTTCTAATCATCCCTAGAATCAGAACCAAACATGGAGAATCTTGGAACAAACTTCCAGACCACTGCAAAGCTGCTGAAACACTGAGTCTCTTTTAATCACAGCAAAAAATTCCATTTGTTTAGAGTCGCCTTTGATCAATTGGTTCATAATAGCTTGAATGTCTTAGCAGTGTTATGTCCTAGAGTTCTTTATTTTTCTTTGTTTTGTTTTCTGTTTTAGTGTGGCTGATTTCATTTTTCCCATTTCATCCAAATCGCCTTGTTATGAAGGTGTGCTGTACACATAAATTTACCTTGCTAACTTAGGAACCTACTCTAATAACCAATGTCTTTAATAGGTGATTTTAGTGAGTGAGTGTCTGTAAGAAAATCAATATTTTCCTTACATTTAGTAGATAGATATTTCTTTGGTGAAAAAGGAAAAACTAAACCGAAAAACAAGAATGGTAGAGACAGCTACTCAGCTGGGACCCAATTTTAGCATATTTTAGCAAATTAAAACTAATTGAAAATATTCATATCCTCAGGATATGACACTATTTTAGGGAGATATTACATTTTTCACAGGTTTTCCCATACACACAATAACCATGCGTCTACAGGAGGTTACTGTGACTCTGGCATCCAAAATGCTAGTCCCTGTGCTTCTTTGGTTGTTTGAAATTATCCCGGGAGTAAAAGAAACAGCTGATACAGCGGCTTCAGGCAACTTAGCTCACCCTAATAAAAAGGAAAAGTTTAAATCCATACTTGCAGCTAAAAAAGTGTTTTAGGTGTCCCAAAGTTTGCTCAATAAGCTATTTCCCCCTTCTAGCTAGCTGTTAGCCATGGCTGCTTATGGGATTTCCCAATTTCCTCTACAAACTCACAGGATGTACATGAACATCTTTTCATGGCTATTTTAAGTTTTCCCCAGTCCATGTTTTTACCAATCCTTGAAAACTACTTTGTGTTTTGGTTTTATTTAACCCATATGTCATAAGATAAAAATGTAGTCTTTCAGACATTAAAAATCTGTTTTGTTCAGCTGGCTGAATTAACCAGGTAGTACCTAACCCTCACTTCAAAAATCTGAACTAATATGGCTTAAATTCATCAGCTGTTAAATACAGTGGAGTATGAAGTAGAGTATGAATCAAGTCAGGCTTGATAGAAAGTATGCGGCAGAAGACGCCTTTTCTTATAGAGCTTCACAATATACAGAATTGCAGCTGTTATCGCAGCATTACTTTGTGCAAAATGTCAATATCAAAGGATGCAATGTTTAATAGAATATAATAATTCAAGTGTTGGAGATTTACTCCATGCACATAAGTCTAATTTTTGATCATTTGGTTGGAACCCCAACTGCCTCGAAAAAAAAAAAAAGATTAACCAACTCATTCATTTTAATTCAAAACAGATTTGGAAGGTAAGGTGTGATAAGAAGAATGAAGAAATGCATTATCCTCTTATATATGTTATCTTATCTTTGGCACTGTAACAATTGTTGTTTTCTTATTAGAAAAATGTCCAACGTCTGAAAATATGGGCTTTTTTTATTCAAAGGAAGAAACATATGAAACCACAACAAGCAAAACTTGAGTAAGAGTTGATGTAGCAGGTGCATTTACTTGAATCCCTGCTGGTCGACATCATTGTGAAGACAATTAATATATATTTGATGTATTTTGTTACATATATGGATTTTGGAGGTCTCGCAACCTCTGACTGTGTCACTGGCACGGTTGCAGCCTCTACTGTGGGCTCGGTGTAGGTTGGTGGGACACGTCAACTCCATCCCCCCTGATGGGTCACTGTATTGCAGAGTTATTGCCAAAATATTTACGGCAACTGTTGTCGCCACTTCCTGCTACTCACATTTCAGTGAAGGCACTTGTAAAGTCTCACTGTGAAGCACCTTTTTGCAGCCCTAGCATTATATTAAAGTCAGTTTTAAGCTTCTTTTTTCTTATTTTCATTTTAAGGAATCTTCTTTCAATAAATAACACAAATATATTTTGACATCATATAAAGATAGATAACCATGTATTCATTACATGCATTTCATATAATTTAAATAATTTATATATACAGTTCTCCTTTGCACAAGTCCTCCCCTTCGCTCTCAAATGAGTTATTTCATTACAGCTTGTAGCACATCGGTTTGAAGTAGAATTCAAATGGACCCAAAATTTCTTCAGAGGTGTAAGTTGGAGTCAAACGTTGCGGTCTGCCACCACCACACCTAATCCTGTGGTGTGAGTAAAACCGCAGAAACAAAGTGGACTTCCACCCAGGTAGATGTTGATGGCGCTCTTAGTTCTGTTTACGTCCTGTGACGTCTCCTTGACAACGCGCAGACGCAGGACGTGTTTATGCGTATCCACCTCCAACCCACCTTGTTGTGAGACTGTGTCAGTGCTCGCACAAATGTCTGCGCCGTCTTGCACTGCGAGCTCCAGTTTTTCTCATCGATTCCCCTGCAGCGGAGTTTTTGGGGCTTTGTTCTGTTTTCATCTTCGCCCCGACATTTCGTCTCAAAAAAGTACTGTATAATATCCTGCTTGTCAATTGTTTTAACTTTAGCCAGAACAGTCACGTTCTCTCCATGTATGTCCATTGCGTTGGTTTTGTTCATCACCCACTCGCTATGGCTGTCACAGACAGAATACTCTCCACGGTAACTCCGGTGTTCGGCTTGACGCTTCTGCCGTGTCTTGTTTCCAGAAGCCGCTCCTTCCACTTCCCCACTTGTAAAGTCATCGGTGTGGTAGAGAGGAGGTGGCTGCAGCGGCAAGCGGTCACTCAGCACCACCCGAGGTGAAATGTATCTCTTGTGATTCCTCAGGAGGTCAGAGTTCACCAGCATCACTTGCTGCTCGACGGCCCCTTCGCTGCTCCCACCGCTGCGCCCCCCCGCCCCCCACTGTTCCACATCCTCCTGGTCCTGGAATGGTAAGCTTGGACCCAAAAGAGGGGGAAGGGGATCATGCTGCTCCGAGTCCTTGCTTCTCCTCTGCTGGCGGTGGTTCCCCTGGATCCTCTCTCTTGTCAGGTCGGCCTGAAGCAGCTGGATTATGAGGGAGTTTAATGGGTCAGGACTCGGCGACTGCTGCTGCTGTCCCTGATGGCTGCTGTTCATGCTGGATGCTTGAATACCATATAGGTACACAAGGACCATCACATACAGCAGGATGGACATCACTAGATTCACCTGCAAAATCTGCACAGACAGAAAAGAGACATTTTCAGAAATACATACATCTGGTTGCGCCCTTATTTCTTTCATTTACAGAGGTAAAATGTAGGAGCTTAAGTTATTTTGAAAAAGAAGGAACTTCTGTCTCTATATGTTTAAAGCTAATTAAATAACTGCAGCTGTATTTGCAGAAAAGTGCCGAACCGAGGTGGGTTAAATTCACACTTTGCACAAACGTACATGCACAGGTAGAGTACTCAAAAATCATTCTCAACTAAGAGTCATACAACTCTTCATATGTATGAAAATGTAACAGTCCAAAAAATTACTATTTATGTACTATATTAATATTTGGTAGAAAGGCTACTTGAGAAATGAGTGACACATTTCTGGAATGTAAAGATTAAAATGAAAAAATTGGTAAAATTAAATTATACATTAGAAAATAACATATTTTAAACAAAAGAAACATTATAGCCCTGAATAAAGAATGTACATTTTCACTATGTTACGTTTGTTCTTCATTAAGCCAGTCTACTAGTAGGAGGACTATTCAGAAATTATACTTAAGTAAGGGTGGTTTCATTTAGATGAAACCATTGCATTTACAATACATTTTAATAGTATTAATAACAAAAAGTAAAATGTATGGTGTAATAAAATTTGTCTTACGAGTGCATTTATTCCAAAAGGTTGCTCTAGTACCCAGCTCTGATTATTTGTAACAGAAAAGGAAAATCTTTCACAGTTTCCTTTCTAATTAAGAAAATTTGGACGACTCTTTGTTCATCTTTTTAACACCATGTACTGTGATAAAGTATTTTGTAATTGATTTTTAAGACAAGTTCTGTTAAACCTAGATTATAAAAAATGGGCCTCAGAACTCATTTTACGTTATCAACCTGACTTTGTGTATTTTTGTTTCCAATGCATGAGAATACTGCAAAATAAATTATCTGTGTGGCTTAATAGTTATGAACATCATTGGTGATTTCATATTTAAGAACATTTAGAAGGGCTGATTTTAACCCGCTTTTCTCACGCAAACATTAAAGACTCACTTCCCAAACGTGTCTAAGACTAAGCCTACATGTTTGGGAATTAACATGTGGCGTCTTGTACAACATGCCTTACTGCCATGAAACATCCTTAAGCTATAAACAATTTGGCAGCTAGCTCTCTAACAGAGCTTGTTGACATCTTCTGTAGCTTGACCAATTTAAATAACCTTGCCTTGTAGTTGTTCTTTTACCGTAGAATTTAAGAGAATTTCTTTAGAGAATTCAATTCAGTACATATTTCACAGTGGACAGATCCAGAACAATCTTATCACATTGTACGGTACTACAATAGCTTTAGTTTCTTTTTTTTCTTCCTAGAAGTTAAAGCTTTATCTGTTTTGTTTTTTCTTCTGTTAGTTCAATCTTATTGTTAGTTTTAATGCTTTTAATACTTTATCTCATCATACTGACACTGGTATCTGCCTTTTAAATGCTCATACCAATACTGGGCCAATACCGCTCTAATATTTTCGTATCAGTTTCGATACTGATACCATGAACCGATACTTAAAATGTTTATTTTTCACTTGAAATTTAGTTTTGTTGACATTTTTGTTAACATTTTAGTTTTTATCTAATTCGCCATCATTTGTTGGAACAGGCAGAGAAGAAAAAAAAAACCTGTCTTCCATTTCATTACATTTTTTCATGGAGTAGAAGTATCGGCACTGGTACTCTGTATCGGCAAGTTCTCAGATCCAAGTATCGGTATAATATTGGTTTGGAAAAAGTTGTATTGTTTTATCCCTAACATTTTTAAGCTAAATCTACACTGACAGTTAAAGTCATTAATCATTATTTTGACTAAATAACATCTGAACTTTTTTATCTGCATCAACCACTTGTGTATACAAAGTTAATGTATGTCACTATCAAACTGTGATCGAGTGCATAACTGGCCCCTGACATCTGGTTAGAGTAACTTCTAGTTCCAGTTTTGTGCTTACATATGTTACACAGTCCCTGACCCTGATATTTTGTAGTGCTTATCCAACTGTGAAATTATAAAACATCATGAAATTAAATAAATATCCACGTAGTAAACAGCTAAAAAGACACTGAAACATTTTGGTTGTTATTGGTCCCTCTAAAACCTATTCATGTCTGTTTTTGGTTGACCTGTCACTGTCCCTCTTAAGCCTTCTCACAAAAAAAAGATTGGATTTTGTATTGGACCTATATGTCCTGTACAAGTACAGGCTAACAGAAGAGATGAAAAGTTGGCTAACCCTGACCGATTTTTAACAGCAGTTAGAAACCAAAACACATCCTGGTGTGTCACAGAGCTGCTCAGACCAGGGATGTAAAAATCCTCATTTAACAGCAATCTGGGTTCACTAATTATCCATTTTCTTTGAGAGGAAAGGAAGTATAATGTATAAGAAACTTTTTTACATGGCATCCCACCTGAGATTCAAACTCTTAATCCTCTTAAGGAACCACTACAAACAACTTAAAGAAAGGAAAGGACAGAAATAATTTAAATAAATGGTAATTGGAAGAAACATCTGTAGAACTATTGTGTTAATTCTGAGAAGGTGCCATAAAGCAGTGGGCCTGATTTCAATGTTCAGGCTAGTCCACATTTACAGACGTGGACAAAATTGTTGGTACCCTTCATTAAATCAAAGAAAAACTCATAATGGTCACAGAAATAACTTTAATCTGACAAAAGTAATAATAAATAAAAATTATATAAATGTTGACCAATGAAAGTCAGACATTGCTTTTCATCCATGCTTCATCGGAATTATTTAAAAAATAAATGCATGAAACAGGCCTGGACAAAAATGATGGTACCCCTAGAAAAGAATGAAAATAATGTGACCAAAGGGACATGTTAATACAAGGTATGTCCACTAATCAGCATCCTAGGTGTCTACAATCCTGTAATCACTCAGTGGGCCTATATATAGGACTCCAGGTAGTCACTGTGTTGTTTGGTGAGGTGGTGTGTACCACACTCAATATAAACCAGAGGAAGCAAAGGAAAGAGTTGTCTCAGGAGATGAGAAAGAAAATCATAGACAAGCATGTTAACTGTAAAGGCTATAAGACCATCTCCAAGCAGCTAGATGTTTCTGTGACTACAGCTGCACATGTCATTCAGTAATGTACGATCCATGGGACTGTAGCCAACCTCCCTGGACGTGGCTGCAGGAGGAAAATTGATGACAGATCAAAGAGACGGATAATCCAAATGGTAACAAAAGAGCCTAGAAAGACTTCAAAATAGATCCAAGCTGAACTTTATGCTCAAGGAACATCAGTGTCAGATCGGAACATCCTTCGCTGTTTGAGCCAGAGGACAAATCATAAAAAAAAACAGACTGGAGTATGCCAAACTACATGCTGACGAGCCACAAAGCTTCTGGGAGAATGTCCTGTGGACAGATGAGACAAAAATTTAACTTTTTGCCAAGGCACATCAGCTCTATGTTCACAGACGGAAAAATGAAGCATATCTAGAAAAGAACACGGTCCCTACTGTGAAACATGGGGGAGGCTCGGTTATCTTCTGGGGCCAATTTGCTGCATCTGACACAGGGTGTCTTGAATCTGTGCAGGGTACAATGAAATCTCAAGACTATCAGGGGATTCTAGAGAGAAATGTGCTGGCCAGTGTCAGAAAGCATGGTCTCAGTCGCAGGTCACGGGTCTTACAACAGGAAAATGACCCAAATTTCTGTGACCATTGTGAGTTTTTCTTTGATTTAATGAATGGTACAAACAATTTTGTCCACGTCTGTAGGAATAAGTTAAGCTAATATATAATTGTGATGAAGACCTTTTTATTTAGACTAAGCAAGAGATCTAAATAGGGGGGTGAGTTCATATTTAAAACCAGATATTGAAAGAAACGGAAAAAACAGATTTGTTTTAAAGCCTACAGTGTTATTAATAATCTGTTGGAAATATAATTGTCTATTTGCGAGTGATAAACATTCAAAGAAAAATTAATGTTTTCCCATATGTCAATCACTACATTTAAAATTCTACTATATAAATAAGAATCTAATTTAGACGTCAAACAATCAACTAACCATAGGGTAGATGTTTTTTTGTTGTTGTTCATCTGAGTCCAATAGGGGTAAAATGGAAATGCTTCAGCAGCTATTTATGGCCTTTAGTATCAGACATTTTGTCTGTAATTAAGTCTGTAATTAAGGACACAGAAACAATTTCAGAAGAAATACTTAGGAAAAATATCCTTTATTAAGTGATTGAATTTGTCTAGCACTTTTCAACTCACTCAAAGCACTTTACAATTCCACTATTCATTCACTCTTACATGGTGGAAGCGAGCAATGATTGTAGCCACATCTGCCCTGGGGCAGACTAATAGAAGCATGCTGCCATATCGCTGCCTCTGGCCAACACCAGTAGGCAGCAGGGGAAGTGTCTTGCCTAAGAACACAAAGAGCGAGACAGATGGATCTGGGACTCCAACCGGCAATCCTCCAGTTACAAGGCAAACTCTGAACTCCTGAGCCACAGTCGCCCTACAGTTGCAATATATAGGCCCGAACTGAAGAATATGGAGAATAAGCAGCACTCCAACTCTTCAGGACCCCTGGCTTAAACAATTTCAACTGAGTCAAAAACATCTAGAGTGGACTTTTAATAGAATATTTGGTCTAAATGTGATCTTAGTGGGGAATTATACCAAAACATAGGCACACTGAACAATTCCAAGCTCCCAACTCTGTCGGAATAGTTTTGGGGATTGCGCCTTGTTTTTCATGACTCCAATGCACGAAGCACAACCCAGAAAAACATGGATGTCACCAGGTGACTTTGAACCCATCCAAATCCTAAATGAACACATTTAGCAATTCAATAATCAGTGTTGGGCATCTTATATTAAAAAACTAATTAGATATAGTTACAAATTACTTGTTCAAAAAAGTAATTGAGTTAGTAACTCAGGTACTACACTGTAAAAGTAATTAGTTACTCAGTAAAGTAACTGTGGCGTCATTTTTATGAGCTATAAAGCTCATAACGTTTTAAAACTAAGGCACACAATTTTGTGTAAAAAGAAACAGAGGAAAATCTGTCAATATGTTTTTCAAATCTATGCATCTGTTATATCTCACATTAAATAGAGCACTATGTAGCTGGCTGTAGACATTTTAAGACTGATGTGGTGTGAACCTGGTCACATGAACTGCAACCTAATAAAGAAAAATCTAATTTTACAGTAACATATTATTAAGAAATATTGTGCTCATTTTTAAATAAATAAATCGTTGTGTTACTTTGTTAGTAGAACTCACAAGTATTTTCTGGGATGCATGTGGATTTATCCAAAACCAAATCTCAGTCAAAACTACCGCCTTCAGGAGTGAGACTTCAGAGGTGATGTATCCACTCTATCAGCACAGTTCTGGAGCAAACAGCTAAAAAGTGCGGAGCAGCGTGGAACGCAGGCACTGGAAATTAGGGGTGAAAAGTTGGAGCGGGTCTCTGCTTTAAAGAAACTAATGTCCATCAAATATCCAACTTAAAACTAATTTCACCGCGGTCTTTACAGCACACAGTGAGACAGCTAGAGCTCAAAAGGCATCCGCCCTCCCCGCAATCCTTACCAACATCTCATCTTTCTTCAAACAGCTGAAGTGTCTGTCAGAAGGCTTTCTGACAGACACTGATGCTGCTGGGCTTTATTCAGCACGTTGTTGAAACGCGCCACTACTTCCCCAGTAACGGTAACGGCACTGTAACAGTGGGAAAAGTAATTCATTAGATTACTCCGTTAGCTTAAAAAGAGAGCACTTAGTAACTCCGTTATACTTAAACGCCGTTACTCCCAACACTGCCCATAAGTTTTTCCAACTGAACAGAAACAAAACTGAAGGAATTATCTTTGGACCTAAAGAGGAACTATCAAGAGTGAGCACACAGCTTCACTTAATACAACTACAAACTACTAATCAGACCTGATATCTACGTGTAATAATGGATGCAGACCTGAACCTCCAGGGTCACATAAAGGCAATGACAAGGTCAGCTTTCTATCACCTTTAGAACATTTCTAGGATTAAAGGAATGATGTCACAGAAGGACCTTGACAAATTCCTCCATGCGTTCATCTTTAGTCGGGTTGATTACTGCAACAGCGTCCTCACAGGTCTACCTAAAAAGTCAATCAGAGAGCCGCAGCTGATCCAGAACGCTGCTGCTGTTTTCCGCACTAGAACCAGGAAAGTAGAACACATCACCCCAGTTTTAAACTACTTCCACCTGTTGCCTATTGACTCTTTTTCAAATGTTGCATTTTATGATTTTCATTGTCTAATTATGTATCATATATGGTTTGTTTGCTTATTTAATACTGAATCATGTAAAGCACCTTGAATTAGCCTGTTGTTGAAAGTAAGTTATACAAATCAAACAGCTTTGCCTTATACCCATAAAGGATTTCCCATGACCATATAACAAGCTTAAACTTCCTTCATAAATAATGTATGTCTATAACTAGGTTACATGTAGACATACTATTGATGAATGCCTAAATGAGGCCTAAGTGTAGCATTACCATAGAAAGCTGGGGTGCATTAGGAAAAATAAATCGTAATTGTAGTGGTGGCCAAGATTTCATCCTGTTCCAGAGTGTGTTGGTAGCGTTTATGAGTAAGTGTAGCAAGGAGATGATATAAATGATCATAAGAAGCAAGTAGGAACAAGGCGAATCATTTAAAGCCTAAGTAACTGTCAGGAGATTCCTCACATTTTCACCATCAAGTGATTTCAGAAAACTTGTTTACAAGATGAATAGCCGTGGATCTCACACTGTGCTTCACACTTAACTAGATAATTGTTCTGGGAAAATGTATTTTTCATGTGATATTCAGATGGTACTAAGCCCTTAAAATAGTCACAGAACTGGGAAAACTGGAAAGCAGGCCTTTGAGATCGCATCAGCTGGCCTAACTACAGATTACTTTTATTCATTTACCATGGACCATGATGGCATTTTGATTTGCAAGGAAGCACAGGCCTTATTAAGGGTTATACCAGGTCAGTTCTCCATCTTAAATGCTGCTTTAACCAAAAGTAAATCACACCCAAATATTTCCTGATGTCAGTCAAAGTGCCACTCAGTGACTTGAGCTGGAGGGGAAAATATGGAAACAAAAAAGTGTCAAAATAACAGAATACCAAGAAATAAATAAAAATTATAGTTTTAAACTAAATAAAGAAAAGAATGAACTAAAACTCAAACACAAATTCCAAACATCATAAAAGCCACAGCTAAAAAGTTGTTTTAATCTAACTTCTTTCTTCTAGACAAGCTGAAACATCTCCCCCCCAAAAAAGGCCAAACATTTGTAACCCAGAAATCAATTGCCTTCTATTTTGTTTTGGTATTGATAGTCCACCTTGTATTAACTCTGATTTAGTTTATAACCCCTCTAGTTCTGGTGTTTTCATACTTGGAGCAGCCTGCACTCTTATAAATAGCAATCTTACAACATTGATTCATCCAGCTCCTCCTATAATACAGGTACGTGAAAACTATCCATGCACCTTGGTCTTTCTCAAATCAGTCATATTCTGTTAACTATTGGACATGTTGGTTCCGGCCGAATATATGAAAACGACATCAAAGGGGGATGATATGATTATGACTTGAGTGCCAGCGTTCCCAACGCTGCACCAGCTGCCGTTATCAGAGCGGAACGTTGCTCTGAAAGGAAACCTTTCCGGCCGGATTACGGCGCCGCACCTTAGTCATGTGACATCCGTTGCTCTCTCTCACCGTAGAGGCCCGGGTTTTGATAAGTCCCTCCACACCCAGTGTTCCAGACACCAATGGATCAGCCGCATCGCGTTCTGCCTTCAACCTGACTCGACAGCTGGGAGTGCGGAAGGAACACAGCGAAATTTAAAACCGCCAGCAGGAAGCTGCTTCGATCTCTCTCGTCGTCTGCATTTTCAGTTGTGATCAAGGAGAAAAACTCCCTGACCCCTCTCAGATACACATGCCGGTCGCCAAGTATCTCTTAAAACCTGTTCACTGCAAGCAAAACCTCATCCGAGCTCTGGTCGGCCGCCAGGGTCTCTTTTTCGCCAACCAAACGAATGGATTAACAATCTTCTTTTCCTTTTTTTCCCTCGAAAAGGACTTACTTTTTCTTCTGCAATCAACCATCATTACGGACTTTCAAGTGAGAGCGTTCCATTTGTTTTTAAGATCTGGGTTTGGAGCAAAGATTTTGAATATTTCTATGCATTCATGCTTCTTTTAACGTTTTGTTAATTGGTGTTGTGTTGAAGTTACTGTGTTTTCTTTTATTAGTAAGCAAGCAGTGTGTTGATTGTGTGTTGATTTGTTTCGATCTCTGTGTTAAGCCGCAAACCGGAGAATTTCCCAGAGACGAGGTGCAGCCGGACGTAGACTGGCCTCACCCTTTTGTTTAATCCAATAACCTGTTTGTTAGCCAAAAGATAAGCTCGTGATAAGAAACACACTGTCTCTTTGTTCAGAGATTGCCGTGATCAATAAACACCCCCACCGTTCTGCCATTTGCTCGCCACGTGCGTACAGGAAGTTCCCCGTGATTTGGTCATTGTTGCTTCCGGTGATCCACCATCTTTGTAGTCCTAGCTCTGTTTTTAGCCGCTAGTTAGCTTAGCATCTAGTTTAGCATCTTAGCAAAGCCGTTAGTGATATTGTTGTTTACTGTGTAATAGAGTTTAGTTAATACATTTCTTAAACTAAACAACTCTCTCTGCTTCCGTGAATGAGTGTGGTTGATGCATTACTAAAGGGCCCACCCTTCAAATAAATTCAATATCTGGTAACCATAGCAACCTGCTATTTGACAAATAGAGTCTAATTCTGAGGAATACACATATTTACCGGGTTAATTCCCGGTTGGTTCCCAGATAAATAAACAATTTAAAGGATTAATATAATTCATAATTCATGAATTTTTAAATAAATATTCGTTATATAGCCAGATAGAAAATAACCTTCTTTAATATACACAACAGATATATTATTTCTACATTTTTAAAGGCACATGCACACACTGTACATATTTCTCAATAATTTTAATACTTTAAAAAAATTTTAAAGTATCCTCCTCTGTTGCATGTGTCAATCTGGGTATGCTATATCATCTTCATCTTTATTTTTAATGCCTGCACAGTACTCTGGTTTTTGTAACTCTTTGTACATATTATTCTGAACTCTTAATTTCTGTTTTTTACACCTTCACACTTCTGAGTCTTCTATAATGTTTTTGTATTTCCTGCCACTTGCTCCTCCTCCTGCTGTTACAACCTAAAGCATTGGTTGTGCTTCATTTTTGCAGGGCCAAAATGTATAGAGTTGGAGCAGATAATTTAAATCCTGGTGTCTTTCATTTTTTTTGTAAACTTGCTTCTAGCTGCATTTCAAATACGTATGAGTGACAGGTAGGTAGCATGCAAAACCATCCATCGACGCAACAGGAGGACACAAAACAACTTATTTGCATTGAACTCTCTTTACCACAACATCTGAATTCCTTTTCCCTCTTGTGCCTCACAGTTCTGCACTATTCACTGTCGGTCTATCACATGCACTACTAAGGAAACACAGCAGAGTTTGTGGTTGCATTATGATGAAAAGATAAACACATAATTTTTGCTTCTGCAAGGCACTGCATGCTCTTTGACCCGGACTGACTGTTGTTGTTCAGACAAGCTTCTGTATCATTCACTACACATATTTATTTGACATTGTCCTGCGCTAAAAAAAACTACAACAGATAAATGGTTGAATATCCACCTCCGAAAAGGCATTGGATAATTTATGTTTAATTTATAAATGATGTTGCATGTTCACATGGTCAATGAATCCTGCTATTGTGATATGAAAATATGCATACCCATGTCTTTATGGAAAAAAACAGCTCTTGCTCCAGATGAGGTGATACTGACAAATGGTTGTCATATGGCTGCAGAGCTGCTTGGTGATGTTGTTGCACAACATCCTTTGGCTTTATATGAAATATTTATCTGAGACCTACAACAGATTTTTTCCGATATGGAATTCATATTAATTTAATACTGATTAAATCTGTTAGACAAAGTGGGCTTGACTGTGCCTTGTTTAACCAATGAGCATCAATATATATCTAAAAGCATGGCTCCTGATTTCCCCTTACATGGGTATGGGGGGGGGGTCAGGTCAGTGAGGGAAACAAGGACATACACCTCCCGCTCATTTTTAGGACCTTAATAAATAAATAATAAAATATAGTCCCTACGTCATGTTCTGGTTCTGGCCCCTGGTCTCCTGCCAGTGAGACTTGCCTGGAATACTCTGTCTGCATCCTGCTCAGATACGCTATGGCCAAGCTCATTGCAGAAACTCATATCCAGAAGATCCTTCTTTGCTCCATGTCTTAAACCAAAGGTAAGGATCGCCAAACAAAGAGTAAGTAAGACGAGAGCTTTAGTGTTTAGGTGTTTAGATTTTTCTTCACTTTGGCCATAGTCTGAAGAAGGGAAGATCCATCTTTCTCTCAGTCCTACATTCACTGGTGAACACAACATCAGAAAGCTTTGATTGTCAAACCACAGTCAGAGACGGACCCCATCCTGCAGCGAGCTATGAGTAGCTGTGAACTTGTCCAGTGCACCTTGTCATGGCTTGAAGATATGAAGAAAACCACATCATCCGTACACGGTGAAAACAAGTTCCTCCTGTTCCTAAACCAGATGTCCACTCCTCTCCACCACTAACCCCATATATTACAGACAGAAGAAAAAGTTTCTTCAAAATACTTTCATTTTGGATTACAAAAACTCTACATGTGGTTTTAAAACATAAACAAATGATATGTTTTGCTCTGATAGTTGGGTTGGTTGAGCATTTTCTTAATGACATTTAGAGTTGATAGTAATATTGGTCATTATTCAATTTGTGTAATCATATCAGCATGTAGAGGAATTACTGCTGACCCTGAAAGAAGATGCAAATCCACCCAACCTTCCATCACAAGACCAACAACAAACTAACTGACTTTTCAGGTCAGAGCTTAAAAGTTTGGATGAAAATTCATAAAAAGGTGAGATGTTAACTTTTTGGAACTTACAGGATGCAAAAGCCAAGCTTAAAGCTAAAGGCAAGGCAATTTGATTTGTATAGCACACTTTCAACATAAGGCAATTCAATGTGCTTTACATGATTCATTAAGAAACCAAACAAATGATAAAAGCATGAAAAGTAAAAATAAAAATTAGGAATTAGACAAAAAGAAAAACAGCGTAAAAGTATGAACATTAAAAACAGCAACTAAGCATAAAATCATGAGAAGCAATAAAAGAAAACAGAGAGCAATTATAGTAGTACTCAAAGGCAGCTATAAATAGATACGTTTTAAGTTTTGCTTCATAGATGCTCAGTGTTTGGGCAGCTTTGCAGTCATCAGGGGAGCTTAGTAATTGAAAGCTGCTTCTCCATGTTTGGTTCTGATTCTAGGGATGATTAATAAGTTAGATTTGGGTTTATAAAAGAGAACATATGCAGAAGCAATATTGTCTCAGGCATGTAATAGGTTAGAGGCTAATATTGTAGCTTCACACCATGTGAGCTTTTAACACCTAATTAATAGGATTGATGCAGATAATCACCTTTAAGGTGGCAACGTGTTAGCAGGAACACTCACAGGTTTCCCTGAGCTGTGTACCATCTCATTTCCACAGTGTGTTGAGTGATAAGAGGTGACATTCATTCTTGGTTTTATGCAAATGAAGCATTATGATATTAGGGAGTGTTTTAACATGAACCAACACGTTCTGTGAAGGTCTTAGAGGTTTGCTAGAGGGAATTGTTGGGAACATAGAAATAATATGGATTATAAATAGGCAGGTGAAAGAAGACACTTTCTCAACTACAAGTATTCATGTACAAAATTAATGGTACACTTTAGCATAGATATGTTTCACTAGAAACAATAATGAAAATCAAGTTTAAAGCACTGGAAAAATACACCAACAGAACAACTTGTTGCATTTCATAAATATGGCCTTTATAAAAGAGTGGTGAGCCAAAAGCCAAAACAATCTTTGTCTACAGTTTGCCTCAAACTCAAACCAAAGCACACATCTGCTGCAGTCAATTAAGACCAAAATGAAAGTTTGTGGCCTTTTTGTAAAATGCTCTGTGGCATTTCATAAATAAAACCCTGAAAAAACAAAAGCTTAAGCAGAGGTTCATCTTCATGCGGTGCAAGGACCCTAAAGATAAAGGAAGAGCTATAATATAATAGTTTAGTTTAAATCATGTTCATTTGTAAGAAGAGTGAAAGTCCATTTTCAAAACCAATTTACTTTATTTATGTAGTGCCAATATGCATAGCACTTTACAACACTGAAAAAACAGAATAAGGAAAACAAATTAAATAACTTGCTTTACTTGGTCACAATTAATTGAACTAAATGTATCCAAATTACTTCATTCAATTTATTAAGTAGTGACCAGATTGTAACCAACTTGTGACCCAATGAAGGCGTTTATTTAAGCTGGACCTGTATTTTCTTTTTTCAGTGAAGAATAATCAGTTCAATTCAATTGTAAATACATTAAAATCAGTTGAAAAGTTTTGCATATAAGAAATCCAACAGATTGCCTAGGGTTATTGACTGCAGTTCATGTAGACTCCAATCTTTTTGAGAATCTGCTGCAAGTCTCAAACCTTTATTTATTTTTACTTTTTTTAGAACTTCAAGAAGGTAGCATGACTTTTATATGACATAACTTTTACATTTGCAGTTTTCAGTAAGTAACTGTTTATTTTATTTTATTAAAATTGTTAACATATCAGGAAATAATATAAATTCCAGCAAATTTGCAAGAGCCTGTAGTGCCAATGGCAATGCAAGTCACACCATGTCATCAATTTTAGTGCGTGTGAGTATGTGATGTTTATGTGTAGTTATCAGATGATTACTGGATTCTGTTGAATGAATCATTACACCTGTATGGAGAACTAAGTGTAAGTTTCTCCTTACAGCAGAAGTACTGCTGCCAGTCTGGCGAGTGCAACAGTTTTTTCCTTGTTTGCACATTTTTGGGAAACATTTGCCTTTTTCTCTCACAATATAATCTAACTTTTTTTTTTTACCACTTATAAGGCCAGTGCATGGGAAAAGGCAGTGATGAGAAGGGTCCTCTCCTGTGACTGGCTCAGTCTGTCTGGACAGACTCACTCTCCATCCTCATTCTCCTGGATCTGAGCTCTCTTTTAATACCTTCTCTCCTTCTACCCTCCTTGATAGTTGCTATTTCCCGCATCACACTTAATTGTTTTCACTCTTATCACTTAGGCTGCTCTCAGTTTCTACAACTGAAATCCTTCAGATTTGACCCTCCCCAGTTACCAGAGGTGTGCCCCAGGGCTCTGGCCTGGGCCCCATTCTCTTCATTATTCACCTTCTTCCATTTGGTCATATCTTCCAGAAATGTTTTAATTCCTTATCAGTTCTTCACTGGTGAGAGCAAGCTTTACTTGTTTTTAAAACCATAATCTGATATTCTACCACCCCTCCTTTTTTTCCTGGTTAGCTGCAATTAAATTTTGGTTCACCTCTAACTTTCTTGAACTCCAGGTGGATCACCTAAACTATTGGTCCTCATAATTATCAATCATCCTGAGAGTCTGCATGCATATTGTCACATGTTTATCTGCAATGCTAGATATTATCCATTCATTCTGCCTCACAGTTCTCACCAGATTGTTTGAAAAAGGCTGTGAGTCGCTGGAGAAAAAGAGTCATTGAGTTGTATGAGAGGAAGAGAAACGGCTCAGAAGAGAGAAACAAGACCAGAGTGTTTTTAGGAGATTCTTTTCAATAATGGTGTGTGCTGAAAGCACAGGTCGGGCTCCCCACTTATTCCTGCGTTGCAAAGTTTCTAATGAATTTGTCGCATATCCCAATAAATTCACCGTGGTAAGTTTGGTATGCTATTTGGAAAAATTTATTTCAGATTCAAGAGTGGTTTTTTGACTTAATTCACACATGTCTGAGTAAGCCTCCTGAATCCTGCTCTCTGAGCAGCTGCACCTTCCTCTCCTGGAAAACAACTGAGTGTTCACATAGTGACGTATTTTATGACATTATGTAACAACAAGGAAGTGCTAGAGGTGTCTGCACCGCCCCTGCAGAGAGAGAAGACTATCTCTGGTAGATTTGAAAACACACCCGCTCCCCTTCTCAAAGCTCATAGCTGCTCTGGTTTTAGCAGCTGGAACCACTTTTTTTTTTTGTTGGAATTATACTTTCTAAAATGTCTATTGTACTGAAACGGCATTGAGTGTGATCAACTAACAGTCCTCCCACATAACCCAGTCCTGTCTGACTATTTTTTGATAAACTTTCAATTTACTTTACCCAACGTTCCTAAATCTGAAAGAAAATTTCATTACAGTGGCACTTTATCAGATGTCTGTTCCATTCTTGCTTAATGCATTAGAATAACAGAACTTATAGTGCATAATGAATAACAAAAACCAATATCCATCAAGAATGTAATAGAGAATCTGAGCATGTGATTATCAACGGCATCAGTCGGGAACCATACAGAGTAAAAGCAGCCTATTTTTATCTGATGGGGCTCCATGTTGCTGTTGAGATGCTGTTACTGTGTTGATCAAAGACTAAAGACAATAAAATGACCATAGGAAAGCTGGTAGCTGATTAAACAAGTGTTATAATGTACATCATGGAACTATTTAACTTGCTGCTGTATCTCACTAAATAAACCCTCATATCTGACTAGTTAACGTCCAAAGCAACTCAAACCAGCTCAGAGGGGCTAAGTAACTTTTATAAAGAAGTGTTAGGACCTCAGAGAGATTTAGACATTAAGTCAAGGGATAAAATACCTTTATATCTTCTGCACATAGCAATGACGTAAAAATATTAATAAAATGTCATAATTTAAATGATGAAAATTGATGCATATTTATTTGGACAAGTTTTGTTAAAATTTTCACAGGTATAATTGTCCATTTTGGATTTGTTGAAAAATGGCGCGTCTAATTTTTCATCATGGAATGCCGAAGTGCTCAAAATTAAACAAACAAACAAATATATAAATAAAACCTTGTGAAAAAAATGTCTACATGAATAAACAATAGACAAATATATAATGTGATGGTGAAATTGTGAACAAAAACTTAGCTCAGGTTCCACTCTCTCACCCTGATAGGCAGAGGTAATCATTCAATTAAAAAACATTATTTTAAAAATAAATAATTCAATGGGGGGAAAAAAACATGATAAAAACAAAGATGACTTTGTGAAAAAGAAGTTTTGAAATAAGAACTGATATAAATACATTTAAATGTCTAATAAAAAAAACTACTGAAAAAAACGTGTAATTAAATTATAGATACTTTTTTTCCATTAATAAATACATTTTCAAATGAAAAATATCTCATACTATAAGCTAAGAACTTGATTTGATTTCAGACTCAGGCCCCTTCTGTTTTGTGTGTGTGATAGAGAACTATAATTTCCTTTATGTACAGGTCTATGGTTGTTTTTTTTTGTTTTTTTTTTACTATTCTTGGTCATAATTTGATTGTTGGAGGGCCCAATGCATTATTTATTCACTCTCACAAACTGGTGGAAGCAAGTTACATTTGTAGCCACAGCTGCATGGGGCAGACAGAAGCGAGGCTGGTGAAGTGTCGACAACTCTACCACTGAGCCACAGCCGCCCTGGAAGTTGAAATACATATACTGGTAAAGTAAAGCCCAGGAGGGAGGAAAATAGTTGCCCCATGGCTTGTGTTATGACTGGCCACAAAAGAAGAAACAACTGGTTCTGAGAAAGAACTAATAGCCCTTCTGAGAGCAAATCAGGTATTATTATGGGTTTCTGAAATAACAAGTATAATAATTCTCAACCTTCAACTGAAAATTTCTACTTTAAAAAAGTCAGATACACAAATTATCTCATTACAGAGTGATTTAAAAGCTTCATAATAATGCTATATATGTATATATAGTATTATTATGGTTATATATATATATATATATATATATATATATATATATATATATATATATATATATATATATAAAACCCTCCATTCCTGTCTTTATCAGTTGATAAGTCAGATAAACATGCTATTGTACATGACACATTTCTTTAGTTCATCAATAGGGATGCCACAATACCAATACTGTTATTGGGTATTGGGGCCAAATGTATTCGTATGAACCGATACTTAAAACATGGACACTCTTAACAATTTCACAGAAAATTTGTGTTTTGCATTTGAAATTTAGTTTTGTGGTAATATTTAATAATATTTCATTTTTTTATATAATTCACCAGTATGTGTTATAAACAGTAAAGAAAATAAAACCTGTATTCCAATGTATTGGATTTTTTGTGTGGTAGAAGTATAAGCAATGGTTATCAGTTTGAAAAAAGTGCTATTGTTGCATACAGATAAGGAGGAACTGATACAATGATTTGTCCAATTAAATGTGTAAAAGTTGATACTGTTTATTTTACAGTATTTGCTCTGCAAAAACTACTCAAAGTATCAAATGATCTAGGAATTAGGTGGATATATATGTTTGAGACTCTTATTTTGAAGTAAAAAAGAAAGTAGTTATTCTGTTGCTCTTTTGTGGTGATGGTGGTATCTAAATAGATTGGTCAGTATTCCAAAATTTGGTTAAACGCACTCTGAGGAAGCCTTCAATCACTTTTTAAACTAATTATGTGGAAGCCTTTGAGGTTCTTTGAGAAGTTACAAAGGCTAAACACAGTAGTACATTTAAAAAGTACCCTGACTGGCTATTCATTAACCGCTAGCAATGCTATGTTTGTCATTTTCCTAACAACTTTTTATCAGCACTAAAGAGTTTTTTTCTCTACCTCAACATCTAAAATAATTCAATTCAATTCACTTTTATTTATATATCGCCAGTTCACAACAAAAGTCATCTCAATACAATTATACAAACATTCTAATCAGTTAAGTTTTCTATGTAAGGGATCCCAGCAGATTGCATTGAGTCATCGGCGTGAGGTTTTGCCCAGATCATGCAGACTCCAACCACAGCAATTCCTCAGCAATCCCTCATACTGAGCAAGCATGTAGCGACAGTGGAGAGGAAAAACTCCCCTTTAACAGGAAGAAACCTCTGGCAGAACCTGGCTCAGTACAAGCGGTCATCTGCCACGACCGTCTGGGGGTCTGAGAAGACAGAGAAGAGACAGCATGGAGGATTCTCGGTGACTTTGAGCATCATCTGGACCAACACTCCCCATCCAGCAGGGGGGAATTATAGCTGAGCAGGGTACCAGACTGGGTGGAGCTTCTATGGGGAGAAAAACACTGAGAGAAAACTGGGTTAACAATCGCATTAATATCAGAAAAAAATACATCTGGAGAGTAGTAGAAAAGAAAAGTAGAAGGTGTGTTAGGGTCAGTTGAGTCTGAAAAAGGGTAATTTTTTTCCCTAAATCTTAAGTCTATTAGCAATGTACGGTGTGAGGGAGATGGAGATGAGGAGGGCTGCCGGACCGGGCTGGATCCTCCCCTGGCCGGATCGGGCTAAACACTCCATCTCCCTCTACTCCCTGCCTGGAAATCCAGGAGGAAAGAAGGAGGTAAGTGGGTAAGTATTGTAGTGCTTATGCATCTCTCCTTGCTCATAGGACTGCGCCCTCTCCAGAATCTATGTATTAGAAAAGATAATATTATTGGTAAGTGATATAACTGGAGTAGATAAAGGTCCGCTCTTCCGAAGACTCTGGCATTATTTACCTCAACAACCCCCCCTGGCCGGTCCGTCGACCGACCAGTTTGGAATAAGGAGACGAAGGCAGTGCACTGACCAACCCACGCTGTCAGTAGCCTCTTTGTCCATCACTTTCTAGCCTTAAAACCTGGTGTAAATCTGTTTCTGTCCTGATTCATGATTCATCCTTTGTTCAATTCTCTAATCATTTTATTCTCGTATATTAATACATTACTGTTAGAAATCAGAGAGGGATTATAAGGTCTAGTGTCTATATAAGTAACTATAAGCTTTATCAAAAAGGAAGGTTTTAAGCCTAGTCTTAAAAACAGACAGAGTATCTGCCTCACAAACTAAAACTGGGAGCTGGTTCCACAGGAGAGGAGCCTGTAGACCTGCATTCTGAGAACAAAGTGCTCTGTTAGGAACATATGGAACAATCAGATCTCTGATGTACAATGGAGCTTGGTTATTAAGGTCTTTATACGTAAGGAAGAAGATCTTAAACTCTATTCTGGATTTAACAGGGAGCCAATGGAGAGAAGCCAAAACAGGAGAAATGTAATCTCTCTTTTTAATATTAATCAGAACTCTTGCTGCAGCATTTTGGATCAACTGAAGGCTTTTGATTGAATTTTGTGAACTTCCTGATGATAAGGAATTACAGTAGTCCAGCCTTGAAGTAACAAATGCATGGACTAGTTTCTCTGCATCACTCCTGAACAGGATGTTTCTAATTTTAGCAATATTCCGAAGGTGAAAGAAAGAAATCCTAGAAACCTGTTTAATATGAGATTTAAATGTCGTGTCTTGGTCGAAAATTACACAGAGGTTCTTTACATTATTACCAGAGGCCAAAATAATGCCATCTAGATGAAGTGATTGACTTAGTAGTTTCCTTTTTAAAGGTTCTGGTCCAAAGACAACAACCTCTGTCTTGTCTGAATTTAGGAGCAGAAAATTCAGAGTCATCCAAGTTTTTATGTCTTCCAGACATGCTTGTAATCTACCTAACTGATTGGTTTCATCAGGTTTTATGGATAAATATAATTGTGTATCATCAGCATAACTGTGGAAATTCATACCATGTTGTCTAAGTTGTCTAATACTATGATCAGTGAATGCAGATCCTTTTAAACACTGTTAAATATTGTTTTATCTATTATTCTCTTTTAAAAAGCACGCATAGGCCTTTAGAATCCAATTTCAAACAAGACAAGCTTAAAAAAAGAATCTCTGGAAAAATTTAATCTAGAATGGATTATCCTACACTAATCTGTGAAACCTTCCATGTGTTAAAACAAACAAAAAAATGAAAGGAAATTCCTTGTTGTCCCACAAATTTTGGTTAAATTATTTCCATTTCTTAAAAACTAAATAACAAGTATCATCTCGTGCTATGAGCTATACAGTATATATCATTACTGGATATATCATCACACTCCTTCTATTGCTTCACAAAAACACCGACAACCTTCAGTCAAGCAAGTTACACCATGTTATAAGAACAGCTAGTGTGAGGAACAGAAAAATACAAGATTTTTTCACATGAATATAAAGACACAGATTATAGCTGATGTAAGGTCCAAAAAAACCCAAAACGTTCTGTTCATTTCTGATTACACATATCTAGGGTGAAATGTTGATAATATCATCAAGGAAAAAAAGGTATTTACTGGCAGCAGGAAAATGTTGCCGCTAGCCAGACACACGTCCATGAGTCTTATTATCACAGTGTTGGATCAAAGCAGACTGGTGTAAATCTGGCAAAACTGCAGCATAAATATGAGTAGTTACATCACCACAGGCTACCGGAGGGTAGAATATGATAGGTTAATTGCAAAATCATAGTAAACCTTGCCTCAGTAGTTTACATTCCTAACCACAGGATTTACTTTGGTAACAAAAAGAACCTCCATGCTCACCTGTTCTTGTTGCTTAGTCACAATGCAGGACATAGGGTCGCTTATGGTTTGTTTAATCTGTGTCAGTTATAGGGATAATGCAGGATACAGTGGGATAAATTCAATAAAAAGTTAAATAATCTACCATCAATAATCATCCCTCATTCTCATAAAGTAGACAAGCTTTGAATCCAGACGAATCCAGTCCCAGACCCCAACAACTTTCTGCACTGGCAGGATGCTGGAGAGAGTTTAAATACAATTCTCCTATAAAGTTTTCAACTCATAAAATGTAATTCAGTTTTCAGTGTACTGTAATCAGATCTCACTAGGGATTTTTCTGGGTGATTTTGTTGAAATACTTCATTTTAGACATTACCATCCATCCATTACATCAACCAGCCAGCCATGAAGACAAAGAACCAACCAACTGAGCAACTAACCGATGAACCATCATATAATCAATCAATACTCAGCTCCTATTTTCCTTTTTTTCTGATGAAGACAACTGACACAATCGTATTTTGGTTAAGGTGGAAAAATAGATGTACACCTCTAAAACTGAATTGTTTTTCTCCACTTTATAAAAAGATTTGGTTTATAAACTCAAATATTTCTTGCTGGTTCCTTTGATTGTACTCAACCACCTGAAAGAAATGAACTTATCACTATAAAACAAGCTTTCCTGCACAAAGATTAAGCGATGATTAACTCGTAATCTGCCGATAATGGCATTACAGAATAATTTGAACACTTCCGCAAGGAAGTGTGGAAGAGGATTAAAGGATTTTGAGATGTTGGGATGAAACGGATTGTCACTACCACATCACTGTTCAACCTCTGAACTAAAGGCAGGCAGCTTGGTAATCTTCTCTATATACTGCTTTAAAATAAAAGCCAGCTGCTATTAAATCCTCTAAATGGAGAAATGAGACTATGAGAGTAGGGAATTTAGGACTTTGTCTTTACTTCCACATTCTGTTGACATATATTATTTCTATATGTATAATGCCAGGCTGGTTATATAAAGACTATGTCAATCAGTCTGCAGTTTTTGTTTTGCTTTTTTTTTTCAGGACAAATTTATGTTTGAGTTGGATTCTGTTGGATGTTTTGCGGTGTTCTTAAAAAGCTTAAATAATGCAGAAAGAGTCTTTGTCAGGACAGGCAATCAATCATGGCATTTGTTTTTTCAACCTCAACATGTAATGGCAGCAACCGCAAACATATTAATAATGGACCACTGCATCTATAGCAGCAACAAGATGAGTAATAACCAGTGGTTCTACCAGGCAACGGTACTTCCAAAGTCCCCTGCCTTTTACATTTTTTTACTGGGAAAAAGTTCCCCACTGACACTAAACTCACAAGTCTATTATTGATGTTTATTAGTCTGGAAACATTTTTCTCTTTGTAGGACCCCCTGGAATCCACCTAATGTTGGTCTTTGTTTTGACAACTGAACCAACAGGTCTAAATAGTGAGATGTGCAGATGTGTTTTCCATAGCCAAATGCATCTGAACAGTATTTTAGGCTGTGCATATTATTTTGTGGGTCCAAAAATCTGGCATCTCCTTACAAATTACATAAAGCAGAGCACAGTTTTTGATTCACTTTGTCTGCAAAGGCTAGAAACAAGTTACGTTCTGAATTGTCAAGTCTTAGATCAGAATGTATACATGTTGACGTTAGTCTTCAGTTTCTAGAAACTGCTGCCAACAGCTTCTTCGTATGGAATATATGAATTTAATTAAGATTCCAGTTGGTTGTGTCAAGTCAGATATACTTAAAAAAAGAAATATAAACCTAAATACATTTCAGCCAACATGTTATGAAAGAAACTGAGTAAACATTCAAACAGCCAATGAAATCCCCAGAAGTGAAAATAAGAGTCAAGTCTGATATATTCTTTGAAGATAAATTATAAAGCCATGTAGGTTTTAGCTGTGATATTAATGGAACATGTAAAGTAGGAAAATAACGTTAGCATACAGTTTAGCTTTCTTAGTCCTAGGTTTAGCTCAACTTCTCGGATAAGCTAGAACCAAATTAAAGAAGTCTTTATTGTCTCAGGTTGGTATTAGAACAAAAATGAAATCAGGCCAATTTTAATCTGAAGCTGTTCTAAATCTTTTTTAATATCACATTGGATCATACCCATTGAATAAACTGAGATAGTCTGAACTGAACTTGATTGAATGGGAAGGACTTTTATTTATCAGATTTTTTGTGTCAATGGAAACAACAGACCTGCATAAAATTGTAAATAATATAACTGAATGACAGATTAGGTCGTGCATTAAAAAACATTGGAAAGAAGCTAAAGGTGTATCCACCAGAATTCCCACGATTAGTTCTGTTGGGGGATAAATCTCTCTTGTTGAGGCTGGGTGGGGAGTCAGTCACATTTGTCTCAATTTCGAGTCAATTACATGATACAAAAAATCGCTAGGAAGAAATGTTAGAAACTGTCAAAGCACACATAAAAAACAAAGTTAGAAATTACTCATCTTTCCCAGCTAAGAAAATACATTTTGTGAAACTAAAAGCGTCACAATTCAAACTTTTGACCCAAAATAGATATTCGACCGATAATGAAACCCACGTGTGTTCTGTACATTCATGGCATCACCTCTAGTCAATATCAATTATCATCAAACTCTAAGATTTTACATAAACACAGCCCTGACCTGCTTGTTCAAGCCTAACCTTCCTTGGATTGTCTCCACAGGAACTTGCTTGTTTCAGGAAAACACAGCTTCATCATTTCGAGGTCATAAAAAAGGAAGATGAAGTTACCACGGAGAACCCGGTTCTGAGCCACCCCCCCATCCCCAGTCGGGAACGTTTAGCGACAGGCTTAGCACTGTGAAACAGCGTGCCAAACCCTGCAAATCCTCCATTAGGGATTTTCACCCTGCAATGTCTGAGCCCTATCCCTGCTGTCCAATTGACTCCAGATGTTTCAGCATATATAAGCCACATCCAGGTCAGTCTGTAGCGGAATTTACAGCCAAGCATTTGGCCCATAAATAATCATTTTTCAACACTGAGAACCCATTAAAGAAAACTGCTAAGGACTGACTCAAATAAGTATGAAGAATGTCAGAAATAATAGCCCTGATCATCTATCCAGACCTTGTAATATGGCAAGTATTTACAAACAGACACAGTCACATATTTCTGGAAATTCTATTTTTTTATTTTATCAGTGGAGGTAGCTAAAAGGGAAATATAAAGGAGCAATATTGCAGCTCATCTAGCCGGACTTTATTAATCCATTTTCTCTATTAGGAATGGATCGTGATGACATTCTCAGTATCACAAAATCTAAGTATTTATTTTAATATTTTAAAGGCTATCTTTTTGGTTTGGTTTCATTCACCACACTTAGATCTGATCACTACTCGAGCAGCATCCACATCAAGAAATCACTTAATTAGAATGAAAATATGAAGTAGGCTAAAAGAGCTCAAAAAAGCACATCTACAGAGAGTTATTTTTTTGAAAATGTAACATTAACAGTGCAGAAAAAGGACTTTACACTGTACTTCAGGTAAAGTTGCTTGTGGTAATGGGATGGTATGCGTGTGCTTTGTTGCTTTTGGATCTAGATGATTTGTCAGCAGAACTGGTCTTCAGTAAAAACAATTCTGCAAATGAGAAAATGTCAAAAAGTCTCCACAAAGACCGAAAAGACTGACTGACAAAAATGCTCAATGGAGGAATAGTATAACAAGTTATGAAGATAACCGGAGACGGGAAGATACAAATTATAGCAAGAAAATCTGTAAAAAAAACAAAAAACGTTTTGAGAACATTATATAACATATTGATCATTACAGTTATAGATCTATAATATGTTTTTTTATTATATTTTTTTTAGAAAGTAAAGCATGAAGTCAAAGAGGCTATTGATACTTTTTAATCGGTTGGCGTTTTGTGTTGTTTAAGTTATATGCTTAACACACATATCGCTCTCATAGTTTACTAAATGTATGTGCTATAAGCTGTCCATATTTTCACACCTTAACTATTCATGTTTTTGAGATATGAAAAACCTACAAACAGAAAGCCAGGAAAAAGCCTTCTTCTACCCAGTTGGTTGGCAACATGTGGGGGAGGAGGAACAGAGATCTCTACTATGCAATAAAATCCCGTTTCAAAAAGGCCATGAAAAACTGTAATTTTCCGGACTTTGTCTTTTTAACTTTCGAGTCTGATAAAATATATATTGTACGTATCAAAGGCTGCTTCACACTGCTTTCGTTTCACTATTTTCTGTTCAGCTTCGTCGCTTTAGCGTATGTGCGCAGAATCCCACACAAAAGACGAGCCTCTTTGCAAGAATGATTTTGTTCGGGGACACTCTGCACTTTTTACATCATATCCAGATACAACCCCCCCAGGCGTGCATCAGGATACATCTGGAATATTTTTTGCCATGTCAAAGCAGCTGAAAGGTAATGTTCCGGTAAAAACCGTAAACTCCAGAGTGGCTATCTGAAAATGGTAGTACTATACTATACTATTCTGTACTATGCTATACTATACTATACTATACTATACTATACTATACGGTAGGGAACACTGTTCACTCCAATATGCTCCCTGCTATCTTAACAAAACCTTTATGTTGTAGGAATGGCTTTGGATGCATTATGAAATGTTCATTTTTTAACACCTGATACCAGTAACTGGCACATACCTTCTTTATTCCACATGGTGGGCATCAGGGCTGTACAGTTTTACATAAATGTTCTATTTTTTATAGGTAGAACTTGTGCAACAACTTTACATTCTGCTTATTTTGTACTGTAAGGAAGATGCAACTGCAATATAGGAAGGTACAGTATGGGATGGTACGTCACAGACCTACATAGTGGCTGTAGAGCTGTGCGATATGACAAAATATATCATCAGGACGATAGAAAATGTATATCGTCTTATAAGAATCTCTATCGTTTAAGCCACGAGAGAGTTTTGCGACAGTAATTTACGTCAAGATGGACCTTATGGCATTTCTGCAATACATGAAAAAATCGGAGCAAGACGGTAACCAACACGTTTCAGACCAGGGATCTAAACAGGATTATCAGACAACCCAAAGTTGATCTCCCTGCGTGTCTCACCTTCTCGCCCAACGCGCAGCTTGAACAGAAAAAAAGCGTCTCGGAAAGACCGATACCGGCTCTAAAAGCCGTTACAGCATCTGTATCTTATCAGAGCTTACGACTCGACTCTGCTTTTGCTTATTGACTCTCTCTGTATTCGTTTTCATGGTTCTCATAAAATTGTGTGTTGAAGTAATGAGATGCACTGCAGTTGGTTTTTAGAGATTGTAAAATACATTTTGTCTCGGTTCTCCAACTTTTTTGTCTGCGCTACAAAACCAGCAACTTCTGTACCACTATTACTACAAGCTAAAGTAAAGACAGTCTTGAAAGAACTTATTTGCTCATTGCTTTGCTTATCTTTAAAGCTCTGAGGTGCTGAAATCAACACATCAAAATTCAGAGCAAATCTTAGTGGTTTGAGATATCATTTACAAACATTTTTGTACAATTTTGCCCCTCATTTTTTTCAAACCTTAAAATGCAATTTTACTTTATTTTACTTTATAATAATAATAATAATAATAATAATAATAATAATAATGTTATTATTATTATTTTTTATTATCACATTTTTCTGCCACTTTGATACTAATACACATGAGGGACAATAAAGGCTATTCTTTTGTAGTTTATCACAGTTTGTGTAGTTTTGGTAATCTTATTTGAAAAAGGTACAAATATAAGGATGGTAATCCAATCTGATCTAAATGGATTGATTTTATTATTCAAACTCTGTTTCGAATTTATAAACCAATACATATATATGCCATGCCTTCTTTCTTCCATCTGGTTTGAACCAATAGAGCACTGACACATGAATTACACCGTCTACTAGTAACACAATACTTGAGGCTACCCTTTCTGACTTCAAATTCAATGATCGCTGCAAACGTCAAGTGCAAGATTTATTAGAAAGTATGAAAGTTGCACCCTTATAAAATAATAGTATGAAAATGGTTTAAGGATGTGCATTGATAATGAAATGATTAAAAACATGAACGTTTTAAGCAGTGATTCTGTTTTATCCATGTTAGAAATTGTTTCATTAGGTTGTACTTGGTTTCCAAAGAAACAAATGCCAGATGAAATGTCAGTTTTTACATCAAATCATCATTAAAATGTTCCTAGACATGTTTTCCAAAATTACATTATTCTATGGGCATAACTTGATCTGTGGTGTAGCTACTGGCCTTAATTAATAACACGTTCTACCCAAATAAATCTGACACCCAAAGCGTACACAGGGATTTTGCTGTTGCGTGGCTTGTGCTACCACATCTCCTCCAACTCTCCCCTTTCCCATCTTTGAGCCCCCGAGGGTTTCACAGTGAGTGCAGGGAAGGGCAGAATTCCAGTCATAACAGCGATTTACCCTCTGAATGTTTCGCAGCCCTGAGCCAGGTGACTCATCGGCATTCACGGCTGATTATCTCTTGAGAAAACGGCTTTGTGCCCATGCATGTGTTGACGCACAAAGAAAGTGGCTTTGTTGTGGTAAGTGTTTGTGTGCGCCGCAAAGATGGGGGAAAGTGAAGCTGTAGCTTGGACGGTGAACCACGATCACGCCGGTGGAGCACGCAAAAGAACATTTCCTAGCAGGTTTAGGTCACAGTCTAACATGTGAGGACAGAATGTTCATCCATCCACACACACCTATAGGTACCTATTCCCTCTCATAAAGGATAGCACGTCAGAACCAACACCTTGAAGGAAGTAAAAGTGGACTGACTTCAAAAAGAAGGCAAAAGATAACATTTATGTTGACTCTAAGCACACTGCAAACCATAACAAGGTTCACATTAATTCATATGACTTTTAAGTAACAACGTAAAGAACATTGGCATAGTTAAACTATGACCTAAGATACTAAAGGGGGTCGTTTCATGGAAACTTACATCAACCACTTCCTTTAAATGATAGATTGAGTTGTACTAAATCTAGGGGAACTTGGAAGAATTTGGACTTTTGCAACCGTTTTATGTCCGTCAGCAGCTTCGCTCATTTGCAGAAAACCACACTAAGTTATAAGAAATGAGCACCTATTCTAACTCTAAATATTTCAGACAAAAATGGTGGATGCCAAAAACTAATTTTTGTTTCTCTCCTGAAATTAATTTATAAATCCAATTTTGGAGTGCAGTTAAAGGATTTCACCTCTCAGGATGAAAAATGTCTAACACATTTAATCTGTGTAACACAAACGGAGCAGGTGGAATGTGCATTTCACAAAATAGTGGGTTTCATGATAAAAGAGCATTATGTTGAAATATTGAATAAACAAAACCTCTGTTTGGGTGATAAAGTCTGGGTGCGAATGGATCTTCTAAAAGGACAATATCCTTAGATTTACAGCCAAAGTAATTATAAAGTGGGGTTCAGACAACCAAGTCGATGTTTACAAGTGGTCGTTACAAACCTCTGAGTTCAGTCTGGGCAAGACATTTGTGTTCAGAGCTGAAAAGGTGTGTGAAAGCAAGACAGCCTCCAAACCTGACACAGTTAAACCAGTTCTGTCATGATGAATGCGGCCAAATTCCAACAAACTACTGTGACAAGCTTCTGGAAGGAAATATTGTGACGTGACTGTGGTGTTTTTAAAGCAGAGAAGCAAGATCAGCTGTATGGACATTTTTTCAAGGTGTTGAAAGTAAAGAAAAAAACTGGATATTGACATAGGTTCATACAACTTCTAACAGAAATCTACCATTGCTGCTTCTGAAATTATTTAACGTATCTGCAATAGCAGATGTAATTCTGGTATTTGTAGGCAACTGTGGCTCAGGAGTTGGGTGTTTGCCTTGTAATCAGAAGGTTGCCGGTTAGAGCCCCAGCTCTGACGGTCTCAGTCGTTGTGTCCTTGGGTCCGTTGCCTACTGGTGTTGGTCAGAGGCCCCGGTGGCGCCAGTGTCGGGCAGCCTCGCCTCTGTCAGTGCGCCCCAGGGCAGCTGTGGCTACAACGTAGCTTGCCATCATCAGTACGTGAACGGGTGGATGACTGAATGTAGTGCAAAATGCTTTGGGGTCCGTAGGGACTGAGTAAAGCGCTATTCAAATACAGGCCATTTATCATTTATATGTGTTGCCTTTACTCTTATTTAGATTTTAAATATGCAAAAGTTCTTATTGTGCATTGTACTTTTTTATCTTTTGCTTTTCACCAACACTGGGAACATACCAACATGGTTAGTTCGTCAGGCCAGCTGTTCAGGTAGCTTGCAGTAAGCTGCTTTAGGGTCATTCCGATTGTAAAGGAATACTTGAGCTTGACACACACTTTGCTCATTTTAGTACCTAACCTCACCAAAAAGTGTCAATTCATATGTTCAGTTTGTAAATCATTTGTATCATGCATAATTTGTAAGATAGTTAAAGCCTTAGCTTTGTCTGGAGTACTAGCCATACAGTCAAAACAGCCAGAATAGGTGATGGTAAAGTGGGATCATCAGAAGGGGAACCATCTTTTGTGTTTAGCAGAATCTGACCCAGCTTATAGACTTTTAAGACTGTTTCAAAAGACAATGCCGCCGCCATCAGTGCTATCATCAATGCTGGCATCAGTGAGCTTTTTGGTCATTCATTAGTGCTCAGCCTGCGGCGGCAATGTGTTGCGATAAGGTGTTTTTCACAGAAGATTGTGCAATGGCAGGATAAAGGACGCTATGGGGATTGTGAACGGGCTCTCAATATGCATGGTCGCTTAGATACCATGAGACAGAAGAGTCCCACGTCATCCGTGCATCACTCTCGGTTGTTGCAAGGCGTGATCTTCATTCATAAGTCCAGCATTGCAGGAATATTTAGGTAAAGTTACAATGAGGCTTTCTGGCACGAATGCCACAATGGTCATGCATTGGCATGTTGCCACGGTGCATTCAAAAGACACACTGTGCCACTGTGTGTTTTGAAAATGCCTACAGTGATGAGAGACTGTAACCTCTACCAAGAGAAGGTGTCTAAATTATCTGGATTTTATCAAGTTCTAAACAAATTCATGATTTGCCACTCAAAATCTAAATAGACCACTAAAACTCTAGCTACATAAGCAATCTAAAACTAACATATAAAGGGGGAATCATTTTTTCCATTTGTCTGTATTAATAGTAACATGCTGAAGTGTGCATGAGTTTATTGTTTTTAAAATACTAAATGTAGAGACCCAGCAACAGGATCACACTTTTATTGGAGAACTTAGTCAGATATTATGGAGAATATGGTTTGATACATGTTTGATACACAAGCCTGTATACAGCCTGAACTAACCTTTTTTTATGAAACAGGTAAGCAGTAAACTGCTAAACTTTCATCTGAAAGCAGCTTTATTTACCAGATATTAACGTCATTCAGCATTGTAATGAGATGATACATGATAAGATGGTGACTGTGACATTAAAACAAAGACAAATATATGCCTTTTTCAAAATCACATTACAATTTCTTCATTAAATTAGTCATAATTAACAGTAATATTTAGAGTGTAGAGGCTTTGGACTAACTCGGCATTCCATCTAGAAATTGAGTTGATTCAAAACATTGTTCAAAAACTAATTCAAGTCTGTCCGTCACTGAAGTTAGATAATACATTATTGTCAATGTAAAGAGTGCCATATCATTACCATAGAAGTGTAATCATTTTCTGACCTTTTATGCTCAATGGATTTTGACTCTTACCAAAACAAATAAATAAATATTAAAAAACAATACCAAGATCAAGTCTGTGTTCTTTAGAAGTAACAGTCCCTTTTAAGTGGGCAATGAAGCAAAACTATGAATACAAAACATTTGTCACAGAACCAGCTAGTAGCTAGTTAGCTAGTAATGCAGGAGTTTAGTCCGTTTGTTTCTCTATCACAGGCTTATAGTACTCTAAACCGTATTGGTACACTTTCAAGCCTTTAACTTTTGTATGTCTTCCTTATTCACTGCTTCTGAAAAGTATCAATCACGCTGTTATTTTTTTCATACTTTGTCACGAAAAACCTCAAATTTCAATGCAAGTTGTCTGTATTTAACCATTAAATGGTGTTGGCAGTATCATGAGCTGGTGATGCTTTTATTTTACCATTGGATTGTGGAGTTGGTCATAGACGATTGAAGGACAAATAGAGCTAAAAACAGGTTGTAAACGAATTGAGGCGAGGGCAGCTGTTCACCTTCCAGCAACACAACAACCCCAAACATTCCATCTAGTTTTGTCTGAACTTGAGCTACTCTGTACTGAGGGATGAGAAAAATGTCAGTCTCTATATGTTCAAAGGTGGAAGAGAATATATCGACAGACAAACTGCAGCTGAAACTGTAGTAAAAGTTGTTTTTTTATGTAGGTTTCAAAAACTGAACAAAATAGTTCAGAATGTTTTGAGGTTAAATGTGGCAAACACAATTTCAAGTGGTGTGAATACTTTTGCATGACACTTTCTGTTTGAGACAGCATTTAGATCCTCAACTCTAACTTTCCATCTGTGTCTTTTGAATGTCCAGATCTTGAATTCCCACTTTGTCAGCGCTGCCAAGTTGGACATAGACCTTGGTCTAACTCTGCGGTTTTCTTTGAGTGTTCCTAAGTGCACAGTTTATATCTGCTGAAGAGAGATTCAGGAAGAGGTTGCAATCCATCACAGTGTGAAAACTATCATCATAACAGAGGCACAATGATGAGGAAACATATTTTAGATGCCACACTTCAAACAAGTAAGGCAATCTGAGAAGTGAAAGCAGCTGCAGGATTGTTTGTGTGGCAAAAGCGAGCTAGCAGTCTGTTGACACTCAAGTTGAGAGTGATTGCCATAGCTTGATCTGTTAAATAAGCAAACAAAGTGGTTACTGGTTTATTCCTTGTTTGAAAGAGAGGAAGTAACGCAAAAGTGAGGGCCATAATCTATGTTTGTTTTCTACAAACAGGCTGAACAGACACAGTATGGGAGCTTGGGGTTACACTTCCTTAGGGCTTCTTTAGGTACAAAGGAAAGGAGTCCACTGCTACCTTGATGTGGTTCTCGTTGTGCTCTACATCGGACACAGCACACCATGTCTGACAATCCAAACACCTATGTTAATCATTTTTAATGGTCTCAATTCTAGCTGACCTCTTTTTAAAATTGATCTTCAGCTTCTTCTGAAGTTGATCAATCTCTTTGATCCACAGCTACATTTAGGCAAATCTTAGATTACAACCCATTTCACCCCCTTCGAAGACGGGCCTGGTGAGAGAGCAAACATACCCGGAGCTCAGGAGCAAGTTTGACGATCGGGGAATGTCCAATGTGCAAACTCGGTTGGAGTTTGCACATTGGACATTCAGGGTTAAATGGATTGTCAGCAAAGGTTGGGTGAGGTAGAAAAGGGACTGAGCTGTACTAGTTTACCAAACAAAATCAGACAAAGAGATCAGGGGAGCTAATCCAGCATCAAGCCTAATACAATCACTGAAGCAGGAATAGACTGTAGGGCTCAGCAGAGGCTTTGCCATGTGTGAAGTGTTCCTCCATCCTGAACTCACACACCACTCACAAGATTCAGAAATGGTAGTGGACTCAAAGAACTCTAACAGAACCTAAAAGCTTAACGATTTTGTTTGATAGAATAAGACTCAGATGATGTTACACTGGAGTGCTTGTTCGATGTGTTATGCTACATCTTAAGGAGCTTAATTCTACATTCTTATTTTTGCATTTTTAAAAGTTACTGATACCGACAACATTCCTCCTAGGTAGAGATGTTTCTAAATACAGTAGTTCAGTCGTAAACAGCAAATGTATCATTACAGCAGAAGTAGGTCTGTCAGAACAATAGGTCTAGTTCGACAGTGACGATTATGATAACCAGAAGCCTTAGTCTGACATCTGTCTTATATATAAAGGAGGTATGTGGTTATCTGTTCAGGAAATAACTGCTCAGGAGTGTCAACAACACAACCTAAATTTGGATTTTATACACTATTTTTTCTATTAATGCTTCCAAACCAACCAACACTTTTACAAGAGCATCATCCGACAGAATACAGTCTTCGTGTTTGTGCTCTGAATGAGTTTTCATTGTAACCAGCATCAGCTTTGTTCTTGGGTTTTGTAGATCATCTAATGTTAGGGGTCCAAGCAAGGTTTACGGTTGCTGATGTCCTTAGTAATTCACATAGCAGATCTGGGACGAGGCCACACTCCAGCACCGACTAAGGAGGATTGTAGTCTTACGCACAACTCAATCTGTATTCTCTTCTGATCGTGATCTTACTAATCTCCAGAAAATCCTGCTGTCTCTTGTGCCAACTTGCAATAGGGGTTAATGGAGGCAGAGAAGGTTTACTCCCCCGAGGCAAACAAGCAAGTTAGGCAAGGTCCATAAAAATCAAAACTGAATATGTTACATGGAAACCACAAGGAAATCTGGAGGTCAACACTTTTAGCATATCTGGCCAACAATATTCATTGTTCAGTGAGGTTTTTCTGATATTTCTTTTAAATTCAGTTCAACATAAAATGAGTCAATTACATGATGTGTCAAATGTAGAAAAGATGACACACTGCCAACAATCTTCCCTCAAGTGAAGGATGTAAAACATTTCCTTTAACAAGATAATCGATACAGACAATGCTGGTAAAGCATCATTTGGGTTTTTGACAAAAATTATAGGATTTTAGCAGAGATTTCTCAATCCAATCCTACATTTTAATCAGCGATATATCAAAAATGTTATTGAAGCCTGTCTTTGTTTGTCAGCACTACTAATTCAGAGCCATAAAATTTTATAAAATCATGGTCTTAAGCCTAGTTTATACTTCTCTGTCTATGTCAAAATTAATTGACGCTGCAGCATTATCCATCGACTCGAGAACTCTCCGTCACCTATGCAAGGGCGGAGAGCGTACGCCTGTGATTGGTCATCTCAACAACAGCCAGAGATCGTTTCACCAGAATGGTGCTCTATAGCCGTTGTAATCAGTAGTCAGTGCAGCATTTGGTCATTACATGCTTTATATTCAAAGGACAGTTTATCTAATCTGGTCTTTGGCATATTTTGAACACAAGGAGGTGTAGAGAACAACAAAGCAGGCTGCTGTGTTTATTTACATGCATTTTTGTAATTTTTAATTATGAGCTGCATTTCTAGTGAAAAGTTTTACAGCTTAAACAAAATGTTATTTCTGTCCTCCATTGTTCCTTGAGGGGGCATGTGTTCACAAACTGAAGAAAATAAACTCTAGTTAACCAGAAACGCTGGAACGGTAGGCAGACCCGCCATGAAAAGTTAGCACCCCCTGCTGTCCTGGTCAGTAAATGCTTTGCTTATTTTAAGTATCTGCAAAATTCCAGGTTTTTACAGTTCTTGTAAAAAATAATAATCAATATTTGAATTTGGCATAAAATACAGTCATCTCCTTTCTTAATTGTTGTGATTTGCTTGGATGTACAAAAGCTAACTATCAGATCATGCTGCATTCATATGATCCCTTATTCAATTTACAACAAACCCAGATGTTATAACATTTTAGTCTCTCTCTCTCTCTCTCTCTCTCTCTCTCTCTCACACACACACACACACACACACACACATACACACAATAAATCAAAATGCTGTGTACTCACTAATCAGACCAGAGATTAACAGATGATTCAGTTGTACATCTTAATCACTTTGCTCAATTCAGTGTCCTCTAAACTGTTGTGCTGTCACTCATGTGACATTTAACTAAGAGGCACACCTAAAAAGAGTGTTCTTGTTGAAGTTGGACAGGCAGCTGCAAGGAAAAAAGCACCAGTGTGGAAAATTACAACAACAGGGTTTGCTTTGTACACTAGTTCTTTCTAAAAAAGAAAACCACCCCCAGTGGGCACTAATTTCAGCTATTATACTTACAGCAATTAATCAATCACTGGAGACAGTGCTTGCTGCAAGGTAGCACCATCTATCTATACAATGACTTCAAATGCTACAATAAAATGTAATACAAGACAGCCTTGGAGGACAAGAAACCTAAATGCAACTGTACATGGCCACACCCTAAAAGGTTCCAATGAAAAAAACATATTAGAAAGGCTAATCCGTGTCACATGGCTATAGACTTTGTTCCTTTGCTTTTTGTCAATAAGGTACAAACAGTAGAGAGTCAAAGCAGGACTCACTTTGCTTTCCAGTTCTTCAAAGAACTAAAACCGGGGGAGACAAATCTAATAACTGAACCACTTAACTAAGACGTAGGAATTTAAAAAAAGAAATGAGCAAGCTTCTTTCATTAATCAATTTTAGACCGGATATATAAATTAGACAACAAATATTTCTCTCAAAACTAAGAAGGGGTAAAATGCTCCCAAAAAAACCCCTACTGGACTCATCTCACAAAACTCTGATTTGAGGATTATCGACTAACGATTAGATTTAACTTGAAAATGTTTGAGCGACGACGCTGTCATTTTCTCAGTTCCTTACAGGTGTAAAAACAAGCAAGTTCCAGGACCGTAGATGCTGATTCAGTAGATTCACACTGAAAGCTCTTCTTAGCCATCAAGTTGCACAATTTTTATTATTTGTTAGTCTATACACATTCAGGAACAATTTGCAAACACTTGATTTATAAGTAAGGTAACTTTTTTAATCATTAATAACAGACTAGAGTAGATTCCTGAGAAAAGGATGTTTAACTGCCTCCGGGTAGGTTTCTTGTACGTGTCTTATGAAAATGAAGACTCTTACGTTTTTTCCATAAATGACTAAAGGCTTGTGTGATATTGTAAATAGTTGATGCTATAAACGAATTTCACCTCCTTTTCTTTCTGAAACCTGAGCAGACAGTCCAAGCACCAATATAAGCTGCTGACATGTTAGGGGGAAATAGCCTTTGGTTAGAAACATTGAAAAAGTCATGAAAAGTAAAATTTATGTTAGAAGAGTTTGTATCTTCATAAACAATACAAAGGTTGGTGTTTTGGTGTTTTTGGTGTTACTGCTTCAAAACGTCATTAATTGAGTTCAAAATATGTGTCATATATTTATCCTCAAATGTATTAAAACACTGCTGCATATCCTAAAATGTACATGTCATAAACAGTTGTTTTTGCACGTTATAAAACGTTTCTGACATCTTATGCGAGCTAGCTGCACTGCATTGATCATTTGCACGTTAACACAAACAAGTGGAATTTTAGTTTCAGATATGTTATTTTCTCTATTTCAAAGCACCTCTCTACCATTTCTACATAACACATCTATGCCTTTTTTCACTACCTATCTTTCTGCAACCTGCTGCACTAATCGAAGCAATCATAACCCCACCATCATCCTACACTATAATATTTAAGTTTATTTTACTTATCTAATCTGAATTCCACAGTAAAGATTTAGATTTTGCTGTGTTTTTATTAACTGCAGCTTGGAACCATTACAGTTGAGTAATGTGGTGAATGTATTTGAATCACCACTGCTCCCATTGCCATAGCCACTTTGTACAGTAATATTTGCAGGTAAAATGCTGTAGAGGATTAATCCTAGTCAAAGATTACCAGAAATTAGGGTCAACCTAAAACAATTAGCCACACAGATGTTCAAACCTTTCCTCTTTATAAAGACTTTCTTGAATCTGTGTGTTCTAGCTCAAGACCTAATTTTCAAGTTTGACTCAGTCTTTAATTATTTCCCGGATGTATCAATGACATTTCATCTCAGGTTCATTGTTTCTAGAATGCTCTGTATGTTTATGACACACTTTTCTCAACCTAAATGACCTGAATGGAAGGCAAAGCAAGGAAATTTTGCTCATATCGCACACCTTCAACACAACGCAATTCAAGGTTCTTTACATGATTCAGTGGTGAAAAAAACCCAAATACGTGTCAAAAGTGTATAAGAAGGATATTCAGAATAGGATCCTGACACCAGCAGTCGAGGAAGTAAATCTGAAATGACATGTAACATATTTAAAAGTCCTACTTGTTTTCAGTGGCTAAATGTTGTTTAAATTGACCCATATATGTTCACAGATAAATGAGGGGTTATGACCTATCTCAATTTTAAAATGATATCTAATTTTTAAACATGAGTGAGATATACATGCTACATTACAGCCTCAGATTAGCTACGTAAAGCCTGTATTGTGATTAAACCTCTTCTGTTACCTTCCTCTCCTGCACTGAGTGACCCATCCATTCCACACACAACCCAAAAAACACCAACTCCCCCGACAAAGCCAAACACGTTTTACTCAGCAATGTCTCAGAAGCACATAGAGCTAAAAAGTATTATTCACTTTTTAACTGGTTTAGACAGATGGATTTTAGATTTCAGAAAATCCACTTTTTAGTTTTTTCCGTTTGAATGAAAGCTTCACGAATCTCAATCTTTATCTTTAAGAGCTTTAGTGGTGAATGATTGAGTTTAGGTAAGACTAGTCCCAATTAATGAGATTCGGAACTAGAGATGAGCAAACATGGTGAAAACATATTAAAAGCACAAAACAGGTCTTTGATTTGGCACCAAATCATTATCTTAAAAAACAGACATCAATGCATCAGAATTTCCACTGACTGGACATGAACTTTAAGGGCCTATATCATGCAAAATTTAGTTTTTGGAGTTTTCAACCATCTCCACCAATTTACTCATAAAAAAAAAAAAACAACCAGAGTGGTTTTTGGCTTAATTCACACATGTCTGAGTAATCCTCCAGAATGCTGCTCTCTGAGCAGCTGCACCTCCCTCTCCTTGAAAACGACCGAGTGTTCAAATTGTGACGGATTTTACGTTACTAGGTGAAAAGAAGTAAGTGCTAGAGGTGTCTGCAACGCCCCTGCAGAGAGAGCAGCTTTCCTCTGGTACAGTTGTAAACACACCCTCCCCCTTATCATAACTCATAGCTGCTCCAGTTTTAGCAGCTTTAAACACTTTTTTTGTTGGAATTTTTACTTTCTCTGTGAAAATGCCCATTTGGCTGAATGAATTACAGGATATCATTCTACATTCCAATTTATTTAGTTAGGTACATATCCATTTATTTAGTTGCTTATATGATCTTATAACAGCATTGTGTGGTTAATTAATTGATCTGTGGCATCTCAGAATGTTCAGTAAACGGGAGCAAACAACACCAACGGCTTTTGGATATACTGGGCTGGAAAGATCTGCTTAGTGGACGCAGCTGTGTTGATTTGGGCTCCGTCTATAGCCTGGTAGATTAAGCATCTGAAATAAGCCTTATCAACTCAGTGTTGATGAAAAATAAATAAATAAACCAAACGTCTAATCCCTTAATATAACACAGTTTCATTGTGGTACTGGTTGCACTTCAAACTCAATGACTCTTGGTCGAGATAAGGCTAAGTCTGTTTTTCTCAGTCAGGGCGGTGCTGCACATTGGAGGAGCAGAGCGGGGGAAAGTTTGTTCAATAAGGTCTGTTTGGGCAGAGGCAAATTAGTTTAGGATCACTAAATTTAAAGGTGTGTGATTTACTGTTAACTTGTTTAAGTTTTCATCTGCTTTTTGGGTAATACCGCCTAAAACTTTAATCAGTGTCTTCACTTTTCCCGACAGAGTCATTTTAAATCCTGTAATTTGAGCTACTCAATCAGACAGGAGTTTTTCCCTTTTTGTTAAATGTTTAATAAATGTATTTTTAGCAGCTCACGTGTGTTACAGGGAGCTAACCTAAGATTAGCCACAAGTTGGCCCAGGCCAGCACTCAATGAATAGACAATTGGAGGTGTTCAAATAAAGATCGGTTCAGAGAAGATTAAGATCAAAAACTAATATTATTAGCCATGTTTGAGACCCGTTTTGTATCAAAATACTGGAATTGGTTTGTTTACTTCGATGACCAGTCCATGAATAGAAGTAAGTTCTCAAAGATCAATGACTTCTTATCCAGATCATTTTTAAACAAAAATTTCTTGATCCAAAGAATGTTAATTTTCCATTTTATTGGTTTACACATAAATCAATGGTGCTAAATTAGTTAAAGTAATTACAATTGGTAAACTAATTTAGCTTTCATTCTTAAAGCATCCATATTCCTCCAAGCTTAAATCAGAATGTATGTTTTCTATCTTTATTACATTTTTATCCATTTGTTTCTTTTATTTGTTGTTATTCATTTAGTTTGATCAGTGGTGTTGGTTACTAGTTTTGAGTGATTAAATGTTTTTTTTTTTTCTTCTGTAAATAAACTTTGTATTTTGGACAGTAACTCTTGTCGTTTGTGTTCAACACACAAATATGGCAATGTTTCATGATCAATACACGGTAAAGAATTCATTCCTTATTATGGGACTGATATAGAAATTTTGGCTATTAAAATAGTTCCTGGAAACCCAGGTGGTGCCCCGAAAATATTAATAATTTTTCATAAATTATTTATCTTATTGGCTGCCATAAGCAGTCATTTGACTGTTAATAGCCAAATAGCAACATTTTTGGTAATATCCGCAACACTGCAGAAACCCTGTTTGGGACTAAATATCCGAGACTGAAAAAAAATAAATGAATTTAAAAAACGGACAGAACAGACTGAGGCGTCCAAAACATCATTGGTGAATGAGATATAATCATAGTACTACTGTACACGTGATATCTCTAAACTTTACTTTCCCAAGAATTGGCTACTCCATTTATGTGTGAATTTGCATAATCTAAAACAACCGATTAGTGTTGTGGCCAAAGGACTCCTGAATCCCAATACAATGATGACAAAATAAAACTAATTTGCTATAAAGATTTTAATATGAGGAGCGAATAAGACTAATTTTCCAAAGAAAAAAGCCACAAATTGCCAAGTACTGAGAAAAGCAAGGCTGTTTCATCACGAACAGTGCTGACCCTAGGAAGATTGATTGGTTGATTTTACTTATTACAGACTTATAACTTCACTAATGAGCTTCAATTCAATAATGCCAGATCATTAGTCAATGTCATATCAGAAAGAAAAACAGGAATTGACTGTCACATCATCTCCAGCATCCAACTAAATTATGCTGATTAATTCCATCAAAGTTCTACTTTCTAGAGGGAATACAGTAAGATCCTGAGAGGGAACATTAAAAATTAAGAAGCAAGCCCAGATAATACATTTACAATTTGTGCAATCTTTATGAAATTGATGCCGTTGATTTTTTTTGCTGCTTATTCCTGCTACAGTTCTTATTCATAACAACCTTTTAATCGAAATACCACATGGTTTTGGTAAAAAGTTGAAACTCAGCTTATATTGACATCTATTGACCTTGTGGTGTAAAGTCCTTGAATGCTGCGGATTTGAGATGAAAAGCAGCTTTCCTGTGTGGGTTGATCATAAATCACTTCTTCTTTCGTAATTATGTTAAATCTTGACATAAAGACACAAAACCAATGTCAGACTCATTCACCGTGATGGTTGAAGCTCCCTGGGATCTTCTTAACTCAGATTTGTTTGTAAAACAAATTTTAAGAAATTCCTCTGGTCCAATGTGTTGACTGGAAGTGCTACTAATGTGGGGAGACAGTTGTGCTTTGTGGCAGTTTAGCAAAATATAAAATGATTAAGGGAAAGAGCATTAAATCTACCAAAGAATTGCAAACAGCTATTGCAAAAAATGTATTTCCATTTTTAAGAATATTGTAGTGCAGCAAACTATTGCCTAAAAAAAGAGTGTTTTTTAAATAATTATTTCTGTTAAGGTAAAAAGTTGTCCAAACTAATCAGGCCCTATGAGATCAAGTAATGACTCCCTGGAAGAGAAAGTTTGACAGAGAAATAAGTTTATTTACCCACCAAGATGAGTTTGGAGCTACTTTGAATCCTTCGAGAGAAGTTTACATCCAGATGCAATCAGCGTATATCCATATAATGGGAGTCATTGGGGGCAGGAGATTTGTCGCCTATAATAAGGCATTATCTGCCCAAAAACTCCTTTATTTAACAATGTTTTGTCATGAATAGTTAGTGATGTTGTCCTGTGAGTTTGGAACTTCTCTGAGGTGCTAAGGTTTTATATAGGTATACGCTGATCGCGACTAGATTTAAACTTCTCCCGAAGGACTCCAAGTGGCTCCAAACTTGTCTGGGTGAATAAATGAACGTAATATTTGCTAAAATAAGGTCCATGTTAAAAAAAGCCGAACTTTCCCTTTAATCCAATTGTGAATTATCTGTAATTGAACTCAAGCTTTTTTTAAGGCTGAATTTAATTTCTCTAGCCATACCAAGGTCTGATTACTGTCAGACCAACACATTTAAGAACTCCCTTGGTATCCTAGAGGTCTGAAAAAGAAACACATGATACATTGAAAGATATTCAAGACGGAGAGAGACCCCGTGAACCATAGTCAGGGCCATTAACAATGAAAGGGCCTTTTCTACCAAACTGGTGCTAGTGCTTACTTAGCACCAGTTAAATCAACACAACCATTCCAATATTTGGCCCTGAAAGCTGCTGTTACCACAATATCAGTTTATTGGTGGAACAGAGGAAACAATCACTGGAGGCGGACTGATAGAAGACAAGCGTCCAATCAAAAGATGTGAGTTTCATGTTTAAAACTGGGGAGGATAGCTTTTAAATTTCATTTAAAGCAAAAATATCAGTAAAAGACTCCCCTTTAACAATAACAAAATGCTGGTCTGTCATCAGTCATGTCTCGGAGACGATTCTATTCTAATGTACTCGTATCATTAACTGAGAGCATGAACTGACCCTTAAAATGTGCACATTTTCACAGAAAATTTTCGTTTTTCACTTGAAATTTCTGTTTTGTGGTTATTCATATTTTTGTCTATCTTATAATATTTTAACGACCATCAGTTTTTATGAAAAGCAGATAAGAAAAAGAAATATTTCTTCCAATTTATAGCATTTTTTTGTCTGGTAGAAGTATTGGCATTGGTACTCATATCGGCAAATACTCAGATCCAATTATCGGCATCATATAGGTTTGAAAACTGTGGTAATGTTGCATCCCTAATATACTCTCACTGCTGATTATTTCTAACAAAAACTGCATGTTATGACACTATCTGTCTCCCTTGCCTTAAAACTCCTGCGTCCTGCTGGTAGTGATGAGACATCAGCTAATCCCAACTGTGATGTGTGTTGTTTAAAACGGCATTCATAAAATGAAATGGTGACATTAGAACATCTGTTTCCAGGGATACTTTTGAATTGTTTAGTTGACAAAAATTGACGATTAACTAGATGAAACATTTATAATTAATCTGGCTCAGACTTAAAGCTGAAAGCAAACCAGTTCCTATACTGAACCAGTTAAGAACTGGCTCTAGCCAGGCACTTAGGTGGAAAAGCCCTAACAATGAGGCTGAGACTGTTCAAAGACTTCTGGGGAAAAAGCCATCAATCCAACAGACAAACATGGTGGTATGGTGATAGTCTGGGGATGCTTTACTGCTTCAGGACCTGGGCGACTTTCCATAAGTGATAGAGCTATGAATTCTGCTCTCTAACAGAAAGAGACAGACTATAAATCACTGTATGAACTTATGCTCGAGTACCTTTGTGTTCTGCAGCAACGATCCAAAGCACACTAATAAATCCTGAATCTCTGACTATTTAAAGTCCAGATGAGATATGTTGTGGAATTACATTAAACATACAGTTCATCCTCTAAATGCCGTGGCTGAAAAAAAACAATTCTATAAAGAAGAGTGGGACAACATTTCTCCAGTTGTGCAAAAGATTCATAGAAGCATAAAATGAGGGTGTTGGTGCAAGAACAGGACAGAATTAGGTTTAGGGAGTAATTACTTTTTCGCGCAGAGCCAAGTTGGTTTGAAAAGCTTTTCCCCTTAATAAATATAATTTCGAAAATGCATTTTCAATTTATTCCTTAATGTTCTAATTTATTCAACAATCTGAAAAAATGTGAGACAAACAAAAAACTGAACATCTTTTTTTACAGAGCTCTAGATCCTATAACATTTTAAAACCAACATACTGGCTAACAAAACTAGATGTCTAACTAGAATAACTCAAATAAACTGGGTTCAAATAATGAAAAAGATTATTTGTTTTCCGTCAACCAAGCTAGTTTTTCAGGGCTGTTCCCCTCCAGGTAAAGATTAAGGCCGGGATTAGTATTATGTCAGCTTTGAGGTCAAACTGAATGTGTGGATAAGTGTCAGGGATAGGATCTGTGTGGGGTCAGCTGGAGAATGTGTTTAAAGCAGCAGGTTTCGCCTTCGGGTCGTCTGAACATCTACCAGCTCAAATATCAAAGTTGGCCACATCAGTCCACGCACATGTCGCTCTGAGGTGTCTCTTTCGAAGGTGATAATGAGGGGGGACTTCCTAGTGTGCCTGATCTGAGTCCGTCTGCAGTCTGTTAGCATGGTAGTTTACCTCAAAGCAACCTTAAATGGAGCATGTCAGGTGTTGCTGCTGTGAGGGGTCAGCTGGGTTCAAAAACAGAGGGAAGCCCAGCAGGTATTCCAGCTTCTTTTTGGCAACAAAGGGTAAAAAGTGAAATCTTTAGCCATGGCCATAAATGTATTTTTATTGTGCTTGCACATTATTTAGATGGACCAAGAAAAAGAGCGGTTCAGCTTTTAGCTTCCAAGGTGCAATCAAAGGAGTCATCAACCAGGACAGAGGACGTGTTGCATACGGATGTTTCGTGGAGGTTTTCCAAGATTTCCTTGAGTTATTTAGATTTTTTTGCACACATTCTGTGTCTAGATTAAAAGATTTATTATGACTTTTTAATGAGGAAAGTAATCGGGTTTTGCAGTATGGATTTAAAACAACACTTTTGAATGTATCAGGAATGAAACAGGATCAGGAAAATGATAACACCCATAACAACATGGGTCAAAATCAGAAGGAAGATATTTCCTACAAAACTGCACATTGGGGAAAGTTCAGATGTAAACATTGTCATAAAAACGGGGAGATTAATGATCCAGGTGATAGATTTAAGGGACCAGGAGTTCCCTTTCTGTTACATGTGAGAAAAAGACAAGTAGGGAGACTTTGGGTCATTGCAATGCTGATGATTTAGAATTATTCACATAAATGGTAAGTGTGAAGGTTATAGAAAAAACGTCCAGACTTCCAGCACTGAACTGCCTGCAACGTGTCCTCACACTTCTACAGAACACAAAGATCCAACGAATCCACATCCTCGCAGTGTGTTTTGCTCCAACTAGTCATAAGAATGTGCGGCGCATAAACACTCTGCTAAATGTGTAAACCATCTCCAAGCTGCCAGGACTGAAATACTGCGAGGATATAGGACTGAGGGAATAGAAACACCAAAGGAAGTGTTGAGAATATGCTGTGGATTACCTCATACTTCAACAACACTCAGGAATACGTGACAGATCCGGTCAGAAAACTTGTGTAAACTTAACATCATAATTTAGGTTATTGACCCAGCATCATAATAACACAAATATTTGTTCTGTTTTAAAATACTTGAGCCCCACTTGACTTTATGGTTAAACCCATTGGTCTTCTGACAGGCAATGACAACTGACAAGAAACATGGCTGAGTACTTTTAGAGTTGTGGAGCGATTGGTAAAAGAGTGCTGCCCGTTTAGAAGTATTGGAAGTATTTGTTTAGATATTAACACTCAGTATGTTCTGGGTGTCGGCTCACTATCACATTGGCTACATATGTTTAAATGTGTCATATTTTTTGTGTCTCTAACGTATTTTAGGTCTTTACTGTTTTCCCCCCTGAATTATGTAAATTCCCTTAAATTGCCTTGTTGTTGAAAGTGTGCTTTAGAAAATAAAGTTGCCTTGCCTTCCATTCATACAATTTCATAACTATTTCTCCTTTGTAACTAAATGCTAAATGTATTTATCAACAATTAAGGTTGTAAATCATGACACAGTAACACCCACATATTTCTATGAAAAAAATCATCAAATTCAAACGGGGCAGCTGTGTTAGGGTTCAAAAATGCTGTTTGTATGAACAGTCTTTGCTTTTAGGTGTATTGTGGCTAGGTGTTAGCGTGAAAAGTGATCCACTAAGAGAAAATTATCTGCTGCGGTTAAAACATTGGCCACAAGTACTAGAGAATCCCATTTTCCAAAAATCTAAACTATTCTTTAAACAGACATACATGGATATAATCAGCAAAGATAGATTTTTTAAACAGTGGACGTCAAAGATGACCTTAAAATAAATAAATAAATAAAATAACAACAATGGGCCCAGAATGTACCCTTGAGAAACACTACAATGAGTGGAGCTGCTGAGGAAAAAAATTATCTTTCAAGTATCATTTGAGCTTGGTTCGGGCTCCAACACGTTGAGTTGGACAACGGGAGATGATAATACACAGCTTCCAATGCTGAGATGTGTCCAAAGGTAATAATGCAAAAAAAGTTCTTCAGTTATTTCGGTGTTTTCATTCTTTAAATAAAATATTTTCATACATTTTAATCTTTAAGTTTTAATCTTATAAGGATTATATCTGGCTCCAGCATAATTCATCATTTTCAAGTTACCCATATTCTTTCTACACATTTTCATTTTCTGGTGTATTTAATTGTTTTTTATTGTAGTTCACAAAAATTTGACAAATTATGGATGTAATGATAAAAATTCTCAAATGGTTCAAAGGTGCAATTTGTAAGATCTTGTGATCAAATGTGAAAAATTGTAGCTTGGGATATTTTTTGAATGGACAATTATCATACATTTATATATATATATATATATATATATATATTTTTTTTTTTTACAGACAGAATTGTGTGCTCAGCATTTGCCTTTAGCCCAGTGGGTGTCAAATTAAAAATAAGAGCACAGTGTTTGGGTTGAAGACTTGGCAACCTTACGGGCTCATAGGTGATTGGCTCTAGAACCAGGAAGTATGAGGCAGGATACAGCACAGACCAAAAGTTTGGACACACCTTCTCATTCAGTATTTCCTTTATTTTAATGACTATTTACATTGTAGATTCTCACTGAAGGCATCAAAAGTATGAATGAACACATATGGAATTGTTTAGTACTTTTACAAAAAGTGTGAAATAACCTGGCATTTAAAATCAGCAGACCTGAACCCAATGGAGATGATTTGGGGTGAGCTGAACCGCAGAGGGAAGGCAAAAGGGCCAACAAGTACTAAGTATCTCTCGGAACTAATTCAAGTCTGTTGGAAAACCATTTCTGGTGACGACCTCTGGAAGCTCAAGAGATTGCAAAGCAGTAATCAGAGCAGAATGGTGGCTACTTTGAGGAATCTAAAATATAACACATGTAATCAGTTATTTCACCCATCCATCCATCCATCCATCATCTTCGGCTTATCCTGGGTCGGGTCGCGGGGGCAGTAGCCTAAGCAAAGGACCCAGACTTCCCTCTCCCCGGCTACTTGGGCCAGCTCCTCTGGAGGAATCCCAAGGCGTTCCCAGGCCAGCTGGGAGACATAATCCCTCCAGCGAGTCCTGGGTCTTCCCCTGGGTCTCCTCCCGGTGGGACGTGCCCAGAACACCTCACCAGGGAGGCGTCCAGGAGGCATCCTGACCAGATGCCCGAGCCACATGTATTCAGTTATTTCACCCTTTTTGTTTAAGTACATAGAGTAATCCCATACATTATGTGTTCATTCATAGTTTTGATGCCCTTAATTGAGAATCTACAATGCAGTCATGAAAATAAAGAAAACGCATTAAATGAGAAGTTGTGTCCAAACTTTTGCTCTGTGCTGTATATTGTAAACAATGACTACATCCTTCTGCAACATTTTTCAAATGATAAAACATGGAACCATTCATCCAGCTGAGAAGGAAATCTGTGGATGGATGGATGGATGGATGGAGATGGATGGATGGATGGAGATGGATGGATGAATGGATGGATGGAGATGGATGGATGGATGGATGGATGGATAGACGGATGGATGGATGGATGGATGGATGGATGGACGGATGGATGGATGGATGGAGATGGATGGATGGATGGAGATGGATGGATGGATAGATGGAGATGGATGGATGGATGGATGGAGATGGATGGATGGAGATGGAAGAATGGATGGATGGACGGATGGATGGAGATGGATGGATGCAGATGGATGGATGGAGATGGATGGATGGATGGATGGAGGGATGGATGGATGGACAGACGGATGGATGGATGGAGATGGATGGATGGATGGATGGATGGATGGATTGACGGAAGGATGGATGGACGGATGGATGGATGGATATAGATGGATGGATGGATGGACATGGATGGATGGAGATGGAAGAATGGATGGATGGATGGAGATGGATGGATGGATGGATGGATGGAGATGGAAGAATGGATGGATGAATGGATGGATGGATGGATGGATGGATGGACGGATGGATGGATGGATGGATGGTGATGGACGAAGGATGGATGGACGGATGGATGATGGATGATGTAGGGATGGATGAGTGGATGGATGGAGATGGATGGATGCATGGATGGATGAGATAAAGATGGATGATGGATATGGTGGGATGTGATGTGAGATGGAGATAATGATGGTGGATGGACGGATGGAGATCGATGGATGGATTGGATGGATATGGATGATGGAATGGATGGAGGATGATGGATGGATGGATGGATGTAGATGGATGGATGGAGATGGATGGATGGATGGATGGATGGAGATAGAAGAATGGATGGATGGATGGATGGATGGATGGATGGATGGAGATGGAAGAATGGATGGATGGATGGATGGATGGAGATGGATGGATGCAGACGGATGGATGGATGGAGGGATGGATGGATGGACAGACGGATGGATGGATGGAGATGGATGGATGGATGGATGGATGGATGGATGGACGGAAGGATGGATAGACGGATGGATGGATGGTTGGATGGAGATGGATGGATGTAGATGGATGGATGGATAGACGGATGGATGGATGGATGGATGGATGGATGGACGGATGGATCAGCCCATTCCCATAACATGCACTAGTTCCACACAGACGTATCATTCTGGTCTAATCCTAGTGAACTGCACATGACCTTATGGAGCCCTAACTTTATCCAGCTGTAGTTTGGTGCCCAGTTTCAACCTCACTGACAATTAGTCACATGTATCATCTACTTCAGACTAACGTTCTTTGAAGCTGGGACTTCAGAGTAATTTCCCCTATTAGTCATTTAAACTAATGCTTAAGTAGTATTTTCCCCCCTTATTGAGGCCAAAATCTTTGAAACAGATTTCATTTTCCTGCATGAAGGCAGTTGTTTCATGATCAGTGATCAAGTTAAACTGGTTTGCCTATATTTTCAGACATTTTCCCTGCAAAGTACTGGAAATGGGGTCAAGACAGCTCACAAGTAAATGGCACTCATTGGCTCGAAATGAAATAATGCTTCTGATCCACAAAGCCCAGCCTTTTCTCTGGCTCAACTACGCTCATGAATATGAAAGTGTGTGTGTGTCAATGTGTGTGTATTCTCTATACCACCCTGGTTGCACCCTCCTAGTCCTTGGGAAGGAAGGTTTCAAAACCCTACCGCAAGCACACATATAATAAATATGTCCATCACTGTATGTTCAAAGGTCAGAGTCTGGGATCAGTTCTTTTGAGAATGAGTTTGCACTGTTCTTGATCTGTGACCTTTTACTTCATGGCACAGTCAGCACAATCAGTTTAAAAGTTACACCTTCCTTTTTCTAGCAGATTGACTGAAGGATTAACAGCAGCCAACTGGAGATGTAGTGCCTTGCTTGAGTATTCACACCCAACCACAAACTTCTGGTTTGTTTTCATTGTGTTGCTGTGAAGTGGAAGGAAAATGACAATTTTCTTTTTTTTTTAAACCTGAAAGTTGTGGCATGCATTTATATTCAGTCTCCTTTACTCTTAAACCTCTAAAAAATGTATTCTTTTGGGAATGTGATTCAACTGTGTGCAACTCCGTCCCAACATAAATTCAGCTCTGAAAACATTACATGGTATAATCAGACTGTGGGAATCTTTTTTTCCACTTCTTTCCTGCTAAAGAATATCATCACCACAGCATGATACAGCCACCACCATGTGTCCAGGGGTGAATCTCCTCATCAGATTTCATCATAAATGAGCTTACTGAATATGACTGCATGCTTCCGTTTTCGAATGATTTTTCCTTTAAAACGAGGGAAGCCAAGTGTGTTCTCCTGGGCAACAGTGTTTGTGTTTGTCTATTACATAAAACATCAATAAAACACAGAAGGTTTGTTTGGGCTGTACTTCAGACACCTCCTATTAGCTCCACCCACAATGCATTGAAAACCCAGCTCTCCGTTTTGTTCTCTCTCCATCTGTTTACCTAACTGACACCCAGAATGCTGCAGGACATGCAGGTACATTTTGCAGCTGGTGCCTCTCTCCTTCTCTTTCAGCACCAGAGGGAAACTATTACTGATTCAAGTGTTCATAAAGTTACAGCCTTCCTTCCATGCGCCCTCCTCATTTTTGCTCCAAGTCAACTCCGTTGGAGGCCTCTACAGCAGGAAGGCATCCGGCAAAGGGCCCACAACGCCCACTCAGGCTTGCCATGACGCAAAGCGGGGACACATGAGAAACTCTTATTCTAAAGTATTTAATTTTCACTTAATGTATGTAGATTGTTTTGTGTGAAAATCTTGTTTGGGTCATGTTGCACTTGCTCCAAAACGATTAACTCCTCAGAGAACGTGCAGTCTTAAAGCCTGTTTATCCTTTCTGAGAGTGACTCTTTGCGTTCACCAACAATTATGCGCGCATGCAGTAGGAGCGGGTTATGCGCAAGGCAGCGGCGGCAGAGAGGAGGGGAGAAACAACCCTATTGAAGACATAGCTTGCCTTTGTTTTGCTTGTCATCTGTTACATATCAGCTTTCACACCCACAAACCGCGCACAGGGGCCACAATTAGCGCATGGGGAATCGAGAGGCGCAAATTGAATTGCTTTCGTGCGCCAGATTCGCTCCCTGCAGCAGCAACCAGCACCCGCCTTACGACTTATTTGACTTTTAAAAACAAATGGAGTCTCTGACATTCGTGTGCCTGCATCGGTGTGTGGGTTTGGAAATACCCTTTTGTCTACCTGTACACAGCCAGAGAGGCGAGTAAAATGAGTGCGTCCATGCCGTCTAGCCTTGTGGGAGCGCACGTTGTGCGTCTCACGTTATACTCCGTTTTCCTACCGGAATGCAAAAATAACCTATTAATAAATTAGTGTTTTAGGGAATATATCGAGGGAAGAAAATAGAAAAAGGGATTTTGGAGCCAAACGTAGACTCTCCGAAACTTTTCAGCCCGAAAACTCCAAATCTGTGTAAAAATCCAGCTGACATTTTAAAAGGCGCCTCATTGGCAACTTTTCAGAACTATTGCAGAATTAGTTTCATATTCTGGTTTAATTGGATCAAATTCTAATGTTAGAGTGAAGAAAAAATTGACGCACAGAAAAAAAAGAGATCCTACCGTAATAAAGGTAACCATAGCATCGGCGGGTTAGTATCCAACAGAGTCGACATGAAGGTGATTAATTCTCACACAGAAGCTTTTGGCGAAAACTTCCCACTTTCCGAGGACTGCCGCCTGTCAGTGCGCCACACTGGATCTGTGCGGGAGAGGAGAGGTTCTGGGTGTGCGCATTTCTCTCTCTCTCTCTCTCTCTCTCTCTCTCTCTCTCTCTCTCTCTCTCTCTCTCGCTCAGAGGACAGATGGCTGTTGGCGCAGGGAGCTTGCATGCAGCGCTGGCCATTGTCTCACTGAGCATGCTGACATGACTTAGAACACTGTATTAGAAACGTGTGTTTGGAGTGAGGTCGTGCGTATCAGATGAAACCAAAAGTCACGCACGCACGTGACCTTAAGGCGTCGACGCATTTTTTGGTGTCCCAAAGGTAAAAAGAAAAAAAAGAAATCAATACCACAAGAACTGAAAACACATATTATTAAAAAAAGTTTTACAGAGTTATGATCTGCACAAGTGATCCAAGATTGTTAGAGGCCCCAAGTAGTTGTCTAAGTTTTGTGGAACCACCTGCTGTGCCTTGCAAAATCTTTCACAGCCCAATGCAAAGTAGTGCACCCACACTTTTCAGATTTGCATTCATAAAAATAAACAAAATCCCAAATCTGCACCACCTTGGTCTGTCACAAGGCGGGAAATCTCACATTTAAGGGTCTCCAACTGATCTAACATGTTGGGCTGCAGAAAGGTTTTCGTTTCTTCCTGCTGTATTCTTTCCTGATGGTTGTTTGTTGTTACAAACTTGCTTTATTGTTTCTAAACATGAAGCACATCTGGCGTTCCTTTTCCATCACATCTGAGAAGCACACAAAAGCTCATTTTCCAGTCTGTTACCTGGTTAAAAAAAGACTGCTGTACAAGACAAAAAGATGCACTGAAAATTCCATGTAAATCCACAATGTGTATAAATAATTCATGATACAGGATGCTAGGCAGTCATGTTCCTTATGATAGTGATACATGATAACTTGTGTCTCAAAAACTGGCATGAAATGCTCTGTCTCTTTCCCCCTTTTAAACCATTTTAGAAAAATAATATAAATTCTAGTACTATACACACATACAGACTGTTTGATGTCTCTTTTAAATCCCTATTCATTTATCAGAGTAATTTTAAAGTATAGGTAGAAAATATTCAGTTGGTTGCAGTTTGCAGCTTCTGTCATTAGATGTCACTACATCCTATAAATTGAGCCTTTTAACGAGGTTTTCAACCTTTAAAAACTGTCTGTACATCTGCTTACTTTCAAATACATTTACTCAACACCCAGTTATTCATCCTTTAAAATGACAAATTTGCCTCTTTACCTATTTTTGTTCTCTATGACTAAGCATTAGTCATACATGACAAGAAGTTCCTTAATGCAGTGTTTTATTCAAAGCGTTGTAAATGTTTTATCATTCTAATGGTAGCACACATCTTTAGGTCCTGGAGGATCCCTGCATGACATGACAACTGCGCTGTTACCTCGAACAGAAGGGGAAATCATTAAATATGTAAAAGGAGGATAAGTTTTAGAGGAAAGGTGGTGATATGTACTTACAGAGGAGAGTAATATCTTAAAGATGGACAAAAGATTGAATAAAGGAAGGGAATAACATATGAAAAAAGCCAAATTAATGGAAGACTACTCTTAATAGTGCTACTAAAAACAGCAGTTATCAAGCCACCACTAAAGTAGAACAACCTGGACAGCACATTGTTGCAGAACTACAGGCCAATCTCTAACATCCCATTCATCAGCGATATTATTGATGAAGCTGTTTCAACAATTAAACAGTTTCCTAACAATGACCAACCACTTTGATACTTATCAGTCTGGTTTCCATGCCAACAGCACTAAGAAAGTGTTCAGAGACATCCGCATAAATATAGACTGTGGTAGAACCACAGTGCTGGTTCTGTTGGACCTCAGTGCAGCGTTTGACACTGTTGATCATAAAATACTACTTTAATGCCAGGAAAGCTGGGTTGGATTCTCTGGTACAGTACTTGGCTGGTTTGAGTTCTACCTGAAGAACTGTAAATTATTTGTGTCAAAAGGTAATTATTAGAACAAACAGAAATCACATTTGGGGTTGCCACGACTTTAACGGTGTTGGGCAATTTACAAAAATATATTTCTTATTTAATTTAATATAATTCTATAATTTTAGTTTAATATATTTCTTATTACTAGTTACAACCTCAAAAATGTAGTGTTTCAGTTACATATTACTGTCTCAAGAACGTAACTGAGTTAAACAACTTGACGTTACTTTTGGCAAAATATATTAACTATGTAACACGATTTTAAAATACGTAACCTATCAATTTAAATTTTACACAGTTGTGACACCACAAATGTTTGACTCCTGAGACTGAACAGTTGTTTAACTAGTGGTTAGGAGAATTATGCAAATAATAACAAAGTGTAAATATACATTTTCCTCAGCCATCCTGATTTTTTGATGGTTTTGTTTTGAACAACAGGAAGTGCACTAAGGATCCACAATGGTATCCAAACTGATTTGGTCGGCTGCATTAGTTGTAGGGGTGTGCAAAGCAGCCAGTATTTGTATCTGTATTTGTAATCGTTGGGGGGGGGGGGGGGGGTATGTGTAATTGTATTTTTATTTGAGTAAAACTCAAAATAGGCATAAAAATCTAATATTTTCAAGTTACACTTCTAATTTACATCATCATCCATTGAATAATTGTGGATATGCAATATTGGTTGATCTTTTTTTTTTTAATTCAGCAATGAACATGTATTGGGAACGTCATTGAAGAGATCAAAATAAAGGCCCAAACCCTAACCCAAAGACTTCTGGGAAATGTTTCTGTGTTAATTGTAGAAGTTCTCCTTTATACGTTATAATTTGTGTTCCAAATGTTACGGTGCTCCTTAGTTATCCTTTGAGTTATGTTGTTTTCAGTGTTTGGTGGATATTGTTCTTGCACCATCATGGAGGCGGCAGTGCAATCATGATTTTGCCTTGACCCCTGTACTTCTAAGGCAGGTGGACTTCTCTCTCCACTAACTAGTAATGGGAATTCCGGCTCTTTTTTGGAGAGCCAGTCCTACAATAAACTTGATTATTTTTATTGACTCAAGTTTGAATGAGTTACTAGCCAAAGTTAATTGGGTTTTTTGATTCATTTGAGTCATTAAGTCTGTTGATCAGAGAGTGCAAAAAAAAATATACATTCTAGTATATAGTAATGGGAACTGAGTTAATATATGTTGTCTTTAGTCTGCTTATTATCTTTGCTAAGTGTCGATTATGGCGGACCACCAGGGGACTCCACTCACACCAGACAACTGTGCGTGTGTGTCTGTTCTGTTCTGGCTTACCGGTATTCTGTTTAGCATTTATAGTTGGGTGAATGAGGTGAAAGACTCAAGTTCCTGTGTCGGCCATTTATTCCAGCACAATATTGTTACAGCGTGTCAATCAAACTATCAGAGTTCAGCTCAGGAAGGAAGAAGCGACTCTTTCCCAATAACACGGCCTGAGTTTCTGCAGCTCAAAGGTGGGTGGGAGGGAACGATATGTTCATGCTACGATTCAACACCGGACATTGCAAGCTGGCTCCGGCTAGCTCTGGAACGGACGGGGTGAGTGACTCAAACATGTTGTTAGCATGTTAGCAGTTTGATGCTATTGTGAACTAATGAGCTATTCTCTTGATGTTAGCTTTGTACTCAGGGTTTTTTCTTCCAGCCCAGAGCAGAAATATTTTTGTTCAGAAACTGGCTGTTTTTGCAGAAAATTTAATTCGAAGCTTCATATATTTCTACTAACGAAATTAGTTTGCTAATAGTAACAGGAATTAGTCAGTAAATTGGTCACTTGGGATTGTGAATCAGTATTCACAAGTCAGTAAACTGATTATCGAGTATTAAACGATTCATTCATGACTCGCACATAACTACTAAAAATTTGTCTTGCTTCCAAATACAAATATTCTATTAAGTATTTTTTTTTTTAATATATATTCGTAAAAAAACAAACAAACAAAAAACACGCTATTTGTGCCATTCCGAATACCATATTCGGGTTCGGCTGTACCCCTAATTAGTTGGATGGAAAAACTATTTTAAATATGTTTATAACTTGAGTTACTTAAACTGTCATGGGTAAATTATTAAGTAATGCATTACATTGCTCTGCTACTGAAAAAAGCAAGGTATTCCTGTAACTCTTTACTTTTATAATGCATTACTTCCAACATCATACTTTAATAATAAGGGATTGTGATATAAAGTGGGCCGGTCTGAGGAATAAACCTCTGGGGCTAGAAATAAGTCCCACTCCGGCCCTGTAGCAATGATAGAAAGACCAGAAGGAGAATGTCAGAATACCAGTTTATGATGATCAAGTTCACTTGGGTTATGCAGCAAAGCAGCCTCCCAAAGCAAACTAACAAGGCCATGTCAACATATTCCCCATTATAGTTTATCTAATATCATATATTCTTCCACATATGACGTGGTTTGTTCAGTAGGAAATTAAATGGCATACAGCAGACGTGTGTGTATATTAAAAAGTGTTGAACACAAAAGCATGACCCCAGTGAACCCTAAAATAAAGCTAGAAGAGTTTAAGATAGAGAAGACTTGGCGGCTGAAACAGAGGCCAGGACGTTTTTTTCTGTCTGCTCTGCTCCCTCACAGACATGTAGACAAATATACAGCGGAAGTAGGGAGCAGTGTGGTATGTGTGTGTACCAATGAACACGCTACCTGTGGGTCTGACAGAGTGGAACGTGGTTAACATTTCAGAGCAAACACAGACCTCCCATTGAGAGGATGTGTTTGTGTTGACACGAGCTCATAATGAACTACTGGTCTTTAGGAATTAGTGTGAGCACCGTCAGTCTCTGTCTGGTCGTGTGTGTACGCAGTTATTTCTCCTTTCAGGGTATTTGTATGAAGCCAAAAAGTCCCTGCTGATGAACTTAGACTTTGTATTTCCAACAACATAAATGAATTTAGCACATACGTAAAGGCCTCTCTTGCTTTTTAAAACATTGTATAAACGTCTAAGTCTGACATGGAAATAAATGTATGTCTGTTGGACCATCTCTGTTGATAAGGTTATATGTGTTATACCACTGAAAGATCCACTGGTATTTCGAAGAAGCCAACCAATCTAAGAGAGTTTCTAAAGGACAAACTGTCCCAGAGCATCACAGATCATCCACTGTACTTAACAGTAGCCATTTCGTTCTTTTTAATAAAATCAGCATTTGTTCCATGCCAATCCCACCAGACAAAAAATATTTTATCCTTATAAGATTGATATGACTCTTTGTTTCTATGGACTATCATTAAGCCAACTGTGCCTGATGGGGAAAGAGTGCTCATTTTGCCATGGCGAACACAGTTTAAATCTTTTTTATTAATTCATGGAAAAAATACAGTCTCATTAGGATGGTTCTTTTTTTTACACATTTAATTCATAACACAGATTTTTTTATCATGTGCAATCATGTGAAGGAAAAACCTTAAAAATTCAAATATCACACAAAAGTTAATTTACTTGAGTAATTCGACTTAAAAAGTGAAACCAATATATGACAATATAGACTCATTACATGCAAAGTAAGATATTTCAAGCGTCTATTTTGACCTCCTCAAGGATGTATACGTTTTCATACCCATCTGCCTGTTTGCTCATCTGTCTGTTGGCGAGATAACTCAAAAGGTCTGATTTATCAAGATTCCTGTTAATGAAAATTGTGTTCGTGCACACTAAATAATTGTAAGAGTGGGTTGTCCTTAATTTGTGGGTGATAAGACTGCACGAGCAATTCATATCAGGTGCAAGTAGCAGTATTCACATGAGCTAGAGAGAAGGACTATGCGATGGATAAAAAAAATGGAGGGGGATAGGCGACATATGTATCAAATCTTTGGCTGTAACAGAATTAATTACTATTTGGCTAGAATGTTGTGAATTCTGTTTTTTGTTTGTCAATATTAAATGTAATTACATTGCAAGCAACCGACCCAACTCATATAGTTTGACGCATGTACTTTTCGGCTTCCAACGTTTGTTTTTGAGCAAAAAAAGAGCGCGTGCGCGGGGCTTCCTCAGTTGCTGGACGTTCTGAACTATGGCGGATAGAGTGGCTTGGCTTTATTAGCTAGATAAAGCTAGACAACGTTGACATCAGGTGCATCAGCGCCCTTTATTCAGATGCGTTCTGAGTTTGGGGAGTTTAACCATTTGCTCCAGGAGCTGCATATGGATGACATTCGGATGACATTCGCTTTCAGCGTAACTTCCGTCACCCCTGTTTGATGACCTCCTGGGCCGCATCAGAGCTCAAATCTCCTCCCTGGACACCAACTACAGGTTCTCTATTCCTCCTTAGGAGCGCCTATCAATCTGTCTTTGGTAGACAGGAGCGCCTGAGGATTGGGATGATCTGGCTGGAATAACGTGATCCTTCCACGCGCTACGTCCAGCCGGGGAAACACTGCCCCCTCAGGTGAAAAGAAGGGCATGCTCACTCCTCAAGCAGGAAGGGTTGTTGATAGATCAGCGTCAGCCTGTTGATACTTCAAACCCATTGACAATTCAGGCCCAAAGTGTCATGGAGGAACTTTGGTTTAAAAAACATACAGGAAATGTCCAAGAACAGCTAATTAGATTTTTGGGTTAATGGATGGACGGATGGACGCTGTTGTGCTGTTCCTTTTTCTTCTCTTTCCGCAGCTCTTTCCCCATTCCTCTATTATCCTTTTTGTTCTCTACTATCTATCATTGTGTGTTTTCACTTTTTCTTACTCCTTTGTCCATGTATCATAACCCCTCACCGAACAAACACACTAGCATATTCAAACCCTCCTCTGTTTTCTTCTGCTTTACGTTACACCCACCCAAACCCACCTGTCTCTCACACACTCACACACACACTCAGCTTCAGGCCAGTGATCCTAGCCACGCACATTTACTCAAAAACATGTTCCGAGTTTAAGGTAACAAGAGAAGAAGCTTGGAGGTAATACTTTCAAACAGGGGGAGTATAGGTTGTGACAGTATTGTTGAAGACCTTATTATTACATTTAATCATCCCTTTAATTATGAAGAAAACTTTTAAACTTTCGAAATTGCTCTTCAAGTTAAATCACTTCACTTTAGCAGATTTTGAGAGCTCAGTAATGGTCCTACTTATCAAATCTACCTCTCTGCTTTTCATCTAGCTATCCATCAAGGGTATAATACGGACAAACTGAAAGTCCATTGCTGGACAGCACAGATACATATGGGACTGACTTTCCTGCACAGACTCAAGGATTTAGAGAGAACAGTCAGTCAAACATGCCGGTTTTTAGACTGTAGTAGGAGGCTGAAGTACATTGGTAAAACTAATGTTCACATGGGGAGAACATGGAAACTGCAGAAAGGCCCAGGATGTCCTGTTACTAGACAACAGTTCTAACCACAACCCAACTTGCAAAAAAGACACTGAACAAATACTTACTGCCGCCTAGGCAGGCCTGCCTACCATTGTGGTGATGTCTCAGATTAACAATGGCTTATTTACTTCTTCTTGTGAACTCACATCCATTCACGGAGCAATCGTAGACAGAGAGAAAGCTTTGATTGAGCTGGAAAGCTTTTTGCTCAAATTGCAGCTCATTGAGTACGCAAAGAAGAATGTAAAGAAACACAGCAGTCTGTTTTGTTGTTCTCTACACCCCCTGGTGTTAAAAATCCTCAAAAGACCATATTAGATAAACTCTCATTTCAATATAAAGAATATAGTACACAAAAAGCAGCGCTGACTACTAATTTCACTGACTATAGAGCACCTTTCTGTTATAATGATCTTGGGCTGACCAATCATACACATGCACTCTCTGTTGCGTTTGACATAAATTTGTTAAATAAATAAATGGACTCTACTCCGTCAGTGCTTGCATATGTGACGGAGATCCCTTGTGTTATCGGACAAAGGCGTTGTGTGTGACTTCATCTACACAGACGGAGAAGTATAAACTAGGCTTAAAAATCCAACCTAAATTCATAGAAGCAACAATGAAGGAGCAGTAGGAGTTTCTTTTTAGAGCTCATTGGACTCAGCATTTACTGGCTGAAAGGAAGAACCAGTTTTTCTCCAAAGAAATGATCCAGGTCTGGCTAGAATTACCCTACACCTTGTGAAAGAAGTTCTGTTCTGCTCAAACTAAAGTTTTGCAACTCCTCCAAAATGTACATTTGGCATAGAAAAGTGGTGGCAGCATTATGCTCTGGGTATCCTGGAATAAAAGAATAAAATGAAATCAAAAGCTGATTCAAGAGAAGGAAAAAGTTATAAATCAAGAAAATGCTCCAATTACATTCATATTTGCTAAGAAATCATTAAAGCATGTCATTAATGTGCTTTTTCTTCTACATGATTTATAAACATTAACATGGAACTGGATCATTTGTTACTGTAGGCCTAATTTATATTATTATTATTATTATTATTATTATTATTATTATTATTATTATTATTATTATTAAAAAGACAGGAAGTTGGACATTCTTAGATATGGTGTCAGTAAATAAGCAGTGGGCTCTGCTGTCAATATAAATTTATGGGAATGAAGAAGATAGTAATAAACTTAGATCACTAAATAAATGGAAGATTTCAGCATTTAGATATTTGATTTGAATTAACTCCACTGATAACATTTTCTATGGCTTCACTACAAAGCCTGGATGTTCTGCTTAGTTTACCCAACTAGTTTTTTGTTTGTCTGAAGCTCGACTGCAGTTATTATATTGAGTCTGTCTGTTCTCTGGCCAGTCTGGTTCTTGCTGTTGTGTAGGTGCTATGGAAAATATTTTGTGTTTACTGAAATATGGTAGATTTTCCATGCGGATCAGAATCTGCTGCCTATTAGCAAAGTTAAAACAAACCCAATTTTTTGATGGATAGATAAGATGGCCGATGGACAAGAGCTACATGAAGAGGAAGAGAGGGATAAAGGGCTTTACTTAGGAAAGGAAAGCTGCTGCACAGTGCACTGCTGGCCAATAAACCCTCTCCTTCACTGGGGTTTGATTACATTTCCCAACTAAAAGCACTTGGATAAAGTCAGGAACGGACTGTAGTTGTGATTGAAAGAAAACAGAAGTCGCCAGGAGATGGGATACAAGGAGCAGGTTCCCATGTGAACCTAGAGACTCTGGTGCTGTTAGCATAACCCTTCTAAACGTATCAGAAACCATGCCTTTCTAAGTACTGACAAAGTACATAACAAAAGTAGAAAAGCCCCCCCATCCCTTTATTCTTATCTAACACTTCTTGTATTTTTTCCAATAAAATGTCTGTTGATGAGACATTTATCTGTGTTCCTGCTGTCACTGAGCTGTTCCTGCACACTGGGGAGATTCGTTATAGGCGAGTAATTTCCTGTGCATATGATACAACCGTAGCTGGCATGTTACACGAGCTCAGCCATCTATGAGTTCTGTTTTACGGGAGGAGCTTAAGATAGCGCTGCTTATCTGGGGGTGGATATGCGCTTCATGTCGGATCAAGCCCAAAATTTGATCAACTGCTCTTGGTCCCATTGCAGGCATTTCCCAAAAATTTGATGGAAATCCGTCCATGTCTTTTTGAGTTATCTTGCTAAGAAAAAGATAAACAAACAGACGTACCTACGGTGGCCCCTAGAGTTCAAAAACACATGCAAATCCCGAAACACATGCAAAATTCAAAAACACATACAACATCAGAAAACTTGCAAACCCCCAAACACATGTAGAAATAATACAAAAAAACCATACAAAATCAACAAAACATGCTAATCCCAAAACACTTTCAAACTCCAAAACATTTTCAAATCTGAAAACACATGCAAACTTCACAAAGTGCTCCAGGTTCCTAGGGGCGGTAATAAGTTCGATCTGGATTGGGTTAGCTGGCTGACAAGATAGAACAAACCTTTGAGAAAGGTAATCCACAATATGTTTGATTTATTTTTATTCACTATGAACGTAAAGTTTATGACAAACTCGGTTCTGACCCAAGATGAGCCGCTACTTCCAGTCTCATCCTGCGCTGAGCGGTCAGAACATGCTCTACACAGATGAGAGATCAGTGAGAGAAAAATGCAGTTTGTTAGGCTTAACTTAATGAGATGTCTTTGTCTAAGATACAAGGAGATAAAGTTATTATTATTATTATTATTATTATTATTATTATTATTTTTATTATTATCCTGTTTTTTATTATATATTATAATTAATTGAATGGCTTAGCTCTAAAGTATGTTGAAGACCTGTTGTCACCATAGCAACCCCCCTAGAACTCTCAGGTCCTCCAACTGTAGTTTACTTATCTCTAGAACCAGAACCAAACGTGGAGAAGCAGCTTTCAGCTTCTATGCTCTCCTTATCTGGAACAAAACTCCTGACCACTGCAAAGCTGCTGAAACACTGAGCTGCTTTCAATGAAAACTTAAAGCTCATCTGTTTAGAACAGCCCTTGAGTGAACGATTATGACCCTTAATTGCTTATTTGCTGTTTTTTTAACTTTGTTCACACTTGATCGCTGTTTTTGTTATTATCTCAAAAGTTGAATTTTATGCTTTTCTTAATTGCTGCTAGAACTTTTTGTTTTTGTATTTAATGTGTTTCATTCTTTATCACAGAGTTATTCAAATTCATTAAAAGTGTGCTGTACTGAAAAAATTGCATTGCCTTTTTTTTCCTCGTCTAAAACTCAAAGTCGGCACCTGGCTCTGTGTGTGTCGGTTTTCAACACTGAGCCAGTGTCACCTGGTTTGACCACATATTTCTAAGTGCTGGCTAACTTTAACCTGGTTGTAGGTAGCAGTTACTGTGCTTTGCTCAGTGAAATCATATTTATGAAAGAAATTTAGAAAAATATGAGTATATAATAATTCTGCTATTTATGTTGTGATGTTTTTGCACACTTTCTGAATGAACTGAGTAGATTGTTTTTAAACAAGTCAATAATAACTTATTACATTGTTTTAACAGTCTTCTTCACGTCTGCCTCGGTGCCGGTGACATTGAGGCCCCTGGGGATGAGGTTTAGGATGATGTAGCTGTGGATGAGACAGGGTTGGAGAAACCTGTAGGGTTTCTCTGTTGGAATAAACTGTCTTCTGAACACATTTTAGTCATGTTGCAGCCGTTGATGCAGTGCAAAGAAGCTACCCTAAGCCCTCTCTGTAGACCAACCTGTATGATGTTCCCCTCATCAACCAAAAAAGACCAGCCAGAAGCTTGAGCTGCTGCATTGCAGCTCCAGCAACACTGCTTGTTTATTCTAATAAAACTTAAAAAACAGTCAAGGACATATAGGCATGAATGACCACATAATTTATCCTGACCAAGTTTTATATTCTTATCTTTAAAAAAATTGTGAATAATAATGTAACTGTTAATGAAATGACTTAATGAGATTGATATTTGTTTAAATCAGTTTATTTTAAACAACAATTGAACAACTTAATGACTAATGTGACAAAAATATAAATTCACAGATAGAAAACTGTTTATCCATCCCCTCCCTTGTTTCTCATGTCCTAAAAAAGAAAACAAAAAACACGGTTTACAGAAACAACATGAAATGTACATTTATTAACGTGATCAGTCATGAATTATTTATTCCTTGCACTGTTGCAAATGTACGTAGAGTCATATGCAAGAGTGAAATTACTTTTTTTCAAATAATCTAATTACATTTTGGTCAGCAAAGGGTGACATTCCCCTAAATATATTTCTTCTACTGATTAGCCTCATAATCTCAGACCCATAACTCTGCATCATTTTCTGGACCAGAGGAGCCCAGCAGGGGTCAGGTGCAGAAATTATTTTGAGGTGGAAGAATCCGTACCCTCGGTTTGTTAAACCGTGCACACAGATTTGGATTTCTGCAGGAAAATATAGACATATGACTCATTTTTGCCGGGGACATGTTTAGATATACATATTTGTGTATGCATTAATGTCATTGTAATCACATAATAGTGTAGTTGGATTGTAGCCTCTAAAACTAACTAATAAGCACCTCTGAGACGTTCTGAAGTCCGAGGGGAGTCATGCTAACAATTAATAACCAAACATGATTAACTGAAGGAGTTTTGGGGCAGGTAATGCCTTATTTAGACGTGGCAAATCTCCTGCTCTAATTGACTCCCATTATATGGATATATGATTATCGCAACTGGATATAAACTTGTCCTGAAGGACTTCAAGTGGCTCCAAACTCCTCTGGGCAAGTAAATTAACATGATAAATGCTAAAAATAAGGTCCAAGTTGAAAAAAAAATGAACTTACTTCTCCTTTAAGATATGTAGTGTAATGGCATTTAAGACTCTTAATAAAGATGAGAGAGATTCCTTTAAGAGTTTGGGGGTTTTAATAAAAGTTGAATTGATCATACAGGAGAACAGCACAGATTACAGTGAATGCCGAATGCTGCCCCCCTCCTAACTCCCTAACAAGCTCATATGAAAATAAGTATTTATAAAGTTCAGCAACCTTGCCTCTATAACTTTGAAGACAAAACTATTAATCTCAGGGTGGGGATATCTTCGGATGAAGACATCTGGCTCTTTAGCTGTGAATAAGTGACTTTTGACATATACAAAACAATGGCAATAGCTTGGGTTATATGTAACACAATAAGAGAAACTCTCAAAACTAAGTATGTAAGAAGAATCAATATTTTCTCAGGCAGTGATGTCTTCTCTAACCTCGAACTCAACACCTGTTGTCTGGCTCCTCTGCTCTCAGTGTTAATAATACTAGAGATTAATCATAATAATACATTTTTCGATCACAGTAGTTACCCTTAGTTTAAGACCACAGTGGGCCGTAGGGGTAGGGGCTACAGAATCCTGTAAATCGCTGAGTTCAATGAATACTAAGACACCTTCTTCTAAAAAAGCTTAGAACCCCCTATTATAATGCTTCAAACATCAAATATAACTGAATATGCACAGCAGAACCAAATGTAGCACTACTGCAGACACTCACATCCAGCCTTCCTTAGCTAATGGTCTTCCTCATCTTTGCTCTTCCTGGTAAAATCGATCACTGACAAGGAAAATGAAGTACAACTGGATTGGGTGCTTTGCAAACCCCAGCCAGTAGTTTGTCAAGCATAGTTGTGATTAGTTGTTTATCTTCCCAACATGCATTTTCTTTAAAGTTTTTTTAAATATGCTCTACAAAAAAAGAGTTCTATGAACTCAATACTTTTCTATGAATAATTCAGGGTTATGTTCTGCAAGTCGGTGAATCTGCGAATATGAATCTTGAATAGGACGCAGCCCACTTTAACTGAAAAATAAAAATATTAGAGGACATCCTTTACTTTGTGTTCTTTGACCTCGATTGAAACTGGGTTAGACACAAAGCTAACAACAGGACCTGCAATCCTCCACGAGAAGTACCTTTTGATATCGGTATCATTATCTGCCACTGTGTGCCTTCCAGCTTTTCTAATATATTCACATAAACACGGGAAGCTAGACACTATAGGGCCTCTGTTGTAAGGGCAAGCGCAATAGCATGGATCACTTCCCTAAAGCGTGAGATTGTGTGGGAGGACAGAAGGGGCAGGAAAAGCAGGGAAAGACAGGTAAAGGCAGGGGGACATTAAAGGACAGGGAGTAATTCAAAGCCGCAGCTTTAGTTTACCAGCCAGACGGCAGGAGAGCTGCTGCATTAGATGCCTCAGTCAGATAGGAGAAAAAGAGATGTGGTTTTTTTATGTAATCTGCATTTGTGTGAGTGTACAAAAGCACCGGAGAGTTGTCGGGTTAGATTGCCCAGTGTGATAACTCAGCAGTTCCCATATGGGAGTAGGAAGGTAACAGGTAACATTAGAATAAGTGGTCCTCCAGGAGTAAATAAAGGCCTCTCTTTTAGAAAGGGGAAGTGGAACTGGGAAGACAATTGGTCCGTTTATGAAGCTGGGAGAGGGCTTCTTTGTTTCAAGGAGTCAGGCATCAAAGAGGTAACACATACTGAAGTGAAATATGTGAAATTTGGGTATAATTTTATATAAATTTTGTTTCTTCCAAACTAATTAAGACCCAACTCAGCTGAGGAGTCTGACTCCTCTCAGGGTCAGCTGCTTGAGAGAGAGAAGTTTTAGACAATACTCCCATATACACATACGCACACACACACATACAGTATATATATATTTATTTATTTATTCTTAAGGCAGATTGCGGTTAAACACATTTTAAGGATTTCCTCAGCAGGATCACAGACAGGAAGAATCACAATGAAATACAATAATACAAAAGATATGCATCCTGTGGGAGTTGAAAATTAAATGACAAAATACCGGCGCTGTATTGGAAGAGGTCTTTTCTTTTCTATCACATTCAAATGTTTCAGATCAAGAACACTTTAAATTGAATAATTTTTTTACTGCAGAAAACTACAAAATCCAGTGCAGAAGAAAAGCTGTAAAATAAAACTAATTGCCCCTTCGTAAAGACGTACATTTTGTCTGATTAATCCCAGTTTTTAATTTGGTTTGAGTAACCACAACCCGATTCCTGGTATACTCTTTAAAATAATGAAATGAAATAAATAGTACCCTGAAATATACTTATACTAAAAACCCAGATGGTGATGCGGATCTCCCCCCAAACCAATTAGATTCCGACATTTCCTGAAAATGTTATAAAAACCCGTCAATAGAATTTTGAGTTATGTTGCTAACTCATGGACAGATAAACAAACCCTAGCGATAACATAATCTCCTTGGCTGATGTAAAAAGCAACATATTATGCCTGCATGTATCTAAACATACAGTGGGGAGAACAAGTATTTGATACACTGCTGATTTTTTTAGGTTGACCCTCTTACAAAGCATGAAGAGGTCTATGATTCATATCAAAGGTTCTCTTCAACTATGAGGAACAGAATCTAAAACAAAAATGCAGAAAATCATAGTGGATGATTTTTAAATAATTAATTTCCATTTTACTCCATGACATAAGTATTTGATCTATCAACAAGTGAGAATTTAGGATCCCACAGACCTGTTAGTTCTCCTTTAAGAAGCCTTCCTGTTCTCCACTCATTACCTGTATTAAAGTGATAGTCTGGATCTCTAAATGAATTACAAATTTTAAGAACTATATTAAATTGACCTCCTGGCCTTAAATGTTGATATAAAATAATTCATTTTCTGAATTCTAACATTACGGGTAAGTCCCGTCTTCCCGTATCTCAGCAATGGCTCAAAAGCCACCATGCCGTCCACTTGAACCAATCAAGTGATGCCAAGGGCTGTCAATCATCACGAACGCTGTGTGCTCGTGCTCGTAACTGCGCGCATGCTCAGTTTTCTGTTTACACGGAGCCTCCGAATCAAGCCTCCGCCATTAGTCCGGAGCGCAGCCATGGATCAATACTCAAGAGCAGAAGATACCGATTTCAAACCAAAAAAGCATCCTCACCTCCGATAACGCCATTGTTGACACTCTGGTTGTTTTCTCTCTCTCCTCCACATGTCTTGGCCCATTGACCTGGCGCGTGCACGAAAAGTAGGCGCAGCTTCAAGACCTATCAGAAAGGGAGGAGGAGGGAGCTTTTTTTTTCAAATCAAGTCCCTCTCTCTCTTTTTCTTACAAAGTCCAGACTATCACTTTAATTACACCTGTTTGAACTCATTACCTGTACAAAAGACACCTGTCCACACACTCAAACAAACTCCAACCTCTCCACAATGGCCAAGACCAGAGAGCTGTGCAACAACATCAGGGCTAAAATTTTAGAGCTGCACAAGGCTTTGATGGGCTACAGGAAAATAGGCAAGTAGCTTGGTGAGAAGGCAACAACTGTTCGTGCAATAATTAGAAAATGGAAGAAGTTCAAGAAGACGGTCCCTCGGTCTGGAGCTCTATGCCAGATCTCTCCTGGTGGGGCATCAATGATCATGAGGACAGTGAGGGATGAGCCCAGAACTACACAGCAGGACCTGGTCAATGACCTGAATAGAGCTGGGACCACAGTCTCAAAGAAAACCATCAGTAACACACTCCATCGTCATGGAATAAAATCCTGCAGTGCTCGCAAGGTCACCCTGCTCCAGCCAGCGCATGTCACCATCTGAAGTTTGCCAATGACCACCTGAATGATCCAGAGAAGGAATGGGAGAAGGTCATGTGGTCTGATGGGACAAAAGTGGAGCTTTCTGGTCTAAACTCTACTCGCCGTGTTTGGAGAAAGAAGAAGGATGAGTACAACCGCAACAACACCATCCCAACTGTAAAGCATGGAGGTGGAAGTATCATTCTTTGGGGATGCTTTTGGCAAAGGGGACGGGACGATTGCACCGTATTGAGGAGATGGTGGATGGGGCCATTTATGGTGAGATCTTGGCCTCAATCTCCTTCCCTCAGTAAGAGAATTGAAGATGGGTTGTGGGTGGGTCTTCCAGCATGAACACGACCAAAAAAACATCGCCATGGCAACTAAGGAGTGGCTCCATAGGAAGCATCTCAAGGTCATGGAGTGGCCTAGCCAGTCTCCAGACTTTAATCCAATAGAAAATCTTTGGAGAGAGCTGAAAGTCCGTGTTGCCCAGCAAAAGCCCTGAAACCTTAACGCTCTGGAGAAGATCTGTATGGAGGAGTGGGACAAAATCCCTGCTGCAGTGTGTGCAAACCTTCAAAAATATGCATTGTGTCAAATACTTGTTCTCCCCACTGTATTTGTAGTTATTTTCTCCCTCGATGTACTCTCGATCATCTTTGGATTATATTAAAATTAGATCTAATTGAAGACAACTCCTTTGCCAATAATTGTTTGGATTTTGGGCCGTTTATCTCTTTGTCTGTCTTCTGTATTTTTCACCACCTTACTGGATCGCTCTACCAAAGATCCTGTCTGAGCTGAGAACCTGTCCATCAAACCGGGGTTGGAACCGTACTCAGCAATCTGCACAGCTGCAGCTCATCGAAGCTCATCACTGGCGGGATATAAGGAGTTGGCTGTCAGAGCTTTGGCACCTGAGTGTTGAACTGCACTGGTTTCCTTGCAAGTAATCTCATTGTGATCAGTTCTCCAGCTTCATTGCAAGGCTTTGGTCCAAGTTCAAGCCTCCCCAACCTCCATGCTCCATGCCGCTGGTAGCAGCAGAGAAGCAGGAGGTCTCTGTCGTGATCAGAGAGCTTGAATTGGCTAGATCAAGCTGGAAGGCTGCAGAGTCGGAGTCTCCACAGACTGGAAGATCACTGGTTAGATCAGTACTGGCATGAGGAACGCAAATCAGGAGATGGAGGCATGAATAGATTGATGTCTGAGAGATGTGAGGTGAGTCAAAATCCTTTAAACTTTTGAGAGGATCTGTGTTGTCATGATGCCTTTGTGACTGCTTTTCGCTGGAGCTTTTGTTAAGCTAAGCCCGCACCATGTCCTCGCCCTCTACTGTGCTTCTGAGATGGTAATGGAAACACAAAATCTCAATATGTTGGTCTTGCTCCGGTTCGTTATTTCGGGCCAAATCTCACTGGTCCGCATTCACACCAACTCAAACAAACCTTACTAACGAACAAACCGTACTTGAGTTTGTTTAAATCGAACCAAATGCTGCAGGTGTGAAAGCATCCTAAATCTCTAATAATGTTTTGCAAAGTGAGAATTCATTCATACAGTAGAGTGAGAATAAAGATAAAAACTAAAGACTGCAGTATGCACTTCTTATTGTCTTTTCTAGACTGCTGCTTTTTACTCTTATCATTACATTGAAAAGAAAATACTTTCTTTCTCAGAATAATTTTTCAGATGTTTGTTTAATTATGTTAAAAGTTTTGGCCCAGTCCTGTTATTGTTTATGGACTGAGCAAGTGTCCTGTTTTTTTTTATTGGTCAAAATATTGTCACCCCACTTGAGCCAAACATGACAATAATGAGCCTGACCCAACAATCCACGGCAGTCCTAGCGTGTTTTGACTGTAAACCTGCCGACAATATAGTTGCTACATTACACCCTTTACCCACCATGACATCTTGGTCCCTTACATCTTTTAAAGATGTCTTAATTCTGGCTTTAAGTACTTTGTAAAAAGAGGTCACTGACTACATGTTAGTAATGCATAAATAAAGCCATTCTAAAACTGTATCACTTTAGGAAGCTCAAAAAGGAATTACAATAATTCTGCCTAAATCTTTACTGTGAATGAATACCTTTAATTTTTCAATTTACATTAAACCTTACCTGACTAACCTTACTTCTGACAGGTCCAGTAAATGCAAGTAAGCTCACTACTGTGAACTGGTTCTTCTATTCAATGCAAACATGAACTACATGATGTCACAAGAAGGAGAGATGGGTTTGCTTCCATACAAACACAAACTGTTCTAATTAAGAAACAAGCCATGGAGTGCTTGGTGAGAACGGGGAAAGCACACAATAGAGAGGAAAAGGGTGTTGCCTGCAGAAAATTATATGGGAATTTAGAATGAAAAAAACTGTTGGTAATCAACAGTGGAGGTAAATGCAGGCAGGAAGGGTGTAATAAATGAGGACAAATGTTGTGCTCTTTGGGACAGACATGGAGGAATTTATCACCTATTTACCAACCACACAATGTGACTTATTTTCTACATCAAGCTTTTAATCATGCACCAGTTCTTACTTATCCTTAAAACATGAGGAATAAAAACATTGGTCATTTTAGAAAAAAAAATGGCTTACTCTACCTCTGAAATAAATCAATAAAACAAGACAGGGAGTAAAAAAAGTGCAAAGTTTGAAGTGTCACATGTTTGAAAGAACAAAATGCTGCTGTTAAAGTCAATTTTTGAGGGAATGCTTGGATTCTACTCGTGCATCAATAAATAGATAACAAAGAACTTAAATATAGTGGTTCATGATTTATTTCAGTAAATACATTAAAAAGAAGAATGTATAAATGTGTTTTTTTTTTACTGTAAATAGTTATATATATATGTCAAGCATGTATTCCCTGTTCATTTTGACAAGTATGGTTTTCACGCTATGACAATCTTGTCTGGTTGTGTACCTTTTTCTAAAACCGTTTTCCTTCCAATTAACTTTCGATTAGTATGCTCTGATCAGCACTCTCCTAACAGCTTCTTTAGCATTTGCCTTTTGTGACTTACCCTCCTTGTAGTGTATCTATCATGAATGTCTGTGGGAGAGATAAGTCATCGGACTTATCTCAGACGGTGATGAGTCCGCCTACAGGAGAAGGGTGGACCGGCTGGCTTCTTGGTGCAGTCACAACAACCTGGAGCTGAACGCCCAGAAGACAGTGGAGATGATCATGGACTTCAGGAAAGTCACAGCCCCACCGTATCCCCTCACCCTGATGGACTCTCCCACCCCCATCTCCATCGTGGACTCCTTCCGTTTCCTGGGCACCACCATCACCCAGGACCTCAAGTGGGAGCCAACCATCAGCTCCCTCATCAAGAAGGCCCAGCAGAGGATGTACTTCCTGCGGCAGCTGAGGAAACTCAAGGTGCCGACCGAGATGCTGGTGCAGTTCTACACGGCCATCATCGAGTCCATCCTCACCTCCTCCATCACCGTGTGGTTCCCCGGCGCCGCAGACCGGGACAGACACCGACTGCAGCGCATCGTGCGTGCTGCTGAGAAGGTGATTGGCTGCAGGCTCCCATCCCTCCTGTTCACTTCCAGGACCCGGAGGCGTGTGGGTCGGATCACAGCTCACTCTTCTCACCCTGGACACCGACTATTCTCCGTCCTCCCCTCAGGCAGGAGGCTACGGTCCATCCAGACCCACACCTCCCGCCACCTGAACAGTTTCTTCCCCTCCGCCATCAGACTTATGAACAATAACAAGACCCGATAGTTCAGTTAAGACCCATGTAGGATAGAACCATCTGCACTACGTAACTTTATTTTACTGCACTGTGTGGTCTGATCACACTTAGATCTGCTGCTGTCATTCACCTGCACATCTGTGAATGGAACCCTGCTGCTGTTCTTATGTTAAAAGGATGTTTATCTCTTCATAGTTCTTTTATATTACATACAGATTATAATATTTATAAAGACTTTAGCCTTATGGCTCATTCTTTTTATTTTATTTCTTTTTATTTTATTTTATTTTTACTTATGTTAAATGTTTTATGTGCACAACTGTACCGGAAAAAAATCCTAGTTTGTGAACTTGTTCTCAAACAATGGCAATAAAAACCGATTCTGATTCTGATTCTGAGAATTGGTTTAACCCTAGGTTGTGGATCTCTCTGAATAAAAATAATTCCTACAATTATTGGAGTTTTAGTTTTTAATTAATTTGCTGAATACATTTAGTTTATTTGATATTTTTCAGAATGTAAAATATTGGAAAAAATAACATTAATTGATTCTAGTAGATTTTGTGCAGTAAAGATTTTTACCAGTAATAAAACTTGACAGAAACCAAACCTCAGTGTTTCCCGCATTCATTAAAACTGTCCAACTTCTGCAGATGTAACAACTGTTCCCCATTTACGTGTGGAGTCCTTCCTGAATTAGATAATGGGGGGGGAAATTTGTTGACAGTCATGGGAATGCAACTGTTTATAGAGACCCAAAAGTAGACCCACAGCAATATATATTCCTGGAGATCTCCTGATTTGTGTCTTTGGGTACGACTCCTTTATTTATTTATGAAAATCACATGCATAAATTTCAGCTATTCTATGTTTTAACAGACAGAAATAAAAGTTCCCAGGGTTGGTTCTGAGTAAAGGTTTTGAGTTCAATTCCCTACGCAGTTAATTAAAAGTGTCATTGTAAAAAACTTTAAAAAGTTACGAAAACCAAGATTAATGACTCAGCTTAAACAAATGTAAAAAAAAGAAACATTTTCTGCAGTTTTCTTTTCAAAAGTCCTTGAGTATATTATTATTATTGAGGAGAAAATCAATCTTAGACCAAAGTGTACAGATGGAATAATTGCTCACATTAACCATTGTTGAAAGTGTGCTGTACTACTATTCAATTCAATTCAATTCAGTTTATTTATATAGCGCCATTTCACTAAAATTGCATTCCCTTTTTTTTTTTTTTTGGACTAAATCTCAAAGTCGACGCAGTTTTTTTGTTGTTTCAATGTAAACGGTGATGTAAAATACGTTGAACTTTGCTTAGTCTGACACAGTATGATATTCTGTTACACATTGTTACTTTTTAGTTCTTGTACATAACATTTTTATTTTCATTTTATGTGTTTGTAAATTCTATATTTTTAAAATAAACATCACTATAATCTCCTTTTTTATTTTTTTTTGCTCCATCAAGAAAAAAACGCCTGGCACGTCTTTACTTGACTAAGTGTTATTCAGTTGGATTAATTGTCTGTGCTAGTTGTTCTTATTGCCAAAAAAGATTAACGCTAAATCTACCCGAAGAAGTGCAGTAGCTGCTTAGAGGTTTTTATCCTATAGACATTCAGGTGTCTTGATTCTATATTGAACATGGTGGTGGTAGTGTCATGATCAGGATTAAATAATAACCCCTTAGTGGTAGGTTGTTCTTACAGCAATGGTTTTATTGAAAATACTGATATCTGTACTGTTGGTTCTATAAAAAATTTTTTTTTAAAGGAATCCCTGACCAGGAAAATTATACCCAGCTGTCTAGTGAAAACAGACGGCGTACAACATTATGCAAAACACCAAGTTACAGATGGGTTTCCAAAGAAATGTTAATGAACAGATGAGACATGGTGGATGCTTGGCATTAACATTTGTCAGTAAATAATGGAGATGGTCGTGTCAGGGCTTAACTTTTAATGCTGCTTTTGGAACTGTCTTCATTGAAGTTGGCACAGCGTTATTCAGTAGTGCACGGGTGTTTTATTTGGCTATGTACATAGTGTGATTCATGCAATCCTTCTGGTTATACCTACCTTCTGCAGTAATACACTTGCGCTGACGCAACAAAGCTTTTATCCATGAGTGACACATTTGTTCTAGACATGCAAAGACATAAACCAGAATCAGTTAAAGGTCATTACGGTAAAGGCTAAAGAGATTGTCTTTAAACAAATAATAAATGACAGTGTAACAGTGTCAGTGGGTTTTCAATTTTGTTCTCTGATTACCTCCACTGTAACAAGATCTTGTAGCTGAAGATTTCACCAAATTAAAATGCTGCATGATTTGTCGTCCAGTTGCAGTCAGTTTGAGACTTTGCCAAACTGAAATTATGAGACCCGAATATACATATGTCTAGCACCTTAAATCCATGTCAGTAGTAGTTCTTAAATTGATGTCTCAAGTCCTTGACACCTTTAACTTGTGTTCTTCGAACTGGTTCTGAACCATTTCTGTTCTCTCTATTGCACATAAACCTATTTCTTCAATAGCATTGGAAGATAAAATGCTAATGGAAAATAATGTATTCACATACCCTTCCTAATCAATTAGCCCAATATTGTCCATAATGTTACAACCTAATAAGAAAAGCTATGATGGTCTTTTTTTTTGGGACCAGGCAAAAGAATAAATAACTGTTGCCCCATGACCCCCAGCTCATAAACACCATGTATACTGCATATATGCTAAGAAAATCTGGGAGCTCTTACTCAAAAATTGCAGCAATCATCCAATGAAAGCTTCATCTCATGCTAAACTATACATATGGTTCAGTCAAGTTGGGAGACTGGATGACTAAAATTGAAACTAATTATTATCTGACATTTTGTGGGCACTTGAAAAATATTTGTTTTTTTTTTCTCAGTTAAGATGTTCATATAAAAAAGAGACAATGATGGACCTGGCTATGACACAGGCAGAACTCTGTGAATATGTGATATTATATGTGACATGAAAGGTCTAGATGTCCCACAGAACACCCTTCATTTCTTAGCTTTAGAAACACCTAACTACTGTTTTGTTTTTTTGTTTTTTAGACTGCAGCATATCTGGTACAATGAGAAGATGAAGCATATCTGGTACAATGAGAAGATGTGACAGCAGCTTTAGGAAAATGGGATATTGATATGGAAAGCAAACCCCATTGTTTTCCTGTAGAACATTACCCCCTAAGCACCACGCTGCCTCCATTGACATACATTATTTGCATAGGATTTTATGTTGCTATGTATTCCCCTTGTAAGTGAGGCAACAAGCTATTCCTTGATGTACGGAAATGTGACCATCTTCTTTTATTGCTCTTTCGTCCCGTTTTTCTGTTGACTGTTCTACAGACCCATATGCAACAAAGTTTAGCTAAGGCTACAGACAATTTGCTGTTGGCTCAGACTACACAGACCAGTCCCTATGAGCATGACTGTTGTCTGCTAATTACTATTTTGCTTGTTCATAATTAATCCCCTCTTTGGACCAGTTAAAAAAACTACAGACCAATGTAGAAAAACCACCAGACCTCCTGTTTTGGGTGTGCTTTGACCCAACCATCTAGCTATCATAAATGAGCAAATGTTAAATTTGCTTCAATCCTTACTCTGCCAATTGATCCTGCTTTAAATGCATTCAGTTTGAGGACAAATGTTCACTGTTTAACATATTTGCCCCACATTGAGAAAATCTTTGGTACTGATGTCTAAATCTGGACTAGTACAGAATGCATTTATTACGGATTATCTGAAACACAATTTGAGATCTTGAAGCCACATTGAAGCCATTTTTATGAAAAAAATTGAAAACGACAGGAATTTTATCAGTATCACTTAAACTCAACACTGTGTGCCATCTAGTAATTTGAGCTGGATATATTGTTACATCGTTACTAACTACTTGAAGAATGGACAAATTGAAGTTTCCTAGTTGATTAGATCATTTGTATTTCCTTTGACAATCTGACAAGCAGATGGCTACATTCCTGTTTTTTCTTTTATTGTTTCCTTCAACCACTAATCAGATGTTCTTTTAAAGACAGGGGAAAGGAATACATGTATCATGTGTTTGCAAATGAAAGACACACCTGTATATGTTGGACAAGTCCTTGCAGAACACTCTTAGTCTTCTTGCATGAAGGAATTCTGCATAAAACGTTGATGCTTTGATCTACAAAATCAAGACTTTTACACAAAATGTTGCAAATTGTCATTCAGCAAGCATAAATTACCACCAGATTCAAGGGATTGATTAATTTTGGACTGTAAATAAATTCCAGGTCTTTGCTTCCGACCTGGTTTCTGAGCTCTGTGTGAAGCAGCCATACCCTACCAATGACAAATCGTGAATCTGCTTGAGGAATGTGGAAACATAATTGCACCTTGTGACTAAGTTAACAAATATTATCTTTCATCAAAACAAAATATATTATTTTTGCTTCTTATCTGACACTTTGTTTTCTGTGATAATCTCTAGGGCTTTTTCTGAGTTTATTTTTCTTACATAATTTCTGCACCTTTTGACGCCTCAGGCACAAGGAACTCCCACTCTGTTTTCTCAATAATGCCTTTAACCTGTTCACCTCAGTCTTTACTGCTGCAGAAAACACTCTGTCTTACTGAAAAATATATTTTGAAGAGTTTATGTTTTCCCCATATACCCTGTTTCTCACAGGGTATTTCCTAAAGTCCAACCTTGGCATCAGCTCCACATAGATAGTGCAAAGCAACAATCTCTAAAATGTTAATATCAAACTCCAGGAATCCCCCTTTTCCCCTAGGACCAGTACCATTCTGGCGTGTTTCCATTACCTGTGTCCGGTCCAAACAGACCCCTTTTTGGGACTACCTCTGCCTTGGTCCGAAGCGTGCCGAGATGACCCAACATGCCCACTGATTGGTCCAGTCATTGGAACAGACACCCTGGACAGGTCACCCATCCATGCATCCATCCATCCCACACAATTAGGCCTAAGGCATTTTATAGAGTCCAACTAACCTATCAGTCATGTTTATTGGTGGTGGTAGTGTCATGATAAGGGCTTAATAAAAAACCCTAAAAAACATCAGTGACCTCACTGAAATCTCCCTTTGTGGTAGGTTTTTTTGTCAGCAACGATTTTATTGAAAATACGGATATCTGTACTGTTGGTTCATTAAAAAAAATTTAAAAAGGCTGTCTAGTGAAAACAGACGGCGTACAACAATTTGCAAAACATTAAGTTACAGATGGGTTTCCAAAGAAATATTAGAACTAGATTTGTTGTGTTTGCCACTGGGTTAACTGTGCATGCTCTGTGTTCTTTTCTGTGTTTCTCTGGCAGGGTCACAGCGTCACCGGTGGGCCCGGCTTAGGTACTACAGCAGTTTCATCAGAATGTGAGGAACCATGAGGGGAAATTTTACAATAATGTTTTGTTATAAAGCATTTGTAAGTGTTTAGTATGTCATTAACATATCATTTGCAAAGTATTAGGTAATAATGTACAAAACATTTACAAACACTTGTAATGATGTTTACAAATGATTAGGTAATGTGAACAAAATCTTTATGAATGATCAACAACATATTTGCAAATGCTTTGTTGATTATGTAAAACCCTCTGTGGTCACAATTGTCATCGCTTGCAAAGGATTAGGAGGCAGGAGCGAGTTATACATGCTTGACTAAACATTTATAATTAGCATTTATAAATGATCATGGACTCATTTGTAAATCAATTTTGAACATTTTTGACATATCAGTATTGGTGAGATGCAAAGCGTTTAGAAACCCTTTTCAGGTTATTTATTTTCTTAAATATAGGCGTCTTAAATGATCGTCCTCCTTGGGGTGATTGGGCTCTCCCCCATGGGCATCTGGACAGGATGCCTGCTGGACGCCTCCCTTCTGAAGTGGTCTGGGCACGTCACACCAGGACACGCTGGAGGGACGATGTTCAGTGGCTGGCCTGGGAATGCCTTGAGAATACTCCTGAGGAGCTGGACCAAGTGCTGGAAGTCTGGGTCTCTCTGCTGAACTTGCCTGACATGTTGTTTGAAATGCAAGAGGCACCGTAAAGCTTTTTTTTTAAAACAACCATCCGTGTGTCAAATAAAGTAAAGCTTTACAATTTCCTTATGAAATCCTTGATCTGATATAAATGTAAACTTTTCAGCCATGTAAGACTTACCAGGAAACATCTCAAATATGAACAGGTCATTCCATCATGTCAGAAGATCACTATCTTATAATCATTCACAAGAACTAGTCAGAATCTGCATTTTAATGTAAACCTTCTGATTCTCAGCTGTTCCAAATCACATATTTTTAAAGTTTGGCTACACCTCATCACTTGTAGCTGTTGTAATGGTCACTCGTAGCCTTCATAAACATTAATAAATGACATGTAAACATCTATAAAAACTCTATTAAGATATTTGGCTTCCCCTATTGTAAAGTGTGAACACCTCATCGCTTGTACATTTTGTAATAATCAATCATAGTTCAACAAAAAGATTTACAAAGTCTATTTGTCAGGTTTGGGTTAAAGGAGGACCCAGATGCGGAGCGGCGTTTGTGGCTCTTACGGCCCATGTTTATTAATAGTCCCAAAAAGCAGATGAGAAGCACAGAGAACACAAGCACTAGGGGAGGTAACGACAACAACGACCCGACGAGGACAGACAGACACAGAAGGGCATATATACTGTGGGGAGGGTAATCAGGAAACGAAGAACACCTGGGAGCAGAGGCGGGGAAAACACAGGGAGGACTAATAGGACAACAGGTAAAACAAACTAGGACTAATTAACTCAAACAGACTGGGAGGAAACAGGGAGGAATAAACAACACAGAAAGGGATGGATTATGACACTATTTAGGTGTAGCATATTACATACAAACTTTTTTCACCCAATTTTAGTGTAAAATGATACATAAATTGTCATAGAAAACATAACACAAACAGCAATACATCCCAACAATATTTTGCTTAAACTATCTCTTGGATAACATTTACTGTACACATTTTACCAAAGGAAGAAACAGAAGATTTGAAACAAAAAAAACTTTATTTTTAAACAAAACAAACCTTTATTTTATTTTTCTTTATTATGAATGTCCTCTCAGCACTTTTTGCCAAACCATATTTAGAGATGTGGAGTGTAGCTCCATGGATGACAACTTATAACCTATTTGTAAAGCTTTCCAATATCATAAATCAGGCGACCAAGTGGTCCTTCTGAATGATCTTTAGCAAGCCATTCATACCATTCAATTACTGCTAAATGATCAAACAGTAAGTCCTCGGTGTGCTTTCCCCTGAGCCTCCACACAGTCTCTTTGTAGGTTCTCCAGGCCCTTTCTATATGTTGTGTATGAGCTCCTGTCTGTGGATCAGCAAATGCTACACTGTGGTTAACAGTATAATGTCTGTAGCCCAACTGAGACAGAGCCTATCTGTAAGCTTGCCACTCATCACTGATAACGACAGACCTTCGCTTTGCATGACTGAGTATAAGTGGAATTATTTCTCTTCTGGTTCTTTTTTTCTACTAAACGTAAAACTGGTTTCGCTTGTGAGGCTCCTCTGTATTTAACTCCCAGCATACCAAACACCCACATCTTTCTTTTCCATCCTCCGGCCATTCTACCTCGTCCATACTACAAAAATCAAAAGAAAGAAACAAACAGTATGCTAGGCATGAGATGGGATTTATTAGAATATTTACCCATTAACTGGTGCCTCACATAACCATAGTACTTGCCGTTCTTTTATGTCGAAAGTGACTCCCATCAATTATGATGAACTGTCTTTGGCCCCCTAAACACTGCCTTCTTTTTCTTCGTAATCTTTCCATTGCGGCTGAACAAGCCTCTCTGAGTTTTTTGGTCATCCTTGATAAAGTTTTGGAGCTTTTTACTATATCATCTTCCATCATGTCGATTTGACGAAGACGAAGTGTTAGGGTAAAGTAATAATGTTGTATTATTATTTTCTTAGTGTGTATTTCTTTATCACATAGTTTAAATTTACTTTTTAAATGTCATTTGGCTTCAAACATATGTTCCTTTGTATGACACCCTGTTCTTTTAAGATGGTAATGAAGTTGAACTGAATAAAAGGAGACTGCAGGAGGATGAGCCTTTGAGACCAGGAGACAGAGCTGTGTGATCAGGAGACAGAGCTGGGAGACTGTCGTACGGAGACGTACGGAGCACTTCCGCCAGTGGTTTTCGTCGAAGAACTTGCTTCACTGGCCAGCTGCATCAACTTCCACAAGGATCTCCTGCGCGTGCTCCCGTACGATCGATTCGGTCTGAATCCCTCCTACAGGGGGGAGATTTTGAGTACGTCTTTTTGGTACCTTTACATTTAAAACAAACAATCTTCTAAGATAGTCAGGGTATATTCTGCTGCTTTGGATCTAAAGGAAGGACGCTTTAGCCTCTCTGATAGAATATCAGGTGTTGAGCCTTAAGTGATTAATGCGTTAATTACTAGGGTGAGGGTGTAACGGACCAGGTTTGCGAGCCTGATAGTAGAAACACAAAACAGCAGAATCAAAAAGAAATACCGCACCCGAGGTGGGTAAATGAAGTTAGGCACAGAACATAATCTTTATGTATGCCAGTCCAACCTGAAACCTAACGGTATTAACGTACGGTTTGACGGGCACTACAAGAGACGTTCTGTGCGGATTTATAGGCCACACAAAACACATCCTTAGATTAGGAAAGCCATAAAACAGCTCAATTCAGTTTCACAAAAGAGACACTCAGAGTAAAAAACCTATACGATCCAGTTTTATTTATTTATTATTTTTTTATTTTTTTTCCTTTTTAACGTGTCCTGTCTAGCAGTATGCTACTCAGAATTGGTGTCTGAGTACCAAGTACAAGCCCACCAGTTTTACTTTCCCAAGCAGAGTATTACAGCTTCGCTGTAGTACGCCACTTGATGTATATGTATGAAAAATCTTTATTAGTGATTACTGTGGGTTCAATTTCCTGACGTCATGGACACTAAACCGAGACAAGAAGGGAGAAAGGAAGAAGGTGAAGAAAAGAAACCGGACCAACAGAGGCGCGAACCGACGACACAAGACAGGGAGGCAAACAAAGAACACAAGAAAACATCCCAGTCCTCCACCTCTGCCGGATGGTAGAGAAACAGTAATACAAAACAAAAACAACAAACTGTACAGAACCAAACCAATAGTTCGGATCTAGTAGAATAAACTAAGAATTACACATTCACTACACACAACCATGGATTCATGAACATAATACAAATGTGTCTGGTAAAAGGGAGCCACAGCAAGGGAGCCACAATGGATATACCCCCTCCCCAGGCCGCGCCCAGCCGGCACCTGGACATCCAGATCTTCCAGCTCCTGGGTCCAGATCCCGCCCCCCGACCAGACGGCCTGATGTTCTATCCGGGCTCCGACCCCTGATGGTCCATCGAACAGGGGTGTGGAAAGGCCCCCCAGCCTCTCTCCCCCCGCTCAATGTGGTGTTATTGCGTGTTGTTCTAATGTGCACTTAAAACAGAGGGGTGGGAAATGGGAATAGTGCCGGGTACCCCCACCCCCCCCCACCCCGGGCCCTCAGTGTCTAGATGCGTTTAAACAGTGGGTGCCGGCACCACAGGTGAGGCCCCCTTTGAGGGGTCCCGCCCCCAGCGCCAATGCGCCCCACCGCCAGGTCCCTACATGTGCGTTCCATGTAAATGTTGCAAGTGTAAGTGTCTAAGTTGCTCAATAAAATCGGGACCCAGGCCGCCACCGGGTAGCGAAGACGGGAGCTCCATCCCGCACCCCAGTGACGTGCCCACGTCCCAAGGCCTTGTGAATGGTAGAATGAAGGAGCAGGTGGACAAAGGCATGGGGATGGGGAGAAAATAACTGGGGTGACCATTGCCAACCCCAGGGAGCCAGCTCCCCTGCTGACTCCAATAGGCACCCCCGTTCGGCCCGATCCACCAGGGGTGGGAGGCCCCAGCACGTCAAGTCGGGGCCCACGGCACCGGCATCCCCGAGCCCCATGGGGGCCCCGGCAATCCACCAGCCCCCACCCCAGGGGCATACCTAATCCTTCCCAACATTCACACTGCTAACAAAACACATGTCACTAGACACCCAGGTTGAGTTTAGCCCCCCCTCCCCCTCAACGCCCTCCCCCCTCCCGTCCCAAGCGCACCCCGTTAAAAAGAGCGCCTGTGCTAGATGGTAAAAAGCCTCCCCGCCAATAAGAGATGCCCCAGGCACCGCCAGCGTCCGAGGGCCCCCGCGCCGAGGCCGGAACCCGGCGCACCACCGACTCGGGTACCCCGGACACGTCGCGCCAGGCCCGTGAGCAGACCGAAGCCCCAGGCGGCCAACCCCCAGGCCGACATCCTCCAGCCTTGCTACTACCGCCCGATGGCCGGGAGGCAACAGAACCCAGCACCTCCACCCACCAGCCCACACCCCACCAACCGGTCAGTCACCGTGGAGGCCGACCAACACCGGCCAGAGGCCCCCACCTCAGCACCCCCCCGAGCGCTAAGACCAAGACCCAGGAGCCATGTCCAGTGTCAATATAGCCGATCGGGCCCGGAGACGCCGGCCACCCGCCGCGGCCTCTCACCGACGCCCGGACGCGCAGGCGTGGCAAGGGGCCACTGGGGAGCAAGTGACAAGAACCAGCCCGGGGAGATGGAAAAGGCAGCAGCGCCCGCCAACCACCGGCCGACCACATCCCCCCCCCAGCCGGCACCGACGGCAGCGATGCATAAGGCGATGTGAAATAATTGCATAGACTTTGTATCCATGGTAACTTCATCTAAATTTCCCAGCAAGCAAACTGTGGGAGCAGGTGTGATATTACATTTCAGACACTTTGATAGATCTTCACATATCTGGTACCAATATTTCTTAACAGGTGGGCAGAACCAAAGAGCGTGAATATAATTGTCTGGTAGATTGCTTGTACATTGTAAACAGGTATCAGACGGCGTATAACCCATCTTGAACATCCGTTGCCCTGTATAATGCACTCTATGAAGGATTTTATATTGTATTAATCTTAGATTAGGATTTTTAAGAAATTTAAAGGTTCTTAATGAAATTTGAGACCAGAGGTTTTGGTCAATTGAGATGGACAAGTCCATCTCCCATTTTGAAATAGGAAGGGCTATATATTCATCTATTCTATTTAATGTTTTGTATATTTTAGATAGCAGTTTGGGAGGGTTAAGATTAAGGAAGTCTAAAACTTTTCCTGGAATTTGTAAATCAACTGTATTGAGCCTAAATTTATTTTTTTATAATTGATTTAATTTGTTGGTATTCTAAGAAATTATTCTTGTTAATTCCGAATTGTGTAACCAATGTATTAAATTGGATAAAGTCTGTTCCATCAAATATATGCTCCAGGTATTCAATTCCTTTACAACTCCAGCTTGGAAAGTTGATCATGCATTTTTTTTGTAAGATATCCGGGTTATTCCATATGGGTGTACGCCTGCATGGGACTAGTGAGGTCTTTGTCATTTTAAGAAATTCCCACCAAGCTGTCAGAGAGGAACTGATATTAATACTTTTAAAACATTCATTTTTTTAAATATTTGACTAACAAAAGGTAAATCTGAAAGTTTTATCTTATTGCATAGTGTCTGTTCAACATCTACCCTGCACTCATCGATATAACTGTGTTTTACCCATCTTGATGTGTATTGGAGCCTGTTGGCTAAGAAATAATGACGAAAGTTTGGTAGGTCTAGACCTCCTTTATCTTTGGACTTCTGTAGTGTTTTTAAGCTAATACGTGGGGGTTTATCTTTCCAAAGAAATTTAGAAACAGAAGAGTCCAGAGATCTAAACCAATCAGGTGATGGTTTGCTTGGGATCATTGAGAATAAATAATTGATTCTAGGCAAAACCATCATTTTTATTGTAGCTACCCTTCCAATAAGTGATATTGGAAGGGATTTCCATCTTGCCAGATCATCTTCCACTTTTTTTAAAAGTGGGACGTAGTTTAGCTTAGATAAGTCTGCCAGTCTTGGTGAGATATGGATACCTAGATATGTAATATTTCCCGACCGGAGCTGTAAAGCAACAGGACTCTGGTAAGAACAGTTGATTGGAAGGACTGTAGATTTTAACCAATTTATGGAATAGTCTGAAACTCTTGAATAAGATTTTATTAACTCAATTACCTGAGACAAGGAAGTTTGTGAATGCTGTAGAAAAAGTAGTACATCATCTGCGTATAAACTGATTTTATGTTCTATTTTGTTGCATTGTATACCTTTAACATTATTATTTTGCCTGATTGCTGCTGCTAATGGTTCAATAAAAATAGCAAAGAGGGAGGGAGAAAGTGGACATCCCTGCCTGGTACCTCTCTGAAGAAAGAACCTTGATGATGTTTGATTATTGGTCCTAATACATGCTGTTGGTGAGCTGTATAATATTTTTAACCAGTTTACAAAAGAATTACTGAATCCGAATTTATTTAAGGCTGCAAATAAAAATTTCCAGTTAACTCTATCAAATGCTTTTTCTGCATCTAAAGATAATATATTGGTTTGGACGTTTTTACAGTGGGAATAATCTATTAAATCTATTAATCTACGTGAATTTGTGGAAGAGAGCCTACCTTTTATAAAACCTGTTTGATCAGGGTGGATTATTAGAGGTGTTATTTTCTCTATCCTTCTTGCAAGAGCTTTGCAAATTATTTTCAGATCCACATTGATAAGAGAAATGGGACGATAACTGGTTGGAGACATAGGGCCTTTTCCTGGTTTTAATAGAAGATTGATGTAGTCAGAATTCATGTTTGGTGGTATTCAACCATTTTCCCTTGTTTCTTGCAACATTTTGTAAAATGTTGGTGCCAGAGTATTCCAGAATTCTTTATAGAACTCTACTGGAAATCCATCTGGACCTGGAGCTTTATTATTAGGCATGGATTGGAGGGCCTCCTGGAGTTCAGACACTGTTAGCGGTGAATCCAGGGCCTTTGCTTGACTGTCTGAAAGTTTAGGAAGAGTTATTTTATCCAGAAATTGTACAATATCATTATTTGAAGGGTTTATCTCTGGTGTGTATAAAGTCTCATAAAATTCTTTGAAAGTGTTGTTTATTTTTTCAGGGTCATATATTATATTCCCAATTTTGTCTTTGATTGCAGAAATAGTTGTTTTTTCTTTATTTATTTTTAACTGATTAGCTAAGAAGCTACCTGATTTATTACTATGTTCAAAGTTTTCTATTCTAAGTCTTTGGATTAAAAACTGCGTCCTTTTATTAATAATTTCATTTAATTCTAATTTTGCTTTCCTTATTTTACTTAAGCTCTCTTTATCCAGGGAAGGTTCTAATGATTTAATAGTTTCTTCTAATTCCTGAACATGTTTATTTTCTGTTCTCTTTTTATTTGATGAGAATGAAATTATTTTACCTCTAATCACAGCTTTCCCTGCTTCCCATAGAGTGGATGGCGACATACCAGGGAGATCATTAAATTCCATGTATGAAGCCCATTCTTTTTCAATATATTTAATAAATTCTTTATCCTTAAGTAATGATGTATTAAATCTCCAATTTTTATATTGAAGGGTTGCAATTTTATTTGCTAAATTTAAAGAAACAGGAGCGTGATCGCTGATCACTATAGGATGTATCTCAGTGTCTGAAATGTCATTCAACAGTGAGCTGCTGACTAACAAATAGTCCAATCTAGAATAAGAATGATGTACGTTTGAGTAAAAAGTGTATTTTCTGTCGTTGGGATGAAGCGATCGCCATGCATTGCAGAGTCCATAATCGCTCATGTACTGTTTAACTATATCTATGGATTGCCATCTGCGCTGAGTCCCTGCTGTACTGAGCCTGTCTATTTCTTCATTTAGTCCAAAGTTGAAATCTCCCCCAAGAACAAGTGAGCAATCCATGTGATTAGCCAGAACCGAGAAGAAAGTATGAAAGAATGAGGGGTCGTCAACATTTGGACCATATATACTAACTATACATAACTTTTGGTTATTTATAAATAGTTTTAATATTATAAATCTACCTTCTGGATCTGTAGCTGTGTCTATTACTTTAAAATTTGTATTTCTATTTATTAATATTGCTACTCCTCGTTGTCTAGAGTTATAGCATGAAGAAAATATATTAGGATACTCTGGTTTTTTTAAATCATTAGCTGTTGAACTTGATTTAGAAAAAAAGGAAAAAAGGTGATAAAGAGATTTGGTGGTACGAATGTGAGAAAGAAAAAAGAGGAAAAGAAAAGAAAAAGAAAACAAGAAAACAAAGCAATCTAGTGCACAGCCCTGCCCCTACCCACATTTACAAACAAAAACAGCCTGCTGAGCTGTGCTTCTTTTAAACTATAGTTGTCTGATAAAACTAATTCTGTCTTGGTTCTGTTAAATATGACTAATAAAGCCAAGGAGTAACCTGAGGGTCCCTAAACAGCTGACCGTTAACATACAGTTTATCCACACTAACCGTAGCCCTAAAGCCCTCACTAATATGTTTTTATCTAATTGGAAATAACAAGCGTCTTCTGTCCAGGATTTCTTTCGGAAATTGATCATTAACGCTGTAATTCGTCCCCCGCAGCTCTCTCCCGCATCCTTTGACGTGTTCTTTTTGTTTACAATGTTCAAATGTTGCAACAATTGGTCGCGGGCGGGTGTTGTTGGGTTTCTTACCTCCGAGTCGGTGAACCCGATGGAAGGTTATGTTTTTAACCGTGTCGCCTGGCAGTTTCAGCTGGTGTTGAATGAACTTTCGCACGGCTACTTCAGCATCTTCCTCAGCCTGCTCTGGTATCCCAGAAAAAACAAGATTGTCCCTCATTGATCGGGCCTGGATGTCTAGAATAGACTCCTTGAAGCTTTTGTTTTCTCCAGACAGCTGCTTCATCCCCTCGGTGAGTTTCTTGACATCTTCTTTTAGTGTTTGGTTTTCTGTAACTAGCGAAGCTACTTGTTGTTGGCTGAACTCCAGCGATTCCCTCAGAGCCTGAAATTCTTTATGCAGAACCTCAACCAGCGCGAGACGGGCGTCCAGGCTGGTTAGCTTCTTGTCTATTGAGTCCAGGATGTCGCCGTAGCTTCTATCTGGCGAGTCGGTGGATGTGCTAGCCTCCGAACGAGTGCGCTTCTGCGACGGTGTGCTCGTTGTTGTATCCGAAGCAGGTTTCCGTGACTTACCCATAACGATGTTATCAAAGCACTCGTCTAGGTAGCACTCCAGCGAATCCAATGTTTCCTCGTCCAGGTTGTTTAGAAGAAAAAAAAAGTAACTTGATGGTTAGTTTAGAAGCTGCGTTTGGTTCAAAATGATTGCCTTGTTTTACCTGACTTTGATTGTATACTTTACCACATAACCACCATGTTCACCTATGCACAGCTCTCGCGAGAACTCAGCAGCTCATCCTCTCATCTCCTCTCCAGTCATGATCCAGTTTTAGCAGAAATTGATTACAATTAAAAATCTCAAATAAATGACCAAAACATTTATTTAATTAATTAAAGAATCGATGACTAACTTTAACTCATCGACAGACTAATTTAATAGTTATTGCGTTTTCATTCCTCCAAGAAATATTTTTGTATTCTAACATCAGACTTTACCAACCTAATTAATAGAATCCATTAAAAGTTATATTTAAAAACAACGCAAAGATGGGAAACCATGTTTCTATCAACAAATTAGAGGGAGATTCAAAGTATTTGCATAAAAAGGACCCTGAAAATCTTCAGTTTCTGACAAAATGGCGCAAAAAATATAAAGTATATGGAAGTTAAAGGGAATCAGTGGAAGGAATTAGTATGTGTACTCGGGGCAAAGGCCTTTCTCGCTAGGGGGAGAAAGAAGGAATGGAAACAAACAGAGTTGAGAATCGCACGTGTATGGGCTGATGAAACAGAGCGCAGGAAACACAATATAAAGAAAAGAGCACAGAGACTCTAACGATGGGGCTGTTGTTATGAAAAAGCTTGGTGAGGAAATCACACTGTGTCCTCCTCCTTATGCAACCCAGACAGAACCCCCATGCGGTTGTTGGAGATTCTTATGCGGCCTCAACAGCACCCCCGGGACACCTACATCCTCCTGTCCCAAGAGACCAATTTGCAATTGAAGAAAAAGCACATGGTACCTCAATAAAACAAAGGCTTATACAGGAAGAGATGAGGCCGGAGTTGTGTTGCAATTTCAGAATGATTTCCAGGGAACATTAAAGGAACAATTCAATGCAGTGGCAAATCAAGTTCGTGCACAGTTTAAAAAGAAACCAGATTATGGGCATATGGCCTCCATAAAACAGACGCCTCGGGAAACTGTCGATTATTTTAAATTCAGATACCAAAAGGAGGATGATATCCATAGTGGCCTTACTAAAGAGACGGGTGATGATAGCCCATATATGCGACATTTATGTAATGGCTTGCTGCAATTTTTCACCCCGATATCACTAATTGGATCAAAAATCACCTTCTGACCTGGGAAACATGCAACCTTACCACCCTTATGGCCAATGAACGTTTTGCAGAAGGTGTCATGGAAAGAAAGGGGAAAAGGCCAAAACCCCCAGACTCAGACACACAGGTATTTCACACCCAGGTAGAAGACCATGAGGGGGGAGTTTATTATCAAAGTGACAACTACAACAGAGGGAGGAGGTTTAGACCATGAAGGAATACACATAATCACACACCCCAGGGTTCATGAAGACATCAAGGTGGTCACCCTGCCCCTAGGTGTTGGGGCAGGGTGTAGTAGGCCACATTTCACACGAATGTAGCAGAGGCCGAGGAAGGACCAGAGGGCGAGGTCAGATCCATACACAGGGTCCAACTGCCCCAGACCTCTCGCAATTCACACAGCAATGACTAGATACTTTTGCCACCTCTAATGAGGTGGTGGATTGCTGTGGCGCCTGGGAATTGCTTAATGTTCTGAAAGATAAGCCTTACATAACACTCAAAATTAATGAACAAATGGTAGAGCTCCTTTGTGACACCGGAGCTTGCAGAACGGTGATCTCCTCTGGCGTTAATCTGCCAGAATCTAAAAAAAGCATTTTAGTAAAATCAGCAGATGGTGCTACTACGCGCTCATTTTTATCTAAACCAGTGTTAATAACAGATCCACAAACTGGGTTTAGTTCTAAAAACCCAATAGTCATTTCACTACAATGTCCACTCAATTTATTGGGCAGAGACTTAATGTCAGCCCTAAAAATCTCAATTATCCCAGTGGGAGAAGGCATAAGAGCTGTGAGAACAGGAAATTATGACATTTACCTAAAACTCATAGACCACAGGGACTCGGTTTTTACCACTCTTTTAGAGTTGAACCTAAAGAAAACCTTAAAGACACAACAACAATGATGGACACAGCTTTGAAGGTAGTTCCTAACCCCGACAAACAAATAGTGCCTACATAACAGTTATAAGTAACTATGGCTCTGAGGCCTGAACCTGATCCCAAGTTCCAAGACTATTTTATGCAACTCTCACCCGTTGTAGTGTTCACCTCACACATCATTACTGATGGAAAATCTGATTCAGCTGCCTCAGTAATACTGACTTCCAGCCTTAAACCATTCTTTGATTTGCCTACAGATCCACATATATCTCTGACAAAAAGCAGTAAATCACGTTGGAAATATTTGGGATATATGGTACGAAAAGCAAATAACGCCACAGATTTTAAAGCCTTGCAAGAAAATAAAGAAGATTGTTGGCAATACAGTGAATCCACAGGTTTATATAGGCTGCCCCTTATCATGCCACTCCACTGCACCACTCAAGTAGCACCACTAGAATGACCAGAAACAGAAATCATCTTATTGACTGAAGAGGAAGAAAATCAACTCAAAGAAGTCCCTGACACATTATGGTCTAAAAGCCCCACTGATGTAGGCCATTGCTCCCGTTCAAATAACTGCTAAATTAGATTTTAGGCCCAGAGTAAGACAATATCCACTCTCGGCAGAAGCAGAGTTAGGAATTCAACCAGTAATTGAGGAATTACTAACAGCAGGTGTCATAAGAAAATGTCCTGATTCACCATGTAACACACCAATTTGGCCAGTTAAAAAGGCTGATGGGAAAAGCTGGCGTATGGTTCAAGATTTGAGAATGGTGAATTCAGCTGTCCAGACCAGAGCGCCTAATCTGCCTGATCCACACACTCTGTTAAACTCTCCGAGTCCCACTAGGAAGATTTTCACAGTAGTGGACCTCAGTAATGCCTTTTTTAGCATTCCAGTGCACCCAGATTCACAATTTTGGTTTGCTTTCACTTATAAACATGTAAAATAACCATGGCCCGAGTTTTGGACCTAGTAAAACTTTATATGAGAATCATACCAACAAACCAAGCAAACAACGCCACAGATTTTAAAGTTTTCATTAATTGTTAATTTTCCCCTATAATTAACCTATAAACTAAACTAATAATAACAATGGATTGAATGTATAGCACACTTTTTTAGGCACTCAAAGTGTTTTATAATTCTATTAGTCATTCACTCACACATTCACACACTAGTGGAAGCAGCTATGACTTTAGCCCTGGGTAGTCTGACAGAAGCGAGACTGCCATATCTGCCACCAGCCCCTCTGGCTAACACCGATAGGCAAAATAGATTAAGTGCCTTGCCCAAGAACATAACAGCATGTACCGGACAGACGCCGGATTACGGGTCAACAACTCTACCACTGAACCACAGCCACCCTAACTAATCTTCAGTATGCCATCCAGTTTTACAGAGGCCGTGTGATGAGCCCTATTTTGATTGGTGTGTTGGAGGAGGGATAGAAATAAAAATTGAAGGACAGTAGCTTTTGAGGACAGATATTTGTCCCTGATCTGAGACATGTATTTTCTTTTAAACAGTTGTCATTAAACATGTAATTACGATATTATCCTATATTAAGTAGTTATGGGTGTATACAAATTTCACAATCGTTTTATGTAGAATATCATTTTTTATGTGTCCAAAGTATATCATAATGCACTAAAGCCTAATTATTAAGTATTTAAATGATGGCTTCAACATAGTTAACATAGTTGTGCTTTCAACACTTTTAGTTGTATAGGTCTATGTTTTTAGAAATGTACAGGCCTCTGTAAGGCATAGAAAATATATCCTCTTTTTAACAGTTTAAAATAACTTTTTCATTCAGAATAGATAATTTTTTGGTAGTGGCTTAAAAGAAGGCTTTAATCTGTACACAAAGTTTAGATTTATATAATTAACATTGCTGTGTTTTCTGTATTCATACAATTTTAGCTGTTAACCCCCAGCAAGTTGTCAAGAGATACAAGAAGGTACTGCAGCACTATAGAAGAAGAAAGAACCTCAGATCCTTCTATAGAGCTGTGGGGGTCGACAGGAACACCGTGGTCGACAGTGCTGCCATCGCAGAACTGGCCATTGCTTGTCAAGAAAAATATGAGGAGCTCTTGAAAGGTTTTTCCAAAAAGGAGAAGCTAAAAAATTTCATCAAGAACTGTTCTCTTGCCATAAGTTCTGATCCTGAAGTAATTTCAGAGATTGAAAGTTTAAAGAAAAAAGGAAAGCTACTTCCAATTACTAAAAGGGTGTAGACTATCTCTGGTGAAGCTTAATGTTTGTGATTTAACATTTTTTGGGAGGCAATGTTTATTTTATTTTTTAAACTCACAGAAGGTGGCATAGGTTCTGATCCTGAAGGAATTTCAGAGATCAAGTGTTTAAAGGAAAAAGCAAAGCTACTTCCAGTTACTAATAGGAGGTAGACTATCTCTGTTGATATTTAATATTTGTCATTTTAAGTTGAAAACTTACAATGTTCAGAAAAAAACAGAAGGATGGCATTTTTAGTTGTAACTTGTTCAAGTTAATGTAAATAATAATTTCTCTTTATTTAAGAATTAGGATTTTTTTTAAATCCTAATAATAAAAATTGTTATTGTCTGATAACTTCTGTTTTGCTTCTTTCTCTAAGGAGAATGAGGTTTTGTAATAATCACAACTGATGAGTCCTGGTTATAATTGTACATTTATCACATTTTGTTTCATTTATGTTAAAATTTAAAAACAACGGAAGCGGAATGTCTTTATAGTGTTTATAGATGTTTACATGTCATTTATTAATGCTTATAAAGGCTACAAATGATTATTACAACATGTACAAGTGATGAGGTTTTCACACTTTACAATAGGGGAAGCCAAATATCTTAATAGAGTTTTTATAGATGTTTACATGTCATTTATTAATGTTTATGAAGGCTACGAGTGATTATTACAACATCTACAAGTGATGAGGTGTAGCCAAACTTTAAAAATATTTGATTTGGAACAGGTGAGAATCAGAAGGTTTACATTAAAATGCAGATTCTGACTAGTTCTTGTGAATGATTATAAGATAGTGATCTTCTGACATGATGGAATGACCTGTTCATATTTGAGATGTTCCTGGTAAGTCTTACATGGCTGAAATGTTTACATTTATATCAGATCAAGGATTTCATAAGGAAATTGTAAAGCTTTACTTTATTTGACACACGGATGGTTGTTTAAAAAAAAGCTTTACGGTGCCTCTTGTATTCCAAACAACATGTCAGGCAAGTTCAGCAGAGAGACCCAGACTTCCAGCACTTGGTCCAGCTCCTCAGGAGTATTCTCAAGGCATTCATCTGCAATTGCAGTTCTCCTGTGATTTTGGGATCTCCGAGGACAACTGGGTGGAACGCTTTCACAAGTGATAAGAGTCTAAAATGCTCCTGGTGGTAAGAGATGCACTGCTGAACTTACGAGTACAGTTCAATTTAGTTCACTTTTATTTATATAGCTGCAATGTATAAGTACTTTATACATTAAAGAAAATGAAAAAAATGGAGGATGCTCGGTCACTTAGAGAATCATCTGAATTGATGCTCCCCATCCAGCAGGGGGTGTTGGAGCTGAACAGGATAGCAGACCAGGTGGAGCTTCTATGGAGAGAAAAACATAGAAAACAATGTTAACAATCACAATAATAGCAGAAAAAAATACATCTGGAGAGTAGTAGAAGAGAAAAGTAGAAAAGTGAGGAAAGGCGATCAGTCTGTTCTCCAACAATCTAAGCCAGTAGTAGCATAACTACAGAGATAACTCAGGATAACCTAAGCCACTCTAACTATAAGCCTTATTAAAAAAATGGTTTTAAGCCTAGTCTTAAAAATAGACAGAGTATCTGCCTCACGGACTAAAACTGGGAGCTGGTTCCACAGGAGAGGAGCCTGATAACTAAAAGATCTGCCTCCCATTCTACTTTTAGAAATCCTAGGAACTACCAGTAGACCTCCATTCTGAGAACAAAGTGCTCTGTTAGGAACATATGGAACAATCAGATCTCTGATGTACGATGGACCTTGATTATTAAGGGCTTTATACGTAAGGAGGAGGATCTTAAACTCTATTGTGGATTCAAGAGGGAGCCAATGGAGAGGAGCCAAAACAGGGGAAATTTGATCTCTCTTTTTAATATTCATCAGAACTCTTGCTGCAGCGTTTTGGATCAACTGAAGGCTTTTAATAGCATTTTGTGGACTTCCTGATGATAAGGAATTACAGTAGTCCAGCCTTGAAGTAACAAATGCATGGACTAGTTTCTCTGCTTCACTCGTGGACATTTTGGAGGTGAAAGAAAGAAATCTTGGAAATCTGTTAAATATGGGATTTAAATGTCATATCTTGAAAATTACATCGAGGTTCTTTACATTATTAGCAGAGGCCAAATTAATGCTATCCAGATGAAGTAATTGACTTAGCAGTTTCCTTTTTAAAGGTTCTGGTCCAAAGACAACAACTTCTGCCTTGTCTGAATTTAAAAGCAGAAAATTCAGAGTCATGCAGTTTTTGATGTCTTCCAGACATGCTTGTAATCTACCTAACTGATTGGTTTCATCAGGTTTTATGGATAAATATAATTGTGTATCATCAGTATAACTATGTAAATAATTCATATCATGTTGTCTAATTATTTTACCAATTGGAAGCATATATATATATATATATATTATATATTATATATATATATAATATATATATATATATATATATATATATATATAGTAAAGAGAATCAGTCCAAGCACGGAACCCTGTGGCACTCCACAAATAACCCTTGACTGTGAAGATTTATCATTAACATGAACAAACTGGAATCTGTCTGACAGATATGATTGAAACCATCCTAGTGCTGTTCCCTTGATCCCTACAACATGTTCAAGTCTATCTAAGAGAATATTATGATCGACTGTGTCAAAAGCAGCACTGAGATCTAACAGGACCAGAACAGTCACAAATCCATTATCTGAGGCCATTAGAATATCATTAGTAACTTTTACCAGTGCTGTGTCAGTGCTATGATGACCTCTAAAACCTGACTGAAATTCCTCAAACAGGTGGTTGCTGTTTAGATGCTCACATAGTTGATTAGCAACTATTTTCAGGGGCGACTGTGGCTCAGGGGTAGACTAGAGTTGGCTTGCAATTGGAAGGTCGTAGTTTTGATTCCAGCTTCCTCCAGTCACATGTCAATGTGCCCCAAAAAACATTGTCCTACCGAGCCATGTTGGGTGTTGGTGTGTGAATGTGGCTTCAATGTAAAGTGCTTTGATCTGTCTATGACTAGAAAAGTGCTATATAAGTTCAGTCCATTTACCATTTTCTCAAGAATTTTGGATAAGAAAGGGAGGTTAGAAATAGGTCTGTAGTTAGCTAAGTAATCTTGATCCAGGGAGGGTTTATTAAGTAAATGTTTAATTGCAGCAGCCTTAAATTCCTATGGCACATATCCATTTATTAAACATAGATTCATCATGTCTAGAATAGGGCCAGTAACCAGAGGGAACACTTTCTTAAATAATTTGGTTTGTATTGAGTCTAACATACAAGTTGAAGGTTTAGATGAAGCTAATATTTGTGATAATTCCGAAAGTTCAACAGAATCAAAACGGTACAGCCATAAACATGGTTCTACAGTTCTCTCTGATACTGCCTCATTTACTGAGAGAGAGTTAGTAATGTTTGGGAGAATACCAATGATTTTATTTTTAATAGGATTTATTTTACTTAAGAAGATTCACATAAAGTCATCACTACTTAGAGAAGGGGGAATAGTTGGCTCATCAGAGCTATGACTTTGTGTAAATGTGGCAACTGTACTAAAAGAAACATAGGATGGTTTTATTTACCCCATTAATGAGGAGAAATATTCTGTTCTAGCTTGTCGAAGGGCATGTTTTTAAAGTAGGAGACTATTTTTCCAGGTTAGAAAGGAATAATTTAAGTGTGTAGAGCGCCATTTTCTCTCCAGTTTCCTAATATTCTGCTTTAAAGTATGCAACTCTGCATTAAAATCAGGGAGCCAACCTCCTATGGCTGATTACCTTCTTTTTTAAGGGAGCTACACTGTCTAGTGCCAAAAGCAGTGAGGAAGTAATACTTTGAACCAGACTATCAATTTCTGAAGGGTTAGTGTTGGAATTACTGCCATCCACTGTGGTATTCTGAGACGGATAGGGAAGCAAGAATGAAACAGATTCTTTAAAACTTGTTACAGCACTGTCTGATAAAGTTCTACTGTAATGAAATTTTCATTCAGATTTGGGAAGGTCAGGTAAAGTAAATTCAAAGGTTAATCAAAAAATGGCCAGATAGGACTGGGTTATGTGGGAGGACTGTTAGTTCATCACACTCAATGCCGTATGTCAGTACAATGTCTAAAGTGTGTTGACCAAAGTGTTTGGTTCCCTTCACTTTCTAAGAAAAGCCAATTGAATCTAAGATCATTTAAAGGCTTCCATTAGGCTAACACTTTTAGTGTCCATGTGAATATTAAAATCCTCTACTATAATTACCTGATCAGTGTTTAAAACTAAATCAGATAAAAAATCTGAGATCCAAGAATTGAAAGTAAGGGCCTGGTGGAAGATACAAAACCACAAACAAAAGGTTTTAATGTTTTGCTGCTGGAATGAGGACAATTAAAGATTAGATGTTTAAAAGAGAAAAAGTTATTAATTAGTCTAGGATGAATTTGTAAATCTGAACTTCTAGGAATATGAAAATGTTCATAATTGGAAGGAGTTGACTCATTGATTAGTGCAAATCCTCCTGCTGCAGCCAGTTTTCTGGTCAATTTTATTATCACAAATCAAGTCATTTACTAATACATTTTTTGAGGAGAGCGATCTTATGTTCAGTAAAGAACATCTAATTGCCCTATTTTCTTGTTTGGTCAGAGTCGTATTTATTTAAATGAGATTTTTATAGTTTGCTTTTGTCAGGTTAACTTTTAGTCTATTTGATTTTGGCCGTGGGCAAGACACTGTCTCAATTGGGTATTGAGTGGGTAACAGTACAGAAGCTGCAAATACGTGGGTTAAAATACGACTCTGCTTCCTGGGCTAGACCCTGGTTTGTCAGTGTTTTGAAGGACTAATAAATCTGTACACATTCCTAGAAAGAAAAGCTGCTCCATCCAAAGAGGGATAGATGCCATCTCTCCGGATCAGGCCAGGTTTCCCTAAAAAAAATTTCCAATTATCAATGTAGCCCACGTTGTTTGCTGGACACAACACAGACAACTATCGATGAAAGGACAGCATGTCATCAACATGTCGTCACTGGTCCGATCAGGCAGGGGACCAGGAAAGATTACACAGTCCGACATCTTTTTAGCAAACTTGCACACTGAAGCAACACGAATTTTAGTGACCTCCGATTGGCGTAACCGGGTGTTATTACCGCCAGCGTGAATAATGATCTTACTGTACTTACGCTTATCCTTAGCCAGCAGTTTCAGGTGGGATTTTATGTCGCCTGTTCTGGCCCCTGGAAAACATTTGAGTATGGTCGATGGTGTCTCTAATGCCACGTTTCGGACTATAGAACTGCCAATTACCACAGTCTGTTTCTCAGTGGGTGCATCACTGAGAGGGGAAAATCTGTTAGAAAATGGGACAGGTTGGTGGTGCCCTTTGGGCTGGGAACTATGCTTTCTACGTACCGTCACCCAGTCGGCCTGAGATCACAGCTGCGTGGGTTCTGTTGGAGGACCGCTGATTGGTTCTATCCTAGTTGGCTCCGCGTTGGCTAACGGGCCTCGACTATTTACGCGATTCTCAACAGCGCGGAGCCGGGCCTCTAACTCTAAAACCCTCGCCTCCAAAGCTATGAAAATGTAACATAACATTTATTACACTTACCATTATCACTAAAAGAGGAGTAACTAAACATCTGACACAAAGAACAGGAGAGAGGAGCCAGAGAGGGGGAGGAAGAAGAGATAGACGGAAGAGAGGTAGCCATAGCCACTAACCTAATGAGCTAGCAAGATCTTAGCACACCGAGAACAACCGTGTGAAACACAAAGGGTTCCCAAAATGTAAAGTACACCAACTGGATATAAGTTTAGTGTGCTTGTGTGTTAAAATAACTTAGAAAAACCTAAACACAGAGAAAAAAAGATATTTCGAAGAGAGTCAGAGCACCAAACACCAAGCAGCTCCGCAGAGCTCAACAGTGACAACAGGAAATTACACAGTGACGCAGCAAGTGTTGCAATATTCACAACAACGTGGCACGTAACGCATTTTTACATGCTGCATTGTTTACACAACCAGTGGAAAGCAGGGGTAAGTGTCAAAATAAAAATGTTGATATCAATCCCTTAGACTGGTATCCTTCATGAATAGCACTTCATACATTTCTCCTACTTAGGGTTGGAAAAATTACTTTGAATATAAAATATTAACAACAAGCAAATAATTACATTCTCAGCTGTAACATGCATGTAGTGATGAAGGAATTTATGTTACTTTCTACCATTTTAAATATTTGTACTTTATCTACCTTTCTAGCTTTTCTTTTTTATATACATTTTTATCTGATCTCTATATTATTTGGGGCTGCATGAATAGTTTGCAGGTAAGTCTAACACCGAACCAATGCTGTGGCCACCACACTTTTTGATTAATTCAGGGTAGGTATGGGAAGAGGGATAATTGTCTGGTGTGGTTTTAAAAGTGTGGTTAGCTGTTGCATGTTAAAGAGTGATCAAGGCTGCTGCAAAAGCCTCAAGTAAGTTGGATACTTCCCAATTCTTCAGCAGGCCAGATTTGCTATATATTGAATGTTTTGCTCCTCCAGCCGGGTAGTATCATCAGAGTGATTATATTTTTATCTTTTGGCTTATTTAAATGAACAAACTTCTCTATCTGCCACATAAACCTGAAGCTGCACAAGACCCTGTAGAGTACACAAATACAAACACAACATTCAATGGGCTTATCCCATTCCCTGCAGGTGTTGACACACTACACTAAACTCCTGGACAATATGTTTAAGTTCTCCTGTTTTCCTGAGGTTCATTCCTTTGATGCATGGTTTGTTTGCTCTGCTGATGAGGCGGAAACACTAAGTACACCCTAACTGACTTAGTTTGTAGAAGCTTCCAGGTACATTTCTGATGTGTTATTTTTCTCGTTCTCAAATAAGGAAATAAGCTTATTTTTACAGGTACACCTCGCCGGTACCAAGTTTGCTCCTTAATCGTTTGTAGCCTGTTTCAAAAGACAATGTTGACAACAGTGAGCCTCTTGGTCTTTCATCGTTCAGTCCCCAATGAGGCACCATAAGGTGTTTTTCACAATGTTTATTTGAATTTTAAATACTGTTGCCGGCTAGGGGTCGACTTCTTCCTGCTCTCCGCGAGAATGGATGCTGTTTTTTCTTTCCTTCCCACTTGCCTGCCTGCTTTTCGGCACTCTTTTGTCTTGTCAACTATTCAGAGCCTCTTTCTGCATTCTCCTTAACTGTGGATCTGGATGTGGTTTTGGCAGCTGGTCTGTTCATGCAATTAATCTTTTTTTTTTCCTGAAAAACGGCTAAAAGGGAGTGCTGAGCTGTTGCCATGGAACATCGAGGAGGATCTTGTGTCTCTCGCTTTTGACCATACAGAGACATTAAAAACACCTATATAATTCGATTCATGATAAATGGATATCTGCTGGTTATTGCAGGTGTTTTCTGAGGTATCGTAAACTTCAACGCTTAAAGGCAGCAATTGGCAGGCTACATGGGGTACAGGAAGGCTGCTGTATTGCTGTCAACACTCAGACTCATTTGCAAAGTTCGAGCAAAAATTGACAAGTTTTGCTGCGGAAATTGACACCCAAATTTGACTATTTAGATTTGAACTGGGACCACTGATAGATGCTAAGAATTATGAAAAAGAGACCCCCCACTCAGACTCTAGGATTAAACTTAGTGGAGTTTCATGGACTCACTTGCTACTGCTGATAACACACACACACAAACTTAAATTAATCCTAGAAGCTAAGTCTTACCCTGCCACTGGGTTCCCACTTTCAAGTCTCCGCTCCTCTGGAGAGAATCTCTTGGGATTCACTTACCTACAGCATTCTGGATGTCCTCCTTGTCAGGATCTGCACCGTTGCCTCCACTGGTCAGTCTGCCACTGTTCACCTGCCCAGCTGCCTGCTCCACCTGCAACACACAGTCAAGACGCCTCATTACTATGAACCAGTCACAGGTTACAGGATTCCACTTACCTCCTCCGAGAACTGAACCATTCAATTTCCCAGTAAGTCACATCTTCCATCTACAATTCTAACATCTCTACTTCTCATCACAGTTCTCCACCCGCATCTGAGATTCCGCTCCTGGTGATCCTCCTGAGACAACAGACTTCTTTTCTCCAACTAGACAACTAGTAACATTGTAAAATAAATATTTTATCTAAACCTTTAACACTGCCTGGTTTTCTGAGTCCTGTGCTACCTTTAAGTCGTAAAAACCTCCAAACATGACATCCACAACCACAGATATTCTCACACTACCTGATTTCAAAATGCTCGTAGTACACTATAGTCTTTGTTTTCAAAAGACACACTGTTCTAGCAATATTACCCTAATATAACGTCATTGTATGTCTTTTGAAATGCCTTGTGTGATAAACCTAACAAGATGTCAAACACACATTCCTGAGAGATTTTGGTCCATCTTGATATGACAGCATCACACAATTTATTCATATATATCATCTACACGTGACGTGGATATCCTGTTTTAAAAGAATATTCCAGTCTTGTAACATGATGCATAATAGTGAAGGAAATAGCATTCTAAAGATGGGTACTCTGTGATTATTAAGGGATGGAAGTCTTCAGCAACAAAACTCAAGTAGGATACATCATGTAAACAATACCAAGAGGTCCAAATGACACAGGGAAACATCCCCCAACTTTTATATCCCCACCAGCTGCCTGATCCAATCTCCAAAGCAAATGAATTTGTGCTTTCCTCTTGTTTTTTTTTCTAACCCTACCTATCATCAGAATGCTGCAGCTGCAATGAAGACTCAACCAGTTCGGGCAAAAAAAAATCCGGATCTATCTTTTATCCAGTGAAAATTATAGCCTCAGTTCCCTGTCCCTTTCCAGCTTTCAGAATTACCAACCGATATGGTCTGCTGCTGCTGAAGCCCATCTGTTTCCTGTTTTCCTGTGTTTTCCATTCAGAGATGTTATTTTGACTATTTTAGTTGTAATGTGTGGTATCAGGAAATATATTCAATTTGGTAAAAACAGTAATGTGTCCCAACAAAAGGTTTTAATTGTACTCCTTTAGACATCTGATTGCACTTCATAAATTGGCACTTGGCAGTTTGTAAACTCTGAACTCTATCTCAATGAGTCTATTGGAAATCTTGCTCTTGTGCAGGGCAGCTTCTGTGAAATACTTACAGATGTTCTGCTTATAACTATCTCCCTCAGTTCTTAAAACACATTTAAACTCACAGGAATTTGGTTGATGTTCCAGGTAAAGTCGGCTGAAAATGAGTTTATTTGAAGCTGGATTTGCTCTGAAGACCTGCCATCAGTCATCAAACGTCATCCTATCAGTTGAGTTTTAAAAGTCCCCGTAGAAATGCATCCTTACTGGTTAGCCTGTCACCACAGCATTGCCAGTCTGAGACTTTTTGTTTCATTCCTGTGCTTAAGTGGAAACAAAAGCCACAGTTGAGCAGTAAAATCCTTAAGCTGCCATATCCTAATGTTACATTTAATGGTTCTTTCCATCTGTTGGCAGCAGTCTTCTATTTTTCAGTAGTTTGCAACCAGTTCTCTCTACAAAAACAGCATGGTGTTTGCTATTGCATTCTGATGCTAGAATTGATGATTCGATAATTGTTGTTTTTACAGCCTTATTGAAATAAAGCTATGTTTATAATAGTTTGGGAAACAGTCTGCTGTGGTTGAGGGAAGTTAATGGGCAATAAACCTCCAACAGTGGAGGAGACTAAACTGAATAAAACAGAGAGCTAAAAGAACTAGCAGACAGGATTATAAGCAAATATGTAAGGATATTTCAAACTCAAAGAAGTTTTATTGGTTCAAAACATGATTCAAGGAAAATAAATAAATGAGGGAAATATGTACATCAGCTCATACAACACAAGGAGAACATACTACTCCCTTTCAGATTATCTTTTGTTTTGGCTTTTTTCCATATTTAGATACTTCAAATCATCAAGCACATTTTAATATTAAATGTGGTCTGTATTTTAGACAAAACGCTGTTTTCAAATGCTGATTTTATATGCAAAGAAAAATTCTATCCAGATCAACATGAGCCAGTGTAAAAAATAAATAAATAAAAAACTAGTTATGTCACTGTTGTTGGAAGCGACTGTCAGACATTTATCATTACCTGCAATGGATCTTTATACTGATGTGGAGAAATTTTTCTTCACCGCAGCATTGATTTATCTGGACCACACTGAGGGGTTTGGAGCAGGAAGGTGTCAGGAGCCGTTCCGCTGGAAACCGGCTACGCCAGGGCGGGCCCGGACCAGGACCCGCAGGCCAAAGGGATCAGGGACGCCCCACCCCCCAGCAGGGCCCTGACCAGGGATAAGCCGAAAACGGTTCCCGCCACAAGGCAGAGGGACCAGCAGCCGGCTGACGGACGACAGACTGCAGCGCCACCCCGCGCCAATCCCCAGCGCCAACAATCCAGCCAGGGAGCCACAGCAAAAGCCGCAGCAGCTGTAAGCCCTCCCCAAGCCAAGCTCAGCCACATGCAGCCAGCACCTGGACAACCAGATCAACCAGCTCCCGGGTCCACATCCCGCCCCACACAGAGTGCCTAGACCAGGTACCCAGCTAATGCCGGAGAACGCCCACAAATGAAACGACCAGGCAGCGGAACACACAGTACATTCAGGAGGCCTGGGCACCAGATGCGGTCCCCACCGAACGGCTCCAACCTACTCTTCAGCCCCGGCACCCCCATAAGAGGTGCCCCAGTCAATCCAAGGAGGACATCGGCCTGAAGCACCAGCCGCCCGACACACTGCCCACACAGGACCAGCCAGGCATGGACCAGGGCTTAGCCGGCCCGCATCCGGGCCCTCAGCCCAAGACATCGAGAGCCACCAATGACCAGCGGGCAGGGGCGTCGGTCACTGACAGGGAGTGATGGAGGGGAAAAAGTCCCCACTGGGAATGGGGCCTGAGATGCACCACGCCAGAGGGCAGCCAAAGACCTAGCCTGACAAGTAGACATAGACGTACAGAGACAATCATACGTACCCTCCTTCTTATGCAAACACATTCTCACCAACACACAGGACACCCAAAGGACGCTGTACACTCATTCATACACCCCATACATACACTATACTCCCAGGCCCAGGGACATACGCCCCCAATAGGGCAACGTGCCCCTGCACCCGGAAGACGAACCCCTTGCGCACCGGGATGGGGACAAGCAGACCGCCAAAGCCCCCACCATGGCAATTGGGACCCAGGCCACCGCCAGCTCCCCTGCTGACTCCATTAGGCACCCCCGTTCAGTACGATCCACCAGGGGTGGGAGGCCCCTGCATGTCAAAGAGAAACTTTTACCAAAACTACAATCATTGTCATTTAATCCTTCTTTACAAGTGAAGAACCTGGGTGTGATTTTTGACTCTGAGCTGACTTTTATCCCTCACATTAAAAACAAAACCAAAATGGGTTTTTATCACCTAAAGAACATTGCCAGAGTCCGCCCCATTCTCTCTCGGGCCAATACAGAGACGCTAATGCATGCTTTTATCACCAGCAGAATTGATTATTCTAATGCCCTGCTTTCTGGTCTTCCCAAAAAGACTACCTCCAGTTTACAGCTTTTACAGAATTCAGCAGCTCGTGTCCTGATGAAGACCAGGAGGCGGGAGCACATTACACCGGTCTTAGAATCACTGCCTTGGTCTCCCCCCCCTATGTTTTAGGATCGATTTCAAGGTTCTTTTAGTTGTTTTAAAGTGTATTAATGGTCTTGGGCCGTCTTATCCCTCAAAAATACTTTTACGATATGAACCCTCGCAGTCTCTGCGCTCCTCTGGCAGCCTTTTCCTTATCATCCCCAAAATCAGGACACAGACTGAATGGTGAGGCGTCTTTCCATTATTATGGCCCTCACCTTTGGAACAGGCTGATAGAGGACCTCAGGGCCGCAGAGAACGTTCATGTTTTTAAGATCGCACTCAAGACTTACCTTTTTAATCAAGGTTATAACTGATTATTATTTATGAATATCTTTTTAATTGCTCTGCATGTTTTATTTGATAAAACATTTTTTTTAGTTTTTAACAGAATACTATTTATTAATTATTTATCTGCTTTGCATTTTTATCTGATCATATCATATCATTCTCTTATATTTTATCATTTGGGATGCTATCAGTCTTAACATTTCTATCAGTATTTTAATACTTAATCCAATTTTCTACTGTTTATTTTAATATTTTAACTTCTTATTTTAATCATCCTTCCAGTGTTTTCTCTGTGGACGCCTTCTGCATTGGGGGCGGTGGTCGGCTGTAGCTGCCTGCGTGCTCTCCAGGTAGTTGCCTGAGTGGAGGTGGGGGTACCAGCCCTCCCTCGTCTGGGCGCCCGTGGTCAGTGCCTTGGCTGCTGCTGTTGATCTGCTGCTGCCGATGCAGATGGCTCCCATGATGGCGTTTTCTGGCTCATCTGTACTCAGCCCCTTGTTCCTTTTGTTTACTGTTGCTTTTATGTGTGCGTGGGAGATGGGTTGGATTGGGGTAGGTGGGTGGAGGGGGTCGGGGGCAATAGTTGTGATGATGATTTTATTTGGGGTTTGTGAAGAGTTGGGTTTGTGGGGTCATTTTAATCTGTAAAGAACTTTGAGAAACTATGTAGTTGAAAAAGCGCTTTATAAATAAAGTTTGATTGATTGATTGACAAGTTTAGGGATTTTTCTCTGTGACTTTTGGACTTTCCGTGATGCAAATTCTTACATTCCTAGGTACTTTTTTTCCCAAGTCAGTTTTATTATTTTGTCCTGAGTCAAAATAAACACTCAAATCGAATTTCTTTTAGAAAAGAACATCATATAAACAAAGCAAATTAAGCCTTTTATCCAAATAGTTGTATTAAACCAGATCACATGCAGTTTAATGTCCTCGGATCTATTTTTAAATCCCCTTGTTACCAGTGATTTGACCAGCTAACAGGTCCTAAACTGAAGGCCCAGCCTGAGCTTGAAAGAGTTCTGGAATGATGGAAAACATATTTTCTTTCACTCCCAGGGTCAGTATTTCAAAAATAAGAGGGAAAAATCTTGTTGAGATGAGACACAACCAACCAACTATGTTTTAAAAATATATTTAGTTTTCCCCCCCTTTCCACATTTTTTCTGTTATTACTACTTTTTTGTATTTACGTATTTCAGACCACCAAACAAATTTTACACAACACAAACATAACCACAGGAACTACGAAATCCGAGATTTAAAAAATTCCCAACGCAATTTTGTGATGTAGTGGTTGGTTTAAAGTTAGACCCAAATGCAGGCAGACCTGGAGGCAAAAAAAGGAGACATGAAGGTTTTTATTAATGTAAACATAAAAAGTCACAATATGGATTGAAGGAAGCAGGACATAGAACTGACACGAGCGATAAAGATGACTAAACATAAGTATCCAGCAGTGTGCAATGAAAACAGATTAAATGTGGTACCCCCTGCGCCCAGGAGGAAGCAGGGAAAATGAAGGAGGGAGAATAACACAGAGGGAGTGACTGTAAACTAAGACTCAGTAAAACTACCAACCATGGGGAAAAAAGCCTGACAATAAAAAAAAAAAACTGATACAAAACACATAGGAACAAACCTGTATGGCAACACCATTTGAACAATAATAAATACAGAAATCTGAATATTTAAAGACCTAATTTTTAAATACATAATAAATCATGACATGCAGTCTTTTAATTATTAAGTGTTCCATACCAGGCTGGCATTATATGAAGAAGTATTAATGCCACACTTGATGACAACAATTGCCTTCTAACAGTAGGGATAATTACATGAATCCTGGCCTACTCCTGTTTTTAGGATAATTTTAATTTAATTTACCTGCTCTGGAAGGTTTTTAAGCACCTGTTTAAAGTGATTCCACATCATCTCTATTAGATTCAGGTCTGGACTGTGACATTTTCACTCTCAAATCTGTATTTTGTCAGGTAGGGTCATGAAATGATGGCCAGATATTCTGCTGGAGAGCAGAATATTTAGTATCATTAATCCTCCAGGTCCTGAAGCACGAGAACAGTGCCAGACCTTCACACCACCAGCTTTGACGGATTGATCTACCTTCTCTGTTAGTTTCAAACCAGGTGTAAGAGAACTTTTCCAAATATTTCAATTTGATCTCTTTAATCCACAGAATATTTCCCTTAAAGTCTTGGGGATTCTAAAATGTTATCTGATAAATGTGAGACAGATCTTTGGGGGGCGACTTTGGACATGGAGGCCATTTCTACCTAGTCTCTTCTTTGTTTTTGCATCATGATCACTGACCTTAACTGAGGCAAATGATGCCTTCTTTTTTTCAATGTTGCTCCTTTGTGACCTACTTGTTAATGCACTCTTTGAGTAATTTGGGTAGGCCACAACTTCCACCGATGTTCCAAATTTCTCCAATCGTGGATAACAGCTTTTACTGTAACCCTCTGGAGACATGGCTTTATAACCCTTTTCAGACTGATAGACTTCAATGAATCTGCTTCTCATTTTTCCAAGAGGGACTTTAGTTCTAATCTTGCAGTGTTGCTTTTTATGACTTTTTTTTAACCCCAATCTTATGATGTCAGACACGTTATATCTAAATGATATCCTTATTCCTGAAATCAGCCAGAAAATCAGAAAACTAAGCTTTCTAAAAATGTGTTTTATCACAGTTTACTTATATTGTGGCAGGGGAAGGGGATTGATCTGAGATACTTAGATGTGACAAAAAAAGCAATAAAACATTTTCAAGCTTTAGTGCTTTTTGAGAGCTTTTGGAGCTTTTCCCCCCAAAGCTTTTAGTTCTTTTTCTTTTTCCTGTGTTGAGAAAAGCACAATCAGGAAAGCCCAGATCTGTTGATTGCAAAGCAAAGGGTTTTCTCTAAAAAGGCAATTAGGATAAAACTGAGGCAGCTAAGCTGTTGGGAAAGGCCACGTGTGTGTTGCCAGACCTACAGTATGTTTGTGAAACTGAACCTTCAGGTTTCACTTTCAGCTCTGACCTCCAAAATTACTCCTGTCGTTTAGAGGTTTGTTTTTCTCTCTCTGTCTCTGGATAACACACACACACACACACACACACACATGTCGAGTGGCTTCAAGAATCGATTTTTCAGCATTACTTTTTTCGAAAGCTGAATTACAAACTTGTCTAATTCATATTGCGCTGATCGGCAGTGACAGCCCTGCCTGTCACGTCTCGGTTACCTTAACTCTCAGTTGCTCACACTTGAGCCCTGTTGTATATAGCAGAGGCAGGGTGGGGGACTTCTTTATAAAATGTGTTGGTCAGGCTGGTGTGTATGGAAGACAGATGTTTCTGCCCTGCAGGTGACCACAAATCCTCTCTTACTCGGTTAAATCCGAACAACGACCCTGACCTTTGACCTCCTCCTGAGCCTCTGGGTGTTACTGTCAAAACTTGGTTTATTTTCTTATTGAAATTTCCATGTATTCCATAAAGTTGCACATGACAATGGAGGATGAAGGTCAAACATCATGACACAACACACGTAGCTGAAAAACTTGCATTCTACAATGTCAAAGACCGTAATTCACCAGAATAAACTCGCACAGTTTACATGAGGCTTAAAGGAAGATTAATGGAAAAAAACTAACTGAATGAATGGAACTTTTTTCTTAAAAGCCATCTTTTAAAAAAAAGTAATACTTCAACGGGGAGTTGAGAGGTGTGCAGAATGAAAGTGCGCCCTTTCCTTTAAACATTATGTTTAACCTAAAATCATTAAAAAAGATAACTATTGCCGACCATCGCACTGTGTTTATATTTACGTGTTCCAGCCAACGGCCGCGTTTTATTGCCGGTTGCCAAATACAATTGTAAACAACTGCTTGGAGCAACGAGGCATTTACCGTAGAAAATGGAGCACTCTGTACATTTAGCTGCTGTGTTTGAGCCCCATAGATTTCATTATTTTTCTCAGAAGAGAAGCGACCTTAAAAGATCCAAAACCATATTTTGTTTAGGTGAAGCCTACAACAGATGGACACAAATACAAAACTTTCACAGCATCAAAACGTATGCGGAAATAGCGAAGTTTCTCATGGAGAGAGGTAAGAAAGCTAGCTAACGGCTAAAGTTAGTTGTCGGTAAAACAGCTTTGCAACACTTGTGTATATGATGTTGTTCCTAGATACGAGAGCACTGAGTATGGCCAATCAACCTCCACACCTAGTAAAACCCTCCTGCTCTGTCAGTATAGCAGACTCACTTTAACTGCTGTAGTTAGTGGCTATTATAAAGACTTTTCTAGCTAGCTTTCTGTATTGACATAGGTCTCCGACCATACACCTAAGTCAATTCCGCATGCTGTGAAATTTGTCTGATGTTTATGTAAGATCTAAATGATAAATTATGACTTTTATAGAGGACATCACCAAGAGGAGTGGAGGATACCACTCAGCTACTGAAATAAGATGCAGAGAGGACAGGTCAAAAGTTTATTGTTGCCTATTTTGTTATAATTATTTTTCGTTTAGTATTTTAAACTTATTGGTACAAAATAGTCCTTACGCTGTAAGATTCGTCGTTGGACATGATGCTGCAACAAACCTGCCATCCAGAGGGCGTTTTCTTTTTTATTGCAACTACAACCTCAACATACTAGATGTCGCTTTGGTGCCCATGTTCCATATTCAACCTTTAAGACTGAGCTTAATGAGGAAAAGCTCCTCCCAAAAAATCTATTTCTCTCTTCATTGTAAATCCTGTTAATTCTAGCGAGTCAGTTATCCATCCATATCAATCATCCTTTTTAAGGGTAACTGGTGCCTATCACCAGCGGTCATTGGGTGAGGACAGGGTCCACCATTGAGAGGTGGCCAGTCCATCGCAGGGCAACACAGACAGAAAGGACAAACAACCATGCACACACACACTCACACCTAAGGACGATCTAGAGAAACCAATTAACTGAATAGTTGTTATAGATTGTGGGAGGAAGCTGGTTTACCTGTACAGTTCTACCACTGTGAAGTCTGCGAGGCAAATATTTTTTCCTTTATTTCCTCATCACAGCTCCCATTCAGGAATGAAGTGCCTTGTGTGTTTGTTTTGTCTTTTAGAACCCCAAACCTTGAGGTACGTTGTTGGATTTTTTTTTTGGCATAAAGCAGGGATCTAGCCCTCCATAGTGGTCAGGTGTTAAACCGTAAATAGAGGGAATAAGAAAAGCTTGTTTTAATAGTGTATTTGTTTTCATGTAATATTCATACAGGCTCTAAACACCCCCCCCCCTTCATCCATGCACATTGGATCCATACAAGGTTCAGTATTTGTGGATTCATAGACTTTTCTGAGGGATTTCATGAGTAGTGGTGAGTAGCTGCTGACGTGTGTGTGGAGACGTATCGCGTTGGTAAGACGTATCGCGTCATTTCCTGTTTTGTGACTAACTCGTTTGTAGCAAGTCGGTGTTTCTCTCTCTCTTGAACTGATCTAACTTTCTCTGTCAATAAGTTTTTTCTGAGTTGCTTTAACACACAAACACATTAAAACGTTAATTTTCTTCACGGTTTGGGACTCTTTAAGCGTTTTAACTGGGTTAATTACTTTGTTCTTAGGTAAGGTAAGGTACCGCTTGGTTAGCTTAGCTTTACGGCTAGCATGGCTTCGGCAGCTTTCTCTCTTGTCCCTCCATCTCTCTCTACACCTCCTCCTCTTTCCTGCTCTCTCTGTCAGATGTTTAGTTACTCCTCCGTCTCATTTAGTGAAGTTGGTAGGTGTAATAAGTGCAGCATTTTTGTAGCTTTGGAGGCGAGGGTTTCTGAGCTAGAGGCCCGGCTCCGCGCTGTAGAACAGCCAGGCCCAGCAGTAGCTAGCGCGGAGTCAACTAGGACAGGACCTAGCCGTCCTTCAACAGCTCCCGTGCAGCCGGGACCTCAGGCGAGCTGGGTGACTGTTCGTAGGAAGACTAGCGCCAGACCCCAGTCCGCGGCCAACCTCAAGCCCCTTTATCTGAACAATAGGTTCGCCCCGCTCAGCGACGCACCCGCCGAGCAGGAGAGGCCGATTCTTGTAATTGGCAGCTCCATAGTTAGGAATGTGGCTCCAGAGACACGAAAGACCACCGTCAAATGCCTTCCAGGGGCCAGGGCTGCGGACATTAGGTACCATCTGAAGCTTTTGGCCAAGGACAAACGGCGGTATAGCAGGATCGTTATCCATGCTGGTGGCAACGACACCCGGCGACGGCAGTCGGAGGTCACTAAAATTAGCGTAGCTTCGGTGTGTAGGGCTGCCAAAAAGATGTCTGACTCTGTAATTTTTTCTGGTCCCCTGCCTGATCGTACTAGCGATGACATGTACAGCCGTATGCTTTCGTTCCACCTTTGGTTGTCAAGGTGGTTTCCAGAAAACGATGTGGGCTACATTGATAACTGGGGGGCCTTCTGGGGAAAACCTGGACTGTTACGTAGAGACGGCATCCATCCCACCGAGGACGGAGCTTCGCTTCTTTCCAGGAACATTGATAGGGTTATCTCTAGTTCCCCAAAACCGTGACAACCCAGAGTCCAGCTCAGGGAACCCAGAGTCCAGCTCAGGGAACCCAGAGTCCAGCTCAGGGAAACCAGAGTCCAGATCAGGGAACCCAGAGTCCAGGTCAAGGAACAGGGACTGCCACCCACCCACTACCCTATAGAGATAGTTTCCCGTCCACTACCCAAAACTAATGAATTAAAAGTTAATGCTACTAGAGCAAAGTATAAAAATCTCATAAAGATAAATAAAACTCGGACTGAAGATAAAAACAAATTAATTAAATGTGGTTTACTAAACATAAGATCTCTCCCCTCAAAAACACTCTTGGTAAATGACTTAATTTGTGAAAATAATATTGATTTGTTTTGTCTTGCAGGACATGGTTGCAGGAAGAGGACCATGTCACAATAAATGAGTCAACTCCCCCTAGCTACTTAAACTTTAGTGTCCCTCGAAGTACTGGTCGAGGAGGTGGAGTAGCAACTATCTTTCATTCCGATTTACTAATTAATCTCCAAAAAAATAATAGTTACAGGTCCTTTGAGCATCTAGTTTTTAGCTTTCCTCATACACATAACAAAGCAGTAAAGCCACTTTTGTTTGTGGTCTTATATCGTCCACCAGGACCTTATTCTCAATTTTTAGATCAGATTTCAGATTTTCTATCTGACTTAGATTTAAACACTGATAAAGTCATTATAGTCGGAGACTTCAATATTCATGTTGATAATGAAAGTGATAGTCTAAATACAGCTTTTAAGACTATCCTAGACTCAATAGGCTTTACTCAAAATGTGCAGGGACCAACACATTCTTGTCACCACACTTTAGATCTTGTGCTGACTTATGGCATTGACTGTGAAGAAATAACAGTCTGTCCACATAACCCTATCCTGTCTGATCATTTCCTTATCACTTTTAAACTTACTCTAATGGATCATATCAAACCTGAAAGAAAACTTCATTATACCAGAACGTTATCAGACAACGCTGTAGCAAATTTTAAAGAAGCTCTTCCAACTTTAATTTCCTCAGTTTATAAATGCAGAACAGAAAACAGTGATTTAACTCGTGACCCCTCACAACTTGACATTTTAGTTCATAGCGTTAATTTCTCCCTGCGTCGGGCAATAGACAAAGTTGCCCCCTTGAAAAGGAAGGTGGCTAGCCATAGAAGATTAACTCCCTGGTTTAATTTAGAGCTACGTACCCTAAAGCAGAATGTTAGAAAACTAGAGAGAAAATGGCGCTCCACGCATTTACATGATTCCTTTTTAATATGGAAAAATAGTTTATTGCTATATAAAAAGAGCCTTCACACCGCTAGAACAGCATATTATTCATCTTTAATCGAGGAGAATAAAAATAATCCTAGGTTTCTTTTTAATACAGTTGCCAAACTCACACAGGATCATAGCTCTATCGAGCCAACCATTCCCCAAGCTCTAAGCAGTGACGACTTCATGCAATTCGTTATAAATAAAATAGACTCCATAAAGAATAAGATAATTGGGAACCTTCCCAATATGCTTGCTTCCTCCTTAGTTAATGAGGCAGCCTCAAAAATGGTGGAACCTAATATATGCTTAAACTGCTTTAATGCAGCCAAACTTTGTGATGTACCAAAATTATTAGCTTCATCTAAACCTTCAACTTGCATCTAATCTTCCCTTCTTATCTAAAATTCTTGAGAAAATAGTTGCACACCAGATATGTGAGCATTTAAACAATAATGAGCTGTTTGAGAAGTTTCAGTCAGGCTTTAGAGCTCATCATAGCACTGAAACAGCTCTGGTGAAGGTTACTAATGATATTCTCATAGCCTCAGACAATGGACTGGTGACCATTCTGGTCCTGTTAGATCTCAGTGCTGCCTTTGACACTGTTGATCACAATATTCTCATAGAAAGGCTTCAAAGTGTCGGTATAATAGGAACAGCACTAGGTTGGTTTAAATCTTATTTGTCTAACAGATTTCAGTTTGTTCAGGTAAACAATAGATCTTCCTCAACCTCAATAGTTACTTGCGGAGTACCACAGGGTTCAGTGCTTGGGCCGATTCTCTTTACTATATATATGCTTCCTATTGGTAAAATAATTAGGCAGCATGGGATAAAATTCCATAGTTACGCAGATGATACACAGCTATATCTATCCATAAATCCTGATGAATCCAATCAGTTAGGTAGACTACAGGCATGTCTGGAAGACATAAAAACTTGGATGACTCTAAACTTCTTGCTTCTAAATTCTGATAAAACAGAAGTTGTCGTCTTTGGACCAGAAGCTCTGAAAAAGAAACTACTTAGTCAGCCCCTTCACCTGGACGGCATTAAATTAGCCTCCAGTAATAAAGCAAAAAACCTCGGTGTCATTTTTGACCAAGATATGTCATTTAGAACTCACATTAAAGAAGTCTGTAGGATTTCCTTTTTTCACCTTAGGAATATTGCAAAAATTAGAACCATCCTGTCCAGGAATGATGCTGAAAAACTAGTCCATGCCTTTGTTACTTCAAGGCTGGATTACTGTAACTGTCTATTATCAGGTAGTCCACAGAATACAATTAAAAGTCTTCAGTTAGTTCAAAATGCTGCTGCTAGGATTCTGATGAATATTAAAAGAAGAGATCACATTTCCCCTGTTTTAGCTTCTCTTCACTGGCTCCCAGTAAAATCTAGAATAGAATTCAAGATCCTCCTTCTGACATATAAAGCCCTTAATAATCTAGCTCCATCATACATAAGAGACCTGATTGTTCCATATGTTCCTAACAGAGACCTTCGCTCTCAGACTGCAGGTTTACTGGTAGTTCCTAGGATTTCTAAAAGTAGAATGGGTGGCAGATCTTTCAGCTATCAGGCTCCCCTCCTATGGAACCGGCTCCCAGGGTTGGTTCGTGAAGCAGACAATTTGTCTATCTTTAAAACTAGGCTAAAAACTTTCCTCTTTGACAAAGCTTACAGTTAGAGATATGTTTATAGGTAGTTAGAGTCAGGTCAGACAGGTAGATAGGAAGAGACAGGTTAATGTTAGTAGTCAGGCAGAGTGTCAAAAGTTAGGAAGAGATAGGAAGAGGTAGAGTAGCTAGGTAGAGATAGATTAATGTAAGCCAGGTAAAGATCCGGAGCCGGTCGCGGCTTACCGCCGCGGAAGAAATGCGCCCCACAGGGGCCAGCCAGCGCCGGAGAGAGGTCCCTCAAGGGGATCCTCCCGCACAGTGCGGCCGCCCATTACCTGCCGGGTTGAATCCCCCGGGCAGACTGTGCGGACCCCACCCGTTTATCTCTTAAACGTTTCTCGCCCTCTTCAACTCTGTCCTCTCAGTTCTGTCTAAGTTCTGTCTATTTTTCCTTAAGATAGTTGTCGACTATCGGTCTCGTGCCGGTATTTAGCCTTAGATGGAGTTTACCACCCACTTTGGGCTGCATTCTCAAACAACCCGACTCCGAGAAGACCCCGGCATGACGGGGGCCGTTACCGGCCCTACACCGTCCACGGGTCAGGAGGACTCAGACAGAGTGTTGGTAGCCAGGTCTCCTAGTAGCTAGGAGACAGGTTAATGTTAGTAGCTATGCTGCTTTAGGCTAGGCTGTTGGAGGACATTATTAGGGTCTGTTCCTACTTTCTCTCCTACTTCTCCCCAACTGCATGATGTGCTGTCAATTCAAGCACTAACCTGTTTTCTATTATAGTAGGTGCTCCGGATTAGCCCTGCTTGACGACCCTGACTAAGATGGCATTGCAGTGACGGAAAATTCTCCACGTCCTGCAACAAACTTCTGCATCAGTTCTATTGCTCTTTCTGTGTCTCTGTTATGTATTCTCCAAGCCACAGACGGTCGCGGCAGATAACCGCTTGTGCTGAGCCTGGTTCTGCCGGAGGTTTCTTCCTGTTAAAAGGGAGTTTTTCCTTCCCACTGTCGCTGCATGCTTGCTCAGTATGAGGGATTGCTGAGAATTCCACGACGCAATCTTCTGTGGTTCTGTAATTTCTACACTAAACATTGTATTGTAATAACTCTTTTTGTAAAGTGCCTTGAGATGACATCTGTTGTGAAATGGCGCTATATAAATAAACTGAATTGAATTGAATTGAATTGATTTGCCTCCGAATTAGTTGTGGAAAATTCATCCAGTCATTGATTTTTTTTTTCTTTCTTCGAAAACACAAAATGTACTTACCATGTTATTGGCTTTTGTTGGCAATCCAAGAGCACCATTTATTTTAGTTGCCACTGATTGGCTATACCTCAATAGTGTAGACAAAAACGACAATGATCATTAGCATTAGTGCCAAGATGGTTTCCACTGTGTGTAGGCTACTAATGTATATTTGGTGGTTGAACTAGTAATACAGACATTTATAAGCATTTTATCCCATCTTTCTTGTTCCAATCTTGACTTTTTGTCAACTCCTATCTCCCCTTTTCTCGCTCTTTCCCTATTTGTTTATGTGTTTAGACAACCAAAACTCCACCCGCCGCCCTGTCGTCAGTCCACTCTGTTGTTGTGTGTGTTTGTCTATTTCCATCTCTGCAGTCTAGGGGTGTCACGTTCTCGCTTTTTTAATCAAAATCGATCGAAATTACGATACGACCTAGCAAAACCTGGTAACATTTTAATTGCCTATATCACATCCCCTGGGATCAGAGGACATTAGCTGATGCTAGCTATTAGCTAAGCTACAGCTTGACGACGGAAGGACAGATGAAGCAGCAGGAGCGGAGCTAAAGCCGTTCCTTCTAGTCTCAAATCACCATGGAGGAAATTTTGAGTTCCCGGTGAATTAAGATGACATTCTAATTGTAAACAAGTGGAGCACTGTTTGCTGCATTTTGCTCGGTCCTATGAGCCACCTGAGCCATTGTGTCTCCAGTTGTTTTGCTGCAGTAACTAAAAAGATTCAGTAGATGGCAGCAACCCTCTGTTACTAATCATTTCTGTTATTTAAACAAGACTGTTACACTTTTATTGTACATAAATTATTTCACTTTGACCATTAATGCCTATTGTGATACATTACACAAGAATAATGGAAATTGCATCACTTATATGTCTTTTAAAATAAGATTTACTGTACATAATTTTAGTAAATAAAACCAACGATCGTAGACTTGTCTAAAAATTACATAGGGCTCTGAACTGTAAAAGGAAAAAAAAATAGAGAATCGAATTGTAACCCTAAAATCGAAAATCAAATCAAATCCAGGATTTGGAGAATCGTGACACCTGTACTATAGTCTGTTTAGATCCTCAAATACTATCGCATTTGTCAATCGGGGTATTTTATTATGGAAAAATTGGTGTTATTTTGAAAGTTGATTGGATTGTCTCTTGTATCTTGGTGTGACTTCCTGAAAGAATTGAGACGGATAGCTCACAGCTCCCACAAAAAAATAGACCAGATTAGAAAACGATCACTTCACGGCATGAGCCGCCTGCAGAGGATCACGGTGCTTCGCATCTGGTATGAACTACCCCATAGGTTAACAAGGGTACCGAATAGAAGCAGTCTCCTTCCTGCACCACTTTGTACCGCGTCCATGGCCAGTGTGAACCAGGGGTTAAGTATAAACAGTTTATAGCTATTTGTGGCCAGCTGTGGTTCCTAACCCTCGTAAAAACTGAGGGCCAGTTGGAGCATGAGCAGACGGAAGAAAGATGAGAGAATGGGAGCTTAAATACTGGGGAGGTTGATTAACGACAAGATGCAGTTGGATGATTGCACACCGAGTGCAGCTGGGCGAGAAAGCAGACAAGCAAATAAAAGGAGATTTAATAATAGTGGGAGGAAGCGGGAGTACTTAGAGAGAACCCATGCATGCACGGGGAGAACATGCAAACTCCATGCAGGAAGATCCAAGGCCACTATGAGAACCAAGGACCTTCTGATTGCAAGGTAACAATGCCACCGACTGCACGTAAGCTGAATGCAAATGGCATCCCACACTTTTCTGATTTTAATTTGCTAAAGTTTTTTTTCTGAAAACCACAAATTGTTGTACGATACTAGTCGTGATTCTAATAAAAAATTATATAAAATCCTGGTAAAACACATTAAGGTTTGTGACTGCAATGTGACATAATGTAAAAAAAGTTTCAGAAGTATATCTGTAAGGCAGGGGATTTCCCTTCAGTTTATCTGAGGTCCTCAGAGCCCTCAGCGCTACTGTAATAATTCTTACTCATATCCACCTCCTGTAGGTTCCCAGGGTGCCTAAACCTCCCAGCCTTCCTCAAAGTCCATCATCAGTCTCTTCACTTCTATTGCTCATACGATGGTCCTGCTCATTCCTGCTGTGGCGGGTTTTTTTTTCTTCCTGAAATGACACAAGTCACAGCGTTATCATTTCATAAATGGGTCGGTGTGACCCATGGTTTACAAAGTAAACAAGGCAATAGGGCAGTGGAGTCTTATGTCACTTCCACAAAGAAATATTCTGATGGTGAAATAGTCCTTTATGATGAAGGTAAATCAGAGGAAAACACTCCTGAAAATCAGGCCGAATACAACATGAACACACAGTTACATTCTGGTTTTGTGCTTACTGTTGAACACATAATTCTTTTGGCACATGTCTGCACAGGTTCTGAGGAGACTTTCAACAAAGTCTGCGCCGAACTGAGGTGACCTTATAAGCAAGACATTTTGTCTGCATAGATGACTTAAAGACATGGAGTCACATGCCTGCAGTTAAGAAGTGGCTGCTGAAGCATTTACTTCAAAAACACAATCTTAGGCCTGAGCTGTCGGATCAAATTCTGGTCATAAATATTTAGTTATGGTAGTTTTGTAATCTTGTAAAATAAACTGGCTGAGAATATATATTTTGTGTATGTGTAAATGAGAATGTTTGTCTATAAAAAACAAAAATATTTGTAAAAAACAAAAAAACAAAGTGGTTACACTTTTTTTAAAGGTATTTCTACAGATACAAGCTATGTGCAAAACTCTACACTCAAGTTCCATTACCAGTGTCACGTAAGTCACAAATCTAACCATCCAATCAGCGCTGCCTTTGACACAGTGGACCATGGGATCTTACTTCACAGGTAAGAAAACTGGGTGGGAATCTCTGGTACTGCTCTAAACTGGTTATAGTCCTATCTCGAGGACAGGACGTACTCTGTCGAAATTGGCAACTGTTTCTCAGACAAAATTCCCATGACCTGTGGAGTCCCCCAGGGTTCAATCTTGGGACCACTTTTATTCAACTTGTACATGCTTCCATACGGTCAGCTAATTAACAGCAAAAATGTGTCTTACCATAACTACGCAGATGACACTCAGATCTACGTGTCACTGACAGCAGGTGAACATGGACCTATAGGTACACTCTTTCCCTGCATTGAACAGATCAGTGTGTGGATGCAAAACAACTTTCTCCAGTTAAACTCAGAACAAACCGATATTATATTTTCAGATTGACTGACATTTTTTTTGTTTCTCTTTGACTTCTCTTTAAGTCCTGAGCTTACACTTTTAATTCAGCCTTTTTGTTTTTGGAGTTGAGGCAAATGTTATGTGGGGGGCGGGCTTAGAGCTTATTGGGGTCAGAGATTAGATTGACGTCATTTACACTAGAAATGCAGCGAGTCCATGAAGCGCTTCTGAAATGAAAAACATAACTTGTAACTGCATAAACGATACATGATCACAAAGTTAAACATACTGCAGATGATTGATTGTCCATTTTTCCAGCCTTTATTTAGTTTGTCAGCTGGGGCAGGATCATGTTATTCAACGGTGGCAACCTTACTTCTCTCAATGATGTCCTAGTTAGCCAAAGGGCTCTAAGCTCACACTCTTACCTAAGGACAATCTAGACAGACCAATCAACCTAGAAGACATGTCGGACTGTGAGAGGAATCCAGAGTACCTAGAGAGAAGCCAGGCATGCACTGGTAAAACATGCAGACATCTTGCAGAAAGACCCCAGGCTAGGATTGTAACTCAGGACCTTCTTGCTGAAAGACAACAGATGTAGTAACGGCCCTATTGTGTAAACATCTCCTCTGTTTTCTGAATTTGTCTTGATCTTATCATTTGGATGAGAAGTACAATAGAACTTTCTACAGGCTTCCCATGTGTGCTGTGTTAAACAAGAAATATCAAACATACAGTTTGAGAAATTACAGCAACAACTAATCAAAAGAAACTCGGGATAGTGTGCAGAGCAGTTTCCCCATACCTTTGGCCCATTACTCCTATCCAGGGCTGGACTGACCATCTGACCAATGCCCGGTGGGCCGATGCACATTTTTGGGCTGGGCCGGGGCTGTAATAATTTAACCAGATCTATAAAGTAAAATTTAATCATCAAACACTGTGGCTCATTGGCTGCTTTCCTGAAGAACATTGGACTTATCTAATGAAATCTTTCAGGCCCACCCCTCCTTGAATGTAGTGTTTCTGGCTTTCTGTCGCACACAGTAGCTTCCTCCTGTTTCTCGCTTGGTCAAAGTCTGACACGGAGAGCAGAACAAAAGCCAATGGTTAGTTGGATAGTCTTCAGAAAGTTTCAAATGTGCAGCAGACTACAGTTAACTGTAAATAGCTGTTAACCAATAAAAATACTAAGAAGAAGAAAAAAGAATGAGTTGTGACTTTTTTTTTCTTTCTTTGAACAAAACCAAACTGAAGTTAATTGGACATTCATCCCAGTTTCAAGCATTTTACCAAGTTCTGCCTTTGACACAGTGGCTGGATCAGCTCTGTGTGTTCAGTGCTGAGCAGTATGGAGTATAAAGACAGTCAATAGATTACTGAAGAAAGGAGGAATATATCTTACCTTACTTAAATACCATCTTTCACTTTATGTGACTAAGTCAAATCAAACTAATAATAGGATAATTAGACAATGCAGAATACTTGTCATTTTTCATTTTATAACTTAGTTACAATTTCTTTTTTACATTTTATTTATAGATGGCCGTCTATCTTTCTGTAGTGAAAAGGTATCAAAGATGCTACTGCATTTTAACTCGTGCTTCACATCTTTCCACATACAGTGGAGTTGTTTGTCTGCTCATAAAGTAAGTATTTAACGTAAGATTAACTTTGGTTATTGACCAAATACTTATTTTCCTCCATAATTATCTGTAATAGATTATTTAAAAAGTGGGAGGACTTGCATACTTGGTGTCTGATTAAATACTTTTTACCCACTGTAATGACAACATTTTTGGTATAAAATAATACATTTATCAGACTAATGTAGAATTGCTGACTTTAATGCTGCTTTCTGTCTCCCTCATAACCACTCATAGAGCTCATAAGTCTGCATCGATATTTGCTCTTACTAAATGCTCTTACCATTGTATATTTGTATAAACGCCATATTTCATAAAACATTGAAAATATATCTTTAGCAGTTTTTTCTAAGTGGTCCAGTCTCACTTCAAGATGGGGGCTGTGACATCGGCCCTTTCTCCTTGAATTAACATATTTTACACATGATTATGGTGGAATGCCATAGCCAAAAATGCCAGGCCACGTTTGGGTCCCAGTCCAGCCCTGCACCTAACCACATATTTTATTGGAAGCTTTTAGAACATTTTTTGACCCAAAATGGAAACTACAATCCTGTAAAGACTAAACAGCTTCACCCATACAACTGTTCAGAGAAGGGTACTCTATACGATAGAAACCAGGAGTGGTGATATCTCGGAGTGCAGGAACTCTAGCTGGCAGGTAAGCTTGTTTACACTTACTGCTAAAATGATCGGTTTCAACATGGGAGGGTAAGTGATTACTTTGTCCATAATCCTGGATTCTGTGGTTGGGTAAACGGTGGAGAGAGGGTAATGAGGCAGAACAAATCCCAAATCCAAAACATGTCAGAAACAAGATCAGGATATCAGACACTGGAAGGCTGCTGAGGCTGACGACAGACTATCTCACAGTAAGTGAGAGCAGAGCAGGAGTTAAAACAGGCAATGGCATCAGGCCAGCATGAAATACATTTACAACTTTGTTTGCAGTGTGTAAGATTTTTAGAAAATGCAACCTTCAGTCGGATTACACTTATTTAAGCCTCTTCCAAATATAGCAGGGTAAGCTGTCTCACAAAACAAAGATATTTTTTGACAATTTGGACCGTCATCTTTACGAAAGAGCAGATTTATGCCATCCAGAAAAAATTCTTTCGAAAACCTTCAACCAAAGCAAAATTTTGTGAAATCTCCATTGTAAGCATCTGCTTGTGAACATAAACAACTGGGACTTTTAGCGTTCGCAGCGTCAATGCCTGCAACAAAAATGTTCTGACATCACCTGTATGACCCTTGTTTCCCCTCAGAAATAGCATGAATGCTCCCAGGGCTGTGTTAACGTTATTAATAACCCACACACTTTTTGCTTCAATTTTTTAGAGCTCAATTACCTCTCTATGTAGAGATGACAGAGAAGAGACAGCATGGAGGATGCTCGGTCACTTTGAGCATCATCTGGACTGATTTTCCCCATCGGAGGGTGCATTGTAGTTTAGCAGGGTACCAGACCATGTGGAGCTTTTATGGGGAGAAAAGTAATGAGACAAAACTGGGTTAACAATCACAATAACAGCAGAAAGAATATTTCTGGAAAGTGGTAGAAGAGAAAAGTAGAAAATAAAAGAAAAGTGGTCAGTCTGTCCTCCAACAGTCTAAGCCTATAGCAGCATAACTACAAAAATAGCTCAGGATAACCTAAGCCCCTCTAACTATAAGCTTTATCAAAAAGCAAGATTTTAAGCCTAGTCTTAAAAACAGACAGAGTATCTGCCTCCCATTCTACTTTTCGAAATCCTAGGAACTACCAGTAGACCTGCATTCTGAGAACGAAGTGCTCTGTTAGGAATATGTGGCACAATCAGATATCTAATGTACCATAGAGATTGATTATTAAGGGCTTTATAAGTAAGGAGGAGGATCTTAAACTCTATGCTGGATTTGACAGGGAGCCAATGGAGAGAAACTAAAACAGGAGATATGTGATCTCTCTTTTTAATATTCATCAGAACTCTTGCTGCAGCATTTTGGATCAACTGAAGGCTTTTGATTGCATTTTGTGGACTTCCTGATGATAAGGAATTACAGTAGTCCAGCTTTGAAGTAACAAATGAATGGACTCGTTTTCTGCATCACTCCTGGAAATGATGTCTCTGATTTTAGCAATATTCCAGAGGTGAAAGACAGAATTCTTAGAAACCTGTTTAATATGGGATTTAAATGTCATGTTTTGATCAAAAATTACACAGAGGTTCTTTACATTATAAACAGAGGTCAAATTAATGCTATCCAGATGAAGTGATTGATTTAGCAGTTTCCTTTATAAAGGTTCTTGTCCAAAGACAACAACTTCTGTCTTGTCTGAATTTAAAAGTAGAAATTTAGAGTCATCCAGGTTCGTATGTCTTCCAGACATGCTTGTAATCTACCTAACTGATTGGTTTCATCAGGTTTTATGGATAAATATTATTGTGTATCATCAGCATAACCGTGGAAATTCATTCCATGTTGTCTAATTATTTTACCAAATGGAAGCATTTATATAGTAAAGTGAATCGGTCCAAGCACAGAACCCTGTGTTACTCCACAAATAACCCTTGAGTGTGAAGAAGATTTATCATTGACATGAACAAACTGGAATCTGTTGGATAGATATGATTTAAACCAACCTAGTGCTGTTCCCTTGATCCCTACAACATGTTCAAGCCTTTCTAAGAGAATATTATGATCGACTGTGTCAAAAGCAGCACTGAGATCTAACAGGACCAGAACAGTCACAAATCCGTTATCTGATGCCATTAGAATACCATCAATAACTTTCACCAGTGCTGTGTCAGTGTTATGATGAGCTCTAAAACCTGACTAAAATTCTTCACACAGGTTGTTTCTGTTTAGATGCTCACATACTTGATTAGCAACTATTATCTCAAGAATTTTGGATAAGAAAGAAAGGTAAGATAAAGGTCTGTAATTAGCTAAGTCATCTTGATCCACGGAGGGTTTCTTAAGTAAATGTTTAATTGCACCAACCTTAAATTCCTGAGGCACATATCCATTTATTAAAGATACATTCATCATGTCTAGAATAGGGCCAGTAATGGTAATGGTAAATGGACTGAACTTATATAGCACTTTGCTTGTCTTCCTGACCAGTGAAAGCGCTTTACATTGAAGCCACATTCACCCATTCACACTCGCATTCATACACCGACACCCAACATGGCTCCGTAGGACGATGTAGAATTTGGGGGTTAAGTGCCTTTCCCAGGGGCACATCGACATGTGACTGGAGGAAGCTGGAATCAAACCTATGACCCTCCGATTGCAACTACTCTACCACTGAGCCACAGTCGCCCAATCAGAGGGAACACTTCCTTAAATAATTTGGTTGATATTGGGTCTAACATACAAGTTGACGCTTTAGATGAAGCTAATATTTGTGATTATTCCGAAAGTTCAACAGAATCAAAAAGGTACAGACATAAACATGGTTCTACAGTTCTCTCTGATACTGCCTCAGTTACTGAGAGAGAGTTAGTCATGTTTGGGAGAATGTCAAATGATTTTATTTTTAATAGAATTTCTTTTATTTATGAAGAATCTCATAAAGTCGTCACTACTTAGAAAAGGGGGAATAGTTGGCTCAACAGAGCTATGACTATGTAAGTTTGGCAACTGTACTAAAAAGAAATAGAGGATTGTTTTTATTTACCCCATTGATGAGGAGAAATATTCTGTTCTAGCTTGTCGAGGGGCATTTTTTTAAAGTAGGAGACTATTTTTCCAGGTTAGAAAGGAATCATTTAAGTGCGTATCGCGCCATTTTCTCTCCAGTTTCCTAGTATTCTGCTTTAAAGTATGCAATTAGGGAGCCAGCCTCCTATGGCTGATTACCTTCTTTTTTAAGGGGGCTACACTGTCTAGCGTCAAACACAGTGGGGAAGCAATACTTTGAACCAGGCCATCAATTTCTGAAGGGTTAGTGTTGGAATTATTGCCATCCACTGTGGTATTCTGAGACGGATAGGGAAGCAAGAATGGAACAGATTCTTTAAAACTTGTTACAGCACTGTCTGATAAAGTTCTACTGTCATGAAATTTTCAATCAGATTTGGGTAAAGTAGATTTGGTAAAGTAAATTCAAAGGTTATCAAAAAATGGTCAGATAGGACTGGGTTATGTGGGAGGACTATTAGTTCATCACACTCAATGCCGTATGTCAGTACAATGTCCTAAGTGTGTTGACCGGAGTGTGGGGGTCCCTTCACTTTCTGAGTAAAGCCAATTAAGTCTAAGATAATATTAAAGGCTGCAGTTAGGCTATCACTTTCAATGTCCATGTGAATATTGAAATCCCCTATTATAATAACCTGATCAGTGTTTAAAACTAAATCAGATAAAAAATCTGAGATCTGGTCCAAGAATTGAGAGTAAGGGCCTGGTGGACGATAAAAAACATCAAACAAAAGGTTTTAATGTTTTGCATCTTGGATGCGTAGAACTAAGGATTAGATGTTCAAAAGAGCTGTAGTTAATAACTGGTCTAGTGCAAATTTGCAAATCTGAATGAAAGATGGTTGCAACTCCTCCTCCTCGCCCAGTACTTCTAGGAATATGAACATTTTGATAATTGGAAGGAGTTGACTCATTTATAATTACAAAATCCTCCTGCTGCAGCCAGGTTTCTGATAGGTAAAATAGATCAATTTTATTATCACATATTGAGTCATTTACTAATAAATTTTATGAGGAGAGGGATCTTATGTTCAGTAAACAACATCTAATTACCCTATTTTCTTGTTTGGTCCGAGTCGTATTTATTTTAATGAGATTGTAATGGCATTTAAGACTCTTAATAAAGATAAGAGAGATCCCTTTAAGAGTTTGGAGGTTTTAATAAAAGTTGAATTGATCATACAGGAGAATAGCACAGATCACAGTGAATGCCGAATGCTGCCCCCCTCCTAACTCCCCAACTACCTACTACCCCACTACCTAACAAGCTCATATGAAAATAAGTATTTATAAAGTTCAGCAACCTTGCCTCTATAACTTTGAAGACAAAACTATTAATCTCAGAGTGGGAATATCTCCGGATGAAGACATCTGGCTCTTTAGCTGTGAATAAGTGACTTTTGACATATACAAAACAATGGAAATAGCTTGGGTTATATGTAACACAATAAGAGAAACTCTCAAAACTAAGTATGTAAGAAGAATCAATATTTTCTCAGGCAGTGATGTCTTCTCTAACCTCGAACTCAACACCTGTTGTCTGCCTCCTCTGCTCTCAGTGTTAATAATTCTAGAGATTAATCATAATAATACATTTTTCGATCACAGTCTCCTACCCATTTATCTAATCTCAAAGATAAATCAAAATACTAAGAAAAATTAACAATCAACAATAACAATTACTAACCTAAGAGACGGGCAGCATTCATAAAGAAAGACAATAAAAGTGGTTCAAATAATTTCAAATATTACATGTGACATTAAATCATATCTAACAAAATTATCTAATCTAAGCATCGATCTTAATGACATTATCTGAACTTCATAACAGCATCCCATACAAAAATCCCGCTAGGGCGTAAGATAAGCAACCTCCCAACTATGGTCGTGTTGTCCTTGCTCACGACAGGCGGGCAAAAGTATGAGACGGCCCCTAGCCCCAAGGTGGCACTCCTGTTTGGTTCCTCATTAGTCAGGATGCATAAACGTAACTGCAAAACAAAGAAAAGGGGCACAATGTTAGGCAGTATCAATCCAGTTAACAACAAAAATCAAAACAATTCTAAATATAAATTGAAACATGTACTCTTCCCTTAAATGAGTCAGGCATCCACAGCGTGAACCTCAAAATCAAGATCAGTCACTCTTTGCTCAGCACCACAGTGACCCTTTAAGAGGTTATACAAAAGAACAAATCAGTAGTAATCAACCATAATATAAAACAAACAAGGGAAAATATTGTATTCAATGATTCTAATGATTAGACATGTTAAAAATCAAGACAAAAAAACTAAAAATCTAAAATTCTGTCATCCCTCTTTTTCACTCTTAACTAACAGCTAAGTATTAAAAACTAAAGAACAAAACAAATATCAACTTAACTGAATAAATGACTAAAACTAAAAAAACATTACTGTAAATGAAATTGATTTGAATAAATGAAATGGAATAATAAATGAACAATACAAATTTAAAATGTAACTGAAAAATGAATAAATGATAAAAATGAAAAATCAAATCAAACCCCTCTTTTCTCTGTCATCTTTGGGATGAGACCGCTAAACCTCCTTAGAAAAATACATCAGTCACAGGGAAAAAAACATCAGACAACCTAATTCACAGTGATTTAAAGGAAGTCGTCATACACCTGTAAACTAATTAATTATATAACTCGAGGTCAATCAGCAAGTCCATACCTATTTCATCTCCAAACAGTTCTTCTTTCCCATGTCCATCTCGTCGAATCGAGTCTGCATCAGGCCCGTAGGTGACCTCCGCATCAGTTCAGCTCAGGCGACCTCTCGTCACTGCTGCAGAGTCCAAACGACGACCCCCTATCAAAAAACAGAACACAAAAAATATCAAAATCACAATATCACCGTCGTTATTGCTCTGGATCCCCAGAGCGTTGACAAATGTGTCTCCTTCATTTCTTCACGTCCCATGATTCGATGATTAGTGAGGGGAAAAAAGTGTTGAATCACAGTTTTTCAAATCAAGTTTTGTGTCAGAGTCTACTTCTCTCAGTTTTTCTGCTTCAGCAGTGGTAGGTTTGTCCAAAATCGATCCAGTCACTCTTTCACATGACTCTCTCAGTGACTTTGACAGCGGTGAAGGTCACCAGAAGAACTTGAAAAGGCCCTTGCCATTTTTTAGTTCTCCAGTGTTTTCGCCTCAGATCCCCGATCAAAAGATCCTAGGTTACCCAGTCTCCAGGTCTGATCGGATGGAGTGGTCCCGCTGCCACTTGTTGGTAGTGGTCTTGCAGGTGGCCTTAACCCCACCTCAGGAGGTCTGCCAAAAGAAATGTCAAAAGGACTCAGGTTCTTTTTGGCTCTTTTTCTCATTCTCATGTAAAACAAAGCCAGAGGCAAAGCTTTGACCAAAGACAGTCCTGTTTCCTCACAACACTTAGAAAGCTTAGCTTTCAAAGTGCCATTTTCACGTTCGACAGAAAACCACACCCCCTCTGCTGTTTTACAACTGGCTTTTTCCCATGCTGTTATCTCAGAAGAGGTGGCAAAACTTTGCATAGCGGTTAAATCAGACATGTCAGGTAATTCATCTATCTGCTCAATCGCAGCACAGGTAGTCATCACCGGTTGAACTGCGGCAGCTTTGGCGACAGCATCAGCCCTGGCATTTCCAAGACTCACAGCATCCTTGGACATTGTGTGAGCAGCACAATTCATAACAGCAATTTTGGATGGCAACAAAATCGCATCAAGGAGGTCAGCAACCTGTGATGCATTCAAAATCGGCTTACCATCAGACTTCAAGAACCTTCTGTGCTTCCACAGAGCTCCAAAATGGTGGACCACGCCCACCGCATAGCTGCTGTCACTGTATATGGTAACTGCTTTTTCTTTAGCCAGCTCACAGGCCTTCGTCAACGCAACCAACTCTGCCGTCCGTGCAGAAAAATGAGACGGAAGGCTTCCTGCACACAAAGTACAATGGTCAGAACAAACAGAATAACCCACTCTGCTTTTACCCCCGGCATCTCTGAAAGCTGTGCCTTCAATGTAGAGAATCATGTCTGGATTCTGCAGTGGAGTGTCTGACAAATCAAGGCGAGGTTTACACAGTACCTCAAATTCCCTTTGGCAGTCTCGGGGGTCTCCGTCATCCCCTGTGAGTAGTAACCTGGCAGGATTGAGAAAATCACATCTCACCTAATCAACCATTTGAATAAAGGGTTTACCTGTGTCTGGCCAAGCCAGAACGGGGGGGCTATGCAGAGCTTTCTTAAGCTCCTCAAATGACCGCAAAGCCTCAGGGCTCCACTGGACAGCATCAGAGGCTGTCATATTCCTGCCATGAATCAAATCAGAGAGTGGTTTTTACAACACTGCGTAGTCCAGAATGAAATTCCGGCAACACGACGTCAAACCCAAGAAAGACACCATCTGTTTCTTGGTTACTGGTCTCTGCAACCGCTGAATAGCAGCAACTCTTTCGGAAAAAAGAAATGTCGACCCCTTGGAAACCACATGACCCCTAAAAATGACCTCTGATTTTGCAAACTGCAGCTTCGGTAAGCTGGCTTTGTGCCCACAAGCATGCAAATGCTTCAACAACTTAACAGTGTCTCTCTCACACTGTTCCTTAGATGGAGAAGAAATCATCAGACCATCAACAAACTGTATCAGGGCGGAGCCAAGTGACAGCTCAAGCCCTTCCAAGCTCTCCTTTAACGCCGTGTTAAAAATAGTGGGAGCTTCAATGTAGCTTTGTGGAAGTCTAGTAAAGGTGAACGTTTTCCCTTCAAACTCAAAAGCAAACCAAAACTGGCTGTCAGGGTCCACAGGAACACTGAACAAAGCATTACTGAGGTCCACCACTGAGAAATAACTAGCTGAAGGGGGCACTTGTGCTTGCCCAGTGCACGGATTTGGGAAACCCGATGCCCTCGGCATAACAGCAGCATTTACACGTTTCAAATCCTGCACAAAACTCCATTCCTCCCCTTTTTCACTGATTTCCTTCAGTGGAAAAATCGGACTACGAACAGGTGAATCAGTACATTCAACAATGATTCCTGCTTTTAACAGCGAATCAAACACTGGTTTGATCTCACGTACGGCTCTTGGTTTCAACGGGTACTGGCGTTGTACGGGTCGAAAAGAAGATTTTGGTGTTATTTTAATGGGTGTACAACCCTTAATTAACCCCTCATGTGAATTTTTTGCCCACAAATCATTCAGAACCCCTTTGAGCAAAGGGTGCATTTCTGAGCCGTCGGTCGCAACTTCATCATGTAGAAAAACATGAGAAAGCATCTCATCAGGGTCCTCAGTTAAATGAATCACCCTGGTGACATGCACGGTGGAGATCAGCGAACGCTTGTAAAGTTTCATAGTTTGCTTTTATCAGGTTAACTTTTAGTCTATTTGATTTTCGCCCTGGGCAAGACACTGTCTCAATGGGGTCATGACTGGGTAACAGTACAGAAGCTGCAGAGAGGTGGGTTAAACTACGACTCTGCTTCCTGGTCTGGACCATGGTTTGTCTTAACAAACTCTATGGACCCTACTTAACCCAGCGTCTTTTCTTATGGTTGCTTCTTTCCACCTTCCACAGCGCCCACACCATGACAGATTGCTCATGATGTTTAACTCACCTAGTGTTTGTTACCAGAAAGGTCAATCCTCATTTCATCTTACAAAATGACATATTTCCAGTTTAACCTTCAGAAGAGTTTGGTAAACTCCGCAAGTCTATGTCTTTGAAATAAAACCACTAAAGCTCAAAATAATTATTTGGCAGTTAATTCTATATAGGGAAGGCTTTAAATTTGTCAGGATCCAGCAGGAGGAGCTGTCAGTCCATTTCTCTCCACAGGTGCTGAGGATTAAGCAGCAACAGGTGGAGCTCATTACTGCAATCACCTTAGCAGTATTTAGAGGGAGCGGATCCACCAGACGGGCGTCAGATGATTCCGTTTCCTGGAGTGTTCCTTCCGACTCGCCGCGTCAACCCCAGACCATCTCAGGCTCTCCGAAGTTCCTCCTGTGAACCATCTCCTGATACCTGCCCTGGACGCTCGTCTTCCTGGGGTGCGGCCGCTCCTAACTTCACCGTTGCTGCTGCTCGGCTCCTGATCTCCTCCGCTCTCCCCAGCTGCCTGTGGAGAAGAAGGTTCAGTCAACATCATTCCCATCTTCCAGAATCCTGCTCCGCTCTGGTCCCTTACCTCTTCCTCCTACTCCGGTGTCCATTCCCATCCGTGAGTCACAATCAACCTCCTTCTCTAAGAAAACAAGTCATACAATCCTTTCTTCAACTCACCTCCAGTCTTGTTTTCCAGCGTCGCCGTCTCCCACGATCCACCTCCCTTCTTGGAAGAAAATAAACTTTTAGTAGCTGATAAAGTCACAGAGAAGAAAAGACTGAAAGTAGGAGGGACACAAAGACACACTGAAAGATGGAAGTGAAAGAGGGAAGATAGAAAGAACACAATAAAAGAGAAATGAGGGAGTAGAGAAGGAAGGACAGAATAAAGGAAGGATGCAAGGACAGGAAGAAGGAAACGTATGAAGTGCTTGTAATTATATTTCAGTACATCACAGAAAAAACTGAAACAAAGATCTTAAAGCAGTTTAGCAGCGACATTTGTGAAAACTCATATTTGTGTCATTCTCTAAACATTTGGCCACAACTGTATATATATCCACGCTCCCAGTGTCCACAGTCGAGTATGAAATATGTGTTACAGTGCGTTCAGACGGCACGCTTTGTCAGCGTCAAGCAAAGCTCACAAATCCACAAGTTTGACGGATATACACAGCAGATACATCTATAAGCTGAAGCTTGCAAAGCTCGTAGGCGGGGATTTCTCTGCCGAAAGATTTAAACGTGAGCAGATCGTGGTTGGCTAGACAACGTCAAAGTCGGGTAATATCACAACAAACAGACGTTTTGATTGGTTGCCGTGCTGCATCGTGGGCTTTAAGACCGTCACCAGTTCAACTAGCTGAACTTCTGCATTGGTGACACATGACATTAATGGTGAATGCACCATTAGTATCATGAACTACATTCTTATGTAGCAGACATATCAGAAACCGAATGAATGTGTCCTGACCTGAAAATCTAATTTTCATCTCTGTACTGTAAATGGACCAAATGTTGTCACCTTCCAGTCCCGCAGTTGAAGCAGCAAGGGCACCGGTCTGTTATATATATATATACATATATATTCGCTATACTGCAGGCTCTGCTTTCTGTATCACCATTGCATAGCAGTGTATCACTTTAGCCATTAGGGGCACCCATCAGGATCTGATCGTGAGGATATGAACAGTACATTTACATATTAGAATGGGTGGGATTCATGATACCCAATAGGAGTCTTCTACCCACCCTCTCGTTAGAATTTGCATAATGACTGTGTCAGGAACTAGTTAACTAGTGAGCTGCTTCACTGCCACACACGCAAACAAGTGAGACTTCAATTGTTCCACTAGTTAACTAGTGGACAAAAATGGTCCGCTTGTTTGTGTTTTTAGGTGTAACTAATTTACTAGTGAACGAAATATGCATGCCACCAGTTAACTAGTAAGGCCTGCAACACCCTCACTAGTAAACTAGGAGGTATTTTTGCCTTTACATGTGAAGTGACCATTTTGGCATCTCACTAGTTAATTACCCCTCCCTGGCTGCCACCTTATCGCGGTGGAGGGGTTTGAGTGTCCCAATGATCCTGGGAGCTATGTTGTCTGGGGCTTTATGCCCCTGGTAGGGTCACCCATGGCAAACTGGTCCTAGGTGAGGGATCAGACAAAGCGCAGCCCGACGACCCCTATGATGAATAAAATAAATGGATCTAGTGTTCCCTCGCCCGGACGCGGGTCACCGGGGCCCCACTCTGGAGCCAGGCCTGGAGGTGGGGCACGTTGGCGAGCGCCTGGTGGCCGGGCCTTTTTCCATGGGGCCCGGCCGGGCTTAGCCCGAAGAGGAAACATGGGCCCCCCTTCCCATGAGCTCACCACCTGTGGGAGGGGCCATAGGGGTCGGGTGCCGTGCAAGACGGGCGGTGGCCGAAGGCGGGGACCTTGGCGGTCCGATCCTCGGCTGCAGAAGCTGGCTCTTGGGACGTGGAACGTCACCTCTCTGGTGGGGAAGGAGCCGGAGCTGGTGTGCGAGGCTGAGAGGTTCCGACTGGACATCGTCGGCCTTGCCTCGACGCATGGCTCTGGCTCTGGAACCCGTCTCCTCGAGAGGGGTTGGACTCTCTTCCACTCTGGAGTTGCTCCCGGTGAGAGGCGCCGAGCTGGGGTGGGCATACTTGTTGCCCCCCATCTCGGCGCCTGTACGTTGGGGTTTACCCCGGTGAGTGAGAGGGTAGCCTCCCTCCGCCTACGGGTGGGGGGACGGGTGCTGACTATTGTTTGTGCTTATGCACCGAACAGTAGATCAGACTACCCACCCTTCTTGGAGTCCTTGGAGGGGGTGCTGGAGAGTGCTCCTTCTGGAGACTCCCTCATTCTCCTGGGAGACTTCAACGCTCACGTTGGCAATGACAGTGAGACCTGGAGAGGCGTGGTTGGGCGGTATGGCCCCCCCGATCTGAACCCGAGCGGTGTTTTGTTGTTGGACTTCTGTGCTCGTCATGGATTGTCCATAACGAACACCATGTTCAAGCATAAGGGTGTTCATGTGTGCACTTGGCACCAGGACACCCTAGGCCGCGGCTCGATGATCGACCTGGTTGTCGTTTCATCTGACCTGCGGCCGCATGTTTTGGACACTCGGGTGAAGAGAGGGGCGGAGCTATCCACCGACCACTACCTGGTGGTGAGTTGGCTCCGGTGGTGGGGGAAGACGCCGGACAGACCTGGTAGGCCCAAACGTGTTGTGAGGGTCTGCTGGGAACGTCTGGCGGAGTCTCCTGTCAGAAGGGGTTTCAACTCTCACCTCCGACAGGACTTCAAACACGTCCCGGGGGAGGCGGGGGACATTGAGTCCGAATGGGCCATGTTCCGTGCCTCCATTGTCGAAGCGGCTGACCGTAGTTGTGGCCGCAAGGTAGTTGGTGCCTGTCGTGGCGGCAACCCTCGAACCCGCTGGTGGACACCGGCGGTGAGGGATGCTGTCAAGCTGAAGAAGGAGTCCTATCGGGCCTTCTTGGCCTGTGGGACTCCGGAAGCAGCTGATAGGTACCGGCAGGCCAAGCGGAGTGCGGCTCGGATGGTCGCTGAGGCAAAAACTCGGGCGTGGGAGGAGTTTGGAGAGACCATGGAGAACGACTTCCGTATGGCTTCGAAGCGATTCTGGTCCACCATCCGGCGTCTCAGGGGGGGGAAGCGGTCTGCCGCCAACACTGTTTACAGTGGGGGCGGTGTGCTGCTGACCTCAACGCGGGACGTTTTGGGTCGGTGGATGGAATACTTCGAAGACCTCCTCAATCCCACCGACACGCCTTCCTGTTTGGAAGCAGAGTCTGGGGACTCTGGGACGGACTCTCCAATCTCTGGGGCTGAAGTCGCCGAGGTTGTTAAAAAGCTCCTCGGTGGTAAGGCTCCGGGGGTGGATGAGATTCGGCCGGAGTTCCTCAAGGCTCTGGATGTTGTAGGGCTGTGTTGGTTGACGCGGCTCTGCAATATTGCGTGGACATCGGGGGCAGTTCCCTTGGATTGGCAGACCGGGGTGGTGGTCCCCCTCTTTAAAAAGGGGGACCACAGAGTGTGTTCCAACTACAGGGGGATCACACTTCTGAGCCTCCCTGGTAAGGTCTATTCAGGGGTTCTGGAGAGGAGGGTACGACGGATAGTCGAACCTCGGATCCAGGAGGAACAATGCGGTTTTCGTCCTGGCCGTGGAACACTGGACCAGCTCTACACCCTCGGCAGGGTCCTGGAGGGTGCGTGGGAGTTCGCCCAACCAGTCTACATGTGCTTTGTGGACTTGGAGAAGGCGTTCGACCGTGTCCCTCGGGGTGTCCTGTGGGGGGTACTCCGGGAGTATGGGGTACCAGGCCCTCTGATACGGGCTGTTAGGTCCCTATATGACCGGTGTCAGAGTCTGGTTCGCATTGCCGGCAGTAAGTCGGACTCGTTTCCAGTGAGAGTTGGACTCCGCCAAGGTTGCCCTTTATCACCGATCCTGTTCATAACGTTTATGGACAGGATTTCTAGGTGCAGCCAAGGTGTTGAGGGGATCCGTTTTGGTGACCTCAGGATCGGGTCTCTGCTTTTCGCAGATGATGTGGTCTTGTTGGCTTCGTCTGAACGTGATCTACAGCTCTCGTTGGAGCGGTTCGCAGCCGAGTGTGAAGCGGCTGGGATGAGGATCAGCACCTCCAAATCCGAGACCATGGTCTTGAGTCGGAAAAGGGTAGGGTGCTCTCTTCGGGTTGGGGATGAGGTCCTTCCTCAAGTGGAGGAGTTTAGGTATCTGGGGGTCTTGTTCACGAATGAGGGAAAAATGGAGCGGGAGATCGATGGACGGATTGGTAGGGCGTCTGCAGTCATGCGGGCGCTGTACCGGTCTGTCGTGGTGAAGAGAGAGCTGAGTCGAAAGGCGAAGCTCTCGATTTACCGGTCGATCTACGTTCCTACCCTCATCTATGGTCACGAACGCTGGGTGGTGACCGAAAGAACGAGATCGCGGATACAGGCGGCTGAAATGAGTTTCCTCCGTAGGGTGGCTGGGCTCTCCCTTAGAGATAGGGTGAGAAGCTCGGTCATCCGGAGGGAGCTCAGAGTAGAGCCGCTGCTCCTCCACATCGAGAGGAGCCAGTTGAGGTGGCTCGGGCATCTAGTCAGGATGCCTCCTGGACGCCTCCCTGGTGAGGTGTTCCGGGCATGTCCCACCGGGAGGAGACCCAGGGGAAGACCCAGGACCCGTTGGAGAGATTATGTCTCCCAGCTGGCCTGGGAACGCCTCGGGATTCCTCCCGAGGAGCTGGCCCAAGTGGCCGGGGAGAGGCAAGTCTGGGTCTCCTTGCTTAGGCTACTGCCCCCGCGACCCGACCCCGGATAAGCGGAGGAAGATGGATGGATGGATGGATGGACTAGTTAATTAGTGGTGCTGAAATGGCCTTCACTAGTAAACTAGTGCCACTTTTTGCACCTCAACCTATTTAACTAGTCGAATGGAAATTGCCATCACTAGTTCACTAGTGGGCGTTTTGCGGCACACTAGTAAACTACTGACATTTTTTGCACCTGACTAGTTAACTATTGGGCATTTGTGTCATTACTAGTTAACTAGTGAGCAGTTCTGCCTTCACTAGTTTCCATGTAAGTGTCACACTGAAGCCACTAGTTTACCGGATAAAGTTCTTTTGGCCAGCATGTTAACTTGTATGCCGCATGCAAATGTTTTGGGTGGGATTTTGTGAAATTCTGCACTGTGATTGGTTGTCATATTTTACTTGGACATTGGGCGCCAAAAGAAAGCCTCAATTTGAGGAATTCTCCGCCTCCTAATTAGAATTCTGCGCCACTACCTGACTAGTGTGAATTTAGGCTTGAACTAGTTTACTAGTATACATATATGGCCTAACTAGTTAACTAGTTTGGACAAAGGATCCATCAACTAGTTAACTAGTGAGGACTTATGCCTTCACTAGTAAACCTTTGCAAATTTTGGCCTTTACTAGTTAACTAGTGGACATTTCTAGCTCTCACTAGTTAATTACTGCAACCAAAATGTGTTCACTAGTTAACTAGTGGGCGTTTTTGCCTTCACTTGTTAACTAGTGTGCACAAACATGGCTCACTATTTAACTAGATAACTATAAATAAATGCTCATGCGGCTGGCCACATTATGTAGAAGTTAACATGTGGGATTTTCAAATTCAATAGTCAGCTAGTGCACTTTTTTGTACCTTACTAGTTGACTAGTAAAATATAAACATCTTTTAAATAGTTAACAAGTGCACATATAAATGTGCACTAGTTAACTAGTGAACATGCTGAGCAATACTAGTTAACTAGAATGGCATAAAACATATTAACTAGTTAACTAGAAATAATTTGGGTCTAACTAGTTAACTAGGTGACACTTTGGCAGTCACTAGTTAACAACTTCACACAAACATCGCTCACTAGTTAACTGGTGGACAGAAATGACTTGCATGTTCATGACATTTATTCTTGATGTCAAGATATCAGAATAAATGCTCAATCGGCTTGCCATAATTCATTAGTAAAAATGCTCTGTTATTTGGAAGAGTAAAGCCTAGCTTATGCTTCTCTGACCTCAAATTTGTACTCAAATGCAGACCGATTTAGCATATGTAAACTTTATCAGCAAACCAGAGTGATTCAGGGGTCTGGGAACCTCTGTCCTTTAGAGCTGAAGACCAGATTGCTATAGAATAAACTGCAGCCACCTTTCTGTGCAGCTCACAAACAGATTTGAGCAGCGGGGCTTCAATTGGGATAAAAAAAAAGTTATGTCCATCTCTTCTCTCTGTTTACTACTGACTCTAAAGTCTCACACTTTATCTGTCTTCTGAAAGAGACTAGAAATGGTGGTGCTTTGATAACAATTTTCTTCGAATAAACTCCACAGAATTAGTTAAAGAACTTGTTAAGAGACTCGAGACTTTTGTACATGTGCATTTTTAGTTAGTAATTTGCAACTAAAAAAAACCTAAAACTAAAATTAAAGAACACAAAAAGATGAACATGTAATAAAATGAGTAACCATTAATTCTGATACGATAATGGAGGAATCTGGGTGCTTTAGGAACCAAGGCTTGATCTGCAGCTGCTGGGATATTTAGCTTTCACTAATTGTAATTAGTTTAACTAATTTAGCACCACGGGTTACCTCTAAACCAATAAGCAATATAACAAAAAACACAAAACAAGTTTTGGATTAAGAAATGTTATGCTTAAAAATTATCTGGATAAGAGTAGTTAGGATTACTTAATTTATGGCTTGATCACGACATTAAAACAATCTAATTCAAATATTTTGATCAAATAAAGAGAGTTCAAACACGGCTAATACTCCTACTTGTTTATAAATCATTGAACGGTTTAGCACCAAAGTACATTGAAGATATGATGTCACTATATCAACCCAGCAGACCACTCAGGTCCTCCAACTCTAGCCTACTAATCGTCCCTAGAATCAGAACTAAACAGGGAGAATCAGCTTTCAGCTTCTATGCTCCATAAATGTGGAATAAACTTCCAGACGAATGCAAAAATGCTGAATCGCTAGGCTCTTTTATATCAAATATAAAAACTCTACTGTTCAGAGCTGCATTTGAATCTTAAATTGTGCTTTCTGATCACTTTTTGTTTTGTTTACCCGATTGTTTTTTATCTGTTGTAATCTGTTTTAATTGCATAAATTTGTTCCTTAAATTATTTTTTATTGTTGTGGTTTAATTTCTATTCTTACTTTTTAATTTCTTTTTTTAAGTGATTGTGTATTAGTTACATAAATTTGTTCCTTACATTATCTTTTCTTACTGATTGATTACTGTTAAACTTATATGTTTTGTTTGTAAGCATGTGGTTTCATTATCACTGAATCATGTAAAGCACCTTGAATTGCCTTGTGTTGAAAGTGTGCTTTACAAATAAAATTGCCTTGCCTTGCCTAATGAGATTAGCTTCTGTTCTTAATCTTCTCTGAACCGATCTTTATTTGAACACATTTGATGGCTTATGGATTGAATGCAAACCTGGGCCAAACATGTGGTCTTGCCTTAGTGTGGGGGTAACGGCAGCCACAGGATGCTGTTTGGACCAGTTCTAGCATATTTAGTAAATAGTAAGCAAAGAAAATGAAGCTCTTGTTCGATTGAGAAGCTCAAATTGCAGGATTTAAAGCAACTCTTTGTCGGGAACTGTCTTTAAAACACTGATTAAAGTTTCAGGCCGCGGCCTGGTTTACCCAAAGATAGCAGAATTAAAACTTATACAAAGTTAACAATAAAATGGAAAAACCTTTAAAATGAGTTAATTCGGCATACACGTCTTATCAGCTCAGAGGCGGTGGCTAAATGCGGATTCTGGTTGGTTTGGCTCTCGGCACACGGGGTTCGGCTCCCGTTTCTCAGCAGTTTGCAGCCTGAAACTCAGAGGGATTTTGTCGGGCTCTGGTGATAAATAATGTCTCTTTTGATCAATCTTTAGGAATTACCTGGTGGTCTTTGGGTTCCTTAAGTGAGTTTCTACATAAACTCGTGCCTTCCTCTGCTAGCCAAGGAATAAGGTTGGAGATTCTGTTTCTCGCAGAATTATCTTGCCCACCACAGCTGGCAGCAGCATGCGGAATGGTCTGCAGAGTTCAGGCAAAACAACGGGGTTTGTTTATCAATGATTTTTAGTCATCTGATCGGTCGTCCATCGATGTTGCTCTAATGAGTTTTTTCTCAAACTCAGAGGTGTCTCCACCCGCAAAGGAAGGTTCTTTGAGTTTTGCCTGCGTCAGCCCCAGCCGGAGGCTGTTTGGCTAAGAGCGAGCAGCTAGCTGAGCACCTCTATGGATTGATTACAAATTAGGGGGTTCAGACCTATGCAGAACAGCAGTGGGGACAGAGCATTGCCTTGGCATATACCACATTTGATGAACACTTGTACAAGTGGCTTGCCATTGGCCATAAGGGTGGTTCTCCATAACCTCATCGAGTTTGCAATGAATGCTCTAAAAGTCCTGTTGATGTACAGCTCCACACATTCAATTATTCATGTGTGTGGCATCAATTTGAAGACTTTCTTGTTATCAATCCAGGCACTGCAGAGGTTGGTATTTTGGGAATTACGGTCTTGGGCAACTGTTCTGTTAACCAGGAGCTGGTGTTTAGCTCCTCTGGCATAAAATAAGACCGGACAACAGGGAGCAATGACAACGAACCAGCAAAGAAATAACTAAACCTAGGAGCTTAAATATGTAAAGGAGGAGTGAGGAACGGACTGAGAATGCCAGAGAACCAATTACTGACAAATGGCTGAGGGGAAGAGAATAGGTGAAGGCAATTAGCTGGGCTGGGGAGTGAAATGGCAAGGAGGAAACAGGAAGTAAACAGAAAACCATCCTAAATAAGAAACTATAAACTAACAAAAGACATTAAGAAGGAATATCTAATCAGAGAATAAAGAACTAACAAAAACTGATAAAAAAGGGAAACATAAATTAAATGTAAAACAAAACAAAATATAGCAGAAAGCTGAAAAAAATCTAAGGGCATGTTATTTGTTATACTGCTTTATAAATAAACTTGACTTGACTACTGTCTTAGAGCAGAAATCAGACTATCCTCCAATAACTCACACATATAAACCTATTGCAAACCTATTAAACTCACATATGTCAAAACCAGGTAATATTGTATAATTTGGCATCCATTTAATCCATGGAGGCTGAATGTTGATTGACATGTGTGGTTAAAAATGTATTACTGTATTGTAAAAACACTGGAATTCTACAGTCATTGAACTCTCAGCAGTTTTTAACTATGCCACGAAAAGTCCACTTAGCCATTTTTGGGTATTTTAATGGATGAATGAAATATGACATTGTGTGTTTCTACATACCATAGCAATGTTTAATCTCAGGTTTTTAAACTAAACATCAATCTCCATCTTTCCCAATCCATCAGATACTAAGATTTTGTCACGACCCCTTGGCTTCACATTCTTCTGTTTATTTGTTCAACATGCAGGATTTTCGAAGGGTGCACTTTAGGCCAAATCACAATCTCCTCCAAACATCCATCAAGTCAAAATAATACATTAAGTTGTTTAAATTGAGATGGAGGGAAAAGCAGTACTCAGAAACAGGGCTCAGATCAGATTCTGGTCATTTAACAGAAGTTGTTCATTACTGTGGATGTTGAGTTAATTAAGTTATAGTTATCAACAAGGACATCAGTACTGTAAGCTCAAAAAACTCTGTACCGTCCGTTACTTTTTTTAAAGCATTCGATTTGAGAACAATAAAGAAGTGGGTTACTATGTTGCACAAGATAAAGAAATTAATTAGGTAATGGAGGCAATCCCTTAGTTATCACGGCCCCCACAACCTGATCTCAACATCATGAAGTGTGTCTGGGATCATATGAAGAGACAAAAAGATCTGAGTAAGACTACATCCACTGTGGTTAGTTCTCCAAGATGTTTGGGACAACCTAACAGCCGAGTTCCTTCGAAAACTGTCTGCAGGTGGACCTAGAAGAACTGAAGCAGTTTTGAAGGCAAAGGGTGGTCAGAACAAATGTTGATTTGATTTAGATTTCTCTTTTGTTCATTCATTGCATTTTGTGATTGACTAAAATAAATGTTTAGCACTTATATTTTTGAGAATCTTTTTTTATTTACAGCATTTTTTCACACCTTTCTAAAACTTTTGCACAGTACTGTATTCCACAAACTACAGACACTCCTAAATGAGGGCTAATTAAGAAAATAAGCTTAACATGCAAATGTTTCTGGTTGTGGTAAAATTGGCACTCCCAGAAAAAAAGAAAAGATAAAAAAAAATTTATTACATAGCAATTCAAAAAACCGTAGAGGGGAGTACTTTTTCGTATGACTACACTAGCGCAAAAGCCATACATCATTTGTGCCACACAGTAGCCTACTCTGGAGCTGGTTTACAGGGTAATATGACAAACTGCTATTTCCCAGGGGAGAAATATAGGATTTTAAAAATAAGTCATGGGATAGTCTCCCCTCTGTTGACAAAGTCATCTGGAATCCATGAAAAAGTCAAAGTGATGTGAAAAGGCAATCAATTTTTCTAGAATGAATCTACAAACTAAAAGGACTTTCTTAGTTTTATTTAGATACAGTTACCCTGGTTAACCCATCTACATCTTGGATCAATCAAAAACTTGGCATTTGGGAAGAGAAATGAGAAGGCTAGAAATAGCTCCCAAATATTTTCCCATGTTCATGGGCTACGTGAAGCAGTTCATCTGATGCCAGGGGATTGTATCCACTGATTTACACGTGCAAAGGCACATATTTCAAATAAACAATGGGTGTGAGTGCGAACGTGAAATATACTATATCCCTTACTGATATTTACATCAGCCATTGACATAATAGCTGAAAATCTTTCAGCTATCAAACTTAAGCCCAGTGGGACTCTTTGTTGAAGGACTGTCTGTGGACTTTCTCAGAACATCTGCATCAGAATCAGATGATGAGACGGAAACTCAGAATGTTTTGTCCTTCAGAGCTATTTTGTGCATTAAAAAAAAGCACTTGTTGGATGAACATAATAAAATTATGTAAATCATTTCCACCCAGCTGATTTGGGTTGATTTAGCAATAATGAATTTTGTTGAGTGAACTAAATGTAAACATGTTGGGTCAACCTAATACATTTATGTTGCTATAAGGCACTAAAATAAACAGCAGGGGACAGGACTCAAACTCAGAAAAGGGCCTCTGTTTTCTGAGCATCTGCACTCCCCTCTTTGCTACACAATCTCTCAGAAACTTTGTATATAATAATATATCACTTCATTTACAATGTTAATTAAACATTATTATAATATTATAAAGATATATATATATATATATATCTACAAGTCTTCATAATTATGTACACAATCAAATTACAAACTGAATCCCTGTACTTTTTTTAAACCGATGTACATCAACGCAAGACATAAAAGACATGTACAGTAACTACCCACATTCGGAAAAAGGGTTTACATGCACCGCAATCGCATTAACTATCAGCATAACCCACCAGTTTCAATGAAATTTTGATCCAAATGAGTGTGAGTGTGTTTACATTAAGCATTTTTATTCTGATAAGGCTTCTAATCCAATTACTTGCATCCATGTAAGCATAGCTAGTGGCACGGTTGCCTTGCAGCAAGAAGGTCTTGGGTTTGAGCCCCAGCCTGAGGTTTTTCTGCTTGGAGTTTGCATGTTCTACCTGTGCATGCATCGGTTACCAGTTACCCTGGCTTCCTCCCACTTCCCAAAAACATGACTGTTACGTTAACTGGTCTCCCTAATTTGTGTGTCTGTGCACGGTTGTTGTTGTCTTTCAACCAGAAGCCTTAAACGGACTATATCATGCTATTTTACAGCTTTCAACTTCTAGGATAGAAATGTATATGATAAAATGTTACCATTGGTGTTACACAGTATTAATCTGTCCTAAAATTTAACTTATATCCTGTAGTTAATGTTGGACCAGGAAGTGATACGGCTCGTTTCTCTATTAACCCACCTCCAGCACCCCCCTGCTACGCTCCGCTCTGCTGCTCTGCAGAGCCGGGAGCAGATCAAACTGAAACAAACAGAGCTAAGGTTCACTACAAACAGTATTGGGGGGACCGTGGCTCAGGAGTTGGGTGTTCGTCTTGTGATCGGAATGTTGCTGGTTCAAGCCGGCTCTGACAGTCTCAGTCGTTGTGTCCTTGGGCAAGGCACTTCACCCGTTGCCTACTGGTGGTGGTCGGATGGCCCAGTGGTGCCTGTGTTCGACAGCCTCGCCTCTGTCAGTGCCCCAGGGCAGCTGTGGCTACAATGTAGCTTGCCATCACCAGTGGACCACATGGATGGGTGAATGACTGAATGTAGTATAAAGCGCTTTGTGGTCCTCTGACTGAAAAAGAGCTATACAAATGCAGGCCATTTACAATATTCTCACAAATAATTTGAAAAGCACAGAGTACCACACTGAAACTCTGTTATATTAAATGTTTAGGCATTTGGTTTATTTTATTTTTTTGTTAAAAAAAACTGAGTCAATAAAGCCTATTTCATTTGCTAAATCTCCAGGCTTTAGACAGAGCCCAAACCAACACAGCTGCATCCACTAAGCAAATCTTTCGAGCCAAGTATATGAAAAAGCCGTGGGTGTTGTTTTCTCCCGTTTACTGAACATTCTGAGATGCTACAGATGAATTAATTAACCACACAATGATGTTATAAGATCACATAAGCAGGTTGTTAAATGGCTAACACACATTAGCATTAGCATGTAGCGAATTCCTTCTCTTTCCATCAGGCTTCTTTGTTCTTTGATCCAGCTGCTGTTCTTTTGGAATGTAGTATAAAATGCTGTAATCCATGCAGCCAAACTACAACAAAAAACTGTTTTAAGCTGCCAAAAACCAAAGCAGCGATTATCTGTGAGAGGGACGAGGGTGTGTTTGAAAATCTACCAGGGGTAAGCAGCTCTGCCTGCAGGGGCAAATATACAGATACCTCTAGCACTCCCTTGTTTTCAACTAGTTATGTCACTAGTTGAACACGCAGTAGATTTCTAGGAGAGAGAGGGGCAGCTGCTCAGAGAGCTGAATTCAGGAGGATTACTCAGACATGCGTGAATTACGACAAAAACCACTCTGGTAGGGTTATTTATGATAAAATGGCACTAACATAATTGAAAACCCCAAAAACTTGATTTCGCATGATTTAGGCCCTTTAAAAAGAAAGCTGCTAAGTCAATCACTCTATCTAGATGTCGTTAAACTGGCATCTGGTAGTAGTGTAATTCATAACATGACATTTAAATCCCATATTAAACATGTTTGGATCCTTCGGAAAATTGCATAAAATCAGAAATATCCTGTCCAGGAGTGATGCAGAGAAACTAATCCATGCATTTGTTACTTCAAGGCTGGACTACTGTAATTCCTTATTATCAGGAGGTTCTCAAAATGCAAATAAAAGCCTTTAGTTGACCAAAAATGCTGCAGCAAGAGTTCTGATAAATATTAAAAAGAGAGATCACATTTTTCATGTTTTAGCTTCTCTCCATTTACTCACTGTTAAATCCAGAATAGAGTTTAATATCCTCCTCCTTACTTATAAAGCCCTTAATAATCAGCTCCATCCTACATCAGAGATCTGATTGTTCTATATATTCCCAACAGAGCACTTCATTCTCAGAATGCAGGTCTACTGGTAGTTAATAGGATTTCTAAAAGTAGAATGGGAGGCAGATACTCTGTCTTTTTTTAAGACTAGGCTTAAACCCTTCCTTTTTGATAAAGCTTATAGTTAGAGTGGCTTAGGTTATCCTGAGCTATTTTTGTAGTTATGATGCTGTAGGCTTAGACTGTTGGAGGACAGACTGACCACTTTTCTTCACTCCTCTACTTTTCTCTTCTACTACTCTCCAGATTAAATTTTTATGCTGTTATTGTGATAGTTACAGTTATTTTCTCTCAGTGTTTTTGTCTCAATAGCAGCTCCACCTGGTCTGGTATCCTGCTAAGCAACAACGCCCACTGCTGGATAGGGAGCATTGTTTCAGATGGTCAAGCATCCTCCATGTCCTCCTTTTTTTCTTTCTTTTTTTTACTTTAATTAATATAGAAAGTACTCATACGGTGCTGACCAAGTGCTGACTATGAGCTGACCAAGTTAAATGTTGGGATCGCTGCTGCGGGGGTTGACCCAGTCGAGCAGTGGCATAGGGATCAATAAACACCCTGGCTCCTCGCCCAGTTTGTGCCGTGAAGGTCCAAGCTTTGCCCCGCCGACACACCAACTACCAAGCTGACCGGCCGTCCATTTGTGTGCTGTTAGTAAAAGTTTATATGTGAGCTGTGCAGGTCGTGCTTTGGTGGAGACATTACCAGGTCTGGGTGTCCAGGTGAGAAAGCTGTTTTGCGGCCACAACGGCTCTTTTAAGAGCCACCCACAAACATCTTAAGAGCTTTTCTGTCTAAATAGTTTAACCTTCTTATAACGTTTATTTTTTTATTCCTGTCTCCATATAGAAAACAGCTGGTGTCATGTAGCTTGGGGTGATTAGCCACGGTGTTCATCAGTTTTCATGTCCTGCTGTGACTCCATTCGGTCACAGCATCACTGACACCCCTCAGCTGATTGGTTGTTATTGCGCGACTTGAAGCTGTAGTTGAGATTTCTTGAGAACGATTTTTGAGACTAAGGGTTAAAATGCCCCGCAATCGCCTTGACTATCAGCATAACCCAACAGTTTCAATATAATTTTTATCCGAATGAGTGTGATCTGGTCAGAGTATTCTGAATGGTGTGTTAACATGAAGCATTTTTATTCTGATCAGGCTTCAAATCCAATTACTTGCATCCATGTAAGCATAGCTAGTGGCATGGTTGGTAGCACTGTTGCCTTGCAGCAAGAAGGTTGTGGGTTGATATCTCGGGCCTCTGTCTTTCTGCATGGAGTTTGCATGTTCTACCAGTGTATTGAATAAGCCTTTATTGTCCCAGGAGGGGACATTCAGTTTACAGTACAACCTGTCCAAGATCATGACAAACAAACAAACAATACAAACAGATCCAGGTGACTGAAGGGCTTGCAGACACAGAGCGGCGCTCCCATGAATGTGTGTGCTCCGAATTCCTCCCACAGTCCAAAAACTTGACTGTCAGGTTAATTGGTCTCTATAAATTTACCTTAGGTCTGAGTGTGTGTGTGCATGGTTGTCTGTCTCTTTGTTGCCCTGTTATGGACTGGCGACTTTTCAAGGGTGTACCCCGCCTCTCGCCCGTTGACAGCTGGAGATATGCGCCAGCCCCCCCGTGACCCCTTGAGGATTAGGTGGTTTAGAAAATGGATGGATCTTACATCAGTTCCTTGTTCTTTTTGTCTCTTCTCTGTCTTCTCAGACCCCCAAACGGTCGTGGCAGATGACGGCTTGCTCTGAGCCAGGTTGTGGATCTGCTGAAGGTTTCTTCCTGTTAAAGGGGAGTTCTTCCTCTCTACTCTCGCTACTGAACTGAAATGAATTGAATTTTCCTTTCTGTCTCTGTGTTGCCCTGGCGACCTGTCCAGGATGTACTCTGCCGTCGCCCAATAATTGCCTCTCCACACACACAACCCTGCATAGGATAAACGATGTAGATAACGGATCAATTAAAATCAGTTAACAGGGCAGTCCACCGTATACTGTCGAAACAAAAGACTTAAAAGCATTGCTCAAAGAAAAGCCCAAGTGTAAATCATCCAAAGTTGATGCCAAAGATGTTTCAGATGAGTGCAGGTCCTGACTCACTGCCATGAACCTCATGGTGTTTACTTCATCAACTTTATGTGATTAGCAGTATTTGGAAGCTTCTGTTTTAAATCTGATAAAAGCAGCAAGTGTCAGTTATGGAATGGTCATATGATCAGTTTTCTATCCCCCTGTGAAGTCGGTCTTCCTTTGTTTAGTGGGAAAGCAAAAGACAGATAAAGTAGCATAGACACAGCTGACTAATGGCACATGGGATTCAGTCCCAAGCCAGTGTGAGAATCTGTCTCTACGTATCTGTGGGAAAAGATTCAAGCAAGATCCAGAACATGCATCTTTCCTTATGCTCAAAGTAGGGGTGTAGTGCTGTGCACCCATTTGACATTTTGCCTTATTTAACTATTGATTCTCCAGGGTGCTGTAAGATGTCTTTGCTGGACTTTTTAGATCTAGCCACAAATATCTCATATAAAATATCCGGAATCTCAAATAATGACAATTTTTTTTACAACCATGACAAACTGAGGTTGCTCTCAGTGTCCATCAGAATCTGTCCAAATGTATGTTGCTTAAATAATATTTGTGTATTTAGATTCTTTTAAAGAAAGGAATACTGTACCTCATGTAGTCCTTTTCTTTAACTGCATCACCCAGTTCTGATTCCAGGATGAGGAACCGCCAAGACTTGGACCAGAACTTACAGCTGTGGTTACGTCTGCCTGAAGCCAACCATGAGTTTGTTTCATGAGAATAAGCTATTATAAGAGTTAAAATTTCTTTCCTCAGATGCCTGAGAGATTAACGAGCTCTTGACCATTTTTTTACGCTTGATTAATTCCATAGTCATAAAACTTGCTGTGAAGTTTATTGATGTGAAATTGCTCTGTTTCACATTAAGTTCTTATTAAGTTTCTTATTCAACAATAAGTTTAGAGGCTTAAATTTTAAGGCTTTAAGAACTTTGAATCCTGAGTTTTTCTCACCCATGTGAAAGTAGCAGTGGCTTCAAAGTTTCTGTTGTACAAACTATGAACCTCAAAATTAGTTTGGGGAACTTAAAAAAACAGAGTCTTTATCCTTATTAATACTAATTGGACTAAAATGTTCAAATTATACTGACCTCTCAAATAATTTTACACTCAGAAATGGCCACACATTAATGCACTGATGCAGTAGGTAAGTGTTAGGGAAAAATAATAATTTTGTATTATTATTTTCTTAGGGTGTATTTCCTTATCACATAGTTTAAATGTACTTTTTAAATGTCATTTGGTTTCAACCATATGTTCCTTTGTATACACCCTGTTCTTTTAAGATGCTAATGAGGTTTGACCAAATAAAGAGAGACTGCAGTGGGAGGGCCTTTTGAGACCAGGTGATAGAGCTGTGTGCTCAGGACACAGGGCTGGTAGGCCGTCTGAGAAGCTGAGAGGAGAACAGACAAACGGTCAACCAGAGTATCTTTCTGGTCTCCCTCTGAAGAACTTTATTTTATCTCCGACTGCAGAGTTCATTTAACTTCAATTTCTCTCCGACCCCTGTGTGTGATTCTTTCTAGGTTAAACAACTATTTTTTACCCTAACAGTAAGTCTGGGTTAAGATGGAACTGAACCTACCACTCTCGAATTGCAATCAACTTCTCTACTTACCATACTTACCACGCCACAGACACCTATAGATGGTTTTTGAGTGGTAACTCAACTACCAGTTGTACTTACTTAAAATAAAGCCCATATTCTACTGTTTAAATGTTTTCAGTGTTTTTACACTAATGTCCAACAATTTATGTTCACAAGAGATTGCAAAGCCATTTAGTATGTATGTATATATATATATATATATATATATATATATATATATATATATATATATATAGGTCATTAGGGCCACGTAGTAAAATGAAATTATTGTGAACCTGTGATTGGGGAAGAACACAGTGTTTTAGTGTGGTATTTTTTTATGTTGTTCCCACAGTCACTTCCACATAACACAGCTGCAGGTTTTAATTATTTTTTGTGTGGGGAATTTCAGACAGCTTTAATGATGTATTGTATTAAATCACAGAAAAGTATTATGATTCCCATTCTTACTATACAATGTATTCAATATTGATTAATATGTGTGTGGATGCTTAGCAAAGAACAATGCTTAGATTATTAATACTGAATTCAGATGGTGTGGGAAAGAGGAAAAAGGCAGATTAAAATAGAAAACAGGTGTTTAACTAACAAAGAGGCTACCCCAGTTAGTTGGACCAGTCCCAGCCTGGTCAGCGGCGAGCATGAACTGATGAAGCCTCTTGGATAAGAGGTGAAACGTCTTCCAAGACATATTACCAAGTCCAGTTGCGTTCGATTGAAATTTCCTTGAGATAACAAAGAGGCTGTATGTAATCTGCTAGGGACGCCAAGGTCAGTTTAGGAAGAGAGGCTGGGAATGTTGTGACTCCATTGTATGCTTGTCTGAGAGACGTTTTCATATTATGTCTGAGAAATGTAACTTATCATGATCTATGTGTAATAAAAGCTGTGGTCCACTGGAGTTCGGTGTGCACTCTGGGATTTCTCTCTTGGGACTGCACCGCCTGCAGGTGAGAATGGCCAAAATTAGATAATTGTGTATTTTTCTTATTTGCTCTCTTTTGACAGAAATTATGAATACGCTAAAAATGGTGGGATTGAGGCTGCAGAAGAGGTAGAGATTAAAAGCCATATTTTAGCGCCTGTTCCTTTAAAGTCAGGCTTTAATGAAGGAGAAAAAAATTCTACCTTTAAACAAAGGATAGTTCCAATGCAGTACAAGCTGGGTTTCTAAAATATGCAGTCTATAGTTTCTAATCTACATGGAATATCTGCAACAAAGTTTCATCAAAGGTAGCTAAGTGTTGTCAGAAATGTCGTTAGATTTGTCATTAGGTGTTTACAGAAGAAAAAAACTTGCTGCGGGTGGTCAGAAATGTAATTAGAAATAGATTCAAAGTCAGGAAGTTGGCAGCACTGGTTTGTTCGACAGATAGAACCTCTCTAACCTCGGCCTTCTCATGATGTTGTCTTTTGGCCCATCCTGTTGGAAGGAGACGTGGTGCTGTTTGATCCACTTAAACCACGGGCCCTAGAGAGCGAGTGTGGCACACCTCTACAGCTTAGTGGAGCTCGTAGTGTGGCATGGATAAGTCAAATCAAATCAAACTGTATTTATAAAGCGCTTTTCATATAAAACATTCATCTAAATGCTTTATAGATTAAAATGACCCCACATAAACCACAAAAAACAAAAACAAGCAGCTTGCAAACCTTTAGCACAAGTGCTACTAAATTGTTTCTCACACACGTTTTTTTTTAGTCGCATGTGCATATGTCGCTCGCACCCCCGCAGTTGTCACATGTATTTCTGGGTTTGTGAAGCTTGCTCTCCCCATATTAGTGAAGTTGGCCTGACGGTGTGCTATGTAAACTACACTGACAGAACTGAACAAGCAGAAGGTCAGCAGACAGCGTTAGGAATCAACACTGAGTTCTCCCTAATTCCTTTGAATGAAGAATCAAAAGGATACAGCTTGTCAGAGTAGAAAATTCTGTGACTTCAAACTGCAAGAAACAGCAGAGTAATTAACATAACTTCAAAGGAGTTTTTGTGTAAAGCTTGTGTTGTGTTAACAGGTTTCTGATAGCAAATGTCTCATTGTTGTCACATATGAGCAATGAAAGAAGCCAAAGAGTTTATTTTTAAAGCCCCCTGGCCAGTCCAGTCCCTGTTATGTAATCAGGACTTTAATAGAGAATCTGTTTCATTGACACGTGTAGAGCACAGCACTGTGCTTAACTAAACTAGGATGAAACATGCTCACTGAAAGACTAGATGTAAGGCTCAGTCAAAGCTTCAACTATGGAAGATAATGTTAAATAACAGCTAAATGTTTAATCTCAAAGAGTTGGAATGTTTGCATTATTTGAGTAAGGTTACTAAAGTAGACAGCACTGTGAGCCTGTTTGGAAACCTCTGTTTCTCCCAGTTTGAGGAGCTAATTAGGCTAGCTGTAAAGCGGATTTCTGCCATCGTTTATCAGCTCCATTCTCAAACTACATAACATCCCCCATACTCCTTAAATAGGTTTATGGTTATTTACAATGGAAAAAGTGCAAGTTTTCTGCTTATTACAGAATCTGTCAAAGCTTAAACACCTTTTTGCAAACATGATGTATTGAGTGCACTCAGGCAAGTTTATTTTCCAGAGCAAAAATGCAGTATAATACCCAGCGAAAGTTTTTATGACATTCCACAGCACTCTAGGTCTACTTAAAATAAAGTTCGACTTCTTCATTGCTCATTTGGCTTCAGACTTTTAAATTCTGTGGTTTGGCCAGTCAGAGCATAACTATATTAAAGGAAATTGACCTTTGCAGAGAAAACTGCTCAGGAATATCCATATTCATATAAGGGCTTCCACCAAAAAAATTAATAATTCAAACTGGATTTATGCAAATCCTTCAAAAAACAAAAAAGCTAAATTTTTTCGTCCACCAGTGGGATTCAGCAACATTATGCATTTCACAATACCAAATGTTATGATGTACAATAAATTGCCTCAGAAATTGAGATAAACAATAATGTTGATGTTTTTAGACCATTTTAACTAACGTAATTTATGCATGTATACCCTCTGACCAATATATATATATATTTTTTTTTTTTATTTTTTTTTTTTCTAAAGAACATTTACCACTGTAACTGGAATACAATTTAATATCAGATATAAATCAACAAAACAATCGAAACAACCAAAGAAATAGATGAAGTCTGTAAATAAGATGTTCAGCAACTGTGGCATAGTAGGTATAGTACTTGTTTTGCAATCAGAGGGTTGTGGGTTCAACTCTACTTTCCTCCTCTCTGAACCCCAAGGTACCTACTGAGTTCTGTAGCGGTCTGTGAATCTGGCTGTAGTGTAAAGCACTTTGAGTGGTCAGTATGACTAAAACAGCACTATTTAAGTTCAGTCAGTTTACCAGAATACCCTTCAAAAATATTTATTGCTAGATGTTTTTCAACAAAACACATAAATTAACAACAAAAACACTCAATCTGAATAATATTTACCTTTTTTCAGCCAGTTTCCTTAATAGAAACAGGGAGATACATGAGGAAAACCAAAACAAAAGAACTTGGGAATGGAAATGATTGTCTGTGATGGACTGGCAACCAATGGCCGCTGGCTGCTCTGCTTTTTGACCGCATGCCATGAAGGCCGCCATTGCTCCTCCCTTGCTGTAGTACCTCCATTTGGCCGCTAGGCCCCCATTGAAAAGCATTGGACTTTAGACACGTTAAAAACAACTTTAATGCCTGGTGCCCATTTTTTTTAAACTTTCTATGGCTACATATTCTTCCTGAGATAACGCTGGGCTCATAAAAAGCCTGGGCACCAGGCTGGTTTTCGTAAGATAATTTTTTGAAATCTTGCATAATTAATGAGGGGGCCGAGCCAAGTTTAGCATCAGAGCTGACGACGCGGGAGCAGAATGGGCGTGATTACGACCGAACTACACGCCCATACACGCCCCGCGAGGGCAGAGTCTACAGTGAAGATCCCGCCCCTATGTCCTTTTTAGGAACATGCTTCGTCAGAGCTGGGGAGGAGGAGTCTGTGAATCCGCCATGAATTCCCCCATGAAAGTGTGTCATTCTGGTAAACGGGGAGGAGTGAGGAGGCGCTGTCTATTCTTTTTTAAAGTCTATGCTGGCAACCTGTCCAGGCTGTACCCCGCCTCTCGCCCGTTGACAGCTTGAGACAGGCACCAGCCCCCCCGCGACCCCCTAGAGGATTAAGCGGTTCAGAAAATGGATGGATGGAAATGATATTTAGTTTCAATCTCTCATGTGATTAATTCATTTATTACTCATGTTAACACTTGAGTCTGAGTTGGATTTGAAATGGTGACCTGACTACAACACTGGTCTCATCAAATCAAATCCATTGACGTTTGTGGCAGTAACATTCAATTCAGTTTCAGTTAAGTTTAGCACCAAGTCAAAACAGATGTCATTTTTGACTTTACAGTTGTCATCAAGGCACTTTACAAGAAAGGTCATTTCAATACAATTGCACAAACATTCCAAGGTGCAGACAATGATTGGAAGTACCAAGAGAGTGGGAGTCCTTGCAGCTCCTCTACATTGTTTGTTGTTTCTATCTATAAATCTTTAAATTGGTAAGTGAAGTTAATAGTATTTTGGTACCCAGAGGCTATAATGCCTCCAAAGATAGTAATGATGGAAGAAACAGTAAAAGAAATGAATGAAACACTGAAGATATTGACGCAAGATATAAGAGATGTTATCGCAAAGCAAACTGAGATTACAAACCTTTTGGCAGAAATCAGAGAAAGTGTGGCTGCAAAAGATCTGAGGAGTGCTGCACTTGAAAATAAAGTATTGAAGATGGATGAAATGGAACGTAGAATCCAAGATATGGAACTGTCTACCCGCAAGGAAGATGTAATAATAAGCGGCCTTGAAGTTAAACCGAGGACGTACGCTGCCGTGCGACCAAGAGAGATGACGAGAAAAGACTAAACTCTAAAGATCAAGAATCCCTAGAAACGCAGGTAATCTCCTTTCTTGAAAGTAGGAACATCCATCTGGACAACAGCAACATCACAGCTTGTCACATTCTACCAAGAAAGGAAGCAACCAGAATCAGGATGCGTTTTGTGAGTCGTAAACACAAAACTGAACTTTTGATGCAGGGGAAAAAGCTCAAAGGCACGGCGGTGTACATCAATGAACACCTAACATCTAAAAATGCAGAGATCGCCCGAGTTGCTCGGCAGCCATGGAAGGAACGCAAAATTAAAAAAAAATGGACTAGAGACTGCAAGGTGCTGATAAGATTGAATGGTCCCTCACCTGAAGCGGAGAAAGTGTTGATGGTTAGGGAGCTGAAAGATCTGGACCGCTACAAATGAAGATGATGGCAAACATGCTTTTTGGGGATTTAGGGACTTTGTGCCAGGTCAAGAACAAAGGATTAGCCACGTTTTTGGCTGGATATATATTCCATTTTCTGCTTTTGTTGAGGGGCACTTGAAAAGCCTCAATCCTTGGCCCATGGTTAATTAGTTTTGAAGAGAGTTCGGCGCACCTATTGGAACAAGGTAGGAAACACCTTTCCACTTTGACTATGACTTATTTGTTTATTTGTTTGCTTATAGAAACTGATGAATGAGACTGATTTTCCTGGGCCTACAGGGGGCCACACACTGTTAAGATCTGAATACACAGACTACAAGGTGTATGATTTTGAATGCAATATTGATCCAGAAAACTACTGTTTTAACACAATTAATTCCATGTGTGATTACTATACAGAAGAAAAGTTTAATGATGCAGTTACCCTGGACAGCAATTTTTCAGTAATACATTTTAATTGTAGGAGTTTGTATGCAAACTTCACCAAGATCCAGGAATACTTAAAGTCTGTAAAACATAAATTTTCAGCCATAGCACTGTCAGAAACATGGGTTAATGAAGTTCGAGGTGTAGATTTCTGTATGGAAGGTTATGAATTGCATTATTGCAGTAGAAGAGATAAGAGTGGAGGCGGTGTTGCCTTATTTGTGACCACTGATTTGAAATGCAGAATTGTAAAATATATGACAACAGCCATTAATGATTTATTTGAATGTATTACAGTGGATAATGATATGGAAAAGAAGAGAAATGTTGTTGTTACATGAATTTACAGAACACTTGGGTCAAAAATTGAAAAATTCAATGAACAGCTAGAAAAAGTGTTATGTCAGCTAAACGGGGAAAAAAAGCTGTATTTTGTGTGGGGACACAAACATTGATTCATTGAGTGGGAATAGACAAGTTGCAGCTAGTGATTATTTGGAGATGCTATACAGTAGAGGGTCATTTCCATTGATCACCAAGCCAACTTGGATAACAACATGTTCAACATTGATCGAGCACATTTTCACAAATGTTTTAGAAAGTAAAACCAAGAGTGGTTTGGTAATCAATGATACAAGCGACCATTTACCTATTTTTTGTGTTTTGGACGTCAAATAACCAATGAGAAGGAAGCTGGCTGTAGGACTAAATATGTCAGAAAAAGGACAGATGAAGCAATCTGCAGATTTAGAAATTACTTTGGTGAGCAAGACTGGAAAGATGTGTATGTTGGTGAAGTAAATGCCACATATGAAGCTTTTCTAGGTAAATATTTGACATTATATGAAAAGTATTGTCCACCTGTGCAATGTAGACATAGGGACAGCTTTGGCAAAAACACTTAGATTACTAGGGACTACAGAATGCATTCAAAAAGAAAAATAAACTTTATAGAGATTTTATCAAAATTATGTCAAAAGAAGCAGAAATGAAGTATAAACTGTATAAAAATAAACTAACAACAATAATGAGACAAGCAAAAAAGATTATTTTGGTAGCCTATTAGAAAAAAACAAAGCTGATATTAAAGGAACATGGAATATTTTGAACAAGCTGAAAAGTAAATCAGGTCAAGACAGTACACCCCACCATTTCATAAACAAGGATAAGAAGAAAATTACAAACTCAAACGAAGTAGTAAATGAATTTAATTCCTTTTTTGTAAATGTGGGACCCAAGCTAGCAGAGAATATTGAAAAACATAACTCAGGGACAAGGGGAAGTAGAGTACTCCATTCCCTGTTTCTTGGAGATGTTAGTGAAGACAACATTCTATCGATAGTAAATGCATTAAAAAACAAGACATCTACAGATACGGACGGGTTGGATATGATCATTGTGGAAAAAAAACATTGATTGTATTGTGAAACCTTTAAGTTACATATTTAATCTTTCATTTCAAACAGGGATCTTCCCTAATAGGATGAAGGTAGCAAAGGTGGTCCCACTATACAAAGACGGTGATAAGCATATGTTTACAAATTATAGACCAGTTGTCTCAATTTTCTCAAGTCCTTGAAAAAGCTTTTGTGCAAAAATTAGATGAATTTATCGAAAAAAAACATCTGTTAAATGAGAGCCAGTATGGATTCCATTCAGGTTGATCTACAGCTTTTGCGGCCATGAATATAGTTGAGGAAACACACAATAGGTCTGTTTATCAACTTAAAGAAAGCATTTGATACAATTGCTCATGCAACATTGTTATCAAAGCTACAATTATATGGTGTGAGAGGAATAGTACTGGATTGTTTAAGTAGTTATTTGAACAAAAGACAACAGTATGTTCAGTATAATAATAACAAATCCAATAATATGCCAATTCAATGCGGTATACTGCAAGGTTCAGTTCTAGGACCAAAATTATTCACTCTTTACATTAATGACATCTGTGATGTATCTAAGTTATTGAATTTTGTTCTATTCGCAGATGACACAAACATTTACATAAGTCAGGAAATTACTAAAATTAATTGGTAATTAGTATGGAACAAGGAATGGTCAAATTGAAGGAATGGTTTGACATTAATAAGTTGTCATTAAATCTAAAGAAAACAAAGTTCATGATTTTTGGTAATAGAAAAAAAATGAAAGTACTGTACTATCAATAGCAGGAACAAATATAATGAGAGTTAGGGACATTAGTGTGTGCTACTAGACGAAGGGTTGACTTGGAAACCACATATCTCACACATACAAAAAAAGAGATCTAAGAGTACTTTTGCATTAAACGAGGTAAAATATGTTTTAGAATATAAGGCACTGAGAACTTTGTATTGTGCATTGGTGTTGCCCTACATCAGCTACTGTGTGTAGGTGTGGGGAAACACATACCAAAGCAACACAAAGTCACTCTTTCTATTACTAAAGAGAGTACACAAATATCTTCAGTGTGTACTTCAGTGGCGGGAGTGAACGTTTGGAACACTCTGCAAAATGAACTAAAGCAATGTAAAAATATATTTCAGTTTAAAAAAAGATTTAAAGATAAAACAATGGAATGGTATGAACACTTATAGAAATTGATGATGATATTGATGATGATGGTTGTGATCATGGTTTGCTTTTTTGATTTGGAATCTGTTTCAGGTTGATGTTTTGGTTTCTAGTTTGTTTCAATTGTTATTGTCATGCACTGACATGGACTTGATATGTCGAGTTTTTTTATTGTTAAGGGGGCAGGAAATATAAGATATTCTTCACCCTGCCTCCTTTTCATCATGATTTTATAAATTATACATATGAGGATGTGGAAGTAAGTTTCGATGGAAAACATCCATGAGTGAAATAAACATCATCAATTAATCAATCAGTTAAAAGTTTTCTATGTAAGGAATCCAAGTGAATTGTGTTGAGTCATTGATGTGAGGTTGTGCCCTGAACACGAAGACTCCAACCACAGCAATCCCTCAGTAATCCCTCAGTAATCCTTCATACTGAGCAAGCATGTAGCGACAGTGGAGAGGAAAAACTCCCCTTTAACAGGAAGAAACTACATCAGAACCAGAACCTGGTTCAGAACGGTCATCTGCCACGACCAAATGGAGAAGACAGAGAAGAGACCCAAAAGTAATAAAAGGAAAGAAAAAGTCCAGAACAGGACATGGAGGATGTTCTGTCACTGGGAGCATCACAGAAGCTCCCCATCCTGCAGGGGGCGTTGTAGCTGATCAAGATGCCATACCAGGAGGAGCTTCTGTGGAGAAAAACACTGAGAAAAAACAGGGTTAACGATCGAAGTAACAACAGAATAAATACATCTGGAGAGTAGTAGAAGAGTGAAAAAAAAGTGGTCAGTCTGTCCTACAAGGGTCGTAGCCTATAGCAGCATAACTACAGAGGTAACTCAGGATAACCTAATCCATTCTAACTATAAGCTTTATCAAAAAGGAAGGTTTTAAGCCTAATCTTAAAAACAGACAGAGTATCTGCCTCATGAACTAAAACTGGGAGCTGATTCCACAGGAGAGGAGCCTGATAACTTAAAGATCTGCCTCCCATTCTACTTTTAGAAATCCTAGGAACTACCAGTAGACCTGCATTCTGAGAACAAAGTGCTCTGTTAGGAACATATGGAACAATCAGATCTCTGATGTACGATGGAGCTGATTATTAAGGGCTTTATATGTAAGGAGGAGGATCTTAAACTCTATTATATAAATCCGAACTCTTTCTGCAGCATTTTGGATCAACTGAAGGATTTTAATTGCATTTTGTGGACTTCCTGATAGTAAGGAATTACAGTAGTCCAGCCGTGAAGTAACAAATGCATGGACTAGTATCACCCCTAGACAGAATGTTTCTAATTTTAGCAATATTCCAAAGGTGAAATAAATAAATCTTGGAAACCTGTTTAATATCGGATTTAAATGTCATGTCGTGATAAAAAAATTACACAGAGGTTCTTTACATTATTACCAGAGGCAAAATTAATGCCATCCAGATGAAATGATTGAATTAGCAGTTTCCTTTTTAAAGCTTCTGGTCCAAAGACAACAAATTCTGTCTTGTCTGAGTTCAGATTCATCCATGACAAAATTAATCTGAATGTCTTGCAAGCTGCTGCTTATCTAATAAAAGTCCATCTATGATAGTGTGATCTGTGTTCAGAGATGAATAGAACCTGCTGATGGAGTTTACTGTCGAGATACAAACAGATTGTTGTCAAGCATGACCTCGTGAAGAATACTTCAGTTTGACCGTGGGTGACGAAACAGTAAGAGCTGCACATAAAAGTCTCATGCACCTCACAAACACAGCGATGTTTTTCATCCACTCTTCACACCACATGAACTTAGTGAAATCATTTCAGAGCCTGTGGATGGTTTGGTTGAGCTTAATAGAACAAAGTGTTGCATAACAAGCACTTTTCAATAAACACATGGGCCCTCAGGCTAAATCACACTAAGAGCCCATTTACATTACATCCTCAAAGAAATCACCTCTACAGTCATCAGATTGTCGACTGACTCTATTTACATACATAAAAACAAACAGCTGGTTTAAATCATCTTAATTATACATTATTCAGTGTTTTTTAGACTCATTGTAAATGATAATTAAAAGTTTTTTGATTTACCAAACCAATCACCTTTAATCTGACTGAGACTGGAGAACTTAACCATTAATTTAGGATACAGTTTTACCCCAAATCATCTCCATTGGGTTTAGGTCCAGTGACTTTGGAGGCCAGGTTATTTCACACTTGTGTTTGTAAAAGTAATACATCATTCTATATGTGTTCATTCATACTTTTGATGCCTTCAGTGTGAATCTACAATGTAAATAGTCATGAAAAGAAATGAAACTCATTGAATGAGATGGTGTCCAAACTTTTGGTCTGTACTATATATATATATGTGTGTTTATTAAATCAAAAAAGCTTGCTTTTTAAATAATAGTCGTTCAAAAAAATCAAAGAAATTCAAAGAAACTCCCACATAAAAACATTGCAACTTTTGTTGCAACAATCACAAAAAAACTGCTGCAAAATCCAAGAGGGATTGATCATTGGAAGAGTTGCTGGTCAAAAATCACTTGAGTAGAACATGCCTGACAACATGAAGAGGGCTAAAGGATGGGTCACCTGAAGAGAAACTGAACTGTTTAGTTCAATCTAAACACGAACATATCTATAACTGACAGCGTGTGTCCCTCTGATGTGTCATATGCTGTTGTCGTGACGATATGCATGATGCTTCAGACTAATCCACCAGAAGCAAAGATGAACATTTATCACTCCTCCTCTAACAGCACGCACAGATTACACTTTCTTTGTTCCTCCCTACACATGACATGTTGTAGAATGATTCACATCCCTTGAGGTTTTTCACTTTGCCATACAGTCACAAATCTTAATGTATTTTAATGGAATTTATTTTTACAATATAAAGTACAACATTTTTGGGAAGTGAAAGTAAACTGGAAAAATAAAAAAATATAAACATGTTTTAAATAATGAGTGTGGCATGCTTAAGAATTGATAAAACTATTTTTTTTATATCATCAGCTAAAATGTATCATTTAGCACAGATACAAGATTGAACAGGTAGACAGATAATTTTCTCCAGTAATAACCAGCTACCACAAAGTTACTGTGAAAAATGTATCTAAAACCTTTTGAAGTTAATTTAATAATCTAATTTCCTGTCAGTAAGTGGGACATTCATCTATCTACCAACACAGATTTTAGCAATTGGCTTAAAATGTATGTGGTACATTTTACTTTATTGTACACCCTATCTTCTTGTTATTATTATTATCGTTGATTTCTTTATTATTGATATTATTGTTATTGGAGGTTTTAAGGGCAAAAAAAATGTGTATATGTATGCTTCACTTTGTTACTATAACTTGAATTCCCCTGACGGGAACCATCCTTCCATTCATTTTCTATAACGGATGGAGGGAGGGGGGGGGGGGTGTTGTGGCTGTTGCCTATCTCCAGTGGTCAACAGCCAACGGCAGGTTACACCCTGGACAGGTTAGGCAGTCCATCACAGGGCAACCTAACGGGAACCAATGAGGGATTATTCTATTCTAATTAGGACCTAGCCATAATCCCAGTTTTAGGCTTGAGAATTAGGAGAATTAACAGTTTAAATGTACTGTAATTTAGAAATCATTGCTCTAATTTTAATCAAATCAACAGAAAAGATTCAAGTTTATCTGGTCTGCAATCAAATATCAAATCAATAAAAAAAATCCTTAATGTTAAGGGGTGCCTTGGCTTTGCCGAAACACTTCTGGAGCGGCATTCTGCTAGGATCTGGCATGTGAGTGCTGGTGATGATGGGTCAAGCTTTGGGGGTGGGTTGGCCAACCATTAAAATAGACTGAAGTTTGTGGTTGTAATGTATTAAGGAATGAAATGAAATATCTCGCAAGGCACAAGAATGAACTTCCTCCACTTTTATGAGCATTACCAATACCTACTGGTAAGGACTGTGGATGGAGACTGTTCTAATCTACTTTGTGGAAAAAACAAGACTGTCCCCTTTACATTAAGTTCTATAATATAAAGTTAACTAAATTCTTCAAAATAAACCATTGCATCTAAGAAAACTCAAAATAAGTGGTTGTCAAATATTTTCCCCTAACAGTCTCCATCCACAGTCCTTACCAGTAGGCAGCGGTAATGCTCATAAAAGTTGATTGCCAACCATTATTAAACACAAGAAGAAGACTGGGACTTTTTTTTTTTCCTGACACAATCGTTTGAAGGAGTTTCATCTGTAGATGAGTTATGTTTTTTCTGATGCTGAGGCAGTTTTGTCTGAAGATGATGGATGTTTTTCTGCGACTGACACCTGAGTCCGAGGATGTCCTAAAATGAACACCGTACCACAGTGAGAGAGTAAGAAAAGGGTTTGCTTATCGGGAATTGTTTTGCTCACGGGACAGCACAGAGAAGGGAACTCTATAGGCTGGAAACCATAATTGGCGAAACCACAGGGAGGACAATCTCCAGCAGCCAGGTAAGCTGGTAGACACTCATCCCTACCATGAGTTAATTTCACTGAGGGAAATGAAAAATCACTTCAACCATAATCCTTAATTCAGGGGTTGAGTAAACAGTCCAGGTCAACAACGGGGCAGACAAAGAAGGCAGAACAGATCCAAAATCAGTGAGGAAGTAATCAGGGTCAAGGTACCTGAAGTGAGATTCATAGTCAAAATCAGAGTATCTCACAGTGCAGACAGGAAGCGGGTAGAGGCAGTGGTCAGGAGGCAGAAAACATGTCCGGTATAATTAGGAACAATGACATGGACTGCTCAAAAGCTGTCAGGATGATGACAGATGATCTTAAACTATGTGTAGAGTGTAGAGCAGGAGTTTATGTAGGTGGCAGCGCTGGTGAGAGCAATCAGCAAACAAGAGGAGCAGAGGAACAGGTGAGAGCAACCATCAAATCAGTAGGTAAGGGAGAGGCCGTGAGGAAAACAAAGGAAACAGGGAAATCATGACAGTTCACAGAGGGAATACGACAATTCCTCACCAAAAGACCCCAGTAAGCTTTGAGCTGGCAGGTATATCTGTTACATAACACACAGCTCATCGACTGCTTGGGAAGAAACTGCTGCAGGACATGACACAGGGTGTACTAAAATGGCAGATTAAACTGGTTCGGACAAGATTAGCTTTATCTTTTGGGCAAGCCATGGAGACAGTTGCTTGTGTTAAAGAGATGAAATAAGTTACATCACAAAGTTGTGGCTTTGGATAACAATATGTTGCTTCTTCTTCATGCTTTAAAGTTTCTGTGGAATGAAGTTCAAGGCATGGTGGTTAAGGCGGCTGATAGATTAGTCGTTTATGGTAGGAGTCTCTAGATGCTTTAGGTGTAGTAAATATTACAGTGGATCCTTTGGGAGACCAGAACACTTGAAGAGTACAGAAACAGCTCTTTGTTTAGGGGGGATTTCCTTAATACTAGGATCCTTTCATTGATGGATCTATAAAAAAAGAATAAACAGCTTCTAACTTGCTGATTTTTTTCTATTTGCGTACACATTATCACTATAGAACACTGCAACAATTATATTTAAAAACATCGCAGAATCTCTACCTTTTTCACTTGTCAAATCACAATTTCCAACTTTAAACTGCATATTACTGTAGTTTTACCTTTTAGAGAAAAAAACATACACAGTGTAGCACATAACTGTAAAGAGGAAGGATAATTATACAAAGTTGAAAACCTTTCAGACACAAGAAATTCCAATAGGATTAATGTCTAAACCATTCTGGAAGACTAAACTCAGCTCATTCTTAAATATGTTGCAGCCTCTAACAGATTTTCTTCCATAATTGACCTGAGTTTCTCTCCATTCAATTTCTAATCAACTTTAGGCAACGGGTTGACTTAAGCCTAGTTTATACTCCTATGTCAGCAAGTTTGCACTCACGTATCAGTGGAGCCGTTTTCCTTTTGTACTTTTCTGTTGGTGTGTCAATGTTGCAAAACAATTCTCCACCAGGACAGCAGAGGGTGCTGAATTTTTCTGACAGGTCCACCTACCATTGTTGTGTAGTTTCTTGTAGACTAGAGTTTATTTACTTCAGCTTGTAACCACATTCCCCATCTAGAACTAATAGATGACAGAAAGTAAGTTTTGATTTAGCTGGAAAGCTTTTTACTAGAAGTGAAGCTCATAGAATACTCTAAAAATGCATTTAAACAAACAGCGGTTTGTTTTGTTGTTCTCTACTTCTCCTGGTGTTCAAATTTGCCAAAAGACCAGATTTGTTAAACTTGCTTTACAATAAAAAGCATTTAGTTCCCAAAGCTGCATTGACTACTAATTACATCAACTATAGAGCACCATTCTGATGAAATGATCTTGATCTCTTAGGCCACGTCCACACTAAGCCGGATAATGCCTTAAGCGTATAATTATTTAGTCTACACCCCCCTATCGTCCACACTAACCCGGCATCGTTTAAGGTCTGTGGCCGGATAACTATTAGCCGGGTAAGAGAGCCGTGTAAATCTTAATTCAACGGCTAAACGAGCTAGTGTGGACAGCTTCACCGGATAATGAAAGGAAGTGGCGTCAATGAATGCTGCGTCAATAATAATACGACACTACAGACAAAGACAACAGCAAAGAGTAATAAATCGATCTGGTCGTCTGTCCACACCAAAAAACTCTCTCTTCTTCTGAGCAGCTATTGTTCTCTTCGGTTAACGGGACAAGCAGATATGTACTGTGCTGTAGAGCTTCTTGTATATATTATGTAGGCGCTGGCGTCACGTAGATTATACGCGTTTTCCGTGTGTCTTTTCGCGCATGCCCAGTATTTGCACAGGTCGGTATGGGATTGCGCAATTATGGGACCTTAAACGGGGCTTAAATGCTCGTGTTGAGTGGATAACATTAGGCGTCTAACTCCCCGTATAACCTTATCAGCTTAGTGTGGACGTAGCTTTAAGCTTACCAATCACAGATGTCTGCTCTACAGCATTCATTCTTGTGTATGTGACGGACAGACCTTTCATCAGATGATCGTGCCTTTGAGTGTCTCTGAAGCCTAGTTTATGCTTCTGCAACCGCAAATTTGCAATCAGACGCAGACGTATTGACGGAGACGTTTTCTGTTTATACTACTCCGTTCTTCCACTCCATTCTCTATTGTTTTGCTCGACCAGAACAGCAGGGGGTGCTAAGTTTTCATGGCGTCTCTGCTTACTAGCACAGCGCCGCTTCTGTTTTTTTCTAGGCTTGTTAACGCATTTCTTCCTCTAGGAGCAATGAACGACAGAAAGTAAATTTTGATTAAGCTGTAAAGCTTTTCACTAGAAGTGCGGATCATAGAATACTCTAGAAACACATGGAAACAAAACACAGCAGCCGTTTTTTGTTGTTTTCCCACACCTTATTGTGTTCAAAATCACCAAAAGAACAGATAAGATAAATTATCCTTTCAATTCAAAGCATGTAGTGGCCAAATGCTGCATTAACTACTAATTACAGCAACTGTAGAGCCCCATTCTGGTGATGCGATCTCTGGCTGTTACTGAAACTGACCAATCAGATGAATACGCTCTCCATCAATGGATAGTTACAATTTGGGCCTCCGTGCCATCCTTGCGTAGGTGATGGAGAGCCCTTGCGTTGACGGATAATGGCGTTGCGTCAATCCGTCTCCATCTAAACGCAGAAGCATAAACTAGGCTTGAACCTACACAGGTGGAGAAGTATGAACTAGGCTTTATGTTTCCCCCACCTGAACTGTTGATCTGTACAGCTCCTCCAAGATAACCGTGGGTATCTTGGCTGCATCTTTAAGTAAAGCTGTAAAGTTTTCAAACTCAGCCATTATTTTGCTTCCACTTCACAATTATGGGCTACTTGGTTTAGATCTATCAAAGTTCCAACTAGGTACACAGAGGTTGTAATGTGGAAAAAAGATAAAAAGTTTAAAAGTGTTCGGCTTGTTAAACTATAATCATCAATCAATCAATTTACACCAGATGTATTAGTGGCGCTGTCACAGCAACTAATACAAATCATTATAATCTATGGTTTGATTTACATCGGATGCTTCCCAGAACCAAAGTACCACTGCGCTAAAGATAGGATGGGTTCTATTTTTGACATCACATGCTTCCAAAAAACGTCAAGCTCCAACAATTAACATAGGGTCAAACAAGAAAGTACCCATGGTACGGATGTAAATCAACAAACATAACAGCCAGTCAATGCCTTGGTGTAATCTGATTGAAATATTTGTATGATTGAATTGACTTTTCTTGTAAAGTGCCATGCGATGAAATCTGTGATGAATCAGCGCTATATAAACTTAATTTAATTTAAGCTTATGATTAATTTCGAAATCAAATATAGGTGCAGATTGCAGAAGCTTAACGATGTAAACATTACCAGTACTTACTGGTGACCAAAGGGTTCATTTGCTCCCTGCATATTTTTAGGAAATCATCGGTGTATTGTTCGGTACAGACATCCAGCCTTTTATCCCAACAGTGGAGATTTATACTCCACACATCCTTTTTATCAGTCCTTGCCCACCTTGAACAGACCTGTGCATCTGTGTACACATGTATGGATGCTGTCAGAGGGGTCGATGTGCTACTAAGGTTGCAACAAAACCAGTCCATTGCTGTAGAACGTTCACTGTGAATTAGGGGTTACACAAACTCCAACAACATTGACCTTTGACACAGTATTATTGGCTGACACGCTATTTATATCACCGAGTCACGGGCTGTGCCGGGTGAGTTGGCTCCAATCGCCGAACTGTTACCTGCTGGGTGTGCCTACCTGAATGTTCCTAGGCCAACGGGCCGCGGCGGAGGTCTGTTGACTATTTTCAAGGCTAATATCCCCTGTCGGCCTACCTCCTATCAGGGAAATTGTGACTCATTTGAACTGTTCACCTTTGAACTTGGATTGTCTCCTCCGACTCTTTGCGTTTTATTATATAGGCCCCCTAAGGCAAATTCTGCCCTCTTCTCCCAACTTTCGGACTTCTTTGCTGATGTTCTCCAAGTATGATCATTTACTTATACTTGGAGATTTTAATATTCATGTCTGCTGTCCTGAGAAGTTCCCGGTGGCTGATTTTTGTAATTTAATTGACTCTTGCGGGCTGACGCAGTTGGTTGACTTCCCCACTCATGGGGGGGTCTCACATATTGGATTTAGTTTTTTCTTTTGGTGTTAACGCAACAGAGGTCCGTTCAGATGTTTTTTCTCTGTCTGATCATGTTCCCGTTTTATTTTCTTTGGATGTGGCCCGGCCTGTCTCTCCTAGGCAGGGGAGGAACAGCCGTGCTCGCCACATCACTCCTTCCTCAAATATTGAGTTCTCAGTTTTATTTTCTGATTTTTTGTTTTCTTATGAGGACTCCTCTGATCCCGAGACCCTCCTATCCCTCTTTTCTGCCTCCTGCACATCCGTGCTTGACCAGATTGCCCCTTTAAAATCCCGACGCTCCCGTTGTTGCTCTGACCCCTGGCTTAACCTTCATACCCGTACTGCCAGACGGGAATGCAGGAGATGTGAGCGGCGGTGGAAAAAGGTTAAATCGCAGGCTTCCTTCCAGCTTCTCCGTGAGGCCAGGAGGAGTTACCAGCGCGTCGCTCGGAAGGCCCGCTATGATTTTTTTACTGCTATTGTTACTCAACATTCGGGTAACCAGCGAGCCCTCTACTCCACTGTTAATGCAGTCCTGTCACCAAATGTCCCTTTGTCGAATACCTCCGAGGAAAAGTGCACTCGATTCTTGAACTTTTTTATCTCTAAAGTTGCCACAATTAGGGCTCAGATTCTGCCTCCCACTCATCCAATAGCCCCTCTTTGTTCTCCATTATATTCTTTTGAGCATTTTTCCCCCGTCTCTTCTTCCTTCCTACTGATGACAGTGGCTGCTATGAAGCCTTCTGGCTCTCCTTGTGATTTTATGCCCCCTCGTTTTTTGAAGGAAGTCTTCCCGGCGGTTGCTCAACCGATCCTGGAGATCATTAATGCAAGTCTGAGGACGGGGATTGTTCCCCAGGAATTTAAGCATGCGGTGGTCCAGCCTATTCTAAAAGAACAAGGCTTGGACTCTACTGACCTTAACAATTACCGCCCGATCTCAAAGCTTTCTTTCCTCTCCAAATTGTTGGAGAAGATGGTTTTTATACAGATTTTTAATTTTCTTAAATCAAACAATGTTTTAGACATTTTTATGTCTGGTTTTCGTCCTCACCACAGCACTGAGACGGCTCTTATTCGAGTTTTTAACAATATTTTGCTTGCCTCTGATTCTGGTTCTCATGTGCTGTTGGTGCTTTTAGATCTATCTGCTGCTTTTGACACTGTAGACCACGCAATCCTACTACAGCAACTGGAGCACTTAATTGGCATTCGTGGATCAGTCTTAGACTGGTTCCGCTCCTATTTTAATGGCAGAAGTTTTAATGTTGCCCTGGGTAATTGCTCCTCTAGAGTGGCACCTCTTTTTTGTGGGGTTCCCCAGGGGTCTATTTTAGGTCCACTTCTTTTTAATCTATATATTTTACCCTTGGCAGCCATTTTTAGAAAACACCGGGTGAATTATCACCTCTACGCTGATGATTGTCAGCTTTATGTGGCCTTAAAAACTCCTGACCCTTTGCAACCACTGACTGACTGCCTGAGTGAAATCAGGTCCTGGCTCTCAGCCAACTTCCTCCACCTGAACAGCTCCAAATTGGAGGCTATTTTCTTTGCCCCCTGCTCTCCCTCTGCTGCGGAGCCATCATTGCCCCCTTCATTGTCTGCATTAGTGAAGCCTACAATTAAAAATCTGGGGGTCACTCTGGATGCCTTTCTTAAAATGGATGTGCAGATAAATCAAGTAGTCAGGTCATGTTTCTTTCATCTCCGACGGCTTGCCAAGCTAAAATCAGTCCTGAATAAAAAAGATCTCCAGTCAGTTGTCCATGCTTTTGTAATGTCTCGTCTGGACTATGCTAACGCTCTCTTATATGGTGTTCCCTCCTCTTCAGTGGTGCGGCTCTAACTGGTACAAAACGCCGCCGCTAGGTTTCTGACGGGCTCAGAACGACGGCAGCACATCACCCCTGTCTTGGCTAATTTACACTGGCTTCCAGTGAGATTTCGCATTAAGTTTAAAATTCTCCTGCTAGTCTATAAATCAATGCACGAAATGGCCCCCTCTTATTTGGCACAGCTTTTAAGCCCTTACGTTCCGGCGCGAACCTTGAGGTCATCTGAACAGCACCTACTGCTTGTTCCTCCTGCCCGCTATAAGGCCCGTGGGGAACGTTTTTTTCAGTTTGTGCTCCTAAGCTCTGGAACCAACTCCCCCTGATGGTCCGACTCGCCCCGTCCCTCCCCATTTTTAAAGTTCGTCTTAAGACATATTTTTATTCCCAAGCCTTCTCGGCTGAGTCGGTTTAACCCCTGTGAGATCTTGTCTGTTTGTTTTTACCATTTTTACTTGTTTTAGCTATTTTATGCTGCTGTATATTCTTAAGTATTTTATTGTCTTGTACAGCACTTTGGTTGGCGTTGTCGCTGTTTAAATGTGCTTTATAAATAAAGGATGATGATTAACTTGACTAAATCAATCACATCTTTATGAAATTATTAAACAGCTAAACTCTTCCTCTTGCTGCCTCGATATCTTACCCACAACTTTTTAAAAGAAAGTTCTCCCTGTCATTAAGTCCGATCTGATGCAAATAGTTAACGCATCCCTCCAGTCAGGTGTCTTCCCCCAGGCCCTCAAAACAGCAGTTATCAAACCCCTATTAAAGAAGAACAACCTATATAATACATTGATGCAGAATTATTGACCAATCTCTAATCTCCCATTCATCAGGAAGATTATTGAAAAAGCTGTATCTCAACGGTTGAATACATTCCTGACAATGAACGACTCCTTAGATAATTTTCAATCTGGTTTCCGTGCCCATCACAACACTGAGACTGCCCTCGTCAAAGTTGTCAATGACATCCGCATAAATACAGAAAGCGGCAGAACCACAGTTCTGGTTCTGTTGGACCTCAGTGCAGCGTTTGACACTGTTGATCATAAAATATTACTACAATGACAGGAGAGCTGGATCGGACTCACTGGTAAAGCACTTCAATGGTTTGAGTCTTACCTCAAGAATAGGAAGTTCTTTGTGTCCATTGGAAATTTCTCATCTGAAAAAACAGAAATCATATGTGAGGTTCCCCAGGGCTCCATCCTGTGTCCCCTCCTGTTCAATATTTATATGCTCCCACTAACCAAGATTATAGCAGCCAATCAGATTAGATACCATAACTATGCAGACGATACACAGCTATACATTACATTGTCACCAGGTGACTTTGATTCTATCCAGACCGTAAATGAATGCATTGAACAAATCAACGACTGGATGTCCCATAACTTTCTCCAGCTAAACAGAAACAAAACAGAAGTAATTATTTTTGGACCTAAGGAGGAACGATCCAGAGTCAGCACACAGCTTCAACTAATACAACTAAAAACGACTCATCTGGCCCGTTATCTAGGTGTAATGATGGACTCAGACCTGAACCTCCAGGGTCACATAAAGGCAATAACAAGGTCAGCCTTTTATCACCTGAAGAACATCTCTAGAATTAAAGAACTAATGTCCCAGAAGAAAAACTCATCCATGCATTCATCTTTAGTCGGATTGATTATTGCAACAGCGTCCTCACAGGTCTAGCTAAAAAGTCAGGTCGGCAGCTGCTGCTGGCATCCTCACTAGAACCAGGAAAGTAGAACACATCATCCCAGTTCTTAAGTCCTTACACTGGCTCCCTGTAGCTCAGAGAAAAGACTTTAAAATACTCCTACTAGTTTATAAATCACTGAATGGTTTAGCACCAAAGTATGTCAAAGACTTGTTGTCAATATAGTAACCCCCCAGACCACTCAGGTCCTCCAACTCGAGTTTACTAAACATTCCTAAAAATAGAACTAAACGAGGAGAGGCAGCTTTCAGTTTCTATGCTCCACAAATCTGGAACAAACTTCCAGAAGAATGCAAAAGATGCTGAATCGTTAGGCTCTTTTAAATCAAAGTTTAACACTCTACTATTCAGAGCTGCCTTTGAGCCCTAAATTGCGTTTTTTGATCACTCTTTGCTTCTCATGGTTTGATTTTTATTCTTATGTTTAACTGATTGTGTTTTATATGTTTTTAATCTATATTCTTTTGCATAAATTTTGTTCTTTACACCTTCTCTTTTTATTGATGTATTCTTGTTTTATTTGTTTTTAAATTTCATACTCTCACATAAATTTTATTTTCTTATGCTTTGATCTGTTTTAATTTTCATAGTTTTATCATGTATTTGATTGCGTTACCACTGAATCATGTAAAGCACTTTGGATTGCCTTGGGCGAGCGACTGTGGCTCAGTGGTAGAGTAGTTGGTTTGCAATCGGAGGTTCTGTTCCTGCTTCCTCCAGTCACATGTCGATGTGGCCCTGGACAAGACACTTAACCCCAAAAATTCTACATCGTCCTACCGAGCCATGTTGGCTATCGGTGTGTGAATGGGTGAATGTGGCTTCAATGTAAAGCGCTTGTGGTCAGTATGACTAGAAAAGCGCTATGTAAGTTCAGTCCATTTACCATTTGTGTTGAAAGTGTGCTGTATAAATAAAATTGGCTTGCCTAATGGCAAATAAACAGGATAATTCTATTTAGAGAACATCATAAATATTAAAATAATATGATGTGAATTCCTGGATATCTGTCTCTCACAATTGAAGTGTAACAATGATGAAAATTAAAGACCTCTCTCTTTTTTTTAAAGGGACAACTCGCCCAATTGTGGCTGCCAAATACTTTTTTTCCCACTTTAATTATTCATTGTAACAATGGAATTCTCTTTGGAGTCATTAAAAAAGAGCAAATCCAGCAGGCCTTTTAAACGGTGCAGCTACTATTAGGTCCCATGAAAAAATCCAGAAATATGAAACATACAACTTTCAGGTTTTTCACATCTAAACAATACGTCGTCTTGTTATAGAATTTGTTGGACATCTGTATTTTCTCTTTGGCATCATGTGAACAGAGAAACCTTTGACCTTTCTGATGAAAACATAAGCAATACAGAAAGTTGTCAGTTCCAAGGATTTGCCCCCCCCTGCTCTAACAATGGAAACAGCGTCTGGTTACGTTTTCTTGCTTTAATAAATTTAGGTTGAGGTGAAATAACTAGGGGAAACTGCAAGAGGGAAAATGTTGATCTTTATTTTCAAATTCAGTTCTATAACAGCATTATTAGGCTTTCTTTAAGTGACATAAAATAGTGCCCGGATGAATATTTTCTATTGAGCACAGCTTGAAATGCAGATCAACTGGTAGAATAAGCTTCTGTCGCTGACAGATGTCTAACCTTTGGCTTTGACCCGGCAGCTTCCTATGTTCTCCTTTGGTAGTAATCACTCAGAGATAGTTGGACATGTTCCAGCAGAAATAGCTTTAAAACGATCTCTCAGGCACATCAGCTTTACAGGACAGGAAGCCAAATAAGTTAGGGAAAATCTAGCAATATCTGCTAATTTCATTATATGTCTCACAACAAACTAATAAAAGATTATTTCCATAACTAGGCCTTTAGGATTATGCAGCAATAAATACAACAAATCATAAATAGCAACAATCCAAAACATGGACATGGCAGAATTGACGCAAAGCCAAGTATAACCGGGGGGGGGGGGGGGGGGGGGCAAATCCTTGGAACTGACAACTTTCTGTATTGCTTATGTTTTCATCAGAAAGGTCAAAGGTTTCTCTGTTCACATGAACACATGAGTAGAGTTAGGATATAGCTACTGGCATCGCACAACACAATCAGTTGATTAAGGGGCAGAAAAACGTCACCGCTTTAGACAGGGAGAAGACATACTAGTGTGTGTGTTAGGTGATGTGGTTTTACCCCACCTGCTCAGTGAGATGCCGCACCATAAAGTAGCACACCAACCTGTCCCGTACCAGTCAGTGGAAACAAGACATGAGTGTTAGGGATGACTGACAAACAGTTCTTAAAATGAGGGAATTTTGGCCCGCTCTTCTTTGCTGACTTTTTTCATGTCAAATATAATGGGACACTTTCTAAAAGGTGCTGTTTTTGTCTCGTCAGTCAATAAGAATATTTACCCAAAAGTCTGCAGAATTTTAACAATTATATACACAACCTTTGTGTTCTTTTTGGTCACCTGTGGTTCCCACCTTTGACACTCTCACATGGGTGTCATTTTTGCCCAGTTACTTACTGCTGAATCATGAACACTAACCTTGAATGAGACAAGTGAGGTCTGTAGTTGTTTAGATCTTGTTGAAAGTTGTTTTGTGACGTTCTTGATCTCTGAGTAATTTTGGTTCACTGGCCACTTCTGGGATCGTTCAGCAATGTTTCAGGTTTTCTCTATTTGAGAGCAATAATTCTAACTGTGGTACTGGAGACACTAATCCTTAGAAATGGATTTGTTGCCCATTGAAGACTGATAAAATGTCAAAGAATTTGTTTCTTTAGATTGGGGTCTAGTGTGTTGCTTTTTGAGATCTTTTAGCCTACTTCATTTTATCAGACAGGTTCTATTTACAGTAGTTGCTTTCTTCACTGTACAGGTCTGGTAACAATCAGGGCTGGGTTTAGCTGGTCAATCTACACTCAGCCATCCAAAGCAGTTTCCCATAGGGCAAGGTTTATAGGCTCTTTCACCTAAGAAATAAAATAATTGCTTGAAAACTGTTTCCCGCATTTAAGGAGGTTTATTTTTTCTGATATTAAAGTTGGTTTAATGTCGTGGAACATTTAAGTATGAAAAGAGAACTAAAGCAGAAGAAACATGTATGTGGCAAAACAAATATTAGATATTTTCTAGTAGTGAATGACCTTTTCCACTGTTTAATCATGGACACTGGATTGTTTGGTAATCAACTTTTTGATGAGATTCCTAAACATTGCTAGAAATTTGCTCTTGTGTTTGTTTTAGGATTGTAGATTTTGAAAATGTGTACCATTCCACTTTGCATAGTGGGATGAGAGCGCCATCTAGTGTACAAAATAAAAAATAAAAACTACAACAAAGATCCAGCAACAGAGCTGGATCACTGACCCACATGAACTCACTGATTTGGAACATTTTACACTATTATAGACAGTTTGAACAGAGTCACTGTAAATCACATAGCTTAGACATTAAAATTCCAGGAAGCATTGTTGATACCTCCAGTCATTTGCATTATGTGATTTGTTGGCACATTTACAGTGCTTTGCAATAGTATACAACACAAACATTTTCAAATTTTCTTTTTCATGTTAAAACCTCAAGATTCAGTTTTCTTGGAATCATATGAAATAACCACCAAAAAGAAGCTTATAGTTTATAGGATGCATAATTTTGAAAAATGCGTAATTTTTATCCGTCTTTGCAGAATGACTTTCTTTTATTTGCAAAGGTCACAAATCCATCCATACATTTTATAAACTGCTTAATCCTCAAGGGGCCACAGGGGGCTGGTGCCTATCTCCAGCTGTGAACAGGCGAGAGGCGGGGTACACCCTGGACAGGTCACCAGTCCATCACAGGGACAAGCGGGACAAACAACCATGCACACACACGCATAAGGACAATTCACAGAAACCAATTAACCTAACAGTCATGTTTTTAGACTGTGGGAGGAAGCCAGAGTGCCCAGAGGGAACCCATGCATGCACAGGGAGAACATGCAAACTCTATGCAGAAAGACCCTGGGCCAGGATACGACCCACAACCTTCTTGCTGCAAGGCAGCAGAGCTCAATCTAAAATTATGTTAATGTAGATTTGCTTATCACAAACTGTATTTTCTCAGGTTCTTATTTTATTCAAAGGTGAAGTGTTTATTGTGTTTCAAGGAGTTGGGGTACAATAACAACACCTCATCCATGCTAAGGCATTACTGTGCTTTGTATGAGAATGCAACTAGAGCTTTACCCAGCCAAGGTAACTCATTACAATATTACAAAAATGGACTATCACAAAACTTTATTGCTCTGATGGTGGTATGAGTCAGCCAAGGAGAAGGCTAGGGCTAAAGTGGAAAAGGTGGCTGCTGTTAGCCTTACTTCTGATTTGTTTAGCAGATAGCACGCAGTTTCAGCTTATACAACTAAAAATGACTCATCAGGCCCGTAATCTAGGTGTAATAATGGGCTCAGACCTGAACCTCCAAGGTCACATGAAGGCAATAACAAGATCAGCTTTCTATCACCTGAAGAACATTTCTAGGATTAAAGGACTGATGACACAGAAGGACCTTGAAAAACTGATCCATGCATTTATCTCTAGCTGCCTTGATTACTGCAACAGCGTCCTCACAGGTCTAGCTAAAAAATATATCACACAGCTGCAGCTGATCCAGAACGCTGCTGCTTGTGTTCTCACTAGAAGCAAGAAAGTAGAACACATCACCCCAGTTCTCAAGTCCTTACCTTGGCTCCCTGTAGCTCAAAGAATAGACTTTAAAATACTCCTAATAGTTTATAAATCACTGAACGGTTTAGCACCAAAGTATGTTGTAGATATGTTGTCACAATACCAACCCAGCAGACCACTCAGGTCCTCCAACTCTAGCTTACTTAATATTCCTAGAATTAGAACTAAGCAGGGAGAGGCAGCTTTCAGCTTCTATGCTCCACAAATGTGGAATAAACTTCCAGAAGAATGCAAAAGATGCTGAATCGTTAGGCTCTTTTAAATCAAAGATTTAAACTCTACTATTCAGAGCTGCCTTTGAGCACTAAATTGCGCTTTTTGATCACTATTTGATTCTCATCGTTTAAGTTTTATTCTTTTTTTTGGTTTGTTTTGTCTGTTTTTAATCTATATTGTATAAATTTGTTCCTTACATCATCTTTTCTTATTGGTTGATCTTTTAAACCAATATGCTTCTGTTTTTCTCTAATCATGCTTCTGTAATCATGTATTTGGTATCATTATCAATCATGTAAAGCAACTTGAGTTGCCTTGTGTTAAAAGTGTGCTATATAAATAAAAGTTCGTTGCCTTGCCTTCTGATATGTGGACATGGATGCCTACCTGGCTTCTATCTCTCATGAGGTCACTGGAGGTAATCTACCATTTAACATTTTGATCCCAGTTATTCCTAATTCCACTAACATGATCTGTGGTTTCCTTTTAATGTAGCAAACTATGGCAGCGCTTAGATGTCAGCGTCCAGGAGGCAAAGAGGACTCAAAATGTCACATCAGACGCCACTGTGGCGGTCCAACTATACCTTTCAAAGACAAATATTAACAGGCTGGAAAACCCCCTGGAGTATTGGTAAAAGCTAAGATTACTGTACCCCAATTTATACAGTCTAGCTCTTGTATTTTTGTGTACCCCGGCTTCTTCTGTGCCTTGTGAAGGCATGAGGTGGTGTCCAAAAACAGGAATCGCTTAAAACCAAAAACTGTTTAGAAACTGCTATTTTTGAATAAAAAGGAATAAAGTTTCCATGTTCTGTTCATCATTGTCCAAGTTACACAATCATTTTCAGTCCACTCTTCCTAGTTCCACAAGCATTTTCACTTTCCTCTGCCTGCTTAAACCTGTTAAACTCGAAGGTCCCCCATTTGGGGGACCATTGGAATTATTTTTTTAACAGGCTTGAGACAACACATCATCTGACAAAAAAAATAGTAATAATGCACATCAAATTAAACAGAAGACCACATGCTACAAGGCTATCTAAATTTTTACCAACCACAAACACAACTCAGATGCCACATAAATAAGTATTTTTAAACATACTCGTATTTTCATAGTTTCGTCAATCCAGCCGCCACATTCCGGCCTCTACCGCAGCAAGCCTTTGTGCTAAACGCACAATCAACCACTCAAATGAAAGCAGAGACTCTACCGATTCCAAAGATATATCTGCCAAAACGCTACACCAAAACACAGCAGACATATAAGCCAAAGTACAACACAACAAAAACTCGCTTTTCAGAATCACAGTTGAAAATATAGCCTTACCTTTGCTGTTTTGCCATGTAAAAAAGATTTGTTTGGAAAATAAACCCTATTTTCTGATAATTCCATCACTTGTGCACCATTTAAAACCTTCCAGGTGTTTCCTGTATAATTTTTGGTTCCTAGGAAGTGTTTGCAGTGAATTCACGGATGAGACTGGCTTTTCCCCTAGGCTCTGTTTTCGGCTCCCTGGTTGGCTGATTGTATTGTCAATCTTGTTTTGCAAGTTTTGGCATTATTTTATAGGCTTCTGCGATTCCAACGAGGTGTCACTCATGCAAATTGACCAATCAGCTCCGAGTGAAAGTCTTATGCATAAAATAAGATTGCCAGTCGGCAAGGCCGTCTTATGACACAAGATGGCGCAAGACAAACGGACATAACTTTGTTTTGCTGCGTCCACTGTTTATATCTGATAAATGTACCCAGAAAGATGCCCAAAATTGTTTATTTTAGGTCTACTGAACACTATGTGATATTAAAATGAAAAATATAACTTTTACACCACAGAAATAGAAATGGCACTGTTTGTGCCAAACTGTGCCAAACTGGACACCTCGCCTGATATGCCTGTACTGAAACCTCTCTAGTTTTGTCCTGTTTCAGATAATCAGTTTAAACTTTTGCAGAGATAATGTCCACATGTATTTATATTTTATTGAGTAATCACTGCTATTCAAGCAATGGTTTTTTTTTAGGCGGAGCGAAAAAGAAATATATTTCTGCTGTGTTCCATCTTCAATTTCTCCTAACCAGTAACAGATAACATGCATAATGACACATCTATCAATTCTACTCAATGTTATCTTTACAATGACACCAAAATTGTTCAAATACTCCTTTTGGTTTCTGAAATATACACATTTTTCATGGGTAAACATTTTTTGAGAAATAAGCATCAAAATAAGCCTAGGGTCTTGCTGGCAGCATGATTAAACAGAAGACGGAAGAGCAAGAATTAACAACATTCACTACAGCATATGGGATAAACGCGTGGGTTAAACAATATGAATGATTTGAGAACAAGTCTGGTTTGTCCGTTTGGAACAGCACCTAGACCACCTAAAAAAAGGTGGTCTTGGTCCGGTTCTCTGATCTGCAACAGGATTCGTTTGTGTGTATTCACACCTGCATAAAAGTTCCAGACCAGCGAACGCTGGTTCGTTTAAAGTGGACCAAATAGTCCAGGTCTGAAAAACACCCTTAGGCTACCAAATAACTCCCACAAGTCCACAATTTGACACGACACAAACTTTGTTTTAATCCTTTTAACCGAAGGTTAAAGTTATTCTATCAACCTACCGAACTAACAGAAATATGTAAACAGAGCACGGAGCGAACATGAGAACATCCGACTGCAGACATTAATATTAATGCAGCGTAATGGAATAAACTTTGCAAATTGTCTTTGGAGCCCAGTTAAGGTACAAAAATCTATTCAACAAAAATAGTGATGCAGTTAAGTCTTCTTTTTTTTTGCTTAGCCGAGCCCTTCTGTTGCTATGTGGAGAAGTGTCAGTCACCTCTTTCCTCTACCCCCATCCCTGACTTCTAAACGTCACTAACTCACTTACGTAGTCTTCTGGGATCCGTGCACTGCAATGAGGAAATGCTGCTTTGTGTTCGAAATAAGTATTCGTGTTTGGCTCCACCCCTTCTACTTATATATCTAATACTTCCAATCCAGTCTTTTCAGAGCTGAAGAAGCCTCTTGGATGAGAGACTAAATGTTTTCAAGACAAGAAGAAAAGTTCAGCTGCCTTAATTTAAAGGTTGTATATGGAAAATGAGCATGATAGCGACATTTAGTTTGTCTAGATTGTAGTCACAACAATAAAAGAATTATTCCAGCTGTTGGATTGCCAGGTTTGCTGCCAATACGCCCAGGGACCAACCTGAACTGTGTCCAGTGAGGAATGTGTTTTAGGGGAGTTTAACTGACAGCTAACGTTGGCAAAGTTAGCAAGTGAGCTATCTTGCCGATCCAGGAGGAAAGTCACCATTTCCACGTGTTTGACGCCGTAAAGATGTTTTATGTGAGTCCATCTAGTGTAGACTTTGCCTAAAACTACTCTAGTTTCTGTTCTTCTGCGGTCACTCCTCTCCTGAGACAGATAACAATATCTCTGGGGCTCTGAAGCAGCTGCTGGACTTCTGAGTCCAACGTTCTTCCCATCATATATCATCATATAATTGGATCACAGAGACCGTATCTGTCAACCCATAATCCACAGCAGCTACTGGGTGGTAGATGTAAACATAAAGTCATTGTCGTGCCCGATTTAAATGTACATTTTATTACATTTGAATTCAAATATAATCTATTAAATGTAGCTTTTTATGAAAATATTCCATATACAACCTTTAGAATTCCTGCAATGAGTTGCATCCAGCAGGTGGCATAATTTCACGAAAGTAGTACCCAGTGTTGTAATATTACCTCTCTATTTCTAACAAGAAGTGTACAAATGTTAACTTTTGTTACCATTTTGAAATGTGTCTAAAAATTGTATTGAAATGATTTTTTTCTTTTAAAGTGCTTTAAGATTAAATCTGTGGTAATTTGGCACTATATAAAGTGAAATGAATTGAAGGCTTTTGGATTGATTTCCTCCCACAGGATCAGAAACTACCACAACTTGAAAATTCTTGGCTGAGTAATATGTCTTTGAATATAGCTGTGATTTACAGTACAAGATTATTCAAAAATAAGTTTAAAAATTACATTATTTTGGGTTATCATTACAATGTCTACAACATGTGTATATATATATATTTTTTTTTGTGCCACACATACAAAAAGCACAATATAGCATGTTTTATGTTATATTTAATATTTTTCAAATTTTAATATACATGACATTTTCATGAAAACTCAACAAATTTTGTGAAAACATATTTTAATCTTCAAAGTACTCCTACTGGAAACATTTAAGGTTGTTTCTATGTCAGGGTCTTTCATAGTTTAGAGAAGTAAAACAGAGTTTGCATTACTCTCTCTTTACGTCTAATATTTACTTTAGCAGCACATATCATAATGATTTAATAATTATAATTAATAAAGCGGATTTATTTTCACACCGAAAAAGAACATAAAAAGAGTGTACAAAAATACAACAAATGTTCAACCCTACCACTAACCCTAGAGCATAAGCCTGGCTCCAAACGCCAAAACAGAACTGAGAATGATCCAACTTTACTGGGCTTAAACAGGAGTAGACATGCTGATTCTCTTTATACTGAAAGGCAAAACCAAAAGTCACTGTCAGAATGCTATCACTGCCACATTTCCTCACACATTGTATCCCACTGCCTAATTCACATCACTTTCAGGTGATCTATAATCCTATTAGTCAGCACATTTGCTATCTAGATTCATGTGTGCAGCCAAGGTGCAGCCGCACTCACCTTGTTGCAGCCTTGGGGAGTGAAGATTGCAGTAAGGTTGCCTCATTTCCTGTCAGTGCTGCAACAACTAGAAATAGCCTCATAGCTAAATAGTATTTTTATGTATTTTCAAATAAAATGCTGAAGTTACATTGTTATTTAATTTAGTTACAAGGCTGTAAAAGGTCCCTTACATCTTTTTTTTTCCCGTTTTTACTTTTTTAAAATCAAACTTACACATTTCCCATTTAATTAATTAATATTAGATACGATATCTCAAAATTGGCTTTTAGGTTTGGATTTTCATTCGGTTACTGGATCATTTTCAGCTATATGACTCAGGTACACCTGAGTTTGACGTCAAAGAGAGTCTCTTTTAGGATTTTTTTTGCCACTAACAGCGAGTAATCCAGGTTCTGAAAGCAAACCAACTCCCCACACCATCACCTTACCAGTATCATGTCTGATTATTGCTGCAAGGTTCAAGGTGTGACTACGGCTTGATAAGTAGAGTAGTCGACTTAAAATCGGAGGGTTATAAATACAAGTCCAGCTTTCGCGTTTCAAAGTTTCCTACGGATCTGTGTGTCAGTGTATAAATGTGTGTGTGTGTTGGGAGTGTGAATGGGTGATTGTGGCTCCATTGTGAAGCTCTTTGAGTTGTCTGTATGACTAGAAAAGTACTATATAATTGTGTCCATTTTCCATTCATTTTCTACAATGTAGTAGTAGTTTCTCACCAGATGTGTTGGGATGTAGAACTTCTTTAAAGTTCCACTTTTGCCTCATCATTCCACAGAGTATTTTCCCAGAAGTCTTGAGGTTAATCAAGAAATCGTTGGCACATGTGAGACAGACTTTTTTGTTATTTTTGTTTAGCAGTGGTTTTCACCTCAGAACTCTCCGAAAGATATTTTTGCCATATTTTCTTGTTTTGTTGTTGTTTTTTGTTTTTTATCATGAACACTGACCTTAACTGAGGCAGTTGAGGTCTGCAGTAACTACAGGAGACAGGGACCAAGCCCTGCAATGATTATTTTTGGTTCACTTAGGTTCACTAGAGTCCCAAAGCCTAAGAAATGTCTCCTTAACTATTTCCAGACTGGTAAATATTGAAGGCTGCTTCTCATCTGTTGTTGAGTTTCTTTAGTTCAGGACATGATGTGTTGCTTTCTGAAACGTTAAGCCTACTTCATGTTTTCAAATTGGTTCTGTCTCTGGTTCTGATCAGGAATGGTTGTAGTTCGTAAAATTTGACCCAGCTTTCTGAAAATTGTGGCTAATCAACAAGTTGCCAGGTTTGAGTAGTTATCTTTTCCTCATTAATATAATTTGCATACTGCATGTACTTCCTCAGGTGATCCTAGTCTAATGTTATTTTTTTATGATCCAACACATGAATAACTCACTAAAATTGGCCCATTCAAATATTCAAAAAAGGTTATGATGTATTTCTATTGGTTCTTGCATAAGAAACCTTAAGATGCTTTTCTGGCATTCTTCCTCAAGAGGGCGCACATTCCTTACATACATACACACACAACAGCTCCAAATTCAAGTGGAAAACTTGGGTTTTCCTTCCTGTCACATGAAAGCTGAGTCACTTCGAGTGTGGTCAGGGAAAGTGAGTCATGCTTTAAATAATCGGCCATTGTGTGTGCTTTTGTGGGATTTTTTGTTGTCACAATTTGAATCCTTGTCCACTGTGAGTATGGAGCTCAGCCAAAGTGAGCAAAGGCTTTCAGTGCAGATTAGACAGCATTATGAATTTAACAGGACACAGCAATCTGAACGCTGACTCACGTGACAAGGTCAGACGGACAGAAGCTCCCACGCAGACAGTGAAGCGGTCACAGAGAACACCTGCTCCATGTAGTTTAATCTACTGATGGACTCTACAGCTGGATGTCTTGTGGTTATCTGTATTTTTCAGCTTCAGCAGAAGAGCACTGTACTACTATAAGATTACTTTTATCCCAACAGTATAGCTGCTCCTTTTGGAAACACGTTGGATTTGAACAACAGAACAAGAAGATGGTACAATCTAAAAGCAATCAAGACTTCAATGTCCACTAACTTACATGAAGTAGTTCTATGCAGGAAGCGTTATTGTGGACGTTACCTTCTTAGGCCATTTTTACCTCCTACTTTCTGTACTTTCACACCACAAAACGTAACCCTACCTTCGCCAAAGCCATAACCTAAATCACAAACTACATTTATAACTCATCACATTACAAATGGTAACAACCCAGTAGGCTGCAGAGATAAGAACTTAATTGGATTCCTACATTGCACATTGCACATTGTTAGTAGCATAGAATTTCATTGTGTCGATATGCAAGGGCGTCAGTTTGTTATTAAAATTGGGGCAATATTTATAAACTTGGATGTGGTTTTAGGATTGGTGGGGACAATTATTACATACTTATATAGCCTCCCAGTATTCATTTGTTTCATGTTTGATTAAAATATGCACTGCAGAGTATAAATGTGGTGAAAATCGCATCTTTAATTGTTGCGCGTTGTTGAGCATGTTTTATTGTTGCGCATTCTTCACCAGCAGAATGCGCAACAATAAAACGGCTTCTTTTGCAACCCCAACACCGTTCTGTTTGGAGAAACTTCAAATTTAACTTACACCTGACGGTCCTGCTATAGGGCAGATACCTGTGGGTGATCCGCATAAAGTTGTTTCAGGTGGGAAAAAAAAATACTAATTAAATTTCACGACTCTGGGAAGACATTTTTTTAATGCGAGCGAACTGGGACTGAGACAATATTGTTATGTTTTTTTAAGAGTCCCAAAGAGACAAATCTCCATATGTTGTTTTGGTTGAGGGAGCAGGAGGGAATTTTTCCCAAAGTTGCGCTGATGACGCAATGTTGTCGCTATCTATCCAGCAAACAAATTTCACCTGCCTATCCAAATCATGAAAGACTAATAATTCACTGCACTATGATTTACTTTCAATAATGGATCAAGTTATTTTCCTTTTTGATTTTTCCCCCAACTTTGATGGAAATGTTGTCCACTCCCTGGTTCTCCGTTCCTGCGTCGCAGAAGCATCTCTCTCTGGCAGCTGGATGCAGAAATAGCGAGAATTTTTTGCCTTCAGCGCAAAGTAGTATTCTGGCATGCTCTCTACACAAATCCAGTATGTCAACATATCATCTTTGGGAGTCTTAAACAAGTAAAAATATTGCATGAATATTTTTTTCTGGCAATCCACCCGCAGTAGAGAAACCAGATCCATTACATTTCATTAATAATGATGCCTTATTAATTATTAAAATAACCCGCAACAGGCAAAATCTGCAAACTAGTCATATTTATTTTTTATTAATATAGCTATTTTTTATTAATATTAACTTACATTTGTCACTGGTTTTAATACTCAAACCTTCATAGATGTAAAACATAAAAGTATTAATGTTCTGTATGGTCTCTACGCTGTTGCGCCGCTCGGTGCATCTTTCTCCACTGAAGGTGTCTGAGCAGATTGAGAAACATAATTACGGGTTTTTGTTTTGTTTTTCCTTCTGGAGGAGAATATTATTATAACCAGATATGATACATTTGGCAAGCGCAGGAGACATGACAGGAGATTGACAATTGCCTCTAATCATTTATGAAGCAAAAAACAATGCGCGTTAGTACGCTGTAAAGAAAGCGTTTAAATTGTGCTATTAAAAAAATCCACCAAACAGCGAAGCAGCAAAGGATGGACCGCTTTTAGCAAGGGAACTGTATAACTGTATTTTTTCCATCTTGAAACGGGTACCAGTGACATTGCAGGACTCCGCCCTGTAGCTGACTACCTTTCTTTTAAAACATGACATATCTACTGCAGATAATGCTGTAGCCTAGTATATGAGCTGCATAAGAAAGTGGAGTGATTTAAATATTATTCTGTTCTGATACTGATGCAGAAACTTTGCTGGGAGCACAAGTGGCTGTTAGATCAGTGCAGGTAAAGAATTTCCGCACCACGTTTGGTGTGGACAAACCCGTCAATCACAGATATTGGTGGGGACATGTCCCCGCCGTCCCTGGTTAAAATGACGCCTATGCCGATATGTGCACACTTGCTGACGTATGAACTAGACTTTAGTAGAGTGGTGTCTAGTCTTTGAGTGGTGTTGATAGCATTTATCACAGGAACAGCCAAGAGGCCCGTGTTTACCATAAAGAAGCTACAGAGATCAATAAACGTAGATGACAAACGCAATCCACACATCTGGTCTTCACAGAAGAGTGGCAAGAAGAAAACCAATATGGAAGACAACACCATAAGACATGCTCATGGCAGTTTGCTACAAGCCAGTTTGGGTTCACAGAAAACATGAGGAAGAAGGTGTTCTATTGGACCAAAGGTTTATTATTTATACAGTATACAAAGTGGTTAAAGTAGCAGAAACCAACACTGCCCCTCACTTTAAACATACCTTTGTAATGATGAAGCATGGTGGTGGAAGCATGGTGCTAAGAGAATGATTTTTAATCTTAGACTCAGGAAAGCTAGCATTTATTAGCTCAAATATAAAACAAAACGAATGTTTTACACAGTGTTTTAAGAGGGCCGGTACGCAAGGGTACGCAGTACGGCCAATATTAACAACACTGTTGTAAAATACTCGTATTTGTTTTATATTTGAGCTAATAAATGTAGCTTCCTGTGTTAAGATTAAAATCATCCTTCTCTTAGCACCTTGCTTCCACCACCATGGCTTCATCATTACAAAGGTATGTTTAAAGTGAGGGGCTGTGTTCGTATAAAATGTTATGAACCAATTTGTATACTGTATGAATAATAACCTTTGGTCCAATAGAAACACCTACTTCCTCATGTTTTCTGTGAACCCAAAATGGCTTGTAAGCAAATCTGCCATGTGCATGTCTTAGGTGTTGTCTTCCATATTGTTTTCATTCTTGCCCACTCTTCTTTGAAGACGCCAGATGTGTGGATTGCGTTTGTCATCTACGTTTATTGATCTCTGAGCTTTCTTTATGGTAAACATACGGGCCCTCTTGGCTGTTCCTGTGATAAATGCTATCAACACCACTCAAAGACTAGACACCACTCTACTAAAAATGTCTAGTCTTTGAGTGGTGTTGATAGCATTTATCACAGGAACAGCCAAGAGGCCCGTGTTTACCATAAAGAAGCTACAGAGATCAATAAACGTAGATGACAAACGCAATCCACACATCTGGTCTTCACAGAAGAGTGGCAAGAAGAAAACCAATATGGAAGACAACACCATAAGACATGCTCATGGCAGTTTGCTACAAGCCAGTTTGGGTTCACAGAAAACATGAGGAAGAAGGTGTTCTATTGGACCAAAGGTTTATTATTTATACAGTATACAAAGTGGTTAAAGTAGCAGAAACCAACACTGCCCCTCACTTTAAACATACCTTTGTAATGATGAAGCATGGTGGTGGAAGCATGGTGCTAAGAGAATGATTTTTAATCTTAGACTCAGGAAAGCTAGCATTTATTAGCTCAAATATAAAACAAAACGAATGTTTTACACAGTGTTTTAAGAGGGCCGGTACGCAAGGGTACGCAGTACCGGCACTTCTAAATTTTACTCCTCAGCGTACAGGGACTTATTTCTAGCGTGCGCTGCATACCTGAACGTTTTTCCAGCTTGTGTTGATGAGTACCAAGACTTTTCTTCAGCAGTCAATACCCCCCTTAGACTTCCCCAAGAGTTTACAGCTTCTATTTGTTTATAATAAAAATTGCCTCGAAATAAAACAATTGTTTATACGCATAAAGCTGGCCGTACATCATGTTACACAAAGCTTGCCGTACTCCAGGGCGGAATTCACATAGATGACTGTTTACATTCAAGTAGAAGCAGCAGGTGTTCAGACTGGAGAGGAAAGGTGGAGGGAAAAATGTTCACGGCGGCGATGTCAAACTGGCTTCAGAAAAGCTCAAAAAGGACACGAACCGTAGCAGAGTCAAATGATGACAGCAGCACTCTGGAACAGTCCATTACTACACCAGGAAACGGAGGTCTGACACCGCATGCTAGCATTAGCATATCTAGCGTGGAGCCTGCTGCGGCTACACAAGCACCTGTTGCTGTCGAAACCGACGCCGAAAGAGAAGTCAACAATAACATAATAAGACAAGAAGACGACGAGTGGCCAGACTGCTGGTCAAAGGATCAAGTAGTGTATTGTTGCTCACAAAATAACTGGCTTATAGCAATAGAGGGAAAGCTTAGCTGGAAGGTATGTTGCAAAGTCTGCTCACTGGGTGCTCAGACAGAGCAAGGACTTAGGATGTCAAGCCAGTGGAGTGGATGTTTAATCTCTGCATTTGGGAATGAGAAGTGGGAAAAACACCCTTCATTGCGGAAGAAAATCAAAGAACACAGAGATTCAAGTTGCCACATAAAAGCAGTGGGGATTGGAAAGATGGCATCAGATCGTGAAATGGAAAAAGAAATTCAATACATGCAGAAGGCTGAATATGACACAACCTGCAGAGTATTCAGGACAGCTTACAAAAATGGTAAGCATGGTACTGGTATGCCAAGTGATGTAAAACTGCAAGAGTTAAATGGAGTGAGCATGGACAGAGTTTTACACTCAAATAACACATGTGCTGAAATCATTGACCATGTTTCAACAGAAATGAAAATAGTTGATGACATAGTCAAAAATAGAAGAAAACTCTGTGTGCTGATTGATGAGTCCACCACAATTAGTTGTAAGTCTGTGTTAGGGCCTCTATTGCTAACAAAGAACCAGGCACAATATTTTTTGAGCTGCTTGAGTTGGATGGGACCACAGCAGATGATATCACAAACACACTGCTGGGATGTCTTCATTAGCATGGCTTTGATTACCAGTTTTTAGATCAGTGTTTAGTGGCGTTTGCATGTGATGGAGCTTCTGTGATACTGGGCAGAAGAGCAGGAGTTGCTACACAACTTTATTCAACATTTACAGACTTGTTTGTGTGGCACTGCTCAAACCATTGTCTGAAATTGGCTGTTGGAGATGTCATGAAGGAGGTCAGTGGACTTAACCATTTTAAGATTTTTTTTTGACAAGCTGTACAGTGTACAGTCTATCAACCTCCTCACATGTCAGCACAAAAAGCTCTTTGCATAGGGGTGAACACCAGCTGATGAGTGACATGATGGTTCTTCAGCCAAACAAATGGCCTGAGGGAAACCTGGACATACAGTATGGTGATCCAGAGGTGCACCGCTTGTGTGACAGGCTAAAAGTAGAGAGAAGAGGAAGTATTCAAGGATTTCGAGAATTCAAGGAATGTTGATGCTCAAACTAAAAGATAAAGAATGAAAAGCACAGTTCAGTTGCAAAGTATCTCAAACACTTTCTTGTTTATCGTTTGTATATTGTACAACTACTTCAGAAGTTAGAAAGCAAGGGATCAATAGTTTTTCTGGTGTTTTTATACTTTTATTTTTCTTAAGTTTTTTCTCTGGATATTTGAAAAAAGATTGAACACTCAGCTGAGAGCAAATAGTTGGTTTATTAAGAAAGAAAAGGGGTGTTGCTGTGGAAAAATTATGCATGTTATGCTGTCAGTCACATATATTTACAGACTTAAACACAAACATTTCATGTATCTATGCATGCATGTACTAGGTGATATTGATGCATATTAAACCATCCAACATCTTTTTCTTTCTTCTTGACCAAAAGGATTCTGTTATTACCAGAGTACAGGAGCTGCAATAGTTTCTGACATGCCAGAGGTTTTTGTATCACCTGCATAGCTTCTGAAATATTTACATTTTAGAATCTAGAATTTAGATTTTTCATGTCCACCTTTAGATTTGTCTTGAAGTTAATAAAAGTCGTTCTGTGACACTTGCTCATTTGGCTGGTTAATTTGGATTTTTTCTTTAAAATTTCTGTACAATAAATCTGTAGACCGATAGATTGATCTATATGTACATAAATATCACCCATGTTTTTGTCTTATATTTGTATCACAGACAGACTGCAGGTCATTAAAGGGAGTACCGGCACTTATTTTTTTTTCCACTTAAAGCACTGGTTTTACAAGTATCCGTATCAGCTCCTCTCTGACTGCTTGGTGGGAATTTCTAAATGATTTAATATTAATATTTGATGGAACAGACTTTATCTCATTTATTACATTGGTTACACAATACGGAATTAACAAAAATAAATTCTTAGAATATCAACAAATTCAATCAATAATAAAAGATAAATTTAGGCTCAATATGGTTGAATTACAAATCCAGTAAAAGTTTTAGACCTTCTTAATCTCAACCCCCCCAAACTGCTATGTAAAATATAGCCCTTCCTATTTCAAAATTTCAAAACAGGAATGCCATCAAAGTTGAATCTCTGCTTTCTAAGTCTTAAAGTGCTTTCCAGACCCATGCTCACATTGAAAGGTTTAAATGGGTAATGGCTGCAGCCCTGAGAAGTAGTCCAGCCAGTTTGAGACTTCCTAAACAAGTTCCAATCTTGGTATTTCAAACATCTGTCGGTGGTTATGATACCATGGTGTTTATCTAAAAATAACACCTCTAAAAAACACTGCTAGCAACTTTCTTTGCTCATAATAGCTAGCTTTGCCAAGAAGCAAATCCTCCTGGCTTTTTAATGGACCTTGAGTGTGATGCAATTTCCATTTCAAGTTCTAACTTAAACACAGCCTAAAAGGCTGACAAATGACATATTCACTCAGTGGTTAAGCAAAGATATGAATAATGATTAGGTAAATGGTTCATGGTTACCAAATGTTAACTCAGCTGAGATTTATTTAATTGTTATTTTGAGTTTTGGTGCTCATATTTTCTATGCAGAGCGGTATCATTTGTTCATAAACAGTACCAAGGTCCATGATTAAAAAGGTCAAGCCCAAAATTATATAAATAAATAATAAATATAAAATCTTCAGATATACATTTAGATTTAGAAGGATTTTCATTCAAGCAATAATTTTGTTTCTAAAAATAAGTGACAGGAATAAACTGAATTGCCCGGTGGGATAAATAAAATGATCTGAATCTGAATCTAAAGTAATGTAAAAAGCCTCATTTTGCTTAGCCAAGATCAAATAATCTGCATTTACATTTGATCAAAAACGACATATTAAAAGTTGTTTATCCCCTCTAAATAATCAGTCAAACAAATCTTTATGGCATTAGAGCAATCAATACCTTTTTATAACTGAGTAACTTTTCTTCATGTTTCGACTGATGTTTTCTGAATTTATGTTTAGTGATAATCACCAAATCTTTCAGATTGGAAGACATTCTTACCAACAGCCTAATACTCTGACAGATACAAGTCTGGATGCTGGCTGGGTCATTATTATGTCCAGTCAGAAGAATCCTGATGGTTAATTTAAAATAGTATTTTTAAATCTAAAACTGCAAGCGATACAAATCATTATTGCCTTATCTTTGGCAGCTAAACTTCTCCATGGAAAAGAAAAGTTTGTCTTTAAAAACTACAGATTTTGAACCTTTTGTCTCTGTTCTGTATCTCTGTTATGTATTCTCCAAACCACAGACGGTCTCGGCAGATGACCGCTTATGCTGAGCCTGGTACTGCCGGAGGTTTCTTCCTGTTAAAAGGGAGTTTTTCCTCTCCACTGTCGCTTCATGCTTGCTCAGTGTGAGGGGTTGCTGAGAATTACACGACGCAATCTTCTGTGGTTCTCTAATTTCTACATTAGACGTTGTATTGTAATAACTCTTCTTGTAAAGTGCCTTGAGATGACATCTGTTGTGAAACGGCGCTATGTAAATAAACTGAATTGAATTGAAAAATGGTGGTGGATTCGAACAAGACTGGAATTTTGAGTTTTTGATCGTTCACTGACAAGAGGTGTGAATAATTTGGGTTTTATCTGTAGTTATAAGTTACTAGTTATTTCAGATTTTTTCTTTCTACTGTCACCAAATGCATGGTCAAAATGAAGGATTGCTGCCAAAGTTTCCGTCTAGATTGGGGGTGTCAAACTCATTTCCATTTTGGGTTATTTGTGGCAGAAGGTATTGATAAAACTATGACAAACTGTTAAAATTGTATAAAAAATAAAAAGCGGTCTCATCATTTGACAAGTACTTCTTAAAATTAAGTAATACTGAACGTCATATAATCTTGTGAATTAGGACTGTTCAAATAAATGCTGATTTGATTTTACTGATAAAATTGTAATTAGCTGCACATAAAAAGAAGTTAAAGGTTCTCTTTATGGGATCTTTAGTATTTTAAAGGGCCACGTAAATGGCTATGGCGGGCCAGATTTGGCATACTAGCCTTGAGTTTGACATGTGTGATCTAAATTCAATGAACTATCCACTTTTGCGACATGTTCATTCAACACGGATTGCTGCAAAGCAAGTAACTCAATGAGCGATGATTTGTTTTCTAAAGTGCATTGAGAGGAGATTTGAGGTGAATTGGTGCTATGCTAATTAACTGGATTCCACAGAATTACAGCTGTCAGGATGCAGAACAGTTTAATGGTGTATTTTTTTTGTACAAGGTCAACCTTCTAATAAAATACTTTGAAGTTTCTGATTGGAATGTGATTTAAAAATTACAAAATTAAACAACTGAATGTTTATGAATACCTTAGCAAGGTACTACATTTACTCTAGGAGTCCATCAGGATGTCAGACCAAAACAGAGCAGGAAATAACACAATCAGATATTAAACAGATATTAACAGATTTTCCCTCACACTTTAGTATATATTGTGTATATTGGTCATTTTGGCTGATTGTGCTCCAGTGGCTGATCTTGTAACAAGGGATTTTTTTGAAGTCATGACCTAAGAAAATGTCATGCTGTTGTTGCCACGAACTTCTCCCTTTATGTAACACTTCCTGTGTGTTTTATTACCTGTGTTAGGGATAGGTTCCCCACCTAAATAGACATGAAGTCTTTTTTTTAAATTATACTAACCTACAGGTTACATTTTGACCAACACATGTCACAAACCTGAGACTTCAGACTATTGTGTGTGTGTGAAAAAGAGCCTGACAGAATCCAATGGTGTGAGGGCATGATTAGTATACCTTGCATAACTGTTTCATATAAACTAGTCAAAGCTTGAAATCAATATTTGTTTCATCGTGTATGCTAAAACAAACGAGAAAGCTGATACTTTCCTTAGGTTTTCACTTTTTCTGCGGCCTTATGACTGCAAAAAGAGCTGAAATAATAAAAGATTAAACCACATGTATTTGTTTTTTGATATTTTTCTCATGAAATTATGATGATAAGTTGCTGAAAACTCAATAAAGTCACGTAGAGTGTAGCCAACCATTTCTCAAGAGTTTCTGTGTTCAGGGCAGCACTGTTGCAACACAGGGAATTCAGCTGTGCAAGAGGACAAATTCAGAATATTACAAAAGAGGCAAGAAACAGTTTATTCCAGTATTAATGCAGAAGTTAGCGTTGTTTAAAGCTCAACTTTTGTGTTTCCTATGGATTAGCTAAAAGGAGTTCCTCAAAGGTAGTTCAGAACAATGAGAGTCTTTTGAAATGAACAAGACTGATTTGGGGATTTTTACCTCTGACGCAGGCATTTTAATCAGATGAGAGGTCAGGTTGGGGATCAGGCATTGTGGTGTCTCATATGAAATATTAATTTCTAGAAACTGTTTCACAGGTCCATTTCCCCAAGAAAGTTGTTGTTAAGAGTTTAAAAGAGTAACTATCAACACAAATCAAAAGGTTATGACCCTACTTCAACACCATCTTTACAAGTGATAAGAAGAAGTTTAACTTATGAAATTATATTTCTTTTCTTTGTTGCACTTCTCACACGCTCTCCCCGGGAAGCAAAATATAAATCTGGATTACTAAGAGTCACATGCCTTCGTTAATATTGCCAATAAGTTATGAATATTTTTGTAATTAAACAAATGAATGAGTTGATAAATTATCCAGTAAACAACATTTATGAAAAAACAAAATAATGGATCCACAGATATGGGGTCCCATCTACAGGAATTTGGTCACTGATGGTCACATTTTGTCTTACAGAGGGAGATGAACACGCCAATGTAGAGAGCGTGAAATAGAGACAGTTGGGATGGTTTGCTCATCTGATTAAAAAAAACCTCCTGGTGTCTGCCAGTTTTGGGGCAGATCCAAAGGTACAGAATTCTTAGGCTATAACCAGGGATTACATATAGGATAATCTTTGTCAACATCTTTGTACACAAGAAAATAACCAAAATGAAAGGCTATAGAGACATAACTAACACCTGCAAGAGAAGTAGCTGGTGAAATCCACAATGTATAAACAGTTTAATGTCTGATCACATGAAGAGGATAAAAGAAAAGCTTTAAATCTGTGTTGATATCAAAAAAAGTTATTTAAAGAAGATATGAGAGCTGGGGAAAACGTTGGTTTGATTTGTCTGTGTTCTGTTGAGGAGGAATTTATTCCTATATAATACAAAGCCATGGACCCCTCACTCATAAAAAATAAAGAACTTCAAGTCGGGAGGCCTACTTTTTTTTTTTTTTCAAGGAAATTAGGCCCAATCTCTGTGAGACAGAAAGTCGTGGTTGTGCTAAAAACAAAGGTCAGACATGGCTAAGCAGAGTCACAGTGTGATTCTCATCACGTGTGGGTGACTGTCAAAGAGAACGGAGAAATCCTCACTGCCACTGCAAAGCTACGTAAGTCCTTAATGATTAATGTCCTTTGTCTATTTGTTTATTCATTTATGGAAATGTAGTCGCTGTTGTTCAGTTTTATTTGTCCTATGACTTGAGAAATTCAATGGCGCCTAGTCTCCAGTGAAAAACGGATTATCATTGCTTACACCATTCTTTTTTTAAAACCAGTCTTGGAGAAACATGCAGTCATGTAGCAACTTTAATGTTTAAAGAAGAAGCGGTTGTCAGGATAGGACTTAGAACTGCTGCATGCACAGCAGCTTGGTGTTTGGGACACCTGAATCACAAAGTGAAAAAAATATTACTTTAGAGGACTTTAAAATAGACAACCTGGAAGGTTTTTAAAAACATATACTCCAAATAAGAAATACATGTTCACTTACCATGAACAAAATGAGCCTCATGAACTCTGTCAATTGCTGCAGGAATCCAAGCTTTCGTCTGAGCGTCCGGGTTTTCGAAAAAAACTTTTTTTAATCAGGCCCCTAATAGGCTGTACAATCGACTACACAGCAAAAGTGCAACATCTCTAAATCCTCCTCCAAGCATGTAAAACAATGCATATGAAGCTAAAACATGCTATGTCTTGGCACGCTATCGTATGATGCAATGCGAATAAAACATAAACATTAACATCACAACAGATTCGCCAATGGACCCTCTGGCTTTGGAATTACTTAGATGCCACTATAACTACATTGGACCCCTGGAAACTCTTTTAACTGACTATTTTAATAGTACAAACAACATATATGCTTTTATATGCATTAATATACATAATGGATGAGATTTTAGCACTACAGCAGAAGCTAACATCCTCTGTCTTCCTTATCTTTACTCATGGGGGCACAGCTAATCAGCTTCAAGCAAAATGAATCCCGTTTCTGGATTGGCTGCACTACAAACATTAGCCAATAGCATATCAAATTTCATTTCCTTTAGAATATTTTAAATATGCTGTGCAAAAAAAACAAAACAAAAAAAAACAAATAGATTTTCAAAGAATAATTTCAAGTTACATTCCACAATTATCAGGCTCCTCTCCTGTGGAACCAGCTCCAGGTTTTAGTCCGTTAGGCAGATACTCTGTTTTTAAGACTAGGCGTAAAACCCTTTTGATAAAGCTTTGAATGTCTTAGGTTATCCAGAGTAATCTTTGTAGTTATGCTTCTATAGGCTGAGACTGTTGGAGGACAGACTGACCGCTTTTCTTCACTCTTCTACTTTTCTCTCCTACTACACTCCAGACGTATTTTTTGCTGTTTTCGGGACTGTAAACCTTGTTTTCTTGCAGTGTTTTTCTCTCCATAGAAGCTCCACCTGCTCTGGTATCCTCCTCAGCTATAACGCCTCATGCTGAATGGGGAGCTTTGATTCGGATGATGCTCCCTTTCTTCAACACATAAAGTAGTCTTACATCAGTTCCTTTTGTGTCTCACTCCCAGATGGTCGTGGCAGATGACCGCTTGTACTGAGCCAGGTTCTGGTTCTGCTGGAGGTTTTGTCCTGTTAAAGGGATGTTTTTCCTCTCCACTGTCGCTGCATGCTTGCTCAGTATGAGGGATTGGTGAGGAATAGCTGTGGTTGGAGTCTGCATGATCCGGGCACAACCTCACGTCGATGACTAAACAATCTGCTGGGATTCCTTACATAGAAAACTTTTAACGGATTGGAATGTTTATACAAATGTATTGTATTGTTTTGAAATGACTTTCTTGTAAAGTGCCTTGAGTTGAATTGCCGTTATATAAAAAAACTGAATTGAATTGAAATTGAATAGAGTTGATCTTAGTCCTCCACCCCATACAGCTTTTTGCATGTTGACCAAAAGGTTTACCGGTAGTTAGCACTCATCTCGCAAAAGGATCTTCCCCCTTATGTCCTCTACATGACTTGTGAAATTGCAAACAGGTGGTGGGTTGCATGTAATAGTTGTATCCTAGCATTGCAGCTAGACTTCTATTAAAACATTTTCAGGTCTAGGTTGAAACCTTATTTTTTGCTGCTTTTCATGTTTTCCTGTGAGGGTGTCAAAACTACAAACAATATGTGAATCATATCTAGAAGACGTCCAAAAACAGAACTTTAAAAGCTTTTATTTTACTAAAATGTTTCAAGTTTGCAAAGTTGTTAAAATGGTCAGGCATTAAAAGGAACAGAAGAAGAAGCAAAATGCGACATTTACCCTGTCTGGAATATAACTAGCATGCAGGAATGAATGAAGGTTCACTCTACTAAAATCCTTGTATACTTGCAAAAGATCATTATGTCAAGGTCATAAGGTTAGCAAAGAGCTAATGGTTATACACAGGGTGACACATTTGCCTGCAAAGGTGAGGTAAACCTCTGATGTAACGAAGCTCAGAATTAACAAGCTTCATTTCAAGAGCAGCTAACTCTCTTTTAACTTAATGAATGAAGCTTGAAACCTGGATTTTTCTTTTTTTATGTCAACTTATTCACTCCAAGTCCTGCACTTTGCAATGGCTTTGTCCCCTGCAGAGACAATAGCTGGGCGTCACTCAGTTAATGGGCTCTTGGCTTATGGAGGATGTGTCACCCTATCGGTGACCTATACCTATTTCACAGACAGAAAATCAGGCCAGTGTTTTTCCTCTCACAGTGCACACTTTATGTTCTGTCCAAACACCAGCTACTACCCAAGTCTTGCCAGGATAAAACTGAACTCGGTGAAGGCAAGCCGTTTATCCAGTGTAGATGTGGTATTTTTCCAGTCTCTCTTGTGTAATTGAATGAATAGCATCATGACTAAACCAGGCTACAATGTCCCCCTTTTTCAGAGGAGCCAGCATCCAAACATATGCAATCTTATTTACTGTAGTAAACAGGATCAATTAAAAACCTATTTAGATCATGCAAAAATAAGCGGACCACAGTGGAATGTGTTGTACGCCACTATGTCACCATCTTTACTTTCAGGAATGCTAGGATTTTATGAAGCAGGAATATTCTCATTGTTCACTAAATATATTTTAGCAAACAGTCAGGAGTAGCTATCTCTAGTCCAGGGTTGGGTTTAAAAGTGCTGAGGTTGCTGTGCCTGAGAGTTAGAAAATCAGCATAGATAGAAGATTTGGGGGGAATGCTCAGACGCCTTTCAATAAAAATAAAAAATAATGGACATCATCATTGACAAATCATCGAGCTAAGAACTAAATTATGGGGTTCTCCTATTCTTCCACTCTTTTCGATCTGTGCGGTTCATCGTTGTACGTATATATCTTATAATGAATGTTTGTATAATTGTATTGAAATGACTTTTGTTGTAAAGTCCCTTGAGATTACATTTGTTGTGAATTGGCGCTACAAAAGTGAGTTATGATTAGCAACGTTAGTTTCCGACTTTATGTAGATGCCGTTTTCATTACCCTGTCTCCTGATGACACAGGGTCATTCACTTACCTTTATATCTGCATCCTAAAGGCTTAAATAACAGTCCAACAAGGGCAAAACAAAAACTCATAAAGTTTATTGTTTGGCCCCAACATGTGTTGGGATAAATAAAGAATTCTGGCAATTTCTTAGATATTAGTGACTTATCAAAGACAGCATTCTTTACCTAAAGGGGAATTCAGTTCTTTTTTTTTCCACCAGGACCTTATTTTTAGCTAATTTTGGTTTCTTACTCACCCTGAGAATTTTGGAGCTAGTCTGAGCCGTTCAGCAGTATTTATATTCACTTCCTCCATCTCCGGACATCCATAGAACAGGAGTGCTTGGAGCAGGACAAATTCCGCTTGTAATAAGGTTTAATCTGCCCAAAACACAATTATTTTACAATGTTTATATTCCGCTTCGACTTACGAATGCCTCAGAAGTGTTTCTTGATTCTCTTTGGGCCCAATTCTGACGTAATACCATTTACGCCGCAGCAGGACTGTTAATCAACAGTCTTGGAACTGCTCTGTTTGGTCAGGTGATTTTGGTCCAAACACTTTGAAAAAGCACCTGATTCTATGTTAAGCCTGTGTTAAAGTCTCCGACATTTTTGGAACTTTCAAAATGATGTTGGGAAACAAAAAAAAGAAACTAAAGTCTGAACTTTCTATGTTTGATCAATGACTATTCAGAAAGAGAAAGAAAGGATGAAAGAATGTTCCAACAAAACAAAAAATTTGATTTCCCCAGATCAGACACTATTATACCAGCCTCAATCCACAGTTTCCCTAGAAACTCAAGCATCATTAGATTGGACAACACCCCCAGAGAAACTGTCTGACTTAGGTGTGTTGGAGAAGGGATGCATCCAAAAGCTGCAGGATGGTAGATCTCCAGAACTGGAAGTGGTCATCCCTAATAAAAAAATTTAAAAATGTTAGTGTGAGAAAATAAATAATATTTGGCCGACCCCTTTCAGCCTCTGGAACAACTTATAACCCCACTTCACCTTATCTGGCCAGAGTAGGCTATGGCCACATTATTGACCCAGCTTGTGACAGCTATAAATATTGGGAAACTTCGGCCTTGCCCAGACCAACAGAAGATCATTTTTGAGAGTATGTTTTTCCGTCTTTTAAAGGGAAAACTGCACCATAGTTTCTTATGTCATTGTTTGGAATTTTTCTTAAGGGTTTGGAATTACCAACAAAAGCCCAAAAATGTGCTCCTTCATCTGACACATTGCTGTTTCACCTTTGGCCTTAAACTAAATAATTCTTTTGTTGTGCAACATAAAGTTAGCTAAATCTCTGTGTATACCATAAAGTATTGAAAAATATATATTTCTTCCACATATGATAAAATGCTACTGAATGGTTTAGGTGCAAAAGGCTGAAATTGTGTAAAACAAGAGAATCATTTTCTAGGTTTTGCCTAGCAATGTGTACCAAGTAAAAACACCAACTAGAGCCACAAAAGTTTGAAAAATTCATAAAGTTACAATTGAATAGATTTGATTTGTAGACCAGAAGTTTCACAAGAACTATGAAATATTTTATCCATTTTAAACAAAGTTTGGTGATTATTTTTAAGTTGTCTGAAGATGTAACTCTTAAGCTGGTAAAGGTTTTAGTAAACTTATGTGAAAATAATTCCATCAGTAACAAGAAAACTCTGTCATCAGCAATCCTAATAGCTTTAAGATGCAGTCTCTAAATCAGTGGTCTGCAACTCCGGTCCTCGAGGGCCAGTGTCCTGCAGCTCTTAAGTTTATCTCTAGTCAAATAATCAGGTCATTAGCAGGACTCTGGAGAACTTCACTGGATAGTGAGGAGGTGGATAAGCAATTTAATTCAGGTATGTTGGACCTGGGACACTTCTAAAAGTTCCAGGACACCGGACCTCGAGGACTGGAGCTGCAGACCCCTGCTCTAAATTGTTCAGGAATAATTCTGTTAAATTTATATAATAAAAATGAATGTTTGATTCTTCCCCTTCAAATGATCATCCATCCATCCATCCATCCAAGATTCAAACTTAGAATCTGTGAATTTGGCTCATAGTTCAGGTCTTATTTTGAGCTAAATACAAATTGGCTGCTCCCAGTTGTAAAAAACAAAAAACAATACCTTGTTGCCGCTGTTATGCACCATAGCTACTATCAAAAATTAAATAAGTAAGAGAGAAAATCCTTCCAGCTGTACAGCAGCCTACACATAAGAGAATAATTTTCCAAAATGCAACCCCCCAAAAATTCTGATCATCTACAAAAATAACAATAATGTTTAATTCTACAAATAAATAGCCAAAAGTGTAATATATTGAAGTTAAAAAGTCAAGCACCTTCAGTTATTTCAGTTGTGTCCTCATGGTAACCTAATTCTTACTTCTACTGTGAAAGTATTAGGAATCCCACCAAGTAACATCAAACATCATATTTAAAAGAAATACACTTTTTCAGCCTCTTGTTAATAAACTCTGATCACCCTATTAAACATAAATAACAAAGATAACTTGAATGAAGTTTACACATGAGAGCAAGAGAATGAAGCAGCTATCTTGTACAGTAAGCAATAGAAGTTCAGCTGTAACATTTTGGCACCTCCAATAAAAAAATATAAATCTTATAATTCAATAATTTGTGCTGCTTGTAAAATGCAACGGGAAGATTTTATTTGGAAATGCATGTTTCATCAACCTTTCTCGAACTCATTGAACCCACAGATGGTTTGGAAAGGAGATGTAGCAACGACTTCATAGCCCAGAGTTGCTTTTTCCTCACCCTGCCCTGCTTCACCCTCCTGTGTCTGCCACCTCAATGGGACTACGTGAGCCTCCACACATCACTGTCTGGGCTGAAAAAGTTTAGTAGAGGAGAAATTAAAAGGAGAAAGAAAAAGATGTTATGAGCAGGGAGTGTTCAGGTAGACGTGACTGCTCTCACATAGAGTCCAGCCCCATCACTTCACTCTTCTTTTCTCTGGTAGATGTTAATGTTGTCAGGACCATCCTATTAGTCAGCTATCTTTAATCCCCTGGACATGGAGGGGATTTAGAAAGTGGCAGGATGCCGATATAACAGGGAGTAAGTCGCTTTAACACACTGTGTGCCAAGGCTGCACTGGCTCTGTTTTGTTTTTTGTTTGTTTGGGGTTATTTGTGGTGTGGCAAGTTAGTCAATGCAGGAAGTAAATATGTGCCTCTTTAGCTCTGAGTGAGAGTTTCAAAAATATTTTCAAGTTTTTACTTTCTGCTAAAGTTGAAACAGACGATGCTTTCCAAAAGAAACCATAAAGTTGGAGCCTCTTAAATTTGACCTTTTTTCCCTTTCTAATAGTGTCCCCCATCCAAAGATAGTGTTTTGCATGCTGGCCTAAAGGTTCAGGTCTGATATCAGATCACCAGAGAATCATCTTCAATGTATTGTACATCCTAGATAGTATGTTAAAAATGTACAAGCTTGAGCAGTTCCTCTTATGGCTTTCTTTGAACAATGACATTCATCTTAACACTTCCAGAAAGCTCCTTATTTGAGGTGCATGACTAATAATTGTTCCTGTCATGCATTTCCCCCAGCTGAGCTGCTGATCTCTGCAGTTCTTCCAAAGTTACCATGGGCCTCTTGGCGGCCTGTCTGATTAATGCCCTCCTTGCTTATCAATTCAGCTAAAGTTCTCTAACAAACCTTAAAAAACAGCTGGATTTAGTGAGACAAAAGTACTCTAATTTTTATCTACTGTGGTCGGATTCTAGACTCTTAATTAAATGAGAGAGATTTCTTTAAGTTTTTGGAGGTTTTAATCTGATTAGAACTGATCATACAAGAGGACAGTATCATTACACAGTAATGCCGGAATACTGACCTGAAGCTTATATTATTTCCAGCAACCTTGGTCTATCAATTTTATTTAATAATACACAATTCTCAAGGCAAAAACCCTAGACCTTCTGGCGAACTTGTTAGACATTTTAATAAAGCCTGGTAAAAGAGTCATCTCCATGGTAACGGCAGATGGGGACTATTGTTATCAAAACACTCTGACCATGACTCGGGGTAAAGGCATCACTCAATAAGACTAAACATTCAAACTAATTGTACAACATTAAGTAAATGTGTATCACAGTTGATTACAAAGTGTAGATGAATCATAAAACTAAATAAATCCATAACACTACCATAAAGGAAACTTCTAAAAGCAGTTGTTTACAATGGATTTTATTGAGGAGAATTAGCTTAAAAATGAACTGAACAAATTTACATCACCTTTTTTTAGCTTTTTATTTGTAAGAAGACATAGGGAACAATCGTCATGGTTTTTAGTGTTGAAAGATGAAGGGGGAGAAATTAGTAGAAACTACTCTGCTTTTAATGATCATAACCTGACCTCAAGTAGTGAGGGAAAAATACATGACACCATATTGCATGGCAACAATCACCCAGGACTCAATGACCTTACACAACCATAAACCGACAAAAGACAAGGGAACACAACGGGGTACAAATACACAGGAGACTAAATCCAGGAAACAAGAAGCAACTGAGAACAATTAAGAATGCAGAAACTGACAGACACAGGGACAGTCACAGCATCACAATTGTACCTATCAACACTACCCCACAACCCCAAAGACGTCAAAAAGGGCAAAAGTCCACGACTCAAATAGTCAAAAACATTTTGAAGGACCAATGCCTTCAAAACATTTTGCTGCATGGCCTTCAGAACCCATGAGATGTGTTTGGGGGTCGGCCATGCAGCTGGAAAAGCCCCAAAAAGGCATCCAGAGGCCAGCCATTATGCCGGAAGGTCATTGCAGAGCTGGAAGACTGTGGCAAAGGACCCCACAAATGACCGCTTGGGGTCTGTGGCAAAGCAACCCAAGAAGAAGAGTCTGCAGCTAAGGAACCCAAGAAGAAGAGCAGGGGGTGCAGAAGCCTGGAATTAAGGTGGATCTGGATCAACCTCCTCGGGTAGAGTTGGCACCGCCATGGAGCCCCAGAAATGGAGCTCAAGGACAAGGGGGTACAAGAACAAGAATTCAAGAGCGACGGGGAGCTGAAATCCAAAGTTCTGAGGATGTGGCAGAGAGCCAGAACAATAACCAGAACGTCACCGCGGGGATCCAGAACAATAACCAGAACGTCACCGCGGGGATCCAGAACAATAACCAGAACTGCGCTGCGGGGAGCCGGAACAATAACCAGAACGTCGCCGGGGGGATCCAGAACAATAACCAGAACGTCACCGCGGGGATCCAGAACAATAACCAGAACGTCGCTGCGGGGATCCAGAACAATAATCAGAACGTCACCGCGGGGATCCAGAACAATAACCAGAACGTCACCGCGGGGATCCAGAACAATAATCAGAACGTCACCGCGGGGATCCAGAACAATAACCAGAACGTCACCGCGGGGATCCAGAACAATAACCAGAACGTCGCTGCGGGGAGCCGGAACAATAACCAGAACCTCGCCGCGGGGATCCAGAACAGGACCAGGGACAATCTTGCAGGCAGTCAGAAGAGGAACCTGGACGATCTGGCATGGAGGCGAAATAGAAGCCCGGACAATGCGGTGACAATGCGATGAGGAGGAGGCCTGGATGCCAAGACAACCAGTCGGTTCTGAGACCTTGAGGCTGAGATGATGAGTTGGTTTGAAGGCCTGGAGGTAGCAACGAAAAGTGGGCTCTGTTCCCTTCACGAGAACAGCAGAGCCACAGCTTTGGTCCCCCTAAAAAGGAGGAGATTTCTCACATAGTTGAAGCATACCTATAATGAAAGGAGACACCATCAGAGCTGTCATGTCTGCCTACAAAACTGGCCCTTTAAGAATTAGCTAAGACTCTTGACAGTACGCAGCGTCAGTGATCCGCACCAAAAGGTGCCCACAGCAACAGAGAATAACAAGAGATTGACAATGAAAGAAGCAGGGATGTTTGCTGCATTTCTATTGGCTTTTGTTGAACAGTTTCACCAGCAACATCTGCGGATATCATTTTCCTCTCAGTTACAAGCAGTCAGCATGAATTAACCACAACTCCCTCTAAGTGACTCAACTGGGCCATTTCTGAGCATATATCTCCAGGCTGGTACTTGGTTGGTTCCTCCAGAGGCCCAGTAAAGTGAAAACACTCGCACACTGTGAAGTTTTTCGAAAATTACCCTGAATTACCAAAATTGGAAATGTTGCTGATGAAGCTCTACTTTATCTGTCACCTAAAAATCCCAATAAAATACACATAGACAGATGCATATAATAACAGGGCTAAATGTTAAAAAGTTTTAAGAACTATAGATGCTTTTACAGGCATTGTAATTACCACCTTTACCAACAGCTCTGTAATCTTGTAGGACATCCAGGCTTATAAAGCAAGGTAGGCCCAGGGAGGTTTTAGTAACCTGTAATCAGAAGCTGTTTATTTGACTGGAGTTTTATCACCTGCATTGGTATCGTTCACAAACAATCTGCTCCTAACAAGTTAAAAGGTGTTGGCTTTAGAGTGATAAAATAGACATGAACGTGTTATTCCCCAACAATATCTGTTATAGATTATAACTGGTACATGTAATCAGTTTTAGATCTTTGTTTAAAAAATCTCAAAGTCCGTAATATTACTCATTAGTTTTCCCTAAACTTTAAGCCTTTTAAATGTCCTTTACGATTGAGAGGCATGAATAACATGGGAATATTGGTAATTTACTTAAATCAACACATTTGTACTCAACATATATTTAAAGATGGAATATAGAAATGAAGGGGAAAATTATGATTCTTCTAAATGAGGCATGAGTGCACATTATTTTTTAGAGGGAAATACAATATTAAGATCTGGAAGGGCAAAACAAAATCGGTAAAAAAAAGAAACAGTTCTAATTCTGAAAAATTTTGTTTTCTGATGGGCTTAAGTATTTAGTATCTTACCTAAAGTACATAAACATTTGGGTTATTTAACTTTGGAGAAGAAATTCTTGTTCAAACTGAAGCCACTTCTAAAGGGGATTTCAACCAATTAAAACTGTAGTTTCAGAACCTGTACACAATTATCATGTTTGCCATGAAGAAAATCTTTAAATTGAACATGTTAGTGCCGTCTGATAATTTGTTGCAAAAGTACCCCCTATAAAAACTAAAATTGCTAGCATTTCTTGTTTCATTTTGAATTCTGTATGACTGTTCTGCATTAGTGTTCATTTTAACAAATTATTTTAATTCAGCTGTAGTCCTAATTAATTTTATCTTAAGTCAAGATTTAGTCATTTGTTTTAGTTTAATTTTAGGCAACTAAAATACATATAATTTTTTTTAATGAAGTAATGTTCTACTTCTGTATAGAGCATGACAAAAATCTTGAACACATTCCCAAATGTTTTTTTTCTAAATTAAAACGTAAAAAAAATACTGTGGTGGATTTCAGTGTTTTTTGTGCAAGTAGAAAACTAAAAATGGCCTTAATTGAAGTTTCACATATCAAATAAAGGTTTCCCAATTTAAAGACTCAGTTTTAACTATTCTGCTATTAAGGTAGAAAATTTAGTCCCCTTTTGAAATGTCTTAGGTTATGAAGTTTTTTAACTAGATCTGAATAAATGTGCTCAAGGTAGAGATAGATGTAAATTCCCTTTAGCCATTTCTGGAATGGAAAGCTAGAAAACTGAAACCAGCTGAACATGAGCCGATAATGACGAACGTGACGCGGTATTGTATACGCCCAGTAAGTACTTTTTAAGTACTTTGACTCTGTCTCATTAAAACAAATAGTCTCAGTGAATTTACCTTTGAGAGTTTACGTTTTTTTCTACCTCTTGAGATTGTCATGCTATCCGCATGAAAAGCTGCTCCAGATTCTTTGCTCTTGGTTTTCCTTTTGTCATGCTATGTGAAATGGATCCATAAGTCTTTTCTGTCTCTCTCAGCCGTGGACAGTTTTTGCTCTTTATCATAATGTGATCTGCTGTTGTCTTCCTGGGAGCTTGTTCAAACAATGTTTAGCTTTGCTTCATGTCCCAGTAAGGCGACTGATTGGTTCTCTGAGCTAGTGTCTCCTGTTCCATTTGTTTAGTGGTTCTGTTGTCTGTTCCTAGAACCTTTTTCGTAATCTGATTGAACTTTCGTCATTGTTGACTTTTGTCTTTTATTCGTTGCTGAAAATGTCAGTCAGTTTCGTCATCATCATCTCCGTCTTTATCCGTCTTTATTATATATTTTTATTTTAGTTGGCTTTCGTCTGAAAAAATATATTTGTGACGAGAAAAATGACAAAAATTAACACTGCTGCAAATGAGTGCTTTTTAAACAACAGATCAATAAAACTATCGGTCTTTGTCAGATGAAGTATTGGGTGCTGTAGGCGTGTTGCATGATGGGATATTTGAGAGTGTAAACAACAACTGAAGCTTTTATATCTTGTTGCATGGCGTCTATAAACCTGAAAAGAAAAAAAAAATTCCCTAGTAGTAATCCAGCTGCCTACGCTTGGTTAGTTTTGGTCTCAAGTCAAAGGGGATCCCTGGAAATGGTTGTGACTAGCTCCCGTTTCAGAAAGGGCAACGTTTCAATCAATTTAAAAATACGACTGCACTGCTGATGATAAATAGGTCTTTTTTTGAGCCCAATAATTTGATGCATATGGTACGGATCTCTGTTGTCGATGGTAGACAATTTCTAAAAAGATCTATCCCTAGCCTCCTTCACAAGTTTCTCCCTTGCTTCTTCTTTTTATCCATGCTTGCAACTTGAGTGTGCTTCTTCAACGTCAGCTTCTTCAGTAGATCTACTGCCGCTTCCCCTTGCAATGCTTGATGCCTACACTCAAGATGCCACCAGCGGGTAGTGGTTGCTAGGCAGGACGCGTAAAAGATTACAGTGGTAAAATTTCTAGAACAGTGTTGGCACAAACCAAAGGTATATTTGTGAGACTTGTGGTTGTTATACTGTGGCTCAAAACTGCTTTGAAATTAGTCCCACTTAAGTTAGCTTTTAGCTTAATTTTCCAATAAAAACTAAACTTAGCTTCTCCAAGCTGAAATCTTTAAAATAGCTCTCTCTCTCTTGCAGATTAGATAGTGACTGCTAATAGATCTTCAAATTTATATCTAAAGCAACCCTAAAACTCATTCTTTTGCTTTCCCATAGTCTGTGAACCTGTACACCTTCACCGGGAAAAATTCAGGATGGATGGATGGATGGAAACAACTTCAGGTGAATAAAGTCCTACAAAATACCTCTATTTTCCTTTTACAACCAAACTACACCTTGAAAAAAATATATATAATCCCATAATTTTCCAGACTATCACTGTATAGTTTTTAATGTCATTTTGGCCTCTGATTTAGGTTTTTTTCATATTACTAATGAAAAAGTTATTATGGTGACTTCTTGTTAATATTTTTACCAAAATAGTTCATCAAGAGACACATCATGTGATTTACAAGAATTTATGTCTGTTAAAAAGAAAACTGAAAACTGAAACTGAAAAACTACAGACAGTATGAGTGTAACAATTACACGAGGAATCCAATGACTGGTCACACACACTTATCTTGACTTCTCTAAATCCTGTTTTATTTTGTTCAAATGGATTTGAAAAATGACATTTTACTGCCTCTAAATGTAATCTGTGTATATATATATATATATATAATAAATGTATGTAATATGTAAAGCAGCCAAAAGGAGATGTCTGGCAGCAATGAAACTATGCAGAGAATCACGTAAGTTTGCTTTCATGTAGTCTAATTAATTGGCTCTACGCCATTCAAGGGCCGCTAAAAGACTTATCCTCTCCATTCAGCACAAAATCTCCTCCTGAATGGCTGCAGCACAAAGAGAAAGGGATGGGGTTTCAATTCACAGGAACAGTGATGCAGGTAATGCATTCTTCAAAGGATAAAAGCGAAAAGAAACAGAAAGTCATCTTTTATCTGTAAAAATGTGAGCATTAAAAAGATATAAAAGCAACACATACATTTTTAAAAGTATTCAAAGCCCTTTTACTTTCTCAACATGTTGGATTTTTGTGTGATGGACCAAAAAAGGGTTTGTGGTACATGACTGTTAAGTAGAATAAAGCAGGGTCAAGTTGTTATTGGTGAAACGTGCCGGTAGAAGCATCATGAAGTGAGGATGCTTTTTGTCAACAGGGTAAAGTAATACAGTCAATGAGAGTTAAAGGGAAGATGAATGGTTCAAAAGATATACAGCTTTGGTAGAAAACCTGCAAAAGGATTCAAACTTAAGACTGGAATGGGAGTGCAAAGCAGAGAAGACATAACCTAGAACAGGGTTACTCAAACTCCAGTTGTTAAGAGCACTAAAAGCACCGGCATCAAATGTATGGCTCATTAGCATGCAAGCACAACCTGATGACATGCTGAGGAGGTAAGGTACCTCACACATATGAGTTAAGAACTTTTTCAAAAGAATCTTTCTCAAGGCTTGTAGTTATGGACCCCTGCAATGTAAAACATATATTTTTAATTCAGAGAGGTTGAATAAAAATGCACGTTCCAATTTTAATCACATTTCTCTCTAATTCACATTTATGCCTCCATTTCTGTTTGTCTGCCTCATAAATTCTAAGTGAAATACATTGACCACTCTAGTTATGACATGACAAAATATGAATAACTTCACATTAAGTAAATATAGAAAAACCATATATTAAAAATCAACTTTCTTTGATCAGAGTGCCTAATGTTAGGTTTGGTTTAAACACTGCAGCGACTGTTGCTTCCAGCAGACTGGGCTCAAACACCAGCAGGCTGTTTGCTGGTCTTGTTGTAACTGCGCACTGACCCAGTAAACTTCCACTCATACGGCTGACAGAACCCGTGACGTAAGTTTTCCCATACGATATGCTTATTACGGATGAGCAGCACTCATAAAAACATAAATGTGTGTACACAAACAGTGTTGCAATGCAGGCATGCACCTGTTTCATAGAATGAACTCTTTTATCATCAACAAAAACATCATATTCTCAATATTATCATTTTAGATTAATTAACTGAGTGTTCCTTAGCTAATAATAAGTGTCTGCTTATGTGTCTAACACCGATCTCTACTGTTTGGAAGTCCACTTTATGGTTTTGTTTGTCAAAATATTTTGGCCTCCAAATGGCGTCTGCAAAACACACACGATCATAGTTCTTATTTTGACAATTGATTGACATTTTTCACAATTTGACCTGAGTCCAAAATATCTACATTTTAATATTGAACAGTAAAACTAAACAAATCAATTTGCTTTGATTATATGTGTGCTTATACAAGCTGATAGCCACAAGTTAACCTCATTGAATTATTTCATACTCATTTAATAAAAGTTATTCAAAAAAATAATTTGAAATTTATTTAATTAAATGATAATAACTGCACACGCCACTGGGGCTGATTTATAATTTACCTGCAGCTCCCTGGTGGCTGATTTGCACACTGTGTAACATGCATGATGAGGAACTTTAGAGGGTAACAAGCATAGCCGCTGCTTCTTGATATTTCCAGTGGTCCCTCGCTATAACGCTGTTCACCCTTCACGGCCTCACTGTTTCACGGATGCTTTTTATAGTACAATTTTTCATGCTTTCTTTAGAGCGTACTAATGCGCATTGTGTTTTGATTGAATTGAGGCAATCGTTAATCTGCTCCGTGTTATGTCTCCTGCGCTTGTCAAATTTATCATGTCTTGTTGTAAGAATCTTCATTTCCAGAAGAAAAAACAACACAACCAACTAAGATTTTGCCAATTATTTTTAGAACGTTACCCCGCAATAAACAAGGGATCACTGTATGAAAATTTTCTGAGGAACATGGACCCTCTTATGTTTGGCACGTCTGCTGCTGAACATGAGGGATAGATTTGCTAAGAAAAAACACCTTGCAAATCTTTATTTTTATTTTTTCACTAAGCCTTCGGCCATTAGTAAGAGGAGCTACAGAGGGAGGCGAGGGGTTGGTGTGCATATTACGTTTGGTATACTCATTATTCTCCAATTTCCCACAATGATTGGCTGAAACTGCTTCACCACACTGCTCCATGGTGTTGTCAAACATGAGTAGGCTACCAAACGTAAATTGCGTGCTTGCTACGCAAAATGTGTAGAGGTTGGCATGTTTGAGACTGTAAATACATATTGTAGTTGTTAATTATCATTAAGGGACTGCTGAAGGACTGAAAGGACAGAGGAAAATTGCTCTTCCTGCTATCCATAACAATTAGTATTTTGGCTCCCATAAAACCCTTCCATTGGTCCACAATCAAATGCCCGTGAGAGGAATGTAAACAGAGTCTCCTCCCTGTCCACCTGCAACTACTGACGCACACACTCACATATGAAACATACGCACACACCGTCCCACTGCACCAGTGTATTGTCAATGTCTGAATATGTGCTTATATGCTGAAGGTTTGATTTTTTTCTACTACCTGTCTTTTGTCTCTGGAATAAGGAATCAAAATACAGCTGAGTGCTTTTTTCCCCCACCATGGACCCTCCTGGACCTCGTGTATCTGTTTTCTTCTCTGCATACATGGGAGCGTCATTCTGTGGCTGCAAGCCCTTCAGTGACCTGAATCTGTTTGTATCGTTTGGTGTTTGTCACGATCTTGGACAGGTTGTACTGTAAACTGAACTTCCTCTTGTGGGATCAATAAAGTATTTTTGATTTGATTGATTGATTAATGTACCACTGTCAGCCAATCACAAAATTCAAATGCAGTACCACACAATGACCATGAGTGGATGCACTAAGACATTTTAGACCAAAAAATTTAGAAATTCACAAGTTTACACACAAAAATTTCAAAAACGCCCTGAAACTGAAAGATTGTATTGATAAAAATCTATTTATAAAGCAAAAAAAAAAAGTTGTTTTGGGGTTTAGTTACTCTTCAAGCTCAAAGTTCATGACTCAATAATAAGAAAGAAACTGCTAAGCAAAATGAACAGAAAGTCTTGGCCAAACTTTCCCTCCAGAAAATCCTAAAGATCCCTTTAACTATTGAAAAAAGATATATATTTGACTAATGAGACAAAAGTAAAACTTTAACATCCAGTTAAATGCAGTGAAAAACTAATGTAGCATTTAAGCAAAGGTAACACTCGCAATCAGATGGTGGTAGCATGATGGTCTGGTACAAGTTTGTTACTTGTGCTAATGGATGGAAAGAAGATAATAAGTCAAAGCACAATAGCTAATTCACAAGGGAATAGCTAAGAAGCCAAACGATAAGAGTCAGAGTTTGGATATCTGATTAAGATGCTGTTATATGACCATAAAACCATCCAGCCTGGCTGAATTCAATCCATTCTGCAACGAAAAATAGGCCCATAATTTCTCCTCAGTGGTTGATTACATTTATTGCTGCTAAGGGTGGTACACTCAGTAATTGGGGTTAATAAGCTATCTGTTTTTCACATTGGGTTGATTAGGTTTTTAGATAGACTTTTTTACTCAATAAATGCAATCATGATTTTAAATCTGCTTGCTGTGCTTATTAAGCCTGGGTATTTTCTCAAGTTATTTTTTTTCTATTTTCAGTTTTTGTAAAAATCCAAAAACAAAACAACAAATAAATGTCTAAAGAGGAAAATAATTTTTAACAGCAATGTACATGACCTATTCTCTAAACGTGAAACAAAAAATTATAAATACTTCGACTTTGAAACTCCCCCTGTGTCAGAGCTCATGCATCTGGCTTAAGATACTCCTATGTGCTGTTTCCTCCAATTTCCATTTGTCAACAACCTGATAGTTTTATTGCTTCCTGGTTAACTGTTAGGCTTCTAATAGGTGGAAAACTTTTGGTTAAAATGCAGCTGAGCAAACTGACACACAGCTAAAAAATGTTCCACTTCAAGATGTCAGGAAAACAAGTTTTGATGTTACCAAGTTTTGTTGTCTATTCTGAAACTATTCTTATCCTAACAAAACCCTTCTAATCCTGATGGATGTGAAAAAATGTGGCATGGTCAAAGGTCCCCACTTCTCCAAATGTCCCCTAAACAATGCTCTAACAACGTAAACTGGTCTTCATATTATTAGTTTATCTGCACACAAGCATTCCCGAGGTTTCCCACTCCAATGTGGTTTTTCCTTGAGTCTGAATCATGAAGTATGAGTGTCATGGCTGAGTCTGACCATGCTGTGGTCAAGGAGGCTATGTGACCGTTGTCAGGTTCACCACTTCAGGGCTCCTCCTCCTTGAAACTCCCACAATTTAACACATTCACACACACACACACAAACGTTTGTATTTCCATTCTTGTTGGGAATTTGTCCTGCCACCCCCACATTCCTTTATTTAACCCAACTTCTGCCTAACCCTTACCTAACTATAACCACCACATACATACATGGAACCCTAAAATTAACCTAAACTTAAGGCTGGAGACACTTATTGATTTATTTACCCAATTTTACCTACAAATCCATGTTGATAAAGGTCTGCATCAGTCTGCACGAGCTGGGAACAGTCAGTGGGACAAGTTGGCACTAAAGTCTTTTAGAGGGAGAGGGGGTTAAGACTGGGGTCTGCAACTGTGTGAGGGGAACAGAATCAATCCCACCTCAGTTACATTCAGTCAAACATCCAGTGTTTCACCAATGAAACCTAAAGTTAATGAAGTTTCTTTTTAAAATAAGCAAACTATTTTAGATCCTGAACATAAATATAAAAAAGTACTTACATTAAAGCAAATTCTACAACAAAATAGATCATTTCATCCTGAGGTTGTACCAGTATTTCAAAGTAATTTTGACTGGTCAAATAAAAAAACAGTACTGACTGTAACATCTAATTCACACTGGGTGCAGAATGAATGGGTAGCAGCTGTGGTGCAGATGTGGAGATCCGTTAACTTTTCACATCAAGTCTATTTTTTTCTGGATGCCGCAGAGTTTCAAAAAGTAAAAAAATAAAAAAGATATATAGTAGTAATAAAAAATGATCAGAGCACATACCTTAGCTCCTTTGCTAAAGTTAACATGTTTTTGATATTTAAAAGAAGAAAAAACAACATGAGACTTAGTTAAACATTAAACATTACCAGGTGTATCAATGTGGCAGAGACTGGGAGGATAGGTACAGGTGAAACTCAAAAAATTAGAATATTGTGCAAAAGTTTATTTATTTCAGTAATTCAACATAAAGACTAATCTATTAAATAGACTAACTACATACAACGTGAGATATTTTGAGCGTTTATTTGTAATAATTGACACGAATATGGATTACAACCTATGAAAACCCCAAAATTTTAAACCTCAGAATTGGTATATTACATTAAATAAATAAAACAAGGATTTCAGATACAGAAATGTCAGATCTTTGAAAGGTCTAATCATGCATATGTACTCAGTAGTTTGCCTGGGCTCATTTTGCATCAATTACTGCTTCATTGCGGCGTAGCATGGATGCTATTAGTTTGTAGCTGTGTTATGGAAGATGTTACAATTGCAGCCTTCAGCACTTGTGTATTATTCCGTCTCATGTCTCTCATATTTCTGCTGGCTATGCTCCATAGATTCTCTATGTGGTTGTGGTCAGGTCAGTTTGCTGGCCAACCAAAGGCCACTCCAGCCCTGAAATCCCATCATGGTGATTGAACCAGGTTTTGGTACTTTTGGAAGTGTGGGCAGGTTCCAAGTTCCACCGACTGGGCTAAAGGCTAACATTGAGCTAACAATGCTAGCAGTAAAATAGTCGGCTCTAAAATAGCTCAAGCTACTTTTTAAATTATCATCAACTCGATATTGTGGTTGAAATGTATTTATATACTTATCAACTTATTGTGTATAACTCGTCTTCACTCATCATTGTGCTTCTTCTGGACAATTTGTAACTGGCAACGCTCCATGAAATTCAGAGGGGAGAGGGTAAGTGAGTGACAGAGAGCGGACTATGTTGTTTTCCTTCATGGACTGCAGGACTCCAATTTGACCACAAGATGGCAATGTTACATACTGTACTTTTAACTGAGAGCTTTTTTTAAAAGCATATGGTGTCTGTTCTTTGGATCCATTTTTTGCTGCTGGCTGTAGATGAGGTATAGCAAATCGTATTCTAGGCTCCATAATGTCAGTTTTTGCTTTATTAGAACTGCAAAATGGCATCATTTTTTTGTTTAGTTGCGCATGCGCATTAAAATACATGCATAGAAGAAAAAAAATATATATAGAAATGTGATGGCGGAGTCATCCTTTTAGAAAAAAGGCCCGCAGAGCCCATAATTATGGAGACAACTGAGCTGACGTTGTGAGATTTCTCCACTCTGGACCCGATTTCAAAAATAATCATTTGTGTCCTGAAACGCTGGCTATTTGTGTATGAGACATGAATTAGATTAAATATCTTTAGTGCTCATCTCAGTGTAGACAGGGCCTAACAGGCCAGTCAAAGGCTCAGGAACCCTTTGCAGGTGTTTTGGATTATTTAGCTGATTAGAATGTGACACTTTGATCTTAAAACATTAAACCATCCAACCATCCATTATCTATTCCTCTTATCCTCGAAGGTTTACGGGGGGCTGGTGTCTGTCTCCACCGGTCATTGGACGAGAGGCTGGACAGGTCACCAGTCCATCGCAGAAAATTTTCACAATATTCTAATTTTCTGATATTTTAAATTTGGGGGTTTCATAAACTGTAAGCCATAACCATTAAAATGATGGCTCGAAGTATCTCACTTTGCATGTAGTGAGTCTATATCATTTATTAGTTTCACCTTTTTATGTTGAATTACTGAAATAAATTAGCTTTTGCACGATCTTCTAATTTTTTGAAGTTTCACCTGTAGTTACACCTGAAAAAGTCTTAAAGAGGCCAAAGATAATATAAAATAAAAATTACACACAAAAAAAGGGTAAAATGATGCAGCTCCTGACAGGCTTTTTCCTGAACTTCTGATGCCTCTGAAAAGTCCAAACACACTTTGCATGCTGACTTTGCATATTGTTGATCCCTCTGGGTTATTTCCCTATATGCAAATGAGTACCCATCAATTTGCATCCAATTCCCTGCATGACTTTGCTTTTCTCTTCTTGCAACTCTTTTTGTTCCCACTACATTCAGTAAGGTGAAGGAAATGAGGCTAAGGACTTGTCTGGGCAACTACCGCCTCTTGCATGTGGCTTGCATTTGAGAATGTGTGTATGTGTGTGTGAGTGTGTGTGTAATCTCTGTGGGAGAGAGGAGCTGCTGTGTCAGGCTTCTCAATGGTACATGGCCTCAGTGCTAACAGGCTTGACTAAGCCACAAATAGTCATTTAATGCTGCTCTGACGAAGGACTGTGATTGATCCCCCTCAGTCAGTTTACTTAAAGCTGCACACCAACTGGATCACTTGGTCTGTGAAATACAGCCAATCTAATATTTTAAGAGTTGCAAAAGGAGAAAGGCTTATTTGGTTATATTTTTTCCCAGACTGTAGCACAGTGTCCTGTTTCAGACTCTACCTTTGTCTCTGCTTTCTTATGACTCAGAGGCTTACTGCTTACCTAGCCTGTTCCTAACACAGAATAATCTGGTTTTACAGAGACTACGCACAAAGGTTGCACACTCATAGGTTGCTTTGCAAAAGCATTCATACGACATGAAATTTATCATAAAAGGTTAAAACCTCGACATTAAATGTGTTTTGTAGGAATTTTATGTGATCAACCATCTCAAAGCGACGCCTAGTTATGGCTTGGAAGAAACATTTTAAATGCTTTTAATTTTTTTTGACAAATAAAATTCTAAGCTGTGGCTTTAAGCTTTGTAGAGGGAATACTTTGTAAAGTCGCCTTTTGCTGCATTCAAATTCATTCAGAGTTGATAAAAAGCATCTTTGAACAAATGCTGGGACTAATTTTTCATAGCACTGACCCATTTTTATATCGAACTGGATCAGATTGAATTAGAACGAATCAGATCGGATCGTGATAATCAATTCTAACTCTTGAGAATCGATATAGAATCCATCCATCCATCCATCATCTTCCTCTTATCCGGGGTCGGGTCACGGGGCAGTAGCCTAAGCAAAGAGACCCAGACGTCCCTCTCCCCAGCCACTTGGGCCAGCTCCTCTGGAGGAATCCCAAGGCGTTCCCAGGCCAGCTGGGAGACATAATCCCTCCAGCGAGTCCTGGGTCTTCCCCTGGGTCTCCTCCCGGTGGTAGGTGCCCATAACACCTCACCAGGGAGGCTTCCAGGAGGCATCCTGACCAGATGCCCGAGCCACCTCAACTGGTTCCTCTCGATGTGGAGGAGCAGCGGCTCTACTCCGAGGCCCCTCCGGATGACCGAGCTTCTCACCCTATCTCTAAGGGAGAACCCAGCCACCCTACGGAGGAAACTCATTTCAGTGACCAAAAGAACAAGATCGCGGATACAGGAGGCGATATAGAATCGATTCCTGAAATTTGAATCGATACCCAGCCTTAACACCCTCATCATGATGCCTCCACCACCTTGTGACAAAGTGCTGTGCAGTGTTTTTTTCTGTCACATATTGCCAGAGGTGGGTAGTAACTACCTACATTTACTCTGTTACATTTACTTGAGCAAACTTTAGGCAAATATTTACTTCTGAAAGTCGTTTTACTACACAAAACCTTTTTACTTTAACTTGAGCAATAGAACTTACCGCTAGTGGACTTCTCTTCTACTTCTCCCCAACTGCATGATGTGCTGTCAGTTCAAGCACTAACCTGTGTTCTCTTAGTCTCTTCCTACAGTAGGTGCTCCTGACCCGCCCTGCTTGACGACCCTGACTAAGATGGCATTGCAGTGACGGAAAGTTCTCCACGTCCTGCAAAAAACATCTGCATCAGTTTTGTTGCTCTTTCTGTGTCTCTGTTCCGTATTCTCCAAACCCCAGACGGTCTCGGCAGATGACCGCTTGTGCTGAGCCTGGTTCTGCTGGAGGTTTCTTCCTGTTAAAAGGGAGTTTTTCCTTTCCACTGTCGCTTCATGCTTGCTCAGTGAGGGATTGCTGAGAATTACACGACGCAATCTTCTGTGGTTCTCTAATTTCTACATTAAACATTGTACTGTAATAACTCTTCCTGTAAAGAGCCTTGAGATGACATCTGTTGTGAAACGGTGCTATATAAATAAACTGAATTTAATTGAATAGTATTGAGTAAAACTTCTGAATCAAGAGCAAAATGTCTTCTTGAAATTACTTCTTGCTTGTAAACCAGCGTTGTTATTATAATGTTATCAGCTGAGCCTGTTGTCCTATTTGGAGATCAAGTATATATACATGAAACACTATATAATCATACAGTACACAGAGTATCACTAAGTTTATTTGGAATATATGGATCTGGGAGATTGAATTTGTGTTTTTTATGACGTTATATGTAATATTATAGTTTACACCTAACTGTTTCTATTAACATAAATTCGGAGAGTCATCATGAAGTCCTTTGAACGCCTAGTGCTGTTCTGTCTTAAAAACACCATAGGCCACTGCTGGACCCACTGCGTTTCGCCTACAGGGCAAACGTGGAACTGCAGTTCATCCTGCAACTTTTGACAAATCAGGATACTGTTAATGGACTTCAGCTCCACATTAAACACCATAATTCCGGAAACCCTCACTGCCAAAGTCTCTCAGCTCACTGTATCTCCTTCTGGATCTCCAGCTTTCTGGCAAACAGGAGGCAACATGTGCGGCTGAACGATGTAACATCTGGAAAAATGTATACTAACCAGATCTTTCTCTGACAGGGCAACCTCTTTGTTCGCTCCTCTAATCCGCTGAGTCTCCATACACAATCATCCACTTAAGAAATCAGCTACAGACACATGCAAACCACACCGTTTCAGCAGCAAGTAGCGTTACTGATCAGTGTAAAAGGCGTACAAAGCAGAAAAAATAACAATCGACATGGAAGAAACAGGGCTTGTTGCAGTGTTTCTGCTTGATAAGACTAGATCAGGCCATTTCAGAGTACATACACCACTCAGGTACTCCTGTGGTTCCTGAAGTTGCCCTGAAAATGGCTACGTCACCCCGGCCCAATGAAGTGGAGACACAGATATCAGGACGTTCCGGTCAAATTATCCCGAAGTTCCAATTGTGGAAACGTGGCTTATGGTGGACTCATTCAGTTTCTTGTGATGCATCATTTCCCAGTCTCTGAAATGGAAGACATACATCAACATAATCCTAAAAAAGGCTCAACAGTGCGTCTACTTTCTACAGCAAGTAAGGAAGCATGGCCTACGTCATTAGTCACTACTTTATGGACACTACTACACCTCAAAAAGGCCTGAACTTGTATAGTGCTTTACTTAGTCCCTACGCACCCCAAAGCACTTTACACTAAACTCAATAATTCATGCACACATTCCCGCACTGGGGATTGCAAACTGTTGTAGCCACAACTGCCCTGGGGCGCAATGACAGGCGAGGCAGCCGAACACTGGCGCCACCGGGCCCTCTGACCATCACTGGTTTGGGGCAGTCACAAAAAAGGACGAATGCAGACTACAGCGCACAATTAGGACTGCTTAAAACATCATCGGTACTCCCTGCCCTCCCTTCAGGACTTCTACTCTGGCAGGACCAGGAAAAGGCCAGAGAACCTCAAAGATCCCATACACCCTGCATTAAACTCAACCTCCCTTCCTCTGGCAGACGCTACAGATCCTTGCACACAAAATTACCAGACACTTTTTTACACTACCTTTTTTTTATACATATATTTTAATTATTTCTTATATAGTCTATTATTTGCAAATAATGTTAAGTGCCTAAAGTATTTTGTTGTATGGTATGCACCTGTAGTAATTTCTTGACCACGCAATATATACCCTGTTGTACGTTTAGAGAGCTACCATCTACCAAAGTCAAATTCCTTGTATATGCAAATAGGCTTAGCCAATAAATCTGATTCATTCACTAATTCCTTAGTACTTGGGTCACTTTATTCATGATAACTTTCTTGCATGAGTACTTTTTATTTCACTCCAGTAAAAATGTGAAATAATGTAGTAAGTTTTTGGTTAATCTACCTAGCTCTGTACATTCTGTCAGGGACACAAAATCATCTGGCTTTCTGAAGAATATTGGCTGCATTGAATTTCTGTCCAACTAAAAAAAACTTAAATGCTAAAGGGACACAACTCAATTTTGATTCTGCTTTTTCCCCTTCCACGCAACTCTGCATTAGTAGTTGGTCTAATAAAAAAAATAATAAAAAAAAAAAAAAAATGCAGCATTCAGTTTTTATATGCAATGTGACAAAATGGGACCATGCAGTTCAGACATTACTGAACGCTGTCTGACTTAGATAATAAAATCTACTCAGTTAAGCAATTAATGCTTATATGAGAACTCCCTAAACAAAAGTACCCAACAGTTTCTAGGAAAGCAGCTTTGTGAGTGCAAAGTGATAACTGGGATGCACGGTTTGCGACTCACACAGCATGATTCATCCAAGTGAGAACATTTGGAAAACTGCCGGGAGACGTTCAGTCTGCTGCCAAGCATGTCCTTATATGGTAAGAGGTGGACTGTCTGCTAAACAGAGGAATAAAGGAAACAAATCTACTGAAAATATTCATCAAGTGAATTTATTGTTTTGACAGATGCAAAAGAAAGAAAAAAAAAGTGAACTGTACAACACATACCCATGTGCTTTTGCTTCAGCCATTCAAAACTACAGAAATATAAATAAATATTTTAAAAAAAACATTAAATTTTCTCAAGCAGACAGGTTAACAAAATATATACTGGGAAAATGAGAATCTGTTTCTCTCAGTTAAACACTAGTACAAAAAAAAAAACAAAAAAAAATCCCTCCCTCCAGTCACATCCCAATCCAGTTTCCCCATATGTACACCAACATTTACAGACATTAACAGCACGCAGTGTAACAAAAAATAGGTGCATCATCTTGTGCATAGCAGTCAATGACAGCAAAACAAAAAAAAAATTTAAATAATCAGATTTAAATATGCACTGTGGTGCCAGGACTACACAAGAATACTCAAACTAGACGAAGTAGCGCATTGAAATGATATGTAGAGTTTTATTAGGTGAAATGTCCCGTTTCTCTTTGAACAGCTGAATCCAGAGAAACGGAGAGAGAAGCTTCTTGGGGCTCGCAGACGGCAAGCTCTACAGGCACTCTACGGCAAAACCAAACTGAGATAAACGCAAGGAATACAGGAAGTCACCGCTGTGCAAAATGTTGCTTCATAACATGTCAGCATACAAACGATTCATTGGGCCACATTTTTCAAAACGTGGCCTTTACAGAATCATAAAGAAGGGGAAATAGAAAAAAAAAAAACTTCTGTTCACGATTTGGTCTTTGGTCTCTGAAATGAACCATTATCAAGAAAAACCACAGGGCCTGGAAGCTTCTACCGTTCCCAAATCCTCACGTGATCAGATTAAAAATCCACATTGGAAAAAAGATCCATCTGAAGTGATAAAGATAAAGCCAATTGGTTTTGTCCCGGTGATTCACCAGTGACTCGTCCACGCTGCTCACTAGCAGGGCTGTAGGATGTCATGGCAAACAGAGGAACTTCTCAGGTTCTGTAAGCACAGAGGAAAAAAACAATAGCTTAGCTTCCTCCTGCATGGTGTCATCCAGCAGGTATGCACTAAGTCGCTGCTAAAGCAAGCAGATGCCCTCAGGCTGGAGGAGGCGTGATGTAACCCTTAAACCAAAGTAAACTTTGAGGCTCAGAGGTATTTTTAGAGGAAATGAAGCGTTAGTTAGCGGGTGTGTGAACTGGTTCTCCACTACAACCAACAGCTAGAGAGCACTAAAAGCACACCCTGCGGCATTGCTCGTACTTTCCTCATGCGCCACCCAAACTGGCTCAAACTGGTCAGCTCCACTTGTGTCGAAGTTCATTGATGCTCCAGGTTAAGGTAACTGAATAAAAACTGTAGCTGTGTCATATTTACAAGCCTACATCTAGCAGGTAACAGTCTAGTTAGTTTTAAAGACTGAGGTAGTAGGCAGCAGCTGGAGCTACAGTAGCATGAACAAGTGTTCACACCCCTGTGTTTCAAATTATCCCACGTAATTCACGTAAATATTTTTCACTTTAATTTTTCGTTTTGTGGACATTTTCTTTATATTTTAGTTTTTAGCTAATCCACAGTAATTTGTTTTAACAAACAGAAGAAAATTAATCAGTCTTTTTCATTCATAGCATTTTTTAGTGAGCCAGAAGTATTGGCATTGGTACTGGTATCAGCAAGTATTATAGTGGTACTGGTGCATCCCTAGAAATAATATCCATTGTAGGCAGGAAAGACTAATCGAGCTTTAACCAATTAAAATAAAATCTAATAGAGTCTAAGATCTGTTGATCTGGTGGGAGAATAGAAATAAACTTGAAATTATTAATGCCAAAAATGATCACATGTAAGACTTTAATCTAGACAGAAAAGAAAATCCCATCTGCTACAGTTTTCACATTTGAAATCGAAACCCACATTTAAATAAATAAAAGAAACGGGGTTTGTGATCAATAAAATGCTAAAACAATGAGGGGTGTGGATAGTTTGATAGTGAACTGTATGAAGCAGCTGAACAGACTCGAGTTTTTACCTTTGAAAGCTAAGATGGAAAACCACCTTTAGGTAGTGGAGGATGGTGCGTCTTTAGGAGCAAAGAGACAGAATGAAGAGGTGAAGGGAGGGTGGTGACAGCACACGAGAAGAATCACAGGAATGTGATACTGGGAAGTCTGACTTTCACATGAACAAATATCTACACTTTACACTTCCATAACAGTGGATTACATCATTTCCCATGATTCAACTTGGGGTTCCTACTGAATCAAGAGGAAAAGTAAATAACTGCATGTCAGGAAATCTGCTCCCTCCCTCTTGTTTCAGTATTAGGGGGAACTAATGGATGAGGCAAACTACTACATACTTACAGACAGACTTTGCCCAGCCAGTGCTGTGAGGTACAGAGGAGAGGAAGGCGACAGACAAATGGGTGATCCAACATGCAGAGAGCGAGGAAACAGATGCAGGCAGTGGTGACGGCCCAACTGCTGCTGATGTGGATTCTAGTACCTGTCCGGCCAGAGAGAGGGGAATGTGTGAGGAGGTGCAGAGATCCAGTGATGCTACAGAGCTGGGCAGCTCCTGGATGGGAGCCTCATCTAGGTCCTCGATGCGGGGTTTCTTGATGTGAGACTCTGGACTGGTCAGAGGAGTCACGCTGTTCCTCCTTATCAGAGTGCCAGGGCCTCTCTTCACCTCCTGCAGGACGATACAGACAAGCCGTCAGACTCCAGCACATCTCAGCAGCCCAGCTACAGTCCTCTGGACTCAGACTAACCTCTGGGCGCTCCCTGTGGGTGTTCACCGCCTCCACGTTTAGCGAGATGGACTCTACTTTGCAGCCATAGGCGACCGGGGTCAGCTTCAGGACTGTGTGCAGGGGACACTTCAGGTACGGCATCTCATCTGAAAGCGATATACACACACACACACACACACAGTGAGTCCAGTTCTGACAAGTTATACTGGACCATAAATTACCCTAGAAATGCAATAGTCATTTTAAGACTATTTTCAACAGGAATAATAATGCATCTCCACACTATGAAGAAACAAACTGATGTCTAACGTACAGTTACCACAGCAACTGGAAGACACTTTCATGTTCATTATAAATCAACAAAACCAATATCCTGCTTCGCTCAGACAACAAAAAACTGGCTAAATTACCAGTTCGCAGTGTTTTAAAGTGCAACCTACCAACCATTTTATTTTGCCAGTACAGATATTACATTCGAGTGTATTTAAAAAGGTATGGGTTGTTAAGGATTTTTGAAGATTCTAGATAGTTAAAGGCTAATGGTAATTATGATTAATCCTACAAGAATAATAAGAAACTTTTGTAGTTTTATTTTAAGCATTCATTTAAATCAGATGGTCCCCTGAAGCAAACTGATCATCCAAGAGAGGCAAAGTCCAGAGCAGAAAAATCTTTAAACCCATGGTGGTTTAAGGATCTCAGGAAATGGAGGCAGCGCACCAACATTCATCTTCCTGTGTAAAACTATTTGTATTTCTGCTAGGGATGGACAAACAACCGATTGTTATTGATTAATCAAACTTTCTGACAGATTTATATTTTATTTTTTTTACATTAATCAAAATAAAACAATTTTTTAAAAATATTTTGGCACTTAAGAGTTTTTCAAGAAAACACTCGTAGAAAAAGATTAAAAATCTAATTTAGTGTGAAAATATAAAAATCGTACATTTCATTTTTAAGCCTCAATTTCTACCAATACAAGAACTTTGTATTTGTTTTACTAACTGCATTTACGTCCAACCCAAACACATCAGTACATCTAACCACAACTAAAACTGAACTTACTTCACCTTATAAACCCCACCTGGAACTCTACCACATTAAGACCACACTTTGACCCCATTAGGCTTCAGAGTGAACATACCAGTGAAGGTTCTGGATAAGCAACATAAACACTTAACAGAACTAAACATGACCCATTCCCACTCAGTTCAGTATGAATGATTCAGCCTCCAGGATAGAACCAATGTGTCTTTATGCTTGATGAAGATGGGTTACCTGCACTCTTATCCAGGAAGTAAGCCAGCAGACAGCGCATCACCGCCTGATGGCAGATGACCAGGACGTTCTCCTGCCTCTCCAGCTCCATGATCACAGGCTCCACCCGCTGGACCAGGTCCTGGTATGACTGGAACAAAGGAGGATACACAAGTTCAAGCATGTTAGGCCATCTTAAAAAGGTGCAAGGTGTTCCACTTGGGGGGCCGCTGTACCTCTCCAGCTGGGTAGCGGTAGTAGTATTTGTCTTCATCTCTCAGTGCAAACTCTTCAGGGAATTTCTCCTTCACTTCATCGTACGTCATCTCCTCACACAGCCCCTAACAGAGAAACAGAAAACGCAGACAGTCAGATGGGGTGGGGGGGGTAAAGGATGCTTCATGAGCCGTGGCGGAGGGTCTCAGCGACACTCACAGCATCGATCTCGTTGAGCGCCTTCCACTGCTCGTAGGGGACTCCCAGGTGCTCTGCTGTCTGGATGCTGCGGCACAGCTGGCTGGTCCACACCTTCAGCTCCTGCAGCTGCTGCTCCCTCACGAACCGAGCCAAGGCAGCAGAAAACTAGAGAGGGAAAAGCGATGAACATCTATCATTTAGGCCCTTTTGTTTTTAGGGTCAGTGGTTTAGCGAGCGGTTGTACCTGTCGGCCGCGCTGTGAGAGGCCGGCGTCGCCCCCCAGACGTCCCTCCAGGTTGTCGGTGCTCTCTCCATGGCGACACAGGTAGATGGTGCGGGGCTGGACGTGGATGTTCATCAAGTAGTAGACGATTTTACTCTGAATGTGATCCTGGATCCGGTTGACGAGAAAACGGCGGCCCACGTCTATCACTTTGATGAAGGAGTTGTCTCTGCAGGAGGACGCCCAACAGGACGGTGTGAGACAGCTACCAGAGAGGACGCATTTGTGTGGAGGAGTTGGGGACAGTTCTGCCGTACCTGTCATACTGATCAGGGTCCAGAGGCTGGTAGCTGGTCCTGTAACATTCGATCCGTTTTTGGAAATCCATCATGGCTTCAGTCTTGTTACAGTCCTTATAATCCGGACAGGAAACCTTCACTTCCTAAAATAGATGTGAGCATTTGGTTTAGGTTTCTGCTGTGCGATCACGGATGTGGACCTCCATCGTTAAGCAAACATGTCCTGGTGTTTGACTCACCATGATGTTTGAGGCGATCACGCTGGGATCTTCACACACCGACTCGATGAAGAAGATCTGGACAGAAAAAAACACATCGATTCTATGAACTGCTCTAGAGTTGAAACAGCGTGGCACCAGTTACCTAGGCAACATACCTTGAAGTCATTCTCCTCGCCAAACTTCAGGATCAGATCCCGCCGATCTCTGGTCGTGTTCGTTGCGTCAAACACCTGAAAGAAACAGAGAGACTGTCTAGTTAGACCATGGTTGGGTCTTAGTGGAGGCGTGCCAGAAATAACCGAGCTAACTTACCGCTACTTGACCTCCCTCTTCCATCAAGTAGGACTTGACATCCCTCAAGGCTGCTAAGGCACACTGCCTGAAGAGCAAAGTTGATGCAAACGTTAGAGTCAAAAAAAACACAGGATACAAGTAAGCATGCTGGCTGAGGGAAAAACCTACTGCCTGATTTTCACAGCAGACTCGTTATCAGGCTTGAAGAAGTCGTAGGAGCTGTAGTTCTTGACAGCCTCCCTGCGGTACTCCCCAACATTGAAGACTGCAAAGAGACAAATATGAACACCATGTCCCCTCTGAGTGAGGAACACAAGTCCATCCTGTCTGGAAAGCTAATTAAAGAGGACCCCACGTCTCATCATGTAACCGAGACGCTGCTGGGCTGAAACTGGACCATGCAGCACGCCGTACCTTTGGTGGGGATGCCGATCCAGTTGAGGTAGCGGGTAAGTTTCTTGGAAATGTACGTCTTTCCTCGAGCGGGCAGTCCCACCATCACGATGACGGTTGGGGGGTTAGCGAAGTGGGGCGCTCCAGTGCCTGCAGAGAAGTCAACCCCAAATACTGCATTTGTTTTGTGCTCTTCTGTAATGCTTCAGACCACATTTAAACCCATCACCAAGCTAGCATCTTCATTTCTCTCCAGGCCAACAATCAAAACATGGCTGCTTGCTGTCAGAATCGCTTTTTACTTCAACTTCAGTGTATCTGACCTACTGTATCTGACTTGGCTGTATGTATACAGTAACTCCACTGGAGGTTTAAATCCAGTGTACACATTTACAGAGAAAAGCTTTTTAAATGAAGAAGAAAGCCCATGTTTGGGAAGATTCTTTGTCAGTCATTGCTACTGGCTTCATCAACACAGGCTACGACCTTACTGGTGACCTCCAAGGAGGGTCAATTAAGAGACTCCGTCACTTCTTTGGCTAATCTGGTTTCCACAACAGAGCCACGACGCCTAAACGGATCAAACCCTTAGCTCCATTTTCAAACAACCAATTCATAATTTCCTCGCAAAGATTGTCGCACCCACTTTATTAGTTCATATTGGATATCTTTCCTTAAAAAAATGTTTATTTGTGACTATAAAATACTCCATCTTGACATTCCATATATTTTTAGATGCTAAATAGGTCCATTTCACCATTTTGTCAATTTTTAGGCATAAAAAAAAAATATTTAGGCCAGCTTTAATAAAAAACAAAAACAAACATTGACTTGCTATAATTCTTAATTTTTTCATCTTTAATACCTTTTTTGTTTGTAGTCACTAATTGAAGTCACAATGTTTTTACCACAATCGAAACTTTAAACAAGTGAAGCCTGATTTAAGAGTGTAGAGGCAAAAAGTTTGTTTCCTAGTTAACTTATATTCATTTAGCCATTACAAAAACAATAATTAAAATAAAAAATAAAGTATTAGCGTATACGGTCAACCGCCCAACCTGGAATAAAATGTGGCAACACAAAAAAATGTCTTTAAACACAAAAAACATAATTTCTCAAAACTTTTCTAAGCAGAATGTGTTTCTTAGGTTTGTAGAGGACTTTTTTGTACAGCATGAATTGTTAATTTTCTTTAAAGAATTAGAAATAAGGGCCGTTATTTTGTACCAAAAAAGCTACAAGAAGCTTACATGCCTTTCTATCACGTGGATTTAAACTAAAAAAGGGAAGAACTCAATCATGTTCTGTTCCACTACTTATAAGGAAGCACAAACAATGACAAGGGCTTTTTATTTACCTACATTAGCATGTTTAAAGGTTTCCTCCTGGAAGCCACAGTAGCTAAGAAAATTCTCACGTAAAATCTAGTACTTTGTCTGCATTTTTCTAATTTAACCATAAAAATAAACGTAAAACCAAGTGTAATCTTCTTAGTAATGAAACAGGGCCTCAAAAATACGGCAACGTCATATCGTTTCAAAGTCACGAACCCGAACCTACAAATAGAAGTTCTCGCGCATCACGTCCCGTAATCGGAAACGGGGAGGGGGGAGCTTACTGTCGCCATGGTGACAGGCGCCTCGTCCAGTCACGCCCCGGTTCAATGGGGGCATGGTGACGTAGAACATGTGCTGATGAAGACCACCAATCATTTGTTTAGTATTTTAAAAATGCCGGGTTTTGCGCTTCTGGTGCGCTGAAGGTTTTATGACGGTACGAGGAAAGGGAATGCGCTAAACCTGGACCGACCGCCATCATGGTGAAAAAATGTCGGGTTTTGCTATAAAGCTTAAAATTACTAAGATGAATCACAGAAAAACACATTTCCACAGGAATTGCATCACCCGAGTAATATTAATTCGTCTTACCTCTTCGCTTGTCATCCTTGGAGGGAACCCAGATCTTTTGGATCCTGTTCTGGGTGAGCTCTCTTGGCATTCCTTTAGGAGCTGGATGAAAAGCACACAGCTACGGCGGAAGCGAGTCGCTTAAATCCCGAGTGTTGAACCAGAAGGCTTAAAAGGAGTCGGCTGGTATTCTGAGCCGGAGCGTCGTTCACAAGCAGCGGTTCGCCGTGTTCTCGGAGCTCGCTGAGCTAATCTGCCGGTCTGCGACACACATCCTCTATTTAACCACGCCTGGCCGGCCGGCAACGCAACGTGACTCCGGTGACGCAGCAGCCGTAAAGCGTGCATACACACACACACACGCACACACAATCTAACCAGATCTAACACACACTCAAACAGACGCATGTAGGCCATCACAGCGCAACCCGGTGGTGAAATATTTTCTTAAATGCCCTGTTTTAAAAGATTTGACAAATTGTATTTAACATCTTAAAATTGAATTTTACCTTCATGAAAAGCTTAAATACATGTTATGATTAATTTGAAAGCGAATATATATGTTACTTTCTACCTTTTATAGCAATAAAAACATTTTCAATGTTCATCAACGATATTGGTCATGCTGTGTAAAATATTTATTTAATAACCATATTATTTTTTGTTTTTCTTGTCAATTTATTTTCTTATACAAGACAACAATCGCGTTTTTGTCCCATTTTGGAAAATAGTTTGAAAACGGGTTTCCGTGTCTCTTACTTCACTGTAGCCACTCTTTTTTTCCCTCTAAGATCATTGTTAATACATTTTAAATGTATTATTCAATAGAAAAAAAATACTGAACCTTTGAAAATGTTCTTTTTCGTGATGTAACTGCTTTCAAATATTTTCTGGTTGGATTAAAGTTTTCTTGGTTTAATTTTTTTCCACTCACATCTTTTATTACCGCAGCTTGCGTCCAAAAATGATTTTCCTATTAAAAAAAACTTCAACATTTGGGCAGGAATTGTCTGCAGTTACCGAGGAAACCCCGCTGGCTGCGTTTTGGGTTTATTGTCAGCGCTGCTGGAGTAGACGTGCGGAGCCACATCAGCGCATCGCGCTTCCACAGACTGGGCTGTACCACTGGATCAGTTTGGGCATAATTACAATTATTAAAACGTTTGGCTGCAAGTTTAGCACCGCGCTTTGATAAAATATGCTTTAATTTGAGCGATCACAACAGGTAAATGTTAGGAAAACATAGGCTCTTGGTTTAACATACCAGAATATTAGACTAAAGTTGTGAATCGTGAATGACGAATCATGAATCATAAAACAATTTATGACCTGTTGCTTAAAATAAATTAAATAAACAAAAAATCCGCATAGCGTTACCAGTATGAAATTATGATGGCTTTGTGCTATTTATGTTCAGGATTAAATGTATTTATTTCCTTGCATGCCCCCCACCACCACCACCAAGCAGCATCCAGGCAGCTGGGTAGGAAAAAAAGGTCAAATGGGGATGTGCTGCGTGCCGCTGCAGTTCTCTGCAATGGAGAAGCAAACCACAGACACTAAATGCATTCACTTACCATTTCTTCACTTATCGGGATCCTTTTTATTTGCATTTTTTCTGCGTGGGGCAACCAAGTTAATGCAGAAGCGGTTCTTGCATGAACACTTATTTATTTTGATGCCCTACCTAATCTAATGGGCACGGCCAATTTTTCATGCTAAACACATTTTTTTTGCTTTCTACTTTTATGAAATAATAACGTTAAAAAAAATCCACTTTGCAATACCTCTTTACATAGCAAAACAATCCAGTTAAGGTATGGCCAATCACATTTTAGACCATAGGCTATAGATGAATTAATACTATCTATATCCAAAAAGACCATGCTGCCCTGGGTAGAGAGCTGTATATCCCATTTTTAAAAGTATCACTGGAAATCCCAAAATATCTGACGGTACTTGACAGGTAGAAAAGACATTTATTTATTCTGTAATTCGTTAGTCTTTGACAGCTTACAAAAATTCCCCCATTGCCTCAGCTTGAACTTTGAACTCTCCATAGTCCGTTCTTAAAACAACAACAACAAAAAAAGATTCATGATGTAAGTCCTATTCATCTCCATTCCAGAGAGTTTACAGGTTATGGATTTTTTCCCCTTTGACCAGGGGAAGCTGGGTGACTCAGAATAAAGAATCCTGAACATATTGTATAGTCAGACATGTGTGGCAGAAATATAAACGCTTTCTTAGTGCTTAATAACAAGGATGGACTACAAAGTGAACGAGATCAATGAATAGAACTTGAAGAGAAGTATCTAGTCATCAAGAGCTAAACTATCCAGGAAGTAAAACTGATGTATTACCAGAAAAGTTCCCCAAAGTACTGAATTCATCTGTTGAATGGTACATGGACATGCTTACTCTAGGGCTCATATATATGTAATAAATTAAATTCTGTGTTTGCATAATATTCTGATTTTCTCAGAATTTGGGTTTTTTATTAGCCATTATTATATACATGAACAGAAGTAATCAGATACATATTCTACTGTAAGTAAGAGTTTTAAGTTTAATAATTGTATAATAATAAACAATTTTAGTGTCTAATTAAGTGAAAGGTATTTATTGGTTAGAAACCAAACATTTCTCTAACATTTACTTTTTAGTTGTGAAGTGTCATTTATAGCATTTCTTATTATAAACTGGATAAAGATATTGAACCTCAATGTTGGAGATTAGTTGGTGACTGTTGTAGTGAATTATCCTCAAACTATCATGCCGCCTACTGTTTGTAGTACGTTGTCTACCACTAGTGCCTTATGATGCATTTTTAATACATACCAAGGATTACATTTTATATGCTTTGCCACCATCTAGTGGTCAGAGCCATACCAAACTGTGCCTAATTTTGTTAATTTGCAAAGCTACTGCATAAAAAATGTATTGCTACAGTCGAACCTGCCTAGTCGAGGTTCCGTTTTCTGTGGATTCATTTGTTCTTGGATTTTTTTGTTGAATATATATCCAAATTAGGAAGTGGCAATCAGTTTCTTTAGCTGTACCCTCCACCCTCCTACAGATTTTGTCTCGTGGAGATGTGCTGCGGGAGTCCACATCTCTACTAATTCATCTCACAGACCTCTGCTGTTCAAGTGTTTTACCAAATATGTGTACTGTGAAAATATTAAAATCTTATTATGAATCTTTTTTAATCATACCGATTAAAGGTATTAAAGGTATATTTGCTGTTCTAAATCTATTTTAATAGTTTAAACAACAAATTAAATACCAAAGACACCGCCCTACATATGTCATGGTATAGAGGGATAAATCCAGTCTTATTTTGCAGTTTATCCAATAAGTTACATTCAAGTGGAAAAATGTGATTTGGATGAATCGTTATTCCAGATATAGTAAACAAGAAAATATGGCGCAGTATGGGGGTTAAAACTAAAACTACTTCCCAGCCACAGGAGGTAATATCCATTGCGAAGCCGCCAACTGATCTGATAGGCTGGCATCAAACCGGGACAGGGAATTGTGAGTGTTTTTTTTTTGTTTTTTTTATTCGGGGGGGCAAGAGGAAACATATGGACATGTACGTTTGATTGTGATAAATATAGGCGGGAGACTAAAATATTCCAATCTGATCAACAGCAAAGGTATTAAGGATTAAGGAGATTTTACAAGAGCATGGGAGGTATAATTTAAAAGATATTTTGATTTTTATGACCCATGTGTACTTAGAGTAACTAAACCCCAAAACAACCTATTTTTGCTGATAAAGTGTATAAATTGCTCTTTACCAATACAATCTTTCAGTGTCAGGGCATTTTTTTAAATTTTCGTGTAAACCTGTTAAATTAAAAAATCTGTGGTCTAAAAACGTTTTAGTGCTGCCATTCATTGTCATTGTGTGGTACTGCATTTGAATTTTGTGACTGGCTGAGAGCGGTACATCTTCTCCATTGTCTATGTCACAGTCATGGTCTCACAGAGACGCCCTCCATCTCAGACACACTCGCCCCGCCCTGTGGTGAGCTGGAATGTGTATCTTGTGTGCAGTGCGCACATCTAAGGGAAACAGAGAAACTGAAATCCGTACAGCGCACTATGGAGGACCACAATGGTGAGGTGGTTTAAACCAAAAAACATGGAAGTAGTTAAAGCAAACAGACTGGATTTACAGAAGCCTGAGTGCTATGGGGTGTTTTGAACATTAATCTTTGTTAGCGTTACCACTCAGAGGCTAACGTTCAAGTCTCCTTCTGCAGCAGCTCTGGCTTTAGGCAGCACGAGCCAACAGCTCGAACTGATGAGGCGTTTGGCCGCTGAGCTCCATAAAGCCTTTGCATCTGGTGGACGGTGGAGATGAGACCTCCTGATTTCTCCCTTTACCAAAGGTAAAGAGGGGCTTTATGGAGCTCAGCGGTCCCACACCGTATTAGTTCGAGTTGGTTCAGCCCTGACTGCGACACCCCCCGCACCCCCTCTCTTCCTGCCTCCCCGCTCATGCTCCACACTTGGCCATCCCCCCCTCCATGCCTCCTGACCTGCCCACTTTGGTAGAATTTGGGTTAATGCTTTTTTCATGGGGTTCAGTTACACTTTAAGAATAAAGGAAATAAAACTATTCCGGTCTACGCTTTGGTCCAGAAGGTGGTGGTAGTGAACCTCAAGTTGTTGGTCAGCCACTGTAAAGTCAGAAGAAGAAATGATGCTATGTGTGGCTAGCTTTAGTGAGCTAATTGCCAGCCAATCCACACTAACAGACATCACCGACACTAGTATCGCCACCCAACTCAGGCTAATAGACAGCTGAGGAAATTAACAGCCCTGTGGATAGTCAGCTTTGGCATGTCAGTAGCCAGCATCTCCAATGTAAGCAGAAGTGCTTAATCTGCCTTTTCTCTGCTACCTCCAACGTATCAATTACCGATGGCGGACTGTCAGTAATCGATGCCGGCCTATCAATAGTCAGGAATGGATATTAGCTCCTGTGGCTGGAAAGTCGTCTTATTTTTGGCCACAATAGCGCGCCATAAGAAAAAAAGAGGAAACGTTGGTGGTGTTAGCAACAGGCCCCAAAGCCAGCCACTGTGCTGACATCTGTCAAACCCGATCCCCATGTGCTGCTTCATTGCAAAAGAGGGAAGCCATAGATTAAAAGTCTTTAAAATGTTAAATAAAACCATTTTATATTAAATTATTTTGACAACATCATTTTCTGTTATTTTCCCTCTTCACAATTGTGTTGATGCATTATATCAAACCTCCTTTTCACATTAAAGCTGCTTACAACTAAAACAAATCCTTGTTTCTGTATCAGCCTCTTCTCTCTTTAAAACGTAGGCGTTAGTACACAGGGAGTGATGAAGACTGCCTCAAGGGGATAAACTGATCGTCTTTTAGCAGTTTTTCACAAAATTAGCTGTTAACTCATTTGGGGCTGAAGTAGAGAGGAAGTAATTAAAGTATTGTCCAGGAAAACACTTGATTAAGGTTTTGGTCTGTAATGGATTTTACTTTGATGTCTTCCATTGTAGACATTCTTCTTTCCTACTTTGATTTATTTTATTAAGTTTTGTTCTCCTTCATTTATGTGTTATTTACTCATGTTTTTGCCAAATGTTCTTGAGAATGTGAATCAAGTAGAGGTCTGAAGGTTGACTGGGTGATTCTTCTGTTGTCAGTCTGCTGCTGCCTTTGGGAGCTTTGTTATAAGCCACAATCCAGTTTGATCCAAACTTTTGCAGATGATTTCAGATTTGACTGTTTTGCAAATAGTTTGGAACAGTTCCTACAGTCTGCCAATTCTGCATGGGAACCCAAATCATAATCCTTCCCTCAGTGTATTTAAACGATGGTGTAAGGTCATAGTAGAAGGTATTGTTTATCTGTGATTGTGTTTCTTATTTTAATGTCAATAAAATGCCAAACAATTTTATATCATCCCCATACCTGTACTATCACAGGCTGTCCAGGGCTAAATTATGACAGCAGGGGCCCCTGGGCACAGAGTATTTAGAGGGCCCTCCATCGGCCAAAAGTATAATTTAAACCAGATTTAAAAAAATGTTTTAAACCACATTCTTATAAAGATGGTGTAACTCCCTTGCCTATGTAAGGATTTCCTGGTTGAACTAACATCCACCTGGCCAGGACTACATTTCAGATTTCTTTCCTTTCTTCTTTCTTCTTTCTAATCTTTCTTTCCTGTCTCACTCATTCACACTTGTCTCTCAGCACTCTTTCAGTCCTTTTGCTTCGCAGCTCTCCAGTCCAGCCCTTCTGTCTCTTTCTGTCTTCTTCACCTTGTCAAAAAATATATTGTGCAATCATTTTAAGTAAACTTAACTATTACTTTAAAGCATTTGATCATAAATTCAAAATAAATGCATAGTAAAAAAATGCTTTTCCTTTTACATATTTATGTGTTTAAAAAAACTGTATCTGTCTCTCAGAGCTCCCGTTTCTCTCCTCCTCTCTGTTTCTCATAACTAGAACCATGAAAACATGGATTTTGTCAAGGAATACACAATATGTTGGCACTAACATCGTTATCGGCTGATTTTAGTTATGTTTTGCATTGGTATCACTCCAATGAGTAAAACTGAGCCAATATTTTTAAAAATGCAGTTTATTTCCATCTTGTAAGAGATTTATGTGATTATTATTTAACATTGTAAATATTGATTGTTGACCATAACAGCAATAGTAATATCTAATATCGGAATTGCCACACATTTTTGGATCGTGCATCCCTACATTTCACTATGTTCTCCTCCGTGATGTGCTGCCAAGCCTTTCTGTCCATCTCTTTATGTGTTCACTGAGAAAATGACCAAACTGACTTAAGTTCCAAAATGCCAACAAAGTTCCCACTGTGTGCTAATCCAACTAATTCATTGTCACCTCAGAAAAACAAATCTGTTATGTAGAAACTGAATGATAGCTGAAACTCTGCTGAGCAGCTACCGCCAATACCACATCTCCATCTCCACCTCCAGCTGTTCCAGTTTAGCTTTCTGTTGCTACCAGTGGCTGATGCAATAATCAGAGATGTTTGGTCACATGCCTTCTGGATGTTTCCTGAACTGTATTGTATGCAGTCCAAATAAGCTGCAGGGGAAGCAAAAGATATTATCCTACCTGTACTCGGTGAATATGTGCTCCAGTCTCAAGAAACTTTTTCTCCACTTGGGAAATGACAGCTGCATAGCAGATTGTTGAAAAGAGCCCGCTCTACAGCTAAGATCTCGCCACAGGATGAAACTGGATTTCTGCTCGCCCAATCCTGAAAAGCAGCAGCTCCAACATCGATGAGAACACCGCAGCTATTTTTGTTAGCTGTTCCCCACCATGCTGCATAACATACCGGACAAAGTGAGTCGGAGCTGCTGCTACAGATAGCTTCAGGCTGTGTAGCTAATAGGTTGGTTAATTGGCTCATCCACAATGTCTTCTTTTTCCTGATTTTCTTCCATACAGTTTACAAAAAAACTGTTAGTACATGACAAACTTCTTAATAAACATGTCCTCTCAATTTTCTTTCATTTATAGAAACCACCTTTTATCGAATAGTTTAGATTCTTTTACTACTACTCCCACTGTCGGGTGACGGTCAGCAGAGCCAACGCGCTACTGTCGGGGTTAGGGGCACAGCATGTTACCATGGTTTCAACAACTGCGCCTTGAAGCTGCATTCAGACCGCACACTTTGTCTGGGTCAACCAATGCACCCAACGCATGTAGTTTGATGAACTTACTTCTGGCTTCCAACGTTCGCTTCTGGGCAACAAAGAGCATGTGGGCGGGGCTTCCTCTGTTGCCGGCCGGACGTTCTAAACTATGGCGGATCGTATCGAGAGACTGGCTTGGTTTCATTTGCTAGATAAAGCTAGACAACGACGACATTGGGTGCATCAGCACCCATTCTTCAGATGTGTTCTCCGCTTGGGGACTTCAACCTTTTGCTCCAGGAGCTGCTTATGGATAAGGTTCGCTTTCAGCATGACTTCCATCTGTCCCACACCCAGTTTGATGATCTCCTGGGCCGCATCGGAGCTCAAATCTCCTACCTGGACACCAACTACATGTGCTCTATTCCTCCTTAGGAGCAGCTGTCCATCTGTCTTCGGTAAGTGTTATTTCTGATTTTTGAAATCTGCGTTTGTTGAAAATGTTTTTCACTTCATTCAAGATACGTGTATAGTGACATCACTACAGTGAGACACTCTGATTGGTTGGCGCACTGTGTCAAGTGCGTCATCTCCGTCAAAAGTTCAGCTAGCTGAACTTCTGTGCTGCTTGCGTTTGCTACGTTGCCACTTGCAATGCAAGTAACGCTTGAAAAGTTGTCGGAGCCAACGTACACAACGCACCGCAGAGACTCTGACGGAGCTCTGACGTACTCGACCATAGACTTTACCGCAACTAACACTGGCGTTTGGGTTGGTGTGAACGCACCATAAGAACCATGCAACTCTGTAGGCTGACCAAGGAGCAGGTACAGGCAGCTAAGAGAAACTAGCAAGAACCGAAAAAAAACGTACATCTCAGCAGATGACCCGCCATCAGATCAGAATGGTCACAACAGGAGCTCATCTCCCCTAGCCCAAAGAATCCTCATCTTCCAGACCAGCTTAACAGCCTCTACTGCAAGTTTGAAAGGCAGCTATTCACACCTCCCACCCACTCTGCCACATCTCACTCTGACACAAAAGCTTTCTATGCACCACCTACTGTCCTCTCCATATGTCCCCTGCCTGAACTTAAGATCTCTGAGGAAGATGTAATAACAAAACCAAGAAAGATCCAACAAAATCTTCTGCTCAAACGGTGGAGAGTAATTAGTTACATTTCTATTAGTAACTTTCTGGGGGGAAAAAAACTAAACAAATATCTTTTAGTTTTACAGCAGTATGTTTTTTTAATGATAAAGTTTTGCCACTCTTACTTGAGTAACATTCATGGATCCTCTACCCACTCTAAATAACTTCACAGAATGCTGAGGCCTTTGGGCCATTGGAGTTCATGATCTTACAGTAAAGAGTTTATTATCACTGGAAGTATTTAACTCTGCTCTAAAGTAGGATGACATCAGGTAAATGGGCCATGAGATAAAAGCTAATAATAACTTAAGGTTTGAGCTTCCTACCCTTCCAATTTTGTGCTTACAATGGTTAGGGTTCACAAAAGATTTCCAATTGTTGACACAAGTGTTCTCGAAAGAATAAAAACAATTGATTTTATTGGTCTATAGTTGCCAAAAGGTGGCCCAATTTACGTGATGTCACTGCATATACCCACATTACCTACTGTAATTATTAGCTTTAAAGTTTTGTACTGAAAACATTTTAATTCTAAAAGTTTTTTCACCCTGAATTTATGATTTTGTAATCATGTTATTTAATTTTGTTTTCTTTCATTGAATTCTTTAAAATACCAAAATTTGTGTAAAAGAATATATTTTCCTCCATCTGATTACATCACCAGCTTTTTTATGCAAAACATTCACATTTGCTTGAGTACTTTTTTGGATTACTTTTACTTAGAACAGATAATATGTAATAATTTGGGTAATAAGTATTTTATATAATAGACTGAAGTAGGGGTATTATTAGTTGTGTGCAATTTCTGGGTCTTCTAGCCAACTCGGTTCCTGAGAGCCTCCACTGACCAACTGGTCCCGCATCTTCACTCAAATCTTCAACAAGCCTGGAGTTACATAGGGGGGTTCCCACCGGCTTTAAAGCTATTATAGTGAACTTCCAAAACAAAATAACTCAAACGTTTTTTTCATGCGCCTTAATGTTTTAACACAACATAGATGTAAATATTTTACGGAGATCAAAACAAAATTAAGTGATTCTGCCTGTGTAAAAACCTCAGCCAATAACATGGCTCGGTCCGCAACCATTGGACCATTGGTTGTCTGACTCACCGGACAAGCACACTTCCACATTTACGTGGCTCCTCCACACATTACACTGTGTCGCATTTTGCTATAGAACACCTTTGGTCATAGATTTTCTCCGCTAAATAATGGCAGTGAAGGAAAAACAGCTTGTTGCTACCACTACAACTGACAAACTACAAGAGTCCCAAAAGGAAAAACACAATTTGAAGTCATGGAAAACAACAGGTGATTGAACTGCGAGTGATGATGTGTGCTCTTTGGTCTGCTGTGGCAATGTGTTCCCAAATCAGCGAGGCGTGGCCTAAGGGTGATAGCTGAGGGGAGGGGTGAGTCTATCGCTTTATGACTTCCACCATCATCTGGGTTAAATGACTAGAGGCCCTTTACAGCTCAGACAATTATGTCTGTGGTCCTAAAATCTTTTGAGCGACTGGTTTTGAAGCATCTAAACGACATCATTGGCCCCCTGCTGATTTAGAGCAATTTGCTTTAAAATCAAACAGGTTGGCAGATGAAGCAGTCAGCCTTGGACCACACTTTATCCACCACTTCAACCAACCAGGGACGTACTCCAGGATCCTATTTGAGGAATTCAGCTTGGCCTTCAGCATCATCAACCCAGACAACCCCCACCACAAGCTCCCCCAGCTGACAATACTATTTGCACCTGTTGGTGGATCACCAGCTTCCTGACTTACCAACAGCAGTAGATGAGACTGTGAATCATCAGCACCAGCATACCTCAGAGGTGCGTTCTGTCATCATTCCTCTGAAAACAAATTACTGGAACTCAGAAAACCTGTCTGTGAATCTCCTGAAGTTTGCAGATTTCACCACTATCTTTGGTCTGATCCAGGGTATTGATCAGTATGGATACCGACATGGGGCAAACCATGACGGCCAAAACTGAGGCCAGTGCGAAAGTGACCATTTTAGGTTTAATACATCAAGTTCACCGTCAAGACAAGGTGATTTTTTTTTCATAACTTATAGGTTTAGATGTAATTTAAGCTTGAAATGATAAATAATAAGGGGCATGACCTTTTGATTTACAGGTCTCAGCTGAGGTTTGCCCCTCCCGCTTGATCCCTCACCCTCAAAGTTTGAAGCCATTTCGTTTCTCTGAACTTGACCATCAGTTGAGTCTGCAATGTTTATCCGTGTAGGATGTTAATCATTTGGTCAAAACTGTTTTGAAATGATCATATGTCTTCTTTACTTTACATATTGATTATTAAAAATTATTATGATTAAAATCCATATATTTTTAGTGAAAGTTGTGGACAAACAAGAGTCATGCTTTTATTTGAAAAATGAAATGGTTAAATCTTTCTAGGAGGCAGAGGGTTGCAGAATTGCTCAACTGCAGTTTTCGGGGTAAAAGTGCCCGCCAACCTCTGTCACCTTCAGTTAGCTCAGTTAGCTTGTAGCTACATCAGCTCAGAGTTTGATGGGTGTCAATTATCAACCCACAGTCTCAAAGCCCTTCAGCTCTTCAAAAACCTATGCAAAGAGCTTCCGTCCATTTTATATATGTAATGTGTTGGTCAGAAGCAGCTGGAGAATAACCCTCTTAAGATCGTGCAGATGACAGTGGACTTCCAGAGAACACCATCCTCAACAACACTGTGTCTAATGATTACTTCTTCTGGTTTCTAGGAACCAGTCTATCTTGGGATCAGAGATGGTCCTCACACAATAACACTGTTGCTAAAAAGGTCCAGCAGACACTGTAGTCCTTGCACCAACTCAATATGTACTTCCTGCCACAGGTGCAGCCAGCAATTGTGAATGTTGTCCCACTTAAAAAGATGAGAGATTATCAGTTCTGTAATTTTCCTCATAGGTATAGGCCTACCTCAACTGGGAGAGACAGGTTGTAAAAAGGTATGGGATTAGGGGTGTAGTGTTAAATAGACTGACAACTTATTTACTACAGAGGAGACATTTGGGAAGTTGGGTGAATGTTCATTTTCATGTTTGGACATTGTTTATGGAGTTCCACAGGGGTCTGTATTGGGTCCAAAATTGTTTTTGTTATACATTTATGGATTGAGTAATTTAACAAGTATATTAACATTTGTTTTGTTTGCTGACGATAGTATTTTTTGTGCAAGAGATAATATTAGTGAATTAGAAAGGATTGATGAGTTATTAAGAAGTAGTTTATCAAAAATAAGCTTTCATTTAATAGAGCAAAGACAAAATGTATGTTTGATATTGCTAATAGAAATGGATTTTAAATTTCAAACAGACGTATGTGAAATTGAGCAAGTGACAGAACATAAATTTTTTGGAATAATAGGTAACAAATTAAGTTGGAAACCTCAAATTAAACGTGTGTATAATCAAGTTGCATGAAGCATTTATGCAATGAACAAAGCTTGACAATATTTTGATAATAAATCACTATGTCCTCTATTAATCATTAATTTATCCTTATTTGATTTATTGTGTAGGGGTATGGCATAACACCCATAGGAGTTCAGTTTTACCCTTGCCAGTCATACAAAAAAGAGCTCAGGGGGTCATTCACAACGTAAGTTATAGAGAATACACTAATCCTTTTTTATATGTTCAAAACTACTAAAATTTAAAGATTTAATTCAATATATACAGCAATATTTATGTATAAAGTACATAAGAATGTATTTTCAAATAAATTACTAATCTTATTTTTTTTAAACAGATAACACAACTTCACAAACTTAATTTAAGGTATACATATTTTGAAACAATATTAAAATATTTATTTCTGTTATGGGTGTAAAAGAGTGGAACATGTTGAGTGAGAACCTTAAGCAGAGTGCAATATTGCTAAATGTAAAGATCAGCATAAAAAATGATACTAATAGATTATATGGAGTAGGAAGAAAATTCTTGATTGGTGTTGCATGTGATTTGACTGTTGTGTAAAATGGGAAGGATTATATAAACTAGTAGATCTTCTTTCCCTTCCCATTGAACATGTTCTTTATATTTAAAATTGAATTATGTATATTACAAATTGTTTATCGTTTAACATGTTCAATAAATCTGAAAGTCCATTGTATATTTAGTGCATTTTTCTTCTTGGGTTGGTGGTACAGACACTATTTACATTTTTTTCTACTGATGACCTAAGAGACTGACAAGACTGAAGATTGATACTGTTCATATTTGTACTAAAAACGTTTTGAATTTCTTAAATATTTATTTTACTTCACTGAGAGAAATGGATATTTGAAGTCTTGATCCATGTTTGTGTGCACAAATCTGGGGATTAAAGCAAATTCTGATTTTGGTTTACTTTGTGTTGTCAGTGAAGTTCTACCACGGTAAAAACGGTTTTCTACAAGCAGAAGTGGTAGTAATCGGGCCTATGTGTTGCTAGGGAAACTGTGCTTTGCATTAAAAAATAATCTGTTGAATCACAATTCATCATCTAACAGAGTAGAGGGTGGCTATTATGTTCACATGAAGCCAGGTTGGTTTAGGCAAGGCAAGGAAATGTTATTTATATAGCACACTTTCAACACAAGGCAATTCAAGGTGCTTTACATGATTCAGTGATAATAATACCAAATACATGATTACAGAAGCAGGATTAGAGAAAAACAGAAGCATAGTGGTTTAACAGATAGACACCATCAATCAATAAGAAAAGATGATGTAAGGAACAAATGTATGCAATATAGATTAAAAACAGATAAAACACAATTTTATGCAATATAAATTAAAAACAGATAAAACACAATTTTATGCGATATAGATTAAAATCAGATAAAACACAATAGGTTAAAAAGGACATTAAAAAATTAAAAAAAGAATTAAACTTAAACCACGAGAATCAAATAGTGATCATAAAGCGCAATTTAGTGCTCAAAGGCAGCTCTGGATTGTAGAGTTTTAAGCTTTGATTTAAAAGAGCCTAACGATTCAGCATTTTTGCATTCTTCTGGAAGTTTGTTCCAGATTTGTGGAGCATAGAAGCTGAAAGCTGCCTATCCTTGTTAAGTTCTAATTCTAGGAATGTTAAGTAAGCTCGAGTTGGAGGACCTGAGTGGTCTGCTGGGTTGGTATAGTGACAACATATCTACAACATACTTTGGTGCTAAACCTTTCAGTGATTTATAAACTATTAGGAGTATTTTAAAGTCTATTATTTGAGCTACAGGGAGCCAGTGTAAGGACTTAAGAACTGGGGTGATGTGTTCTACTTTCCTAGTTCTAGTGAGAACACGAGCAGCAGCGTTCTGGATCAGCTGCAGCTGTCTGATTGCTTTTTTAGGTAGACCTGTGAGGACGCTGTTGCAGTAATCAAGGCAGCTAGTGATAAATGCATGGATCAGTTTTTCAAGGTCCTTCTGTGACATCAGTCCTTTAATCCTAGAAATGTTCTTCAGATTATAGAAAGCTGACCTTGTTATTGCCTTAATGTGACCTTGGAGGTTCAGGTCTGAGCCCATTATTACACCTAGATTACGAGCCTGATGAGTAGTTTTTATTTGTATTAACTGAAGCTATGTGCTAATTCTGGATCATTTCTCCATAGGTCCAAAAATAATCACCTCTGTTTTATTTCTGTTTAGCTGGAGAAAGTTATGGGACATCCAGTCGTTGATTTGTTTAATGCATTCATTTAAGGTCTGGATAGAATCAAAGTCACCTCGTGACAATGTAAAGTATAGCTGATTGTCGTCTGCATAGTTATGGTATCTAATCTGATTGGCTACTATAATCTTGGTTAGTGGGAACATATAAATATTGAACAGGAGGGGCCCCAGGATGGAGCCCTGGGGGACCCCACATGTGATTTCTGTTTTTTCAGATGAGAAATTTCCAATGGACACAAAGAACTTCCTATTCTTGAGGTAAGACTCAAACCATTGAAGTGCTGTACCAGTGAGTCAGATCCAGCTCTCCTGTCATTGTAGTAATATTTTATGATCAACAGTGTCAAACGCTGCACTGAGGTCCAACAGAACCAGAACTGTGGTTCTGCCACTGTCTGTATTTATGTGTGTCATAAAACTTACGAGGGGCAGTCTCAGTGCTGTGATGGGCACGGTAACCAGATTGAAAATTATCTAAGGAGTTGTTCATTGTCAGGAATGTAGTTAACTGTTGAGATACAGCTTTTTCAATAATCTTACTGATGAATGGGAGATTAGAGATTGGTCTATAATTCTGCATCAATGTATTATATAGGTTGTTCTTCTTTAATAGGGGTTTGATAACTGCTTTTTTGAGGGCCTGGGGGAAGACACCTGACTGGAGGGATGCGTTAACTATTTGCATCAGATCTGACTTAATGAGAGGGAGAACTTTCTTTAAAAAAGCTGTGGGTAAGATATCGAGGCAGCAAGAGGAGGAGTTTAGCTGTTTAATAATTTCATAAAGATCTGATTGATTTAGTTTCTTGAAGTTTGACATTTTTCCTGCGTTATTTTTACATGGGAATGAAAATGTTGGTGGGTTGGTTGCTGCTTTACAGATTGATCTTCTAATTTCTAGAATCTTTTCAGTGAAGTAGTTGGCAAATTCAGTACAGGCCCTAGTGGAGTGTAGCTCAGGAGCTGCTGTCACTGGATGATTGGTTAGTCTTTCAACTGTTGTTAATAGATTCTGAGTGTTACTATTGTCTCTGTTAATGATTTCAGAGAAGAATGTTTCTCTTGCCGTTTTCAAGGTTAAGTTATATTTGTTCAGCTTGTTTTTGTAGATCTCGTAGTGAACCTGGAGTTGAGTTTCCCTCCATTTTCTTTTGGCCTTACGGCACTCCCTTTTTTCGTACCAGAGGATTGTTGGTCCATGGAGACTTGTTTCTACCTGAGACAACTTTAACTTTACTTTGAGCAATGGTATCGATGATGTCTGAGGCTTTAGAGAAAAAGTTATCTACCAGCTTGTTAACAAAGTGTTTGTTGGGGGGTGGGGGTAGTGCGTGTTGGGGGGGTGAGGTAGAGCAGTAAATTTGTTTAAACATTTCAGCTGAACTGTCAACAAGGGAGCGTTTTTTTACTATGGTCTTATTTTGTTAAAATAGTTTAGCCGGGATCATGCTTTCAAAGAAGATGCAGAAATGGTCAGATAATGCAACATCCAATAAGGAGAGGTTAGAGATTTTCAGTCCTTGGCTAATGATTAAGTCCAAAGTGTGACTTTGTTTGTTTGTTGGCTCTTTGACATGCTGGGTTAGACCAAAGTTATGGAGAGTATCACTCAGTGCTTTATTCCGTCTATCCTGGGGGTTGTTAGTATGAATGTTCAGGTCTCCCACAATAATTAATTGGTCATATTCAATACATATTACAGAAAGAAGGTCATTGAGGTCATTAATGAAGTTTTAGCTAGCTTTGGGGGGTCTGTACATATCTATGACTAAGACCTTGTTCGGCTCTTGTATCGCTGTAGCAAGGTATTCGAAGGAGTGAAATGTGCCCCCCAGAGATATCTTTTTAAAGTTCAGTGTTTTTTTTTTAAATTGTGCCAGTCCCCCCCCCCCCCCCCTTTCCTGCTTTCAGTTAGAAAGGTATAATTTGGAGTGGCTTTGACATTGAGGATCTTTCATTATTTGCATATAACCAAGTTTCAGATAAAAACAGAGCCTGTAAATAATGAGTAGTAATAAAGTCATTGATTAGAAAAGACTTATTTGATAGTGACCGAATATGAGTAATGCTAATTTAAGAGATTCACTGGTAGTTTTTAAATTATTCTGACAGGTGATATTTATGAGATTTGACTTAATGCGGAGAAAATTCCTGGATTTGTAAGTTCTTCTACTTATAATCACAGGAATGCTATTTTCTCGGTAGCCAGACACGTTCTGGTTGAGATCTGGCTGCAGAGGACATCAAACGTCGGAGATAAGAGAATCATCATGTCCAATAGACCTGAGTGAGATTCTTGGAGTTAGTCGAGTTCCTTTAATAATTTGTTCCTGTAATTTTTTTGCAGAATTCTATCGGTGAGCCGAGTTTTGCTGAGTCATTGTCGTTGTCAGAGGTCTGGGAGAGGCTGGACGCCCCGTCTAATGGTCTGTTATTCTCGCTTATTATCCCTAAGATTTCACTTTGGCTTAGGCTGATGTCATAAGAGCCAGCATGTATGATCTGTGTGTGTATTTCAAGGTGAAGTGCAAGAATAGAGGGAATTTTCCCCATAATTTCTCTTACAGTGTACTTTGGAAAAGAGTGGATGCTTGTGTCATGGCTACAGAAGTTTTCAATCCCATTTATGGAGCCACCATGAATAATCAGAACCTTAGCTTTGTTTCTTTTTACTTTGTTTCCATCCATAGCGGTATTCCTCGATTTCTCCTGCTGGCCTTGAATGGTGGCAGGGGCTGTGTCGTGCAGGGAGTCTAAGGCTGTAAATCTGTTCTTTAGGGGGACTCCAGGGGGGGAGAATGATGCCAGGAGGTTCCTCCTCTGCTTTTTCATTCTCCTAGGAACAGGCGTTGAGGTATTTCCAGAGTTTTGTTTTAGAGGCGGCCAGTTCTCCTCGAAATTAGAGTTTGGCGTTCTGCCCGTTCCACGCCTCGGTGAGGGAATAGTGCTTGTCGGCGCTTTCTGATTGAGGCTGGACCGAAGCACGGGGTTGTCGGACTTCTGTTGTTGTTCCTTTGTTGGAATAGTCGTCTCATTGTTATATCCAGCATTGATTTCATGATTAATTTCCAAACGGCATAGTTTTTCTTCCATAATCTGGAGCTGTTCCTCCAGGGCGTTCTGTCTTTGGAGTACCTTATCAAAGTTTTCGGCTGAGCAGTGTGCCATGTTATTAATCACAGTCTTTCAAAGGTCTCCAGAAAAGGTGATCCGGTTTAGCAGGTAGCTGGGCACAAGTCCTCAGCTGAGTAAAACGCCATGATGTTGATCCACAGTCTTAAAAAGGGCCTTTGGAAGCAATCCACCAGAAAAAGCCTACTCTAATAGTGTACTTCGAGAGTCTTGGCACACACATTAAGAGGAAAACTGCAGAAAACTAAAAAGAACAGGGTCTAACCTTAATTTTAAAGGACAGAATAAGGCAAAATTCAGCCAGATCCTCCTCCGTCAGCAGAAATATGCTGACAGCTGATATTTAGACAGCTCTCCTCAACGTAAATGACAATTTTAAAATATGGCTTCATGTTTGCACTTAGGTCATCTTTACCTCAGGGTGTGATGATCATAAATATTTAATGGTGACAAAGCAAATCTTTCTTCCCCATATTCCCTTCATCTTTGAACCATGCAGGATAAATGCTAAGATGAAATCCTTTAAACAGGTCTTTTTTCTCATTTGTTTCGACATTCAACCAGTTTTCCTGATCACAATTAAACCTGTTCCAGAGGGATGCCTTCTGGTGTCGTAAATCAGAACCTCCAGAGCCCCTCTGGCTCACTTGCATAAGCTCTGAATGAGGCTGGGGCTGCGTTCACTGTCCTAGTACCCTTCGTATAATCCAGCAAGACTAAGATAGGACATCTGGACCCTAGAGATATGATTAATGACTGAAAAAAGGAGTATTATGTCAGAAGATTCATGCAGGGAAACTAGGCTACTTTGGTCGTTACAGGATGAAAACACTAACGAAGGAATCCACACATCCAATACTGGCTTTAACTTTTATTTTGTCTTGACATAAAGGTATTTAATAATCACAAAAAACACTAGTAGACTGAATCATTACTACATATACACTGCTGTTAAAAGGAAAAAAAATATGTACAAGTGTCAAGTTGATGTAGCCTCCAAGGGTCTGTTGGTGTTCTTTAGGAAACCTCACACCTGTTCCCCGAGATCCAAAATCCGAAACTTGTCCAGATTATAGAAGCAGGCCTTGACGACTCGACCTCCGAAATAACGGCCATTTAGATCCACAACGGCTGCAGAGGAAGAGGAGATTAAAGGTCAGACTGGGTCTTTACTATTCTTTAACAACACGTTATTACAGGGCCTTGGAAAAAGTATTCACACCCACTTACATTTCTTCACATTTTAACATATTACAACAACAAACATCGGCCATTACGATTTTATGAAACACAAAACACAATGTAATGCATAAATGGAAAGGAGATGGAGAATGCATTCTTTAAAATAGCAGCATCTAGCAGTTTTTACCCAAAATGCTTAAAAAAAAACATGAGCATGCTAACAGGAGTTTTAATGAAAAAATCAGTGAGAAAGATGCATCTGAAGTAAACTGTTCAGGTTTTCAACAGCAGATAATGTTAGATTGTGGACATAAGACTTGTAGGCAATAATTTTCTTAGAGGACATTAGACCCTTGTTGATGTAAAAACACTATTTTTGTCCATTATGCCTCTGGTCTGTCAATAACATGAAGCTTAGAACAGTGAGTTGGACATTATTTTTCATTTCTGAGTAAGGCTAGGTTATTAATCGAATTTTTAATCGAATTGCGATCTCAAAAAGTTTGATTGTGATAATGGCATGGTGCGTTTTAATCGCTATGCCAACTGACACTGAGCACAGAAGAGAACACGACCAGGACATTGTGGAGAGAAGTGGCAATGTGAGCTCAGAAAGGACAGCAGCCAGACTACAACAACCTGTAGAATCTGCTGACAGACCGTTTCAACAAAGCTAGGTAATACAACCAATCTAATTAATCACAATGAGACACATGCAGTTTTAAAGTGATGTTAGCAACACAACAGTAGCAGGACACACGCTCTATATGGGAAATCAATAGTAAAGGCCATATTTAGTTGTTTTTATAATTATTGTTCAGATAAAACAAAAAATCTAATTGAAAATAGAGATTGTTCATCATACTGAAAAGAAATGCTATTAATGTTTCCTTGATTGGCATACATTGTCAGAATCTCAATAATGGCATTAATCTTATCTTCCAATGACGTATAATGTGTACATAGCAATTGTCAAGAAGAAAAACCGAATCAATATTGGAGTGTTCACTAATAATGTAATTTTTTTCATACCACACATTTTAGAGTTTCGAAGAAAAACAATAATTTTCCTGTCACTTCCAATTCTGCTCTACTTTAGAGGAGGTGTACATAAAATCCAACTAAAATCCTATGAAGCTTGTGAGGGTGTGGATTCACAATACAGTCCTGGGATCTAAAAGCACATCAACAACCAAAGCTAAAAGAAATTACAGAACAATTAAAAACAGCTTGTCACCATTTAACCTATTCAATGAAACCAGTGAAAATGGGACTGCAGTGTTCGTTCCCGGAATAAATTACATCTTCTTTTTTTTTTTTTTTTTTTAAACACACACACACAAGCTGTCCTGGAGAGAAGGTGACACTCTTTTCATAGGCAGCAGCCCCACTGTTCACTCTGACGGTGCTAGCCTTTTTCAGTATTATTTCTAAGAGTTTCCACCCAGAGATGTGTTTCATTTATTTTCTTAGAAAGACACACACAGCAGCATCTCCTGGTCCTCATGGCGACTGGCTTACAGCTGCAGTGTGAAGGAACCAGACGTACACTAAGACTTCCTGTGACACAGCAGCCTGTGTTTAGCTATCAATGTTGTCACATCCTGACTTGCTGTGAAGCCGTTAAGCAAAACATAATGAAGCATAAATTTACTGACTATGATGATCTGATTTCTTTTAAGAGACGGAATAAGTGCTGACCTTCACGTATGACTCCTCAGGGATAAATACAAAATAAATATAACAAGAATTGACGGATGTGAAAATTTGGGCCGATATCTGGTGTCATTATGGCTCTTATGGCCGATCACTGATATTTCCTGTTATGCATATTTCTCTACCCTTTTAATACAATCTTAAAAAGTAATCATATCACCTACATTGCTTCAGTTAAACGACCCATAATCTTGTTCACATGATCAAATACATCATGGCTAAGCCCCTCCCCCTCTTAAAAGACAAATAGGGAGTCCTAAAGCCTAGTTTATAATTCTCCGTCAGTTTTCACCCAGACGTAGACGTATTGATGGAGACATTTTTCGCTATAGTTCTCCGTTGGTGTTTTCGGTGTTGCAAAAACAATTCACTACCAGGACAGTAGGGGGTGCTGACTTTTCATGGCGGGTCTGCCTACTATTGTAGTGTCATTTCTGGTAGACTAGAGTTTATTTTCTTCAGCTTGTGAAAACATTCCCCCATTAAGGAACAATGGACGACAGAAAGTGATTAAGCTGGAAAGCTTTTTACTAGAAGTGCAGCTCATAGAATACTTTAAAAATGCATTTTAACAAACACAGCTGCCTCCTCTGTTGTTTTCCTACTCCCCCTTGTGTTAAAAATCACCAAAAGACCAGATTAGATAATTTATCCTTTCAATAAAAAGCATGTAGTGCCCAAACGCTGCACTGAGTACTGGTTGCATCATCTATAGATCACCGTTCTAGTGAAACGATCTCCGGCTGTTGCTGAACTGACCAATCACAGGCATACGCTCTCCATGGAGGGATAGTTAGATAATTAGGCTCTACTCTGTCCGTCCTTGCATAGGTGACGGAGAGACCTTGTGTCAACGGATAATGGCGCTGTGTCCATCAGTTTCAATGCAGCGAGAAGTATAAACTTGGCTTAAGTCACGCCCTTCAATATTCTGTCCCCTACTGTACGAAAAATTTATGACAATGTCACCTTCATTAAATGATAATGAAGCGCTACAAGTAATTTTATGATCCCATTTTGAACATGCTGTGGATTGAAAATATGAGGTCCGTGAATTTTTAAGACACACTTTGATGCAAAGAAAGCACTACATTTCGACAGGCAGCAATAATAAGTTTAAATTTTGTGTGAACTTTAATGAACTTCATATCCTTCATCCAGGATGAAAAAGGGAGCATTAAACGTGGAGAAAAACAATATAAATATGGCTATGTGGAAAGTGGCAGCTATGCTGGGGGAGAAACAGTCGGTGGAGTGAGAGCTTGTATGCCGGAAGAGCTCTACAAGGTCTTAGTGAGGATTTCAAGAGCTAACCAGTGCTAGCTACATTACATATGTGACTTCTGATTTGTAGTCACTTTAATTACCAATTTTTACAAGCATCTACATGACAACTCATGACAAACAGTCAAAATGGACATTATTTCTCATTTAAATTAAGGTAAAAAGCAAATGTGAGAGTCAGGGTGTAAGGCAAACCAGAAGAGAAATAAACTTGAGCCCCTTTTCCACTAGGGCCGGTACGGGTCGCTTTGGAATGTTTCTGCCGTGTTTCCATTACCTGCGTCCGGTCTGAACCGACCCCTTTTTTTAGACTACCTCTGCCTTGGCCCGAAGCGTGCCAAAGCGACCCAACCCGCCCACCTATCCTATCTAGCAGCGGTAGCTAATTGGCCTGAAGTTGTTTGTTTGAAGTGATGTCTCAGAATGTAATAACAATAACGGCACCAAAATCAGAAATGTTCTCCATAAAATTGGAAATATTCAAAGTGTCAAAGAAGGTTTTATTTTCTTTGCTTTAAGTAGCTCCATTAAAAAGAGGTTAAAAAAACAACAACAAAAATGAGTGCTTTATAAACAGTTTTATAGCGTTAAGAGAGGGTTTTGGTTTAGAATTTACAGTGATATGCGCTACAGCCTGTAGCAGGGGAGAAAATCGCTTGATATGGGCTGCAGCTTCGGCATCTACGATATCCGAAAACTGTGTGATTTTTATCAGGTCGGCAAAGGGAATGGAGCTATAATTGGGGCTGGTATCGCCTTCCACACACAGGTTGGAGCAGCAAAGTCGTTGTGTGAAAGAACAAACAAACCACAGTGAGCCTGCAGTGAGGGGAGGAAGAAGGCTGCTAGGCTGTGGAGGTCTCAGCGGTTATCAGAGAGATGGATCGGGTGCAAAGCAGCGGATTCAGAGTCTCAACAGACTGGATGATCACTGGTTAGATCAGTACTGGTGTGACAAACATAGATTAGGAGCTGGAGGCATGAACGGACCGATGTCTGAGAGATGTGCGGTGAGTCAAATGTCTTTTTAATTCGAGAGGATCTGTGTTTGTGACTGCTTTTTGCTGGAGCCTTTGTTGAGCTAAGACTGCCCATGTCCTCGCCAACTACTGTTCTTCTGAGATGGTAATGGAAACACAACCTACCTGTTCTAGACCGTACCGTTGTGTACCATTCGGGTCTAAAGCGACCCTAGTAGAAAAGGGGCATTATGATTCCATTAACTTTCTTTCTATTCCGGACAGGGGACCCAGGAGCCAACAGGAAAGTGCGGAGACTCTCCATGGCAACAAGTTGGTTTTAAATATCGGCCCAGTTATACTTAGGCCGCTGGCGGTGCATGCCTAATAACAACTAAGCAGAATATTAGATTTTCTTGTTGCTCTAACTTCTGAGCCGTCCAATCAGACGGCTCCAACTGGAAGAAACACATCAGTGTCGATTTGTAGAATGGCTTGTATGCAGTCTAGAAAAGCAGCAACACTATGCAACTCGGTATAATCAATCCACCAAAAATAAAATCAGACTGATAATCCAACAGATGACATTATTGGCTATAAACTGGGCAGAGATGCCTTGGACTGAAGGATATGCACAATGCCCAGCACCTATTATGGGGACATATAGCATCAGTTTCTTCCTACACGGATATTAGAAAGGTTCTATTTTGGTCTCAAATAGACTAGCTTTTTCCAAATGTGTGCAGATGAGAGATGTAATGAATTAATGCCAATTAAAAATACAGATACACAGATAACATGGATAAACAACAGAAGAGAAGATTTAACTTTCCCTCAGTGTAGTGCGTTCTTTGAGAGCGTGACCCGCTTTCTCCGGGCTGTGATGTAAGCGCGGTTGTGAGGGCCCCGTCGGGAGGCGGCTGGGTTGCTGGGCCGCAGATGATATAACACCGTAGGGAGCTGAGTCTCAACTTGATTCTGATCTGGGCCAACCCATTTAGAATGGGACACACTTTCGCTTGCATTATTGGAGCGGTTACACAATCTCCGCTTAAATAAGAAATAGTAAAAAGGAACACAGATGGGACGACAGGTAAACACGGACCTTTGATGGCTGACTCCACCCGCTCAAACTCCAGGAATATCCTGACAGCTTCATCATCAGAAACTTCAGCGATCTGGGGATGAAAATATAATTGTTTATTACCCTTTTCATCACATTGGAAAAATTCAAATGAGCCTTATTGTCCGCACCTCAAAAATGACACATTTGACCACTTTCCCGTATTTCTCGCACTCTTCTTTCGTCTCCCCCTCCAGGTCTTCGTCCACTTCTCCTCGACCCACCATGTTCTGCAAAACAAAACGGATCTTAGGTTCCTGGTTGGTTTAGAACACATCTGCCATTTGAAATACCCTTAATTTTTCTTAAAGAATATATTGTGAAGAAAAAAAAAAGCCAGGATGACACACGTACCCTCAACAGAACTACTTTTGTCGGGTTTTTCAGGATTTCTGTCAGCGGATTGGCGTCAGACTTCTTGGAAGCGTCCGCTGATTGGAAACACAACAAAACAACATTTATGGACCTGATAAAGATATTTACTCAAGACTTGTGATGGATGAAACTATTCAGCCCATGTTCAGTGATTGCAGAGTTGACATTAGGTGTACTTTTTCCAACGTTGGAGCTGGTTTTATTGTCCTGCAGCACGGCTGAGGAATGACTCTAAATGGGTCACTCAGGTATGCTGCTGTTGGTATTCCAGGAAAATTGTCAAAGCAGGAAAGGGACAAAAGCCTAACTAAAACATTAAACAGCAGAAAAACTAACAGAGCTGAAGATTGGATCTATCGGGGGAAGGCAAAAGTTCATGCAGCTTCCCAACATTTCTCCGGTTTCAGGTTCATCTGTCGTCTCATGTAGAGGCCACCTAAGAGTTTGGTTTTCATCGCTTTACATGCACAGGTAACGGCCTCAGGAGGACATTCATATAAAAAGGAAATGTTAAAAAAAAGACGTCAAGCTAAAAAAATCCAGTCCTTTCATAAATGAACATATGACCGGTCACCGTGACACTTTAGTGTGGGAGTTAGACTTAAAGGTAGCCATTTTCAGCTAAAGTTAATTGTTTAGACATAAAGTCAGAGGGAAGCTATTTAAAACAGTTGCTACGAAACTAACAAAAAAAAGTTGCTACAAAAAAATTCAGTTTGTCCTGTTTTGCTGAGTCATTTACCTTAGAACGACAGTCTGAACCCATCTAGGAGACATTGTCTACTACTGGTGGAGGACTGAATTCACCTGTAATGCCTTGTTTCCGTTAAAAGTACGGTAGAGTGGTTCGGCACGCTATTTTGTCAGTTTCTATTGTAAAAGTGGCCCATTGAAGCGACTCGTACCCTACCCTATCTCAGCCCCTTTTACTTTTATTTCCATAGGACAATGAATAGTACAGTACGGTCAGGGCGGTGCTAATGGCGTCCCCATCTGCCCCTTGAGATCTCTCCTGAATACACCTTAAAATAGCAAACCAAACCACACAGTCCCATGTCGTTTTGCTCAGTAGAAACAAAGCAAATGACTCCAGTCGATACCAGAAGCGCTTTGAAAGTCTTTTAAGTTGAGGTAAATCAATAGACACAGAGACTACAGTTTAACAATTACTAATGCTAAGTGCACTAATAGAAAAAGCTAAAGACACCATTGTTTTTTGGGTGTTTTACGATGAATGTTCTCTCTCATACACACACACACTGTGACGTCGCCCCCACGCTTCATGAAAGTAATGGCTGCTGAAAGATTTTTAGATGTTTTTAGACATTTAGTTATTTAGGAGAACTTAAAATCAGATAATTTTGGCATTGCTGGGTCTAACTTTCACAAAACCAGTAATCAGAAACTGCCACCAAAGTTTTGATCTCTATAGGAGATTTGCATAAAAAGATTGAGAAACATCAGTTTGAGTGGCATACATAACAAAGCTGCGTAGGCCTTGCAGTTGAGATGAAGTGTTCTTCGAAAAGAATATGAGAAAGAGGCAGTAACTGTGATATTCAGTTGGCAAAACTTTGTAATGAGCTGAAAGAAAACCTCCGATAACTCTGAAGTTTAAGTCAACAATGAAGAAAAAGAAAAGGTATTAATCCAGAATGAATGCTTGGATGATTGGTCTTATGTTCATTGTGACTATACTATTATTTTCCATTTTTGTCCTCGATTTCCAGTTGCTTTAACTCGGCAATTGCAACTTTTTAACCATGTATCTGGGAGACCTATTAATAGTGTGTTACTGGATTTGACATTTAGCGATTTTCAATCACCTTGACAAAAAAATAATTAGAATTTAAACATTTGTAAAGGCTTGACATTTAAAACTAGGGCACACAATGTTAAGAAAAGCATGTGGTTTTAATGTCCATAAAAGTCAGTTTAGCTTGTATGACTACATTGTAGATTCTAAATTAAGGGCATCAAAACTATAAATGAACACATGATGTATGGAATTACTGTATGTACTTAAACAAAAAGGGTGAAATAACTGAATACATGTTATATTATAGATTCCTCAAAGTAGCCACCCTTTGCTCTGATTACTGCTTTGCATTCTCTTGAGCTTCCAGTCACCCAAAATGGTTTTCCAACAGCCTTGAAGGAGTTCCCAGAGATGCTTAGTACTTGTTGGACCTTTTGCCTTCACTCTGCGGTTCAGCTCACCCCAAATCATCTCCATTGGGTTTAGGTCAGCTGACTTTGGAGGCCAGGTTATTTCACACTTTTTGGTAAAAGTACAACATAATTCTATGTGTTCATTCATAGTTTGATGCCTTCAGTGAGAATCTACAAAGTAAATAGTCATGAAAAATAAAGGAAACGCACTGGATGAGAAAGTGTGTCCAAACTTTTGGTCTGTACTGTATATTCAAGGTTTACAGAGCAGTCCCTGCAAAATTTTTAGGTAAAATATAGAAGAGACTAACGGATTAGTGCGTGTCTGACAGGGCGGGCGGTGTAGCATCACCATGGTGATGTCCGTCAGCCATCACGTCCATCGACACAACCCTATTATGAATGCGAGAAACTTTTACCCACGTGTATAAAGTGTGAAAGTATATTATATTTGATCGTTTTTTATGTCCTTTTATCATGTTGTTTGGAAGCTCAACCAGGGAAAGTAGCTGAACATTAGCATTAGCTATGTACTCTAAAGCATCACATCAGTTGCAACTTGTTCTGCACTATTTTGGATTGCAATGTCCCCATTAAAAAAACACATAAATGAACCAATATTTATAAATATATAAATAATACATAAATAAACAGTAGACAAACATTGCTTGCCATTATACAGAAATGTATGGGTTATGGTATTTTCTGTGTTTTTGTTATAAGTTTTTATTTTATTTTTTAGAAGTGGTGGTACTGAGTATCTTTGCGTACCGGTGATCCACTTAAAGAATTGTTAAACGGCGGCTCGTTTACTCTATCCGTCTCAATGGCGACGTTTACCTCCAGACTGAACGCAGCAGTGGGGTTGCGCTGAGATTCATGTTGGGAGGTGTAGCAAAGTGAAGCAACACGAGACAGACGTAGGGATGGGAGGGCAGAAAACTTATTTTATCTAATATGGAAAAATGTTTTTTTAAACTCAAAAACTATCCAGTCCTAAAATGTACCTATTATTTGATCAGTTCCAGTGTTTATGAAGGGCTCACACACAGCTGCTGTGGAATGCTAGTGCCATCAGCATCCAATAAAAATTGCCTGCAGTTTCACAATCTGGCATAAAATGATCTTAAAAAGGTGAAACCACCTGTAGCTCAGAGTGGAGGGACAAAGAAAACATGCAATACAAGTTAGAGGTGTAAGTATGTGGTTAGCAAACTAGAATCACTGAAAGATAGGGGAAAAAACGATGATGAAAATATGCATCCCTAAAACACTATTTACATCAGTCATTAACACTTACCACCAAGATTTTATTATAGAAGTCGGAGAGCTAACACACACACACACACACGCAGACAGGGTGTTCTGCACAGAATTGTAGGAAAACAGGAGAGGGTGCCAACCTGCAGAACCTCCACTTGAAGCATCAGCAGCTCCGGACTGGCTCGACCCAGCTGCTCAGTCGCACCAACACAAACACACATAATAAAACACAGAGTCACTGTTAAACATCCACCTGGTGAAGAACACACAGCGTCTCTCTCGCTGGAATTGCTAAAATGTGTAAGCTAGCATGAAGAATGACCTACGTTTTTCTGCAGCGTCCCCAACGATGATCTTCCCACCCCGCTTGCTGGTCTTCTCTACAGACAGCGCCGTGCTCAGGCCTTGCTCATGCTTACCCAACCCCTGGCCTTCCTTGAAGCCGTACTTCTGCATAATCTTATGGGCCACCGTCCCCCTGTTGGAGCAACGTTCAACAGCTTCTTATTCTGCCACAAACAGCTGTAAGGGAGAGGCTGATGGAGACGGGTGGAGGACTCACCCCATGTTGGCTAAGAAGGAGCTGGTTGGTGCGGGTGGGGATCGGGGCCGGTCCGAGTCCTCGTACATCGGCGGAGGGATGGCCGCCTTGGCACCTCTGGCAGGGCGACCCTCGTCTTCGTAGGAGTATGGAGTGGGACCTGGAGACCAAAAGTAGGACAATGACTGCTGGGGGAAGGAGCAAGTGGACCGGGCATCTGTTGGATCAAAGCGGGGCGCTCCAGTCCAGCTGAGTCACAACAACGCTTCACTAACAGACCTCTGGCGGACATGATGGCATGCTGAACAGGTCATCCAACGCTTTGGATGGGCTGTGTTGGAGCAGCTAAAACCTGCAGGGATGTAGCAGCGGAGGACTGAAGCTGGACACAATAGGAACAATACCGCCCTCTGCTGGAACACTAGATACATTTCAACTGCTTTAATCCCCAAGTCTCCTCGCAGCATTTTAAATGATTCACTATCATCGTTTCAATTCCCACACATTAATTTCCTGCATCAAACGCCACCTGGTGATAGTGCTTTACCAGATGTTTAGACACTGGTGACTCCTGCACAGCGTTCTTTTAATTTCCATGAATCATCTTTATAGTATGAATTTATGGCAAATCCTTCTACAGTCAATAGTCGAGCTTTAAATATGGAAAGAAAGAAAGAAAGAAAGAATTGATCCAAGGATAGTAGGAAGAAGGGACACGAGGAACATAAATGCATGAGAATGGAGGAATGCATGGAAAGATAACAGCAGATGAAAAGAAACAAATGAAGGTGAAACAGAAGGAAAGTAAGACACAGAGGGGGATGGGTAGGACATAAGAAAGGACACAGGAAAGAAGCAGAAAGAACAGATAAAGGACACAGGAAGAACAAATATTTAGACAAATGGTCATAAAGAGTGGAAACACAAAGACTGTTTCACACTTTTATTCTCTTCACTAATCCAGGCCTGGATAAAAACTGAAATGATACTTTCCAGACTCTTCCAGGCTTCACAGGAACACTGAACTTCCCAATCCCAAACTCCAATGTGTTGTGTTGGGATTTTATGTTACAGAGCAGCGGAAGGACGACACGATTTGGTGAAGTGGAGGGAAATTAAAACAAAAGGGGGGTAAATAGTTTTACAAGAAATTGTACTGTTTTGGTCGATATTCCACCTGATGAGTCGTCACATTTACCCTCTCTGTCCACGAGAGATGAAGGTGGGGCGATAGCTGCTCCGCCCATACCTGAAACAGAGCAAACACACAAACAGTTAGTTCACGCTCTCCAGCCAACATATGAAGGACGACATCATTAAAGTGTGACTTCAAGCTTCACTGTCTGGGTTGTAGTGACACCTAGAGGCTCAATAATTATATATTTACTTTAATTATATATTATAATAATTAAAGTAAACGACAATCCAAAAATCAGCACACTTTATACTCCCCAAAACTCTAAAAAGGAATTTGCTTCTCGGTTATCTCAAGAATACAATCTTTTTTGCGTGTACACATTTTTCAACCAAATGTTTTCCTTCCACTCAACTATAGTATGCACTTTTTTTAACTTCTGAAATGACCCCATGTTGCTTACCTCACCTGTTGCTGGTGTCAGCAATAATATCATCATACCATCAAACCTCTGTAACTGAAAACAGACTTTAATCTTCTTATAATATTCTAATTTTTGAGTAACTGAACTTTTAGGTTTTTTAATTAAAAATAAGGCATAATAATGAAAATTAGCAACAAACACTTGAAAAATATACCCCCCTTTGTGTAATGAATCTATAAATGAGTTGATTTGACCCTTACGAGCACCTGTAGATACAGTGTACAGGTGTTAAAGCTGTTCTCAGAGTACTGATACATATTTCTGATTCATCTTCATAAATGGGAGGTGTATTTTTAACGACCTTCGTGGTGAGTAGCACTCACTTCGTTTCCTCCACTCTTTTTCGTACTCCTCCTCCTCATCTGAGTCTTCCTCTGTTGCCGGGAAACGAGAGAAGCCACTCGGGGCGCCGCCTTCGTGTCTCTCTTTCCTCCTCCTGAAACACAGCAGGTTTAGGTGATTGTTAGGGGTGGGTGGTATGGCAAAATTTTCATATCACAGTATTTTTTTAAAACATCTGTATTACGGTATTTAACGGTATTCCTTTTCCACACAAGACCGTTCATATCCACATTATCTTATAAGAATGAAGAATATAAAATGTGCTTTAAATAGCCCATTTTACTGCCATATTGGCTGAATCATGTTTTCTTCCAGACACAGTTGAATATGAAAATAATTCAAATGATTATGATTCTAGTAGACATACTATTATACTTTCAGCCTTAGCTGAAAGTATAATTTTTTTAAATCTCACGTTGGGGCAAGCAACAAATTGCATCTTCTAATTGCTTTGCATGTAGTACTGAAGAACCCCGTTAGGGGGCAGAGTATAGACTCAGATCGGATTTTGCCAAAGAAGAATTAAAATAAACATGGCGACCATACGTGATTATTAGCTGGTTAATATTCAGATAACAGAAAAAAAACGGCTGAAGTATCGTAGATGGTATGTAAAACATTTACCGCCGTTGACCGCGTTTATCCAACAGACGGTCAAATAGCGCTCAACACTTCCCCCTAGTGGTTACTCCCAATAGCATTTGTAAGAGATATGCTGTTCGGTTCTCGTCTGACATTTTAAACCTGATAAACTTTTTAAACTATAGACGAGGCTCCTCTTTTTTGGAATGACTTCAACAGAATAGTGTGCTTGGCTCCTTCCAACAGCTGCTCTTAGTTAAAAACTTTATTTTTTTACACTGTGTTGAAGAGCAGTGAAATCGGTCCTGGCTGTAACACTTCCCCTCATTAAACGTTCTAAAAGTTGTCCGAGCTATTCACCCCCATAGGGGTATATTAAAAATTCATATCATAACGAAAATAAACGCCGGTATACCGCTCAGGCTTAGTGATTGTGTTTTCAAACTTTTAGAATAGATTTCCACGTGCGTAACGTAGAAAGAAAAGAGGAAGCTTGTTCACTTCTCTCGCTCTTCGATCTCTTTCTGCCGCTCCAGCTCCCTCTTCCGCTGCATCTCTTCTCTGTGACGCTTCACCACCTTCTCGTAGTCGTTGGGGAACATGGGGTCGTACTCGTCTGCCAGCGGGATCAGCACGTCGCCGGAGGAGAAGCCGCTGGGAACCGGATCCTGAGGGAGGTGCAGCAATGGGACGGATGTGAACGCTTTCAGGGGAACTCGCTATGAAGGCGTTCGGATCAAACAGAAACCAATCCAGAAAGTCTGGCGGAGCGAGTTTGGCGAGGGAGGCTGACCTTGAGTCCGACCGCAGCATGTGGAGGAGTGTCCGTGTTCAGTCGGTCATCGCTGGAGCTTCCTCTCTTCAGATCGACGACAGGCGCTAAAACGGTGGTCTGCTTCATCCGCTGAGTCTACAGACCCACAAAGAGAAGCACAGCGTTTAAACACCAGCTGCCAGCAGCCTTCCTTAGCAGCAAAAGCCTCTGGTCTATACATACATACAGGGTATATGCAGGTAGCTCAGAGTCCATTTCAATAGACCTTATCGTAGTGTACGGATACATTTTCAAACAATTATTGATTAATATTTATTTATTTTGCAACGGCTGAAGCAGGAAACATAGGCAGGAGGTTCCATTAATTCCTTGGTTAGCGTTCAGTGAGTTCTGGTGAACCACTGGGTGCCGAGTAATAAGGAGGATTCTGGCTTTTTTAGGAGAGCCGGTTCTTACAGCTCGGCTCACTGAACAGAATCCGCTTTTTTGGCTCCAAGCAGTTCCTTGCTTTTTTTGTTTCTTATATTAATTTATCATCAAAATAAATGAAAATTATGTGTAGACTTAATTACTAATGTAAAAACATCATTGTATCAAATAGTTCTTATTTATGTGGCTTATCATATTAACCATAGAATAGAGTACTGCAAAAAACAAAAAAACTAATTTTTGCTTTTTCTTTCCTTTATTAATTGATCATTTATGTTACGTGCCAGTCCAGTAATTTCATTGCTACAAGTTGGTTTACAATAATTCTGTTGTTGGATTTGTAGAAATGTTATTTTGGTTCAAAGGTGCAGATAACATAAATTCTTCTTCTTTCTGATCCCTTTTCATTTCTGTCTTTGTCATTTAGCTTTGTGTATTGATTTTAATATGTATAAATGAAAAAGTTTTGAAAAAAAAATACTGAAGTAGAAAAACAAACTGATTGTGTGTAAAATATTTATACATTTTAAACCACTTAGCAAAGATAATGTAGATAACTGCTAAGCCTGATATATTTTATCTTTGCATACTCTACAGGAGCTGGCCAGTAAATTAGAATATCAAAAAGTTGAATTATTTCAGTAATTCCATTCAAAACGTGAAACTTCTATACTGTATACTTTCCTTCCACACAATGATATATTTCAAGTGTTTATTCATTTTCATTTTTATTATTACAACTGACAGCTAATGAAAACACCAAATTCAGTATCTCAGAAAATTAGAATATTCTGAAAAGGCTCAATATAGAAGACACCTGGTGCCACTCTAATCAGCTGATTAACTCAAAACACCTGCAAAGGCCTTTAAAAGGTCCCTCAGTCTTGTTCTGAAGGCTCCACAATCATGGGGAAGACTTCTGACTTAACAGCTGTCCAAAAGACGACCATTGACACCTTGTACAAGGAGGGCAAGACACAAAAGGTGATTGCTAAAGAAGCTGGCTGTTCGCAGAGCTCTGTGTCCAAGCACATTAACAGACAGGCGAAGGGACGGAAAAAATGTGGTAGAAAAAAGTGTACAAGCTCTAGGGATAACCGCACCCTGCAGAGAATTGTGACGACAAACCCATTCAAAAATGTGGGGGAGATCCACAAAGAGTGGACTGCAGCTGGAGTCAGCGCTTCAAGAACCACCACGAAGAGACTCATGAAAGACATGGGATTCAGCTGTCGCATTCCGTGTGTCAAGCCACTCTTGAACAAGAAACAGCGTAAGAAGCGTCTCGCCTGGGCCAAGGACAAAAAGGACTGGACTGCTGCTGAGTGGTCCAAAGTTATGTTTTCTGATGAAAGCAATTTTTGCATTTCCTTTGGAAATCAAGGACCCAGAGTCTGGAGGAAGAGCGGAGAAGCACAGAATCCACGTTGCATGAGGTCCAGTGTAAAGTTTCCACCGTCAGTGATGGTGTGGGGTGCCATGTCATCTGCCGGTGTTGGCCCACTCTGTTTCCTGAGGTCCAAGGTCAATGCAGCCGTCTACCAGGAAGTTTTAGAGCACTTCATGCTTCCTGCTGCTGACCAACTTTATGGGGATGCAGACTTCACTTTTCAACAGGACTTGGCACCTGCACACAGTGCCAAAACCACCAGTACCTGGTTCAAGGACCATGGTATCCCTGTCCTTGATTGGCCAGCAAACTCGCCTGACCTTAACCCCATAGAAAATCTATGGGGTATTGTGAAGCGGAAGATGCAATACGCTAGACCCAACAATGCAGAGGAGCTGAAAACGACTATCAGAGCAACCTGGGCTATCATAACACCTGAGCAGTGCCACAGACTGATCGAGTCCATGCCACGCCGCATTACTGCAGTGATGGAGGCAAAAGGAGCCCCAACTAAGTATTGAGTGCTATACATGCACATTCTTTTCATGTTCAGTCTTTTCAGTTGGCCAACATTTAAAAAAAAACATTTTTTTTCATTGGCCTTTAAAATTTTCTAATTTTTTGAGATACCAAATTTGGAGTTTTCATTAGTTGTCACTTATAAAAATCAAAATTAAAAGAAATAAACATTGGAAATACATTGGTCTGTGTACATTGCATGAATATAATGTACAAGTTTCACGTTTTGAATGGAATTATTGAAATAATTCAACTTTTTGATGATATTCTAATTTACTGGCCAGCACCTGTACACTCTGTCTTTAAATGATCAATGTTACTGAAATGCGTCCAATTTTTGCTGTTACCTTCTCACAGATTTTCTCACCTTTCCAGCACGTTTTGACTGTAGCACTTTTTAAATTCTCTTACACTCACCTATTTCTCTGTTTGCGGTACTAACTGAGTCTGTGCCCTCCACCCCCGCTCTCTACGTGCAGCTTGAATAGAAGAAGAAAAAAAGAAAAGTGCCTCTGCTCTGCTCCAAATCGGACACTTCAAAGAGTCGTTTCTGAGAGCTGCTTTTCTGGCAGCCGACACATCAGCGCTGTGGAGGTGTTCGCCTTGGACAGTGGCGTACTCACAGGTGATAAAGGGGCTCCCAATGTCACACTAGCAGCTTCAGAGCAAAAACTGCCGCCTGGTCGCCGCAGATGTTCACAGCCGAAGTTTTCTAGACATGAGTAAGCAAATTTACACGTCCCCATTTTTGTATGACTGCATCACTTCACTTTGCTATAAATTAATGGAATAATCCAATCAGCAACTGTAGTAATAGTAGGACTGCAGCTATCAATTATTTTTGTAATCGATTGACCTAGCACTTTATCGAATCAATTAATCTGATAATTCTTTTACGTTTTAAAAACCCCAAACCAAATCATTCATTACGAAAATCTGGTGGCTGTAAAATTATCAAGCATTTTCATTTTATCTCTCAAACAAACAGAGATATCCAACTCCAACATTTGGCTCTAAACTAAGCCCATTTACAGTATTTATTTATTTAGTTGACAAAATAATAGTCCATCCACTTTTTTGTGAAAAGTTGTAATGTTTTTGTGAGTTTCTTCTTCGCCAATCACTTATATTGTTTGAAAAGCAAGCAGAGTTAGAGGCTACAGTGTCACATAAACCTTAGTAAAACAAAATGACCTTAAATGTCACTTTAACAGATAAAAACTCTACAATGTGAGCAGCTCAGATTGGGTCTCCACTAGAAGAACATCTCTGCTTTTATTTTGGTGCTACACTCCCAGACCCACCTTGGATCCTTTAGTCCCCCTTTCTTCACCTCCTGGATACGCCCCTGCTCAGCAGCACTGAACATTTAGGAATGATGACTTATTAATCATCAACACTCACAGGAGTCTCTGTGTTGAGAGAGAGTGAAACAGTATTTTTTTCTTACTTTTGCCGAAGTGCAGCATCAAGTCTATGATGAGTCTGTGATGTTGGAGCGTTTTTTTGTCGCAGATAGTGACGTTACGGCCCCTAAAACTCTGTTTTCATCCATCCACACGCAGATACTGAAAACAGAGAGAACGCAGTTCTCCACTTTGGCCAGATTTCTTTTTAAACATTTATTTTTGGTGCCGAACATCTGCGTTTACGTGTGGATGACAGGCCAAACCGTAGAAAAATCTCTCTGTTCTGTGAGATACCCGGCTACGTGTGGACCATAGAATGTAAATACAATAGACAAACCCTCGTTAACGTCACCCATAGGTTTCTGAAGAGCAAAAATGAAGCCAACTGGGCGGTTCCCACCGCCGCCATCTTGTCCTCGTCACTCTCAGAAACTCCAAAAATGGGCAAACGCTCCGAGCCGACGTAGCTACAAGCTAGTCGGGAGCTAGCTGAAGCTAACGTAGGCTGCAGCCGGTTTCAGCTAGAAGACTTTGGTTAAGAGACTTTTGGCCCGATCCCTTTAGACGCAGAAACATCTCGAGTAGAGTAAACATATCCATATAATAAGACCCAAATGGGTCGGATCAATACGGCCTGATATTGTGTTATTTCCATTACCATCAGAGGAGGGTGAGGACTTAGTCGGCTTATCTTAACAACACATCCAGCAAAAAGCAGTCACAAAGTCATAATGAAAACTCAGATCCTCTAAAAAAATAAAAGGCTTTTGAATCACCTCACATCTCAGACATCCATTAATTTATGTCTCCAGCTGTGTTCCTCACACCAGTACTGATCTACAGCGATCATCCAGTCTGTCTAGAGTCCAACTCTGTAGTCTTCCAGCCTGATGTTGCCGTCTCCCGCGGTTTATCGGTCCAGCCGACTTTGCTGCTCTGCTGCTACCCGACTGATCGCCTGCTCCAACTCGCGTGTAGAAAGAGATAAAAGCTCCGACCAGAACAGCATTCCTCTCGGCCACCTGACAGAGACCCCCCAAGCTCGTTAAGCTTTAGCCGGTATGAAGCCTCCCCCCAAAGCAGAAACTTCTTGGATGGTCTGTTACTGTAATGAAAACCACAGCAAGCCATCTTTGCCCAATAATTGCAGATTAACATCCAAAACCGAATAAAAACTGCAGAGGCAACTGATAGTGAAGTTCAGAAACACCAAATGACTGAAGTCTTTACGTTAGTCCCAGGCTGTGAAGAGCTCCGCAAGCAGACTACGGAGCAAGCTATTAGCTACCGTTAGCCCACATTAGCCACCAGCGTTAGCCTAGACGGACCTGTCAATAAAAAGGAAACGCCCCTAATTATTCATAATTTCAAGATTAAATTACAAATAAACGGAGAACTTAGAAAAATTTGTATTCCCCTCAGAGTTGTCATGATGGTAAACCTGAACTATCTATCCTAAAATGGATTTTTGAACCAGGCTGTAAACATGTTTATTTTTGCTGTAAAGTTGGCCTTTTTACATGGGAGTCAATGGGAATCCAGCCCCCAGTGGATGAGGGAGGAACTGTAATTTTTGCCACTTCCTGGTTGGCTTTAAATTCTGCGGGCGGAGTTTGCCCCTTGGTGTGGACAAGGCTCTCTTGCGGTTGAACGTTAATAAGTTTACTACTTAATAAAGATCAAAGCTAAACATCATATCTACTCAAACAGCATCATGACATCTCCACAAATACAGTATTAAAATTAGCAAACATCAATATTTACAGGCTTTATGTTATGTTACCTTGTTTCAGCGACGCTTGGTGAAACATCATGTGGATGTTTTTGCCTCGAGCAATTTTTGGTATCGAGTAGCTCGACGAATCGCTGCAGCCCTAAGTAATAGTACATAAAGTAATGTGGTACGGAAACTCAACCAAACAGCTGGCGTAAAAGAACCCAAACTGTTTAATTTCATTAGTTTGTCTGCATTTTTTATAGACATATTTTAAAAACATCTCAACAAGAAAATTTAAGTCTTTATTATATCAATAATAATACCTTTTAAAGGTCTTAATTTTCTTTAAATCAATTGATCAACTATTAATAGTTTTTTCAAGACCGCGGATTCCCTAACATTTAGCTGGGTTGGTGTGCTAAACTTTTATGTTTAAGATTTTTAATAACCTTTAAATCAGACAACTATGATCGACAACCCAGTATCTTCCAGAGTCAGAAAGAAGCAAAGCTGACCCAGAGCATCAGTCACCCTCTACCATGCTTCATCCTTCAAAAAGTATTCAATGCAACCCAGTACAAATAAAGAAATATTATATGATTAATCCCAGAGGGAACTTAAATGTGGTACATTTCTGATCAGCCATAACTTTATGCAAAAGGCCACATCTGATCTTCAAACATGTGACCTGGGGAGCGTTTTAACAAGTCTACTGAATCCATATAAGTATCAAGATGATGTCTCAAAACAGATTCTGGGAAATGTCTGCCCCTATTATGTAAAAGAAAACATTCCATGGTAATCGTAGTCTACCTTAGCCTGGGTCAGGGCTGCCTTCTTCACTTTCAGCTGAGACTGGAGCAGCTTGAAGTTCTTGGACCAGCCTTCCGTCTTAGTGTCGCTGGCACCGACACCGAGATCATCGTACAGCGACATGCTTGCCAGGTCAGAACTGCTGCTTCCTGCAAACACGCAGACACGAGAATATCAGCACAAATTCAGTTTCAGGACGACTTGTCTGCGGTTGGCTTCTTGGTTAGAAAAAGGTTTAAACCACGGTGGCATGTAAGTAGCCTAGCTAAGTAATGTCAGAATCTGCAGCACTTTATTATTTAGCGTGTTAATAAAGCTGAAGAATTAATGTTAGAGTTCGCTAATATCATTGTTTTAATATTAATCACTTTTAAGATTTATCATAAGAACACTATATGAACCTATAAAGCAGGTTTAGGAGGCGTTAGCAGCACATTAGCTTTACCTAGTCCTCGCTGTTAGCTGGCGCGACGGAAACAACAAAACAACAACAGGAAAACACATGAGACAAGAAGCAACGTTTAGCGCCACCTACCGAAAGGAGGAACGCACCGTTTTTCGTACCCAAAAATGGTACTCAAGTAAAAGTAAAATGTAGCCTGAAAGATAATTACTCAGGTGAGAGTAAAAAAGTATTTGGTGAAAAGCAGAGGGTGGTCATGCCACCTGCTGGGGTTTCAAGCCAAATCAGTTACTTTTATTACAGGATTATTAATCAGTACCCAAGTAGCCTTTTCACCAGAGGTGGGTAGAGTATGCAAAAACTGTACTCAAGTAAGAGTAGTATTACTTCATTATATTTTTACTCAAATAAAACTATACAAGTAGCGCTAAAGATAATTACTCAAGTAAGAGTAAAAAAAGTATTTGATGACAAGACTTAATAGTTTTAAAGTTATGTCAACAGACAGACAAAAATATAAAGTTAAGGGGGAGTTCTGGTATTTTGAAGACTAAATTATTTTTTTTTTAAATAACATAAGAAGAGAGCAGCAGAAATACTTTTTTTCAATATAATACCAATATTTACCATTGCTAATAAATAAACGTATATTAGAACAAGATAAAAAGTGCTTCCAGTGACAATATATGGTGTTTACTGTGTATTCACTCGACCTCAAACTGCAACAAGCTCAACAGACTGACAATTACTTTATTTTTCATTCACTGAATTTACTCACAGTGGGTAGAGCATCCAGTTAACTGATACCATTAATCAATACTTAAAATATGGAAACTCTACAATAATTTCACAGCTAATGTATATTTTTCACTTGAAATTTTGGTTTGGTGGTCATTGTTATAATTTTTGTTAATTTAATTCGCCATAACTTGTAACAATCAGAGAAGAGTATAAAATCTGTCTTCCAATTCATTGCATTTTTTAAAAATGTTTTTGGTAGAAGTATCGTATTGGTACTCGGTATCAGCAGGTACTCTGATCAAAGTATCGTAACGTATTGGTTTGAAAAAAGTGGTATCGTTGCATCCCTAATTGTTATTAGATATTTCTATATACAGTACAGACCAAAAGTTTGGACACACCTTCTCATTCAGTGCGTTTCCTTTATTTTAATGACTATTTACATTGTAGATTCTCACTGAAGGCATCAAAACTATGAATGAACACATATGGAATTATGTAGTACGTTTCCAAAAAGTGTGAAATAACCTGGCCTCCAAAGTCAGCGGACCTGAACCCAATGGAGATTATTTTGGGGTGAGCTGAACCGCAGAGTGAAGGCAAAAGGACCAACAAGTACTAAGCATCTCTGGGAACTCCTTCAAGGTTGTTGGAAAACCATTTCTGGTGACTAGAAGCTCAAGAGAATGCAAAGCAGTAATCAGACCAAAGGGGGGGCTACTTTGAGGAATCTAAAATATAACATGTATTCAGTTATTTCACCCTTTTTGTTTAAGTACACACAGTAATTCCATACATTATGTGTTCATTCATAGTTTTGATTCCCTTAATTGAGAATCTACAATGTAGTCATGGAAATAAAGGAAACTCATTGAATGAGAAGGTATGTCCAAACTTTTGGTCTGTACTGTACATATTAGCTTCTTTTAAAACAATTTAATTAAAGTAACTGATTTGACTTGAGAACTCCAGCAGGTGGCGGGAACCCCAAAGAAAATAATCTTTGTCTCTGAAAACTGCAACAGTTGACAATAAATGTTACCTCATCTTGGTGCCTTTAATTACCAGATAAATTGCTTCATTTGGGCTAATTTCCCCTGAAAAGATGACGTTGGACCACTGAACGATAGCCTTGTTCCTCTTACCAAAACACAATAAATGCAATAATTGTAGACCATGTCCGCTCAACTTCATAATATTAATCCAGCATACAGCGTACCGTTCTCAAGAAAGAGCTTTTTATATAAGAAAACAACTGTGATGTTCTCCGTGCTAAAACATAAAAAAAACTATACTAAAATAACTTTAATGCACCCCTCTATGTTTAATAGAATTATACTTTACACGAGTTTCAGTTTTGTAATAAATTTCAATAAAATTGGGGAAAACCCAGCTGTTTTGATTATATATAGCCTACAGCTCGAACGTGTCTGTCTTTCCCGAACATTTCATTCGCTGATAAAACGAGTATGACGAGCTCAAAGTGCGTTCATAATGACAGTGAAAGTGAAAGCACCAGCCCACCGCTATTGTAGGAGAAAACACTCCATGACGATGGTTTTAATCATTCGGCACTGCCACAGGAAACATGTTGTAGAGCAGCACGGAGCATGCAGATGGATTCACGTCGATCTTTCTCTTCAATCTGTGTCGTGATGGTGTGTTTCCTCGGGAGGACGTGTCTTTCCAGTGCTGGTAGGGACAACATTTTCTTGGAGCTTACTCTCTGACATTGAGACATTTCTTTATGTGAGGACCGTGGTTCAGGGGTTGGTAGTGCGAGCCCCAGCTGCGGCCGTCTCGGTAGCTGGGTCCCCGTTGCATTCTGGTGGCTCCTCTGTCCTCAGCTGTGGCTAACGTCCCCAATAGGTGAATGACTGTGTGTAATGTAGCGAAATAAGCTACGTTAAGTAGCCAATGCTTGGGTATAGTGTATTACTAGTACATTATAAGTGCTATACGTATGGCACTTATAATGTACTATATATATAGTTATATAGAATATATATAGTTCACAATTAATTAAAATATACCTTAATTAAGTATAAACTTGAAGTATACTAGCTTTTGTACTATTCTCAAAGCATTTTTATTTTTTTGTATATTTAAAAAAAAATGTTTGCAGAACTGGATGTGCATTTAAGGCTTATTCCGCATAGAGATATAGTCATGTTCTAAGTTTGGAGGTTTAGAGGTGCTGAGCACCCAGACAGCTGCCCGGTCAGACAACATATGTTTGACTGTACACACAACATGATATGATATTAATTAATTAATTAGCACATGGGTCTAAGGTTTGGACAGTCACTGCTCATTGATCAGAAATGATCTTAAAAATAAATTAAAAACATAACTAGAAGAGTTGAGAACTTTGCCAAGCACATTAGTACAGTTTGGATTACTTCATAATACCTGATCATCCCCAACATTTATTCACTTGTTCCTTGGCCAATTTTTATCTTTTCATGGATATTGCATCCAAATCCATTAAGAACTTTTTAAAACAGTTTTATTTCTAGTTTATTTTATGTTACTCTATAGCCCACTGTCTGTGTTTTCACTTACCCTTTATGCTTATTCGTATTACATGTGTGCTGCCTTAACATGTAAAATTTCACACTGTGGGATCAACACTCTATTTATTCATTATCGTTAAGAGATGAACAAACAAAACGTTAGCCAAAAAAAAACTCTGGCAGATTTAATTTGGGATTATGATGCAATTATCAGGGTTTTTAAGAAATATCTGAAACATATGAAAACATTTAGAAACATTAATAAATTTGAAATTATTCAAAATGCTTAATAGAATGTAACAAGCTGTTTGTTTTTTCTGAATTGACAACAGAAAGAATAAAACAAATGCTTTTTGGAAATAAGATAAAAAATAAATAAACAAAAAATTTAATCACAAGATGTGTTTCCCTGAATTGTTGATTTTTTTGGGGGGGGATTTAGACACTGAGAAACACTTGTCTCTAAGTTATGTAAATAATTTTTCTTTTTTGTAATATTTTTCTGGTTAATTCATAAAGAGGAACAAAAGTCATTAATACAGAAAACCTGAGCCTTTTTAAATAATTTTGCAATACGTTCCAATATGATGTAACTGGTAACAGTAACTAGTTTAACACCATGTATTGGCATGTATTAACAAATCATTTATCTAAGATTACCTGCATGCAAAAGCACAACTCTACTTCCAGAGTTTGTTTGGTAGAAACACCAACGTTTTTTGGCTTCTGCTGTCTCGGTGAACATGGACCTCTCTCCAGCAGACTGGCACCAGAGATTCACCAGACACACATATGGGTATGATGCATTGAAAGACAGCTCGGAAAAATACAAAACCCCAAGAAAACAGATAAAACAAACTGTTAAACATCATATTTCAACCAATTATTCTATGGATTTTTTACACTTAAAGTACATACAGTAAAAAAGAAAGAAAAATATCAAATTTTAGGGGTGCTGTGACTCAGTTTGGGGTGCTTCAACATTGCTCGCTTCTGGACTGAGATGTCAGATGTTTCGCCAGGTATTTGTTGGAGTCACTTCTCCAGAGTGGACATCACTGACCGGATGCTCCAATGACCACAGACACTAAAGTTGCCTTCAACTGCCAGGTTCTTCCCAGCTCTTCCCTGGGCCATTGGTATTTCTTTCTCCATTATTTGGAATGGCATCAACGGCTGTTCTCTGCGCTTATCAACGATTGCAATATCCGGTTGGTTGGCCATTACTGTTCTATCTGAAAGTCCCAAAGGATCTTAGCTCAGTCATTCTCCACGACCTTGGACGAGTCTCAATTCAATTCAATTCAATTCAATTCAGTTTATTTATATAGCGCCATTTCACAACAGATGTCATCTCAAGGCACTTTACAAAAAGAGTTATTACAATACAATGTTAAGTGTAGAAATTACAGAACCACAGAAGATTGCGTCGTGGAATTCTCAGCAATCCCTCATACTGAGCAAGCATGCAGCGACAGTGGGAAGGAAAAACTCCCTTTTAACAGGAAGAAACCTCCGGCAGAACCAGGCTCAGCACAAGCGGTTATCTGCCGCGACCGTCTGTGGCTTGGAGAATACATAACAGAGACACAGAAAGAGCAATAGAACTGATGCAGAAGTTTGTTGCAGGACGTGGAGAATTTTCCGTCACTGCAATGCCATCTTAGTCAGGGTCGTCAAGCAGGGCTAATCCGGAGCACCTACTATAATAGAAAACAGGTTAGTGCTTGAATTGACAGCACATCATGCAGTTGGGGAGAAGTAGGAGAGAAAGTAGGAACAGACCCTAATAATGTCCTCCAACAGCCTAGCCTAAAGCAGCATAGCTACTAACATTAACCTGTCTCCTAGCTACTAGGAGACCTGGCTACCAACACTCTGTCTGAGTCCTCCTGACCCGTGGACGGTGTAGGGCCGGTAACGGCCCCCGTCATGCCGGGGTCTTCTCGGAGTCGGGTTGTTTGAGAATGCAGCCCAAAGTGGGTGGTAAACTCCATCTAAGGCTAAATACCGGCACGAGACCGATAGTCGACAACTATCTTAAGGAAAAATAGACAGAACTGAGAGGACAGAGTTGAAGAGGGCGAGAAACGTTTAAGAGATAAACGGGTGGGGTCCGCACAGTCTGCCCGGGGGATTCAACCCGGCAGGTAATGGGCGGCCGCACTGTGCGGGAGGATCCCATTGAGGGACCTCTCTCCGGCGCTGGCTGGCCCCTGTGGGGCACATTTCTTCCGCGGCGGTAAGCCGCGACCGGCTCCGGATCTTTACCTGGCTTACATTAATCTATCTCTACCTAGCTACTCTACCTCTTCCTATCTCTTCCTAACTTTTGACACTCTGCCTGACTACTAACATTAACCTGTCTCTTCCTATCTACCTGTCTGACCTGACTCTAACTACCTATAAACATATCTCTAACTGTAAGCTTTGTCAAAGAGGAAAGTTTTTAGCCTAGTTTTAAAGATAGACAAATTGTCTGCTTCACGAACCAACCCTGGGAGCCGGTTCCATAGGAGGGGAGCCTGATAGCTGAAAGATCTGCCACCCATTCTACTTTTAGAAATCCTAGGAACTACCAGTAAACCTGCAGTCTGAGAGCGAAGGTCTCTGTTAGGAACATATGGAACAATCAGGTCTCTTATGTATGATGGAGCTAGATTATTAAGGGCTTTATATGTCAGAAGGAGGATCTTGAATTCTATTCTAGATTTTACTGGGAGCCAGTGAAGAGAAGCTAAAACAGGGGAAATGTGATCTCTTCTTTTAATATTCATCAGAATCCTAGCAGCAGCATTTTGAACTAACTGAAGACTTTTAATTGTATTCTGTGGACTACCTGATAATAGACAGTTACAGTAATCCAGCCTTGAAGTAACAAAGGCATGGACTAGTTTTTCAGCATCATTCCTGGACAGGATGGTTCTAATTTTTGCAATATTCCTAAGGTGAAAAAAGGAAATCCTACAGACTTCTTTAATGTGAGTTCTAAATGACATATCTTGGTCAAAAATGACACCGAGGTTTTTTGCTTTATTACTGGAGGCTAATTTAATGCCGTCCAGGTGAAGGGGCTGACTAAGTAGTTTCTTTTTCAGAGCTTCTGGTCCAAAGACGACAACTTCTGTTTTATCAGAATTTAGAAGCAAGAAGTTTAGAGTCATCCAAGTTTTTATGTCTTCCAGACATGCCTGTAGTCTACCTAACTGATTGGATTCATCAGGATTAATGGATAGATATAGCTGTGTATCATCTGCGTAACTATGGAATTTTATCCCATGCTGCCTAATTATTTTACCAATAGGAAGCATATATATAGTAAAGAGAATCGGCCCAAGCACTGAACCCTGTGGTACTCCGCAAGTAACTATTGAGGTTGAGGAAGATCTATTGTTTACCTGAACAAACTGAAATCTGTTAGACAAATAAGATTTAAACCAACCTAGTGCTGTTCCTATTATACCGACACTTTGAAGCCTTTCTATGAGAATATTGTGGTCAACAGTGTCAAAGGCAGCACTGAGATCTAACAGGACCAGAATGGTCACCAGTCCATTGTCTGAGGCTATGAGAATATCATTAGTAACCTTCACCAGAGCTGTTTCAGTGCTGTGATGAGCTCTAAAGCCTGACTGAAACTTCTCAAACAGCTCATTATTGTTTAAATGCTCACATATCTGGTGTGCAACTATTTTCTCAAGAATTTTAGATAAGAAGGGAAGATTAGATATCGGTCTATAGTTAATTAAGTCGTTTTGATCAAGAGAGGGTTTCTTAAGTAGAGGTTTAATTACAGCAATCTTAAACTCCTGTGGTACATATCCATTGACTAAGGATAGATTCATTATATTTAAAATTGGAGCAGCGATCAGAGGGAAAACTTCTTTTAAGAGTTTAGTTGGGATTGGGTCTAAAACGCAAGTTGAAGGTTTAGATGAAGCTAATAATTTTAGTACATCACAAAGTTCGGCTGCATTAAAGCAGTTTAAGCATATATTAGGTTCCACCATTTTTGAGGCTGCCTCATTAACTAAGGAGGAAGCAAGCATATTGGGAAGGTTCCCAATTATCTTATTCTTTATGGAGTCTATTTTATTTATAAAGAATTGCATGAAGTCGTCACTGCTTAGAGCTTGGGGAATGGTTGGCTCGATAGAGCTATGATCCTGTGTGAGTTTGGCAACTGTATTAAAAAGAAACCTAGGATTATTTTTATTCTCCTCGATTAAAGATGAATAATATGCTGTTCTAGCTGTGTGAAGGCTCTTTTTATATAGCAATAAACTATTTTTCCATATTAAAAAGGAATCATGTAAATGCGTGGAGCGCCATTTTCTCTCTAGTTTTCTAACATTCTGCTTTAGGGTACGTAGCTCTAAATTAAACCAGGGAGTTAATCTTCTATGGCTAGCCACCTTCCTTTTCAAGGGGGCAACTTTGTCTATTGCCCGACGCAGGGAGGAATTAACGCTATGAACTAAAATGTCAAGTTGTGAGGGGTCACGAGTTAAATCACTGTTTTCTGTTCTGCATTTATCAACTGAGGAAATTAAATTTGGAAGAGCTTCTTTAAAATTTGCTACAGCGTTGTCTGATAACGTTCTGGTATAATGAAGTTTTCTTTCAGGTTTGATATGATCCATTAGAGTAAGTTTAAAAGTGATAAGGAAATGATCAGACAGGATAGGGTTATGTGGAAAGACTGTTATTTCTTCACAGTCAATGCCATAAGTCAGCACAAGATCTAAAGTGTGGTGACAAGAATGTGTTGGTCCCTGCACATTTTGAGTAAAGCCTATTGAGTCTAGGATAGTGTTAAAAGCTGTATTTAGACTATCACTTTCATTATCAACATGAATATTGAAGTCTCCGACTATAATGACTTTATCAGTGTTTAAAACTAAGTCAGATAGAAAATCTGAAATCTGATCTAAAAATTGAGAATAAGGTCCTGGTGGACGATATAAGACCACAAACAAAAGTGGCTTTACTGCTTTGTTATGTGTATGAGGAAAGCTAAAAACTAGATGCTCAAAGGAACTGTAACTATTATTTTTTTGGAGATTAATTAGTAAATCGGAATGAAAGATAGTTGCTACTCCACCTCCTCGACCAGTACTTCGAGGGACACTAAAGTTTAAGTAGCTAGGGGGAGTTGACTCATTTATTGTGACATGGTCCTCTTCCTGCAACCATGTCTCTGCAAGACAAAACAAATCAATATTATTTTCACAAATTAAGTCATTTACTAAGAGTGTTTTTGAGGGGAGAGATCTTATGTTTAGTAAACCACATTTAATTGATTTGTTTTTATGTTCAGTCCGAGTTTTATTTATCTTTATGAGATTTTTATACTTTGCTCTAGTAGCATTAACTTTTAATTCATTAGTTTTGGGTAGTGGACGGGAAACTATCTCTATAGGGTAGTGGGTGGGTGGCAGTTTGTATTCCGCACAGATGTTTTGGAGCACCTAACCAGCCACTTGGTTATGCTTTTCCATGTATTCCTATTCTGCTAATATCTTACATCCCGCTGTGAGATGATGCCTGATTGTTTCTGGTGCCCTTTTCCACAGCCTGCACCTTAGATCTTGGCTGGTGTGGTAATTCTGGACTTCTATCGCTCTGGTGCTCAAGGCCTGCTCCTGTGCCGTCCTTCAGCCTGGCCATCTCTTGCCATTGGAATGACTCAGTCATAACAGCCACTTCAGCTATCTGTAGGTGGTACTTCCCATGCAGGGGTTTTCCCCTCCATGATGTGTCCCCTATGCTTTTCATTGTTTTGCTGTTGATATCCAGGCCCAGTTAAAATAACCAACGATAAAGCACTTAAGCTTAGTTGATACTTCAACAACAAATTTGCATGCCAACGTCTTTCGTTAGTGGTTCTCCGTTTCTTTCTCAACGTTCCCCAAAGATTTTTCAGCGTTACAAAGCAATTCTCGACCAGGACAGCAGGGGGTGCTAACTTTTCATTGCGGCTACGCCTGCTATCTGCTTATTGTTGTGGCGTCCTTTCAGTTTTTTTCTTCAAGCCTAGTTTAATACTACGTTTTGACGGAGACGGATTGACGCGGTACCGTCATGCATCGATACAAGGGCTCTCCGTCATCTACACAACGACGGATGGAGTAGAGGTCAATTTTCTAACTATCTTTCTCCGTCAACAGCGTATGCATTTGATTGGTCAGTTTAGCAACAGCCAGAGATCGTTTCACCAGAACGGTGCTCTATATTCGCTCTAATCAGTAGTTAATGCAGGGTTTGGGCACTACATGCTTTATCCTAAAAGGATAATTGATCTAATTTGGTCTTTTGGCGATTTTGAACGCTTGGAGGCGTAGAGAAACAACTAAGCAGGCTGTTGTGTTTGTTTCCATTTGTTTTTAGAATATTCTATGAGCTGCACTTCTAGTAAAAAGCCTTACAGCTTAATCAAAACGTGCTTTTTGTCATCCATTGCTCCTCGAAGGGGAATGCATTCACACCCCTCTCCTAGTACAGCTGATGTTCTCAGTTCTTTAGCTATTTACACCCACATCACAGTAAGGTGTGATATCAGCAGGGTTTTTCCTGGCTCAAACTGAAAAAGGCAGAGGTGGTACCATCCTGACCATTCGCCAACACATGCATGAATTCTCTGCTTTCAACTGACTCACTTTTTATAAAGGCAACATATTTTTTGTTAAGCGTTCTAATAAGAATATGACAATTATCATGTTAAAGAATTATTTTATTAAGACAATATACATACAAAATAAGGAGCCAACTTTAAACTGAAAGTGCATTAAATTGTAGGGATTTATCCACACATCTGGCAGCCAGACATTAATATTAACTTTAATTATTAACTATTCATAGCCTATTATTATTATGTTCCACGTTTCATCACAATAAGCACTGAAGGTATAAACAGGTGTTGAAAAACGCATCTTTATTCAATTAATAACAGTTGAAAGCCAAAGGATTACGTGTTGCTTCTCAAATGGCAGACATTAAAAATCCACATAAAGCACAAAGATTGCAAATTTATATTTATGTGCCCCAGAAGAATATGTGCAACAATAAAACACGTTACCTTTGCAACCTTTGCTGTTTTTGTCCGTTCTGTGCAGAGAAACTTCAACTTTAATTTACAGATCAGAGTCCTGCAATAGAACAGGTACATGTGGCTAATCTGCTGTTTCAGGTGGACCAATCAAATTTCTCTCTGGGAGCGCTGGATGCTGAGATAGTGAGAATAATCGGCATTCAGCGCAAAGATGGAGACATTTTCAAAAAGTGGGAGTTAACCAAAAATATTATATTAATATTTTTCACCCATCCACAGTAAAAAAAAAGTAAATAAAAATAAAAATTCCACTAGACCCATGATATTTAGATTATGTATTTCTTCATCTTTAAACGGTACCTGCCACATAGAAAGTTTTTGGAGCAGAAAGGAGTCTGTAAAAATCCTGAAAGTAGCATCTGCGCAGAAAGAAAACATGACAGTGTGCGCAGTAGTAAAGAGGATTATTTACTGTTCAAATACACATATTTGTTTTTCTACTCTTCACATTTAATAAATATATTTTCTCTTTCTTTTTCCCAGTGAATTAGACAGGAGCAAAGCTCTCTATAATCTGTTTAGATCCATAAATGTGATCGCATTTGTAATCTGCAGTGCTTTATTTAGAAAAATTGCCTTTAGTTTTGTCACTTTACGGCGCTCATAAAATTTTTCCTGCATTCTGACCCTCGCCAGTCTCTGTCTGCAATTTTCTCATCTTCCCACAACCATGATTACATTTTAACTGCTTTTTACAATAATGTAATAAGCCTTCCAGGAACAGCAGTGTTTTGTTTTTAAAGAGATTCACCAGAAAGAAAAGGGGAAGAACCAGGTTTTACCAAACAACAACAATCTTTATTTGCACAATAATTTAAGGCAACACACGTTGATAATTTACTAACCGTTGACTGCAAACCATGCACTTCCTGTCTCAACTGCTCCACCATCCCCAACAGCATTCCCATCTGTTCCTCATTTCTAGGTTTTTCAACAGAAACCCCCCTAACCTTAGCTGTGTTGATGGCCTGATTTTGTTCCAAGTCTCTTAACAGTTCCATCTCTGAACATAAGTCAATTGCTTCTTCTAATGTTTTGGGCTTTGCTGCACGCAAGCTAACTCTAAAATCCCCAGTGGCAAAATGGGAAATCAACTGATCTCTAGCCAACATATCCCGAGTGTTTTCATCTGCGAGGGGGTATGCTCGAGTAACCAACCGCCTCAATGCATTTCCAAACTCCCTTGCTGTCTCATTTGGCGTGCGCCGTCTCGCTGTAAAACTAGCTCTACTCCAGTCATCACTGTCACATGGCTCAAAGCAACGGGTCATGGAGCTCTTTAATAGTGCATAGTTGTTCTTAGCTTCCCTTGGCAACCCACTATACATATCTCTAGCTCGGCCAGATAATAAGAGGGACATGAACTTAAGTTTAAGCGGCTCATCCCACTGATTCACTTCTGCTGCCAACTCAAACTGTTCTGACCAGTCCAACCATTCACGGCCGACACCTGTAAAGGTTTCTGGCATAAAAATAGGGCAGGGAGGTGTTCTACCAGCAGAATAGAGCTGCGGCATCATAGTTGCCCCACTCCCAACAGATGAGCCTGCCACCGACTCCCCAGATGTAGTTTGGGGCTGTGAAACCTGCTCATCTTCCTCCTGCAACATTCTGGTACAAAACACGCTTCAGGTTTATATGCAAGAGGGTGGAAAAAAAATATATAACCCTGCCAGCAGTGTTTTGTTTTTAAAGAGATTCACCAGAAAGAAAAGGGGAAGAACCAGGTTTTACCAAACAACAACAATCTTTATTTGCACAATAATTTAAGGCAACACGCAGCACAGACCTCAGTGAAGGCCAACCTAACTCAGGGTGAGGCACAAACAAGTAGATCCCTAAAACACAGGTGTAGGAGCCCCACCAAGAGCTAAAATGAACAACATCCCCTAGGGGCACGGCAACCCACACAACACAGCATACGGTCAAAGCCGTCACGCCTCACAGCAAACCCACCCGTGGTCTATGGGCCACTAGGCAGGTAACCTCCCCTTAACTAGGTTGCCCCTCCCCTCCTCCAGCTGTAGTTGCAATCTAAAAAGTCCTAAGAACTACGAATATTAAACACACAACAAAGAAAGAAGGAAGAAAAAAAAAAAAAGAAAAAAAAAACATAAAAACAACTAGCTCCTCCCGGAGTCGAGACCCTCCCATAGGGTCGAGCTTTGAACGCCGAGATGCCTGTTATCTCAGCCAATGCAGTTCAGAAGTCACAGTTCAGAATCGACAGAGCAGTTTCTGTTTTCAACGCCGCGATTCAGTTCCGTTGGACTCATGCAGGTCCCCACACACAGCTTCCCTTCAAGAGGCAGTACGTCCTGCTGATCGCGCAGATCGAATCCCCACACATCGCAGAGATTCTGAATTTCCCTGAAACGAGCATGTCGCACTCCTATTTCCCGCCTCACCTATCTCTCTCCCTGCCTAACACAGGAACCTGTTCATCAACCACTAACTGTCTTCACCGTCGGCAGCCCTAACCAGCATGCGAACGGCACCCACCCGCTCCCACTGAGTGCTTTCACAGCTGCTTGGCTGGGCTGTCACCCGGTTACTGTCACCAAGCACTGACCTCCAGGTCCTCCCTCTGGTCTCGCCTCTCCTGGTCTTATTCCTCCTAACAAGCGATTTCCTCAATAATCCCAGGTGCGATCAGTTACCTACTCAGCTGCAATCAGGCGCAGCTCACGCCCCTTCTCCAGAAGCCGCCACACACTACACTCCCCCTTCCCATAAACATGACTCGTCCCAGAGTCAAAACATTTCGTAGTCCTCAGCCCAGACAGGTGGTCTCCTCTGTCGTCGTTGCCGTCCCGCGTGGTTTTCCTCTTGTTCCGATGGGGTCTCCTCGTCAGCCTCTTGATCCATCCCCAACTCCAAGTCCTCTGTGTGTTGCTCTGATGACATAGCCGTCCTTCCTCCTTCCTCACCAACCTCTTGGGGCATCACCATGTCCCTCCAAGGTTCTCCATCAGTCTGTTGGTCAACCCTCTCCACGTTCTCCCTCATCTCTGGGGTTCTCCATCGCATCCAGCCATTGCTGCTGCTGCTGGGGCCCGTCAGATGTTCTTTGTTTTGTTGACTCTGTGGCCTTCGTTGGTGACTAGAAGCTGGTCGTTCCTGGTTGTGCTGTCCCTGTGGCCCTCCTTGGTGACTGGAATCTGCTATTGGACAAAGAAAAGGCTGAAGTCTGTTGAAATGTACCACTCTTTCAGCTCCTCCCTCAAGTAGCACTACTCTATACAGGACATCTGTAATTCGCTCTTTGATCCTGTAGGGGCCACTAAACCTCCTCTGAAGCTTGGGACAAACTCCCCTTTTTCTAGCCTTATTTTGAAGCCAGACCAACTCTCCTTCTGAATAGTACTGCCATCTCACTTTCATATCGAAGGCCTCCTTTTGCCTCCCGGAAGCTTTAGCCTGATGCCCCTTCACTGCCTCAGCTACTGTGGTTAATGTGTCCTGCAGCCTAGAAACGTATTCGGTGGTTGCAAAAAACCTTTCCCCATCCAGAGCAAACATGACGTCTACAGGTAACACTATTTCCTGTCCAAACAAAACTTTGTAAGGTGTGAAACCTGTACTTGAATGCACACTGCTCCGATAAGCCAACATCACATAAGGCAACAATGCGTCCCAGTTAGTCTGATTTTCTTCAACAAACAGGGACAACATTGACAGCAAGGTCCTATTAAATCTTTCCACTAATCCATCTGATTTAGGATGGTATGGAGATGTACGAGTTTTGTGAATATTTAACAATTGACAGAGTTCTTTGAATAAACTTGATTCAAAATTCCTCCCTTGATCTGTGTGAATGGAACGGGGTGCCCCCAACCGGCAAACCCACTGTTCTGCCATCACTTTTGCCACGGTCCCCGCTTCCTGATTAATTAGAGGAAACGCCTCTGTCCACTTAGAGAAATAATCTCCAATGACTAGAATGTACTTATTGTTCATCAAAGTCTCTGGCAGTGGCCAAAATATCCATCGCTACCCGTTCAAAGGGTCTTGACGCTACTGTAGACTGCAGGGGGGCACAAGACTGAGGCCCAGAGGTCTTCCTTGAACCACAATCTTTACACTCGCGGCACCACCTTCGAACATCCTCAAACCAACCAGGCCAATAGAATCTATCTTTTACTTTTGCCTGCAATTTCTGGACTCCTAAATGACCTGCTGTAACTGAGTCATGGAGTTGTTCTAAAACTTTTGGTATAAGGGTCTTTGGGAGAACCACTTGAACCCGCTCTGCAGCATCTGAATTTACAGGAGGTACCCTAACCAGTCTTCCCCCTTTTATCTGCAGCTGGCCCCACACTGCTCCAAACTCCTTTAATTCTGGTGGGGGATGCTGATCTGCCCCACTACTTTTCAGGGTAATGATCTGTGCCAACTCTACATCCTCCCTCTGGGCCCCAGACAGATCATCGATTTCCTCTACCATGGGAGAAACAGTTTTAGCTTGCTGTACTGCTCCTATTACTGGAGGAGGCTCTACATCATCTTCCTGAGGATCTACTGTCTGCCCCACATAAGCTGGCACTCGTGATAGGGCATCGGCATTAGCATGTACTCTACCTGGACGATGTATGATCCTATAATGGAAACTGGCTAGCTGTTCCAACCAGCGGGCCAGCTGTCCCTCCACACCCTGAAAATTATGCAGCCACCTCAAGGAGTTGTGGTCAGTTCTCAACACAAACTCTTTTCCCAACAAATAATGTTTGAAGTGCTTAGTAAAGGTGACCACACTCAGCAATTCCTTCTTTGTGGTAGCGTACTTTCGTTCTGGTTTTGACAGAGCTCTGCTAGCATAGGCAATAACACATTCCTGTCCCCCTTCTTCCTGCGACAAGACTGCTCCGATGCCGGCATCACTGGCGTCTGTATCTAAAATAAAGGTCTTCTGCGGATCAGGGTATGCTAGAATAGGAGCTGACATTAGACAAAGTTTAAGCTGTTCAAAAGATGTCTGACACTCATCAGTCCACTTAAACCTCCTACCCTTCTCTGTGAGCTGATGAAGGGGCCGTGCCCTTTCTGCAAACCCCTTAACAAACCTCTTATAGTAGGAGGCCAGTCCAATGAAGCTTTTTACTTCAGTTTGGTTTTTTGGAACTGGCCATTGTCGCACTGCCTCCACCTTTGTTGGATCAGCTGCAACACCTTTAGTAGAGATGACATGACCCAAATATTGCACCTGGGTGGCAAACAAATTACACTTAATTGGTTTAACCTTCAAATTAGCCAGGCGCAATTTGCTCAACACCTCCTCTAACCTTGTCAAATGTTCCTGAAAAGTACGGCCAAAAACTATAATGTCGTCCAGGTACACCAGACAAGTAGTCCACTGCAAATCTGCCAAAACGACATCCATTAGTCTCTGGAATGTGCTTGGACTGTTACACAGCCCAAAACTCAAAACATTAAACTCAAAGAGACCCTGACGTGTAATAAAAGCGGTTTTTGGCTTATCCTTAGGGTCTACCTCAACTTGCCAATATCCACTAGCCAGGTCAAGTGTTGAAAACCAACATGCTTTATGCAAGCTGTCCAGAGCATCATCAATTCGGGGTAGCGGATATGCATCCTTGCGTGTAACCTCATTCAATTTGCGGTAATCCACACAAAAACGCAAACCCCCATCCTTCTTACGAACCAATACCACTGGAGCAGCCCAAGGACTATTAGAGGGCTGGATTATGTTGCTTTCCTGCATTTGCTTCAGTTGTTCCGACACTTCCTGCTGTAAATGAAGTGGGACCCGACGAGGAGGTAGCCTCACTGGCTTTGCATCCCCAGTATCAATCTCATGTACAGTCAAACTAGTTCTCCCCAGATCATTATTCCCTGTACTGAACACTGATAAATTTTTAGCCAACAATTCCTGAATGACTGTCACCTCTCCTTCCTGAAAACCCCTCCGATCTAAACCTAAACAGACAAAAAGAGAGTCTACTGTCCACAGTTCAGCCATCTTGCCCTCCTCCCCAGATGAGCCCAAATGCTCTGCATTGTTTCCCACTTCAATACCAGTATGTAGCATACCAACTTTCATTCCTTTCTTCAACAGAAGGGTCTCATCGGTCACGTTGATAACTCTGACTGGCAAAAACCCTTGCTCCACCCTACAAACGACACGTGCCACCATGACATTACATTTATTTGACACTGATTCGACAGGTTCCAGCATTACGTCGCAATCTGATGCAATAGGATGTTCCACCTTTCCAGTAATGATGACCTCACTCCGAGGAGGAACTGCAGTATCACTGGCATAGTAACAGTTTGTGGTTGGCCCAGATCTTTTGATATCAACAGGGGAAAAGATTTACCCATCAGTTTAAATTCTCTTTTTCCAAAGTCCACCACCACACCATATTTCAGGAGGAAATCAAACCCCAAAAGGATCTCTTCAGATGGCACATCAGCCACCAAAAACTCTGTTATCAATGCCAATGTTTCAAACTGACAGACTGTATGCCACCTTCCCAAAATTGCCATCCCCCCTCCATTAGCAGCAGAAACATCCCCTTGGTATTTTTCTAAGTCTGATCCACCTTTAGTGATGGTCAACCAGACCTGCTTTGGAATCACTGATAATGCTGCACCACTATCCACCAAGAGGAGCAATGATGAGCCTCCCACTTTGGCTACAACATACCCTGAGCCTCCATAACCAGTCGCCAAGGCCACAGCTTTCACAATATGTTTGGGGGCAGGCAGTGGGCCTACTTTACCTGCCCCCTCTAGTTTCCCTGCAAATAAGGGCAGTTTCGTTTAAGATGTTTGGTACACCCACATTCCCAGCACCCCCCACCTGACCTTCTCCCAGCATAAGTAGCTGATGTACTAGCTGCCCCCCTGGGAAACCCATCTGAGCGCTCCACAGGTCCAACAGAACCCGCTGCCTTTTGCGACGTTGATAATTTACTAACGGTTGACTGCAAACCCTGCACTTCATGTCTCAACTGCTCCACCATCCCCAACAGCATTCCCATCTGTTCCTCATTTCTAGGTTTTTCAACAGAAACCCCCCTAACCTTAGCTGTGTCGATGGCCTGATTTTGTTCCAAGTCTCTTAACAGTTCCATCTCTGAACATAAGTCAATTGCTTCTTCTAATGTTTTGGGCTTTGCTGCACGCAAGCTAACTCTAAAATCCCCAGTGGCAAAATGGGAAATAAACTGATCTCTAGCCAACATATCCCGAGTGTTTTCATCTGCGAGGGGGTATGCTCGAGTAACCAACCGCCTCAATGCATTTCCAAACTCCCTTGCTGTCTCATTTGGCCTGCGCCGTCTCGCTGTAAAACTAGCTCTACTCCAGTCATCACTGTCACATGGCTCAAAGCAACGGGTCATGGAGCTCTTTAATAGTGCATAGTTGTTCTTAGCTTCCCTTGGCAACCCACTATACATATCTCTAGCTCGGCCAGATAATAAGAGGGACATGAACTTAAGTTTAAGCGGCTCATCCCACTGATTCACTTCTGCTGCCAACTCAAACTGTTCTGACCAGTCCAACCATTCACGGCCGACACCTGTAAAGGTTTCTGGCATAAAAATAGGGCGGGGAGGTGTTCTACCAGCAGAATAGAGCTGCGGCATCATAGTTGCCCCACTCCCAGCAGATGAGCCTGCCACCGACTCCCCAGATGTAGTTTGGGGCTGTGAAACCTGCTCATCTTCCTCCTGCAACATTCTGGTACAAAACACGCTTCAGGTTTATATGCAAGAGGGTGGAAAAAAAATATATAACCCTGCCAGCAACGCCAGTGTAATAAACCTTCCAGGAACAGCAGTGTTTTGTTTTTAAAGAGATTCACCAGAAAGAAAAGGGGAAGAACCAGGTTTTACCAAACAACAACAATCTTTATTTGCACAATAATTTAAGGCAACACGCAGCACAGACCTCAGTGAAGGCCAACCTAACTCAGGGTGAGGCACAAACAAGTAGATCCCTAAAACACAGGTGTAGGAGCCCCACCAAGAGCTAAAATGAACCACATCCCCTAGGGGCACGGAAACCCACACAACACAGCATACGGTCAAAGCCGTCACGCCTCACAGCAAACCCACCCGTGGTATATGGGCCACTAGGCAGGTAACCTCCCCTTAACTAGGTTGCCCCTCCCCTCCTCCAGCTGTAGTTGCAATCTAAAAAGTCCTAAGAACTACGAATATTAAACACACAACAAAGAAAGAAGGAAAAACTAAAAACACTTAGCTCCTCCCGGAGTCCGAGACCCTCCCCTAGGGTCTGAGCTTGAGCGCCGATGCTGTGATCTCAGCCAATGCAGTTCAGAGTCACAGTTCAGAATCACAGAGCAGTTCTTTTCAACGCGATTCAGTTCCGTTAAACTCATGCAGGTCCCCACCACACAGCTCCCCTTCAGAGCAGTACGGCCTGCTGGATCGGCGCAGATCGAATCCCCACACACGGCAGGAGATTCAAATTCCCTGGAGAACAGCTTGTCGCACTCCTAGTTCCCGCGCTCACTATCTCTCTCCCTGCCTAACACAGGAACCTGTTCCTCAACCCACTAACTGTCTTCACCGTCGGCAGCCCTAACCAGCATGCGAACGGCACCCACCCGCTCCCACTGAGTGCTTTCACAGCTGCTTGGCTGGCCTGTCACCCGGTTACTGTCGCCAAGCACTGACCTCCAGGTCCTCCCTCTGGTCTCGCCTCTCCTGGTCTTATTCCTCCTAACAAGCGATTTCCTCAATAATCCCAGGTGCGATCAGTTACCTACTCAGCTGCAATCAGGCGCAGCTCACGCCCCTTCTCCAGAAGCCGCCACACACTACAATAATTTGTCTGCGCTGTTTCACCTGGATTCCTGACTCTCATCGCGAGGTTGTTTTAAAGTAGTGGCTGATTTTCCCAGGTCAAATCTGTATCGCTAAAATCCATTAACGTTTCTTTGAGACGGAGGATGTTTTAAAAAAATTAACATGACATGCTTGGATGCTAAAAACAAAACATTTACCTGGTTGAAGAGCCGGGGGAAAACAGAACAACATAGCACCAACTAGCTGCTGAGACAGCGCCCCCATTGTGGCGCAACGCTGCAACTGCAGTTAAAATAACATCCATATATAGCTGGCGGCAGAGCGATGTCAGATGAGCTGGAGGCGGCCGCCACGTAAATTTGAACGCAGGAAAAACCCTGATCAGACCATCATCTAATATTGGAAAAACAGGAAAGGGCGGTTATTAAGTAAAGCTTTTTTTCAAATACAGCTCATTGCTAATATGAAACCGTATCTACCTGAGATGGTTGTTGATGCTTTTATTCCCTTTTATCTGGGCTATTGTCATTATTATATGAGTCAGGTCAGATCAAATATCCTTGCAGCTTTTAAAAATACTTCAGAATGCTTTTAATTCTTACAAAGAAAGCGCTTTGAGTGGTCAGTAAGACTAGAAAAGTGCTGTATAAGTTCAGTCCATTTACCATGACCACATAACTCCAGGCTTAAACTCTCTATATAGCTTCCTGTTTGTTTTTTGCATTGATTAGAAAAGTGTTATTGCCGACTTTTAAAGTTTTAAATGGTCAATCCCCAAATTATCTATGATATGTCATAAACATTCACACATCTTTGAGGTTACTCTAGTCAACAAGGCAGTTTCTCCTTGTTCTGAGATCAAATTCTGAAGCGCTTTGAGCAACCGTTTTTAAACGTTCTGTATGTATGTATATACACACATTTGACCTCTATACAGTACAGACCAAAAAGTTTGGACACACCTTCTCATTCACTGCGTTTTCTTTCTTTTCATGACTATTTACATTGTAGATTCTCACTGAAGGCATCAAAACTATGAATGAACACATGTGGAATTATGTAGTACTTTTACAAAAAAAGTGTGAAATAACCTGGCCTCCAAAGTCAGCGGACCTGAACCCAATGGAGATTATTTTGGGGTGAGCTGAACCGCAGAGTGAAGGCAAAAGGACCAACAAGTACTAAGCATCTCTGGGAACTCCTTCAAGACTGTTGGAAAACCATTTCTGGTGACTAGAAGCTCAAGAGAATGCAAAGCAGTAATCAAAGCAAAGTGGGGGCTACTTTGAGGAATCTAAAATATAACACATGTATTCAGTTATTTCACCCTTTTTGTTTAAGTACACACAGTAATTCCATACATTATGTGTTCATTCATAGCTTTGATGCCCTTAATTGAGAATCTACAATGTAGTCATGAAAATAAAGGAAACTCATTGAATGAGAAGGTGTGTCCAAACTTTTGGTCTGTACTGTATATTTCACCCTTGGTTGACCCTCATGGGCTGCTTCCTAGTGATGCCCTGAGCAGCTGACCATATCAAAAACTGCCACTGTTATCCTTATACTATAACCTAATACTTAAAAAGTTGTTGAAGTAATTGTTTCAGGATGTAATACATTTTTTGATCAAGTTACAGATTAAAAACACGCAACACACTTAGGTTTCATTATTCTTACATTTATTTTGTTGGATTTTTTTATTAAGCCATTGATGGATAATGGTGATTAAACTGCTTATAGAAGAACCTGTAGCAATAGTACTGTAGCTGTAAGGTGTGTTTTTTTCCTTTCTGAAGTTTTTAATTCCTATCAAGCTGCTTACTCCATTTGTTCTGGGCAGGTCACTTCGCTCTGCTGATCAGCATTTAAACTTGGCTGCAAAATCCGTGATGATTGAGCTTTCTTGATCTGTGCCCCGACGCTATGAAATGAACTCCCACTGGAGATTAGGCTTTCCTCCTCTATCTTGGTTTTTAAGTCTTGTTTAAAGATTCCCTTCTATTCGGCTGCTTTTAGTGCCTAGTCCCCATATTTGGGCTTCTATCATTGATTTATTTTTTATTTATGTACTATTTCTACTGTTTTACAAGTGTTTTTGACTGTGTTCATATACGGTTTTTTATGGCTTGTGCTTTTAGTCTTCTGTTACCTTATTGCTACCTTTGTATGGCATATAATGGTATAGTATGGTGTTTTATTGTATGGTATGGTATTGTATAGTATGGTGTGGTATTGTATGGTATACTATGGTATGATTTGGTATAGTATGATATGGTATGGTATTGTACGGCATAGTATGGTGGGGTATGGTATGGTATTGTATGGTATGGTATGGTATGATATGGTGTGGTATAGTATGGTGTGGTATTGTATGGTATAGTATGGTATGGTGTGGTATAGTATGGTGTGTTATGATATGGTGTGGTATTGTATGGTATGGTGTGGTATAGTATAGTCTGGTATGGTATGGTGTGGTATAGTATGCTGTAGTATGGTATGGTATGGTATGGTATGATATGGTGTGGTATAGTATGGTGTGGTATTGTATGGTATAGTATGGTATTGTATGGTGTGGTATGGTATTGTATGGTAATGCTAGTATGATATGGTATGGTGTGGTATGGTATGATGTGGTATGGTATGGTGTGGTGTGGTATTTTATGGTATAGTATGGTATGGTATAGTATGGTGTGGTATGGTAATGTATGGTAACGCTAGTATGATATGGTATGGTATGGTATGGTATGGTATGGTATGGTATGGTATGGTGTGGTATGGTATGGTATGGTGTGGTGTGGTATTGTATGGTATAGTATGGTATGGTGTGGTATAGTATGGTGTGGTATGGTAATGTATGGTAACGCTAGTATGATATGGTATGGTGTGGTATTGTATGGTATGGTATGGTGTGGTATGGTATAGTATGGTAGGGTATGCTATGCTATGGTGTTAGACATCAGGTATAAGATATTTGGTTTTCAGCAAACATATTTTGTGAAAAAAGGCTTTCTTAAACCAATTGAAGCAAATTATACTATTATCCAGTTTTGTTCTAAGTGTTTTACCCTTACTAGATAAAGAGAATGTGAAAATCAAACCATCACGTAAGATTGTTTTTGACATCATATGGTTGGAACTTGGAACAATGCTGTCGCGCTATAATGTCTGCATGTATGTATCTTTCTTTCAGGGCCTTGCACATGTGAAAGCATTCCTAAAATTAACAACACTGTACAAGAAAATGACTGCAGCAAGTTTGATGAAAGGTTTCGCTACCAGTGTATTCAAGGTTACGTGAGAAAGGCCGGAACGTCAAGTCTCATCAAGTGCAATGTAAAGGAAGGCCAATGGACCAAACCTGAACTCCAGTGTATACGTAAGATTTTTTTCACTACCCTCCTTAAGACACAACTAGTGACAGATTCACACAAAGATATAAATATGAAACACAAAAAATCCGTTAAGAATATTACCCTGTAAGGCAAGGCAATTTTATTTGTATAGCACACTTTCAACACAAGGCAGTTCAAGGTGCTTTACATGATTAAAATTGAAACACAGCATAAATCAATTTGATTATTAAAATGCAAGAAAGCAATTACAATAAGATAATAATAAAAAAAATACAACAATGTAAAGAAAAGCAATTACTGTAAAGCAGTTACTAAAAAGAGAATACTCTGATTCAACAAATGTGCAACTTAGCAAGATAATTTGAAAATAAAGTTAAGAGCTCATCTAGGACAAATTTTGTGCATTGGCACCCTTTTATCCAGGAGGAGGATGCCTGAGTAGTATTGTGATCTTTCATCTGTAAGCTGAAAACTCATTTTTGTGGTCTGAAACCAGAGAGACTAGTCTGAACTCCAAGGAAAACAACATGTGCATGCCTATGCATGGAACTAATCAAGGAGAAGTTGCATCATTCTGATGGGAACCGCAGAGTTTTTAATCACCAGCCATCCTGCTGAAGCCACTAGAGACATTGATATGATAGAGGAGATTAAAACAATGTTTTAGATGGATTTAGTTAAAGTCAATTAAGTAAAATTGTATTCTAAAATATGACTTGCGTTTCCAGAAAGATAAAAGTGTGTAATGGGATCTAAGTTATCGTCTGTGGGAAGCAGAAACCAAACCAACTTAAGAGGAACAAGGAATGAAATCTAAATGATAGGCCAAATAATAAAGTAATAAAAAACTAAAGAAGTTAATAAAACCTTTAAATCATGCCAGACCAGCTGCTTGAAATATTCATTGTTGTGCTGGATAAGTAGCAGAGAAATTAGTTAACACAGCAGAGTGTATATTAAAGTCATGGTTCAAGACTTTTTAACTGAGAACTGTTGCCAGATGTTCTAAGTAGGGAAAGGTTCAGCATTTCTGATATCTGGGAAGCAGCTCTGCTAACAGGATACACACAAAGACCTTCAAACGCCTTCTGCTGATAAGAAAAGACCCAGCCGAGTTATAAAGTGATTCACAAATGGACTTTATGACTTTTGCACACTGCCACAAAGCTGGCTGAAAGAAGTTTCCTTTTCATACAGAAAATAACCCACATTTGGCTATTTAGAAATATTACTGGTTATTAAAAACAGAATTTCATACTGTCATTTTAGCTACATTATGAATAATTGTTACTTTTGCCTATTAAATAAATATAATTAGGTCAATTTTTTGTTAAATGTTTATTTTATCAGTCACAGTTATCATATCTTATTTTGCCCATGACTAATTATTTGCATTTAATATCTTGCCCACCACAGCTAACTCTCCTGGTATCCTGATTTAGCATAAAACTAAATTAGTTTGTCCCTAAAAGCCAAAGTTTACAGATAAGCCAAGACCAGTGGAGTTTTACCCTCTAAAAACAACTGCCAAAACAATTACTACTTTATCTAAATGCTATTTTATGAGCCTTTAAAATGTCATCACATTTGTCTTCAGCAGTTATTTATAGATTATTATAGTGTATAGGAAATTGCAGTTGTGGGTGGTAGGCTCTGAAGAATCTTCCTCTGTGAAACAAGGCATCTCAAACAGAACATGTATTGTGTTTCTGATTAATGTAACTGTATATGGGAATAATATAGAAAAAATAAAACAAGTTTAAAGAGTAAAGAAAACCAATGTTTACTCTAATAATGATTTTACTAATACTAATAATTTCACTCTAATAATTATTTACCACACTTCAGTGTTAGATCTTACGATTAGGCTATTCTAAGTCGAAACACTTTACATATAGCCTTTTTAGTGCATGTTTACATAGGAAGAATAAAGGTGCCGCACCAGTTTCTATCTGTGTTTGATGTGTAAATAATACCAGATTTCTTTGCAGAAATGCAAACATGATGGTGCTTTAAAGGTTAACAAAAAACCTTTAGCTTAAAACAATATGATGTTTTAAGATAAGATCCCTTCAGTTCTCATTTGTCCTGGGCCCTAGACTAGTCGTGTGCTTGACCTAATCTGGATTTATACTAAATGGCAAGATTATTATCTACTGTGGTTAAGATATTAACTGCTCATTAAAGGTTGATAAAATCTCTCTTCAAAGCTTCTGAACCATTCCTATAAGTTTTAAAATGATGAATTCACTGTCCCCTTTCCTTGTGTTTCAGCTGACCCAGCACGTACACCACCACAAGACATCACAGGTATGAAACTGCACGGAGGGGTTTTCTCTATTAAAGGTGCATCATGCTTTATTTTGATCAAAATGAAATATTCTCTTTTTAACTTTGATGTGCAAGTGCTTTGCAAAAAGTGTTACAGATTCCCTTAGGCAGCCCAGCGTCATTGAGTAGAGAGAGTTCAGACACTCCCATAGACTTCTATAGAAAGAATGGAATGCAGAAGTCACATGGTTCATGCAGCTGCGAATAGTTCCAAACAGCAGCACCTCTTTCATTGAACACGGTTCATTTTCAGTGTTTCAAGATGATTTTCCCCGGTAAGTTGATAAAATTACAATTTTTTTTTAGCATTGTAGAGTGTTAACAGGCTGCTCCATACCAGCACAAGTCAACAGTGACGTTTAATGTAGCCAGTTTTAGTTTATTAAGTGCATTAATGAGCTCTTTGTAGTTTAACTGCAGCTAGCTAAATGTGAGCAGGAGGGGTCTAGACGAGCCTGATGAGCTAGAGAATGCTTTATTTCGGTTGATCTAATTCTACTTTTAAAAATATTTAGCAGAGTTTGAAATGGGTTATAAACTTTTATGGATGAATTTTATTTTTGTGTGTTTTGATTGTTTATTTTAAATACTGTACATACATTGAGTTGCTGGTTGCTGTATTATGGAACGCCAAAGTGTTCAAAATTAAATAAATAAATACAACATTATGAAATAAATATCAGCATGAATACATTTTGAATAAAAATATGTGACAAAATTAAAAACTGAAATCATTTAAATGCAACGCCGATTTTTTGAAATATTTTTCATAATTTTTTTATTTTAGATTATAAATTTGTATAATATATATATATATATATATATCATTAAATATTTATTTCCCTGCAATTTACTTCATAATAATATAAATTATTTCAAGACATTTTTATTTAATTCCATCAGTTTTTATTCCAATCTCTCTTTTTCCCAAAGTCAGGTTTTATTTCATAATGAGGTTTTTCATAATGGTATTTATTTCAAAAAGCCATTTAAGAACTGAAGTCGTCCGTCAGCCAATCAGAATCAGCGGTTGAGACCTGGACGCTGATTGGCTGGAACTAAGATTAGTCTTCCTGGATAGCCTGTTGTGGCTCTGTGAGCAGCTAGCAGCATGCTAAGTAAAGGGTCGGAGCTGCAGGAACTTTGTTCAGCTCTGGTTGCTCCATCAGGTCATATTGAGAGGAATAACTTATCATGAACCGTTTCAGAGACCCATCTTGATTCGTCTGGATGATATAATCTGAAATGATCCCAGGTTCAGCTCTCAGCTGTCTGACAGTAGCACTGGAGTTCTGCTGTTATCTTTTCTGTTTTGTCCAGCAAAACTAGGAGGAGACGGGAGAGGAAGCCCTGGTTGGGTGTTAGCTACAGTCAGTTAAAGGAAGATTATTTAAACGTGTTCTGTGTTATTTCTGAAATGTTTTAATGATCGTACCAAAAAGCCGACCTGAGTCTCTTTCCCCAGTCTAATCATGGGCATGGCGCTCTGAGCAGCTTTACACCTAGAACACTGGAGCAGCACCGGCTGTTTGGATCAGACATCCCCATTACAAAAGTGATCAAATATTCTGCCAGTATTATAAGAATTATAAAGCCATACATAAAATCCTAAAGGCATTAAATTTAATAACAGTATTAAACGACTTTAGCTGGTCCTCGCCATTTTCCTCCTGCAGGAACATCATGTTTAAGCACCAACCAATCAGCATCCAGGTCCCAAAAGTTAAATCTGATTGGCTGGTCAACACATTATGTTAAATGGCATTTTGAAATAAATACACCGTTATGAAAAAACCCTATTATGAAAGAAAAGCTAACTTTGTAAAAAAAAAAGAAAGAAGGAAGAGATTTTTGAATAAAAACTGATTATATTACATAAAAAAACTCAAAATAAATTATAGTATCAAAAAAAATGGCAGTGGAATAAATATTTAATTAAATATATATAAAATAATACTAATATATATTCTAAAATTAAAATATATTATATAAATATTGGGCATTGCATTTTAACAGAATTCCTTTTTTGACTATTTCATGGTGACATTATATATTTACTTAATGTTAATTCATGCTGATATTTATTTCATAATGTTTTATTTATTTCAACAGTCTTTAACTGACTTTATGGTATCAGAGATTGAAGCATAAATGGAGATATCCGTAAAGAAAATGTGATTGTGAAGATGAGTCATTTTTCTTGTTTTCTAGTTGAATCAACACTGACTGCAACGAACGTCTTTAGGGAAGCCATAAATTCTGATCTCCTTCTCGGCCCGATTGCTGCATCCAAATGCAGCATAGCCAACTATGGTAAAGCAATCACCCTATAAAGGTATGATTTAAATACATATTTTATACATATGAAATGTTGTAGAAAACCAAAAATATAGTAATATGTACAATTACATTGTCTTAATCATTCATAATTTAAGATTTTCACCTATGAAGTCCTTAAAAGCAATACATTTTATCAATGAGCTTTTTCTCTGTTGTTTTCAGGGTCACCAGAGGATGATATCAAGGGGAGCTGCTATCAATACCAAGGGTTGAACCTTCATCAGGATTTCAGCATATTACTCAAATTTGATCAGATGTAATTTTTTATTTATAGTGTTAATGGGAATAGAAATACTTTATTAAAGCTTGTTTTACATTTTACAGAATACTGTATAAAAAGTTTGCTATGTTTTTCCACAATTAACACACATATTATTTAATCTACTGGTTTTGAACATATAGTTATATGGAAATTTCAACTTTTATCAAAGAATTACTATTTTACAGTAGTCAGGCTAGATGCAACATCAACTGGGTTATAGACACATTAACTGTGTTCCCATAAAAAATAATTATAAATTGATATCTTCTACCAAAAAAAATTACAGGTCATCAGTGATCACATAGAAAGCTGCATATTTTCCTCAACTTTTATCTTAGATCAGCTCTGCCATACAGCTAGGTTTCCATCTGACACCAGGTAGACAACAAAGGCTAAATTTAGTCTGTTAGACATATGGTGTTTTATGAATAAATACTGGGAACAGTAGTATTGCCTGCTTTGTTAAAAGGTCTTAGCATGTTTAAAGTGACAGTGTGTAGTTTTTGCAGTACATCTTTGAAAATAGCCATTAAAATATTATGTAATAATAATTACGTGAAGCACATTAATTGCAGAATAAGAATTTTAAAAGCCATATTAGATGACGTCGTTACTTCTACAAGAGAGAGATGGACAAAGCGCTATTAAAACATTGATTTCCCCTCAAAATGCCAAAAAGTTTCGTTATAAATAAATGTTTACCTCTTGGCTAGTTACAAGCGATGAAAGAGAGACTGATGTGCTCGTCATGTTGCTGCAAATAGATCATTCTCAGGGAATTGAGCGTTTGAAAACAGCACTAGTTGGACCTCCGTTGTTAAGTTTCTTACTCAAAGACACAGATACCTCATGCTTGTGATAATTTAGGTATGCACTGCCCCCTACTGGCCGAAAATTACACATTGCCTTTAAGTGTAGGCTATAAAAGGACAAAGTTTAACGTTATCATTCTAGCATTCAGAAGAGCTTTAAATTGGATTTTACTCTGGTTTAGGGTATCCTGCGGTACATGAGGTTATCAGAAATGCTTTTAGTGATCAAGGCATTGCATTATTTTTATCATGACCTGTGGTCTAAATGTATTTTAAATGAATTAGCACTCCAATTTCCCTATAAAATGTAGAAAATTATATACATACATCTGTTCTAAAAATGCGTTGCTAAACAAAAACTACTCAATTAACTAATTTGTGCACAGTATTATTCAATAATTACCAAAAATTGACAGGAGAAATGTGAAAATATTTGATTTACTATTTTGTCTTACCAGAAGCTATTCGAACTGACTGACGATGCTGGGATGTTCAGAACTATTGAGGGCTCATGAACCACGTGACCGTGTGGCTAGTTCAAAGTGGGTCGTAACTCTCTCTTCTCAATGATGCTGAGGAACCATATTTCTGATTCTTTAAGCCTGAGACAAATTAAGTAAACCGCCTAAAAATAAAGAAGTGGGACAAAACGACCACCATAAAACCATAAATTGGATCTTAAACAGGGCTTGGTTAATTACCACATTGACCAGTATGGTATGGAATTTGAAAAATAAGTGATCAATGTTTGTTTAGAACAAAAATATCACTGATATTGGCTTCTGATTTACTGAATCAGAAGCTAACTTCATCATTGTGTTGTCTCATGAGTTTAAAGTTTTTAAGTTTGTACTTACAGTGGGGAAAAAAGTATTTAGTCAGCCACTAATTGTGCAAGGTCTCCCACATAAAAGGTTGAAAGACGCATGTAATTTACATCATAGTTATACCTCGACTTTGAGAGACAAAATGTAAGGAGAAGAATAAATCACATGGTTGGATTTTTAAAGAATTTATTTGCAAGGTATGGTGGAAAATAACTATTTGGTCACCTACAAAAAAAGCAAGATTTCTGTCTCTCACAGACCTGTAACTTCTACTGTAAGAGGCTTCTATGTCCTCCATTCGTTACCTGTATTAATGGCACCTGTTTGAATTCATCAGTATAAAACATACCTATCCACAACCTCAAACAGTCATACTCCAAACTCCACTATAGCCAAGACCAAAGAGCTGTCAAAGGACACCAGAAACAAACTTATAGACCTGCACCAGACTGAAAAGACTGAATCTGCAATAGGTAAGCTCCTTGGTGTGAAGAAATCAACTGTGGGAGAAATTATTAGTAAATCAAAAACGTACAAGAGCACTGATAATCTCCCTCCATCTGGGCTCCACCAAGATCTCACCCTGTGGGGTCAAGATGATCGCAAAGAATGGTGAGTAACAATCCCAGAACCACATGGGGGGACCTGGTGAATGACCTGCAGAGAGCTGGGACCAAAGTAACAAAGGCTACCATCAGTAACACACTAAGCCGCCTGCAGTGCCAGACGTGTCCCCCTGCTTAAGCCAGTACACGTCCAGGCCCATCTGAAGTTTGCTAGAAAGCATCTGGTTGATTCAGAAGAGGATTGGGAGAATGTCATGTGGTCAGATGGAATCAAAATAGAACTTTTTGGTAAAAACTCTACTTGTTGTTTTTGGAGGGAAAAGAATGCTGAGTTACATTCAAAGAGCACCAAACCTACTGCAATGTAAACCCCAATTAGTCATCATTAATAAAGCAGCTCACGGAAAGTAATTGCATGGCGATGTCTAGTTTTTACAGCATTTTAAACCAAACTTATCAAGCTCTGTTTACATTAAGAGTTCTGTCCAAGATAATCCATTACTAAAGAAAAAAAGGTTTTGATACTAAAGTTTTCAAGTAATTGCCATAACTATTACTCGTATATATCTCTAACCATTACTCATATTTTTCAGTATTTATTTCTGATGTTTAATAGTTAGAATTATTAAATATATATTGTAATCATAATCTTTTTATCAACATTAAGAGTTGTCAATAAATTATTGTTTTTCCAGAAATGTATTGCAAAATTTGTGCTATAACAACATTTTAATACAAGTAAAATGCAGTGTGATGTGACCAGGGACCTCTTTGAATTAGGCCCCTCGCCATTGTTATAAAACTAAATATACCAAGTTATCTCTACTAAACCTGATTAATGCAGTCAATTTTTCTTTGGTGATAATTAGGGTGAGAGAAAATGTTAGACAGGAGTCTCCATGGATTATGATGTTTGCAGATGACATTGTGATCTGCAGTGAGAGCAGGGTGGAGATAGAGGAAAAGCTAGAGAGATGGAGGAATGCCCTGGAAAAGACAGGAATGAAGATCATTTGGAGCAAGATAGAATTCATGTGTGTAAATAAAAAAGACACAAGTGGAATGGTGAAGTTACAGGAAGTTTAAGTGAAGAAAGTAGAGGACTTTAAGTAAAAGGGTCAACAGTCCAAAGCAATGGAGAGTGCGGAAAAGAAGTGAAGAAGCGTGTTCAAGCTGGCTGAAACCCTTGTGATACAAGGGTTTCAGCCAGAATGAAGGGAAAGATGTACAAGACGGTAGTGAGACCAGCAATGTTGTATGGTCTAGAGCCAGTATCAATGAGGAAAAGACAGGAAGCAGAACTGGAGGTTGCAGAACTCAAGATTGTGAGATTCTTTTCGGGAGTTACAAGGATGGATAGGATCAGGAATGAATCCATCAGAAGGGACAGCTCATGTTAGATGTTTTGGGGATAAAGTCAGGGAGGCCAGACTGAGATGGTTTGGACATGTTCAGAAGAGACAAGATAGTTATATTAGTAGAAGGAAGCTGAGGTTGGAGCCACCAGACAGGAGGCAGAGAGGAAGATCAAAAATGAGATTTATGGATGTGCTGAAGGATGACATGAAGTTGGTTGTCGTGAGGGCAGAGGATGCAGAGGATAGGACTATATTGAGACAGATGTTTTGACCCCTGAAGGGAAAAGCTGAAAGAGAAAGAAGGTCACAAATTAATGGAAGAGCTGCAATTGACACAGCGTTGATGCAAAAGCATACCTGACATATATTTTTTTTAACAACAGGTCCAGTTCAGCACATAGATCTAATGGGACCGTTTTCAGGAATCTACATCTGTTCCCCCATCCAGATGCTTTCAGTGGCTGATCTTCAATCAGTGCCATGCATCCATTGTGCAGCATTATGAAGCAGTGTTGCTGCAGTATTTATATTTGTACCCTACTTCGCACAATGCACAAATATGTGCAATGTGATATAATATGAAGACATACATATGAACATAATTCTTAAATGGAACATATTTTCATTCAGTCTCATTTTTATTCTCAGTTCATTGATGGGATGTGGGAGGGGGGTTGTTGCTTGAGTGTTTGTGTGTGCTCTACAAGTCTGAACATTTGGTTTCAACTCACAATTCTGCGATCTCTCCTGCTACGCTGTCAGTGTCCTCCATGTCCAAAATGTGTGCAAGCAAGGTCCTTGGGGTGCTTAAAGTTACTTAGATTTTTTCTGCTACTTTTTAAAATATAAATCCAAAACTTGGCGTAGAAAGTTTCTTGAGTAGTTTTCAGACCCAGTTTTGTGGGAAAGCAAGCTTTATAAATGAGACCCCTAATGTTACCAAAGGACTATGAAAAACTCCTCCATGCATTATTCTTTAGTTGGATTCATTACTGCAACATCGTCCTCACAGGTCAATCAGACAACTGCAGCTGATCATATATTAAAAAGTGAATTGAATATATCATATGTTTTGGGTTGTTTCATGCTTTATTTTGTTTTTACTGCTGTTTTTACTTGATCCTCTTATTATGTCTGCTTTTGAGTAATGTTTTTACGTGTCATATGTTCCGCGTGTGTTATATGCTTTATTGCTATTATTGTTTGTACTTTATCCCATAAACATGGAAAGCACATTGAATTCCCTGTTGTTGATACTGTGCTAGACAAATAAAATTGCCTTGGTTATGTTAAAGCAGTTTGGAATTTAGATGTTTTGCAGAAATATGTATGCATCATCAGCGTACAGTAAAATTTAGTGCTTCTAGGTCATCTTGTTTTTTTCTGCTTTTTCCTTTTTTTTACCCCGTTATATTACTTGATTAGCTCTAAAGTTGATGAATGAACTATTTATTCTGTTTCAGGTGATCCAGAAAGCACAACCAGGACACCAAGCTGGTCAGGTAAGAATTATTTAATACAAAGAAAGAAGGGAAATGTTAAATCCAATTTATTCTGGAAATTCGGTGAGGATTGCTTTAAAATAAATGCCATGGTTTGTACGTCAGCAAATACAACTCTAACCCTGTAGCTTTTACTTGATTTTAGGGCTGTAGTCAACCAAGGAAATGCTTAGTCAACCAAAGTCCTGCCCTGCGCAATAACCAGTCGACAAAAAAAAAAAAAAAACAGAGAAAAAAGAGAGAGAACTGCACTGTTTTGATGAAACATTTATTGCTGGGCGCTTGCCGTTGTGAAACAACAGCAACGAGAAAACTTCAATGATACATAAAACTCTAATAATAATAGCAATTATTTGAAAATTTCATAATTTCGTAACTGCAAAGTAAGGAGCTCCGTCCTGGGTAGGTAGAGTGGGTGAAATAAATAAATTCAACTGCAAAATATAGCAAAACATTTAAAAAATCCTAACAAAAGGCTATTTTTAAATGGTTGAAAACAAAAGCCTAATACGAAAACACAATGTATTGAGTCTGCATAATAAAGCCGTTAAGGCTACTTACAGATCTGCAGGTCTAGTCCACCTTTTTTATGTTGTGGGCCAAAAACACCAACGTGTCCACATTCTTGGGTAAAAGACAGCTCCTCGATTTTGTTTAAATTAAATCCTGCTTTGGAAAAGATGCGCTCTGCCAGAGTGGAGGTTGCAGGGATGCAGAGCAGGCGTTTGGCTGCCCGAGCAAGGCGTGGATATCTGTGCTCATTATTTTTCCACCAGACAATCGGCCCAGCTTTGTGCGCTTGGCTCAGCGGGGTCATCCTCTGCCCCACTTCCACAAAGAAGCATTGCGATCTCCTTCTCTTTTGACTTTTTCATTTTTTTTGCATCATCCCCTGTCTGCTCTGCGCTGTCTCCTGATAGGCTTAGCCGTTGTGCAAGTTTTGCGACTTCAGAATAGGCTTCATCACATTTCTCCTCATCAAGAAATGGTAGCTGTTTGAAGCGCAGGTCCAGTACTGCAGTTTGAATGTACAGGCTGCTTGTCATCACAACTCTGTCTTTTGGCTTCCATCGATTATCTATTTCCTGCACAAGCTTAAGTTTCATCTTCTTCTTTATGGGGGTATCATTATCTGTGATGGCAATATTAAATTTTTTTAAATTCTCAAGCATTGAAAAGGCCGCAGGCAAGGACGTAGCTTCGTCAGTGAAATAAAAGGTTTAAGAACTTCTGTGATGTCTTCAGCGATATTCCACTGCTCAGTTGTCATGTCCAAAGTGCTGCTGTCACTCCTCTTGGTATAATTGGGGTCTGATAAAACAGCGGTGATGGGCCAGCGCTGCTCCAACAGTCGTTCCAACATAAAGCAGGTGGAGTTCCGCCGGATAGCCACATCCTGGATGAGTTCGTGCTCAGGCTTTTTTTGCTGCACCTGCTTCTCTTTGAGACCGATTTTTGCTTTGTGCCCCTTTTTGAAGTGCCCAACAAACGACGCACTGCAGCCACCGTGCGCGGCACCGGGTTTTCTTTTAAGACGGCATTTACGCACAGTTGCAAAGTGTGGCCTGCACACCTAACCAACTCCATGTCTGGCCACCGTCCCAATCCCTTTTGAAATTCCACCGAGAGGACCATGTTGGCAGCGTTGTCTGTCACCACTGACACCCGCTTCTCCGGTGAAATGCCGTAACGTCTGCGACTTGAGTAAGTTGCACAGTGACATTTTCTCCCATGTGCGCTTCATCAATCTGCTTTGTTTCCAACACAACGTTATTCATTTTCCAGTCCGCATCGATACAATGGGTCGTAACTGTCATGTATGCCTCCATTCTAAGCGAAGACCACGAATCAGTTGTGAGGCTTACAGCCTCTGAGGATTGGAGTAACTGCTTTATATTTACTTTAAGTCCATCAAACTGCAACTCTTCGCTGACATAGTATGGACAAACTCTAGTTGAGTCTGGGTGCTTCCTGACGACTTTGGCATGGCCTGGGGGTGTGCCTATCACATAAATAAGAACTATTAACTTTTAGACATTAGACAAAGTAAGCTGTCTGACACATGTTTAAATCGCTCACCATTTTTTAATTGATGGCCATGTTGGCCGTTGAGGTATGGTAAGCGAGCTTTAGGCCACATAGCTTGCATTCCGCAGTCTTGTCTTTTTTTGTAAAATGCAGCCAGACAAAATATCTAGATTTGTTGGACATTTTGTTGGCTATAGTCAAAACAAGTAGTGTTTAAACAGAATCATAGTAAACCGAACTATATTCCTCCTTACTGAGTGCGAAGCAGCATCATGTGTAGCACAGCCAGCCACAGATGTGGTTCCCTTTTCTAGATAGTTCTACATGGTGCGCCGAACTGTGGCGCTGTTATACGATAGCTTAAATTAAAGCATTTAAAGTTGTAGATAAAACATGAGCTAATTATATTTAGAATAAAGTACCATATAACTACTTATAGATGAATAAACACCAAGGAGTAAATCAATGAAAATATCTTTATTGTTGAAAAAAAAAATTATGCAACTGCTGGAAAAAAATTATGCAACTGGTCGACCAATGAGAAAGTTGGTCGGCCTGAGAAAACAGCGACCAATTGGATGACCAAACGACTAAAATTGACAGCCCTACTTGATTTGCATTACTATTTCAAAGCTAAAACATAAAGTAGTGGTAGAATTGCCGTTTTAGAAACTAATCATTTTATGTTCACTCCTGGATTTTTTTTTTATTCTATTAACCCAACATGATCTAGTTGCAGTCCATCCAAAGCCACCATATCTAACACCCATGTGCGAAAGGGTCACATTTCTTCTTCAACATTATTGTTTTTTTTTATTTCATGAGAAAAAAATGTACTGATTATTTTGAAATTGCACAAGTTTTCATGTATTTATTTTTTGTCTAGTTTTCAAAAATAAAAACATGTTTGTGGGTGAAACTATGGACGGATGTTCTATAATTTTCTCCATCTTATCAATAGAAAACCTGAAGTTATTATTTTTGGACTTTAAGAGTCTAATTAAGAATCATCACACAGCTTGAAACTACAAATCAGAAATCTAAATATGTAAGTGGACTCAGACCTGAACATCCAGGGTTACATAAAAGCAATAACAAAGTCAGCCTTCTATCACCTGAAGAGAATTCCTAATATTAAACGAAAAATAGTGCAACAGGACCTCGAGAAACTCCTCCATGTGTTTAACTTTAGTCACATTCATTACTGTACCTACGTGAAAAGTCAATCAGACAGCTACAGCTGATCAAGAACGCTGTTGCTGGCGTTCTCACTAGAACCAGGAAAGTAGAACACATCAGCCCAATTCTAAAGTCCTTCCACTGGCTCCCTGTAGCTCAGAGAATAAACTCCAGAATGCTTGTATTATTTTATAAATCATTGAATGGCTCAACACCAAAGTATGTGGAAGACTTGTTGCCACTATAGCGACACCCCAGACCACTCCGGTCTTCTAAAGCCTAGTTTATACTTCTCCATCTATGTTGGCATGGATAGACGCAACGCCATTATCCATCCATGAAAGGGCTATCCGCTTCCCACTTACAAAGCATGCAGAGATCTGTAATTTGAATCAAAGGTACTCTTCAACTATGAGGGACAGAATTTAGAACAAAAATGCAGAAAATCAATTCACATTTGGTGAATTGCCTGCACTTGATGCTCAAGCAGCTGAGGCCATCTTATGTCTAAGGAAATGTGTGGATAAATTAGCTTTACTAAATCCTAGGTCTTTGTCAGGGAGCTCATCTCTAATTCCTGATTTTATCACCAAGCACCATCTACACATTTTAGTTCTATCGAAAGCCTGGTTAGACAATGCCTCGTTAGACAATAATTAAACGTCTATATTGATAGAGTCAGCTCCATCAAATTGCAATTTTCTCAGTGAGAATAGGAAACATGGACGAAGTGGAGGCGAAGCCAAAAAATTTTATAAATCAATAAACTTTAAAAAGTACTATTGGGCACATTTAACTCTTTTGAGTGCCATGATCGGGTTTACCCTCTTCACCCACATGCAGAAAAAACACTGGGAGACCAGTTGATAGTTTTAAGGATTTATTAATAATAAATGCAGTAAGATATGGTAACTCGGGAACCGGGAATTCGGTACAGGAGACGGGTGCCACTGCAGAGGAGAAGGGGAGATGATGAATGGCAAATACTGACAGGTGGACATTGGTAGCGGATGACTCAGGTTAGTCTTACTGGATGTTGCTGGTGGAGATTCTACAAAAGGAACGTGCGGAGCTGGTGTTGTCTGTGAGTACTTCTGTAGGGAACCGAGGATGATGGAATCCAGGAGGCAGGCAGAGCACCAACCTCAAGTTGGAGACTTTGAGATTGAACGACCAGACTTGGGAATTATCCAGGGTTTCTGAAAAGCAGATGAACAGATCACAAGGAGATACATCGGAGTGGAACCAGCATGGTAATGACACTCAGGCACAGACGGTCTGGCTGACAGTTCCTTAAGAAGGCCTCATTGATGACATAACAAGCAACACCTGTGGATGTGCAGCAGGCAGGCAGCTCAGCTGGGACCTATGGTGGATTGTTCCAGAAAACAGAAGACAAACACAGTCACCAACTCCGATAAAGGTCCCTAACAGAGCTTTTTTTCTAAATTTATATAAACCCCCAAAACTTGACACTAATTTCTTCACTGATTTTAGCAACCATTTTTCCATATTATGTATCAACTATATCCAATTAATCATTGGGGGGAATTTCAACATCCATATTGATAAACCCCATATAGACGAGCAAAAAAACATGTGATACTCTTCATAACTTTGACCCGACACAGCATGTCAAATAACCAGCACACAACGGAGGACACAATCTGTACTTAACATTAGACATTGTTGAATCAACCAAAGTTAAAGTACACTGTGGTAGAAATAAATCTCCATGGAATAGCAATCCAAGGTTAAGGAGTATTAAAATGGAGTGTCGACGAGTCGAGAGAAATTTGTGGAAACTCGACTCCGGGTTCCAAACTTTATCTCTAATTTACTTGCAAATTCAATGAGGATTGCTTATGTCACAGTTTGTACGTCAGCCTATAAAACTTTAACCCTTTAGCTTATATTAAACATACATTACTATTTCGTAACTACTGTAAGAGAATAAAGTATTTTAATGCACTTCTAGAAACTAAACATTTTCTGCTCAATGTTTGATAATTAATGGTTTTAGCTTACAATCAGTGAGTTTTATATCTGTGTAAATAGTAAAAATTAAATGAGAAATAATACTATGGAACAGATAAAAAATCTATTCTATGTTTGGAATGAAATGGAAACATAAAAAAAGTTTTGCCTCATAGCAACCTTTCTGGTTATGAGTCAAAACCCCCAAAAAATTCTTCAATGTTCTTAGAATGCTCCATTGGTTTTTCTAAAGTTAAATTCAGTGTTAAAAAGCACAAAACATAGTCTTACTCATAGTATTGCAATATAGTGTATCGTCCCCCCTGCATTGTGATAAATATCCTGTTAACAGGTTCTTGCCAATACACACCCCTATAAATTAGCCACTTAATTGACAATTTAGTAATTTGCAGTCCTTTTATTTTTAATGTAGTTTTGTAGACCTGCGATGGACTGGCGACCTGTCCAGGGTGTATACCGTCTCGCACGCGTTGACAGCTGGAGAAAGGCACCAGCCATCCCGCGACCCCCTGATGATTAAGTAGTTTAGAAAATGGATGGATAGATGTAGTTTTATAGACACTTTGTGGAAGAAAATATGAATTTATAGAAGACTGTTTGAACTGGCCCAAGACCATGTAATAGCATTCCATGCAGAGCCACCAGGTTTAATGCTGCATTCACCGTCAAAAAACACTCACAAAGGGACTAGTTTGAAGCCTATACATTTTTAAGACTGACGCTTGCAAAGGCCGGCCATTTGGTCAAGGCCTCTTCTGTTGCTGGACATTTTAAACAATTGCGGATCATATTGAGAGATTTACAGTATTTGCTAAAGCTAGACAACGTCCAGCGTCTTCTGACAGCCTCAACCATTGATTTAACATGTAATCTTGCATTTTTTTGTAGTGTGAACAGGCCGTAACAACCCTTTGCCAAACTTGCACATTTCATCCCAGATCACTCAGGTCCTCCAACTCTAGTCACCTAATCACTCTTAGAACCCTTTTTCTCCCCTTATCTGGAACAAACTTCCAGATCACCAAAAAGCTGCTGAAACTGTGAAGTCCCTTTAAATCAAAGGTTAAAAGCCCATCTTTTTATAGTTGCTCTTGAGTAAGTGATTATTAATAGCTAGAATGTCATATTTTAATGTGTCATATGTTATGTTTCTATAATGGATTTTATTATTTTACTGCTACTTTTATTTTAGTCTAACCTCTAGTGATGTAAAGCTACTTGAACTTCCTTGTTGTTTAAAGTGTGCTATACAAACAAAGTAGCCTTGTCTTGCCTTGTGTTTTTTGTGTCCTACAGTCAACAAGCAAAAATTGAGTTTCCTTGAAAATTATCCCCATTAATTAAAAAAAAGGGTTGATAAAAATTGCAGCTTCTTCTGACAAAGCAGCAAACATAACAAGATGTTCCTCTTGTAAAGAAAGGAAAACATGTCAGCTTATGTTTTGCTACCTGCATGTGTCCCATTGATACTTATCATCATAGCTTAAGTATGTGCAAAAACGCCTATTTTTTTTACTCCACCCAGAGGGAAATAATTGGTGTTTTTCAAGTTAGATTTAGGTTTTACTTTATCTGATTAAGCTTGGGGCAAGGTGACTGGCTGGAACACGTTGCTCTGTACATAGTTTCTAAACGAGGTTTCTGTTTTTCTCCCTGCACCTTAGAAGGAAGTGGCCAGACAGAAACGTTTTTTTCTAAATTCTTCTAAATTAAAAATGCATCGTTTATTTTTGATTGAGCTGGGTTCCATTTTCTTTCTATTTCTATTCAAGCTGTTTTGATTAGGTCTTTTTGATGTTGTGGAATATGATTCTAATCGATTAGTGCTTGTTAGCTTGAATTGTTGTAATTATGATCCATAGTTTGTGCTTGTTCTTCTAAAACTGAAAATGGCTAATACAAGTATGAATTCCCATTATCTGTAAATAGAATAGAATAGAACTTTAACGTACACCAGAGTGGAAATTTTCCTTGGCTCATCAGAACAATAAGACATATACACACATATTTTCCATGCACACATTGTGGTACTATTTACTGTGATAGTATCTCATCGTTTACGCTGATTAAGAATCATTACAGCAACAACTAAGGATTACAAAATGGCCCTCTGCTCGGACAAGGCTTTATTACAAAGAATGAGTTTCACATGTGAACTTGCCGCCCTGGTCCCAAGCCAAGATAACGACATCAGAATCAGCACCCCCTGCATCTCTGAACGGCCATGAACAACCCAGAGATAAATCAGGGGACCCAAAAGACAGCAGATACGAACCAGCTGGAACACTACAAGCAGCTCCCTCAGCTGGTGCAGATGACAGTAGATATGAACCAGTTGGAACACGAATACATCACTCTCTGTCCATCGATAAAACAACTGATGCAGCTGAGACTCACAATGAATATCAACCCCTCCCACTCTCAGGTACCTCCAGAGATAAATCAGCTGATGCAAAAGACAGCAGATATGACCAAGCTGAATCAAACATTGGGAAACAGAGACGTAATCCCTCCACAACATCATCATCCTCCACCTCGTCACCACCATAATACAGGTCCTTCTCTGAAGCCCTTCAAACCCAAATTTATGGAGGCGTCCTTCTTACCCCAAAACTTGAGCCACACCCAAACCAAAGACAATATGGCTCTCCCACTAAACCCCAATTTGTCTTATATCTCATATTGACCAAACAACACTTCTAGACTATACGCTTTTCAACAAAATTGTTCGTTCATTCTGAAAGTAATTTTGAGCAATGGGGAGTTTAAGCCACGCCCTTCTCTTTCTGGTCCATGGGTCCCTTACTGCTAAATAAAATTAATGAGAGTCAGTGGAGCGATAAAAGTTATTTTCTGGTCCATTTGGAAATGCGCTGTGGATCGAACATATGATGTCCGTGAATTTTTAAAATTAATTTTGATGCAGAGAAAACACTGATTATCAGCCGGCGGCAAAAGTTACTTTAGGTTTTGTGTAAAAACGTTTAGAGGACTACAGCTGCAGAAGAAGGAGAGCGAGGGTCGTAGCCTCCAGGCCGACGAAAAGAGCATTACACACAACTATAAATCTGACCATGTGGAAAGAAGAAGCTATGTCCGGGGTAAAGCAGTTGGTGGAGTGAGAGCCAGCATAGAGGAGAAGCTCCACAAGTTCTAGGTGAGTGTTTTACGTGCTATAGCTAGTGTTAGCTCCCTGTAGCCAAATGACGTCATATATGCGAATTCTGACTTCTGATTTGTAGGCATTTTAAATGCGAATTTTTACAATCACATAAATCCCAAATCACTTGACAAACTCAGTCGAAATGTACATCATTAGTTATCATTTAAATCGAAGTACAACATATGTGTGATTCACGACGTAAGACAAAGCGGACCAGAAAATAACTTTTAACGCTCCGTTGACTTGCATTCATTATTTTTTTGGCCAGGGGACCCACAGGCCGACCAGAAGGGGAGGAGACTTCGGCTCCCCATAGATCCCTACACACTAAAAACATTTATAACCAAACACCACAGAATCTTAAAATAATATTTTGCAAAAATAGCCTCTCAACCACTGAAAGAAATATGAACTCTTTAGGCGCCAAAGTCGCAATATTGCGACAGGCAACATTGCTGACTTTAACAAGCCACAGCTGGAGATATGTCCACTGATTTAATACTTTTTTTACACAAAGAGATGGCGGATATCTGTAGCTTTAATCTAAGACACATTTATGGATGTGTTACGATGGAAACTTTTGGAGTAAATCAGGTTTTTATTCAGAGCCGCCAGCGGGGGACACGAGGTGCATTGACTGCGATCACAACATAGAGAGAGCGAGTTATAGAGAGATTAAACTAATGATAACAAGACGTCTGAGTTCACCTCTGGGAATTATTGGCTTATTCAGTTTCTGAAGAAAAATATTTACCTCTGATCAAAATGTTCCGTTGTCCAGGGAGAAAGAAAGTGAAACTAAAATGGCCCGCAGCAACAGCCAGTCCCGTTTTGCCATGATGCTCCACAAGCAGCACATTTCAGCTCCGAAACTGTGCATCACATTCTCCCGTTGGGAGAAAGGTATGTGATCAGATAGCAAGGTGGTCATAAGAACCCATATCTTGACAGGTACAAGGTGTTGGGTATTTATCAATTTAAAATTGATAAAATTAAGTTATGGTCTATCTGGTTATGTTAAGAATATTAACTGATAATTATAAATTAGTAGTTTAATTATTCTTTAAATCATTTAATCGGGGAACCACTAGCCTCTGGGCTAGAAACAAGATCTTATCTCTATTCAAAAAAGATTATCAAACAATAATTTCACTTAATTATTAATTAGTGATTACCAGAAAGACCTTACTGAAGGAAATGAAATATTTGCAATAATTCATACACACACACACACACATACACATAAAAGAAACCAGAGATTTGATTAAATGTAACGAATTGATTCTATAAAAAAAACACAACTAAAATAAAAACACAACTTATACCAAGACGGTTCTGTCAAGGCTAAAAGTATACCTGAGCAATATGGCAACCAGCGATGACGTTGATTAGGCACATCACGGGCGCTTCGTAGGTACGTACTTTGGATCACGCACGCATGCGTAGATACGAGATAAGTCTACAGGCAAGGGAAGCTTTCAGGTGTAGAAGAAAAAGATACGACTGATTGTGACGGAAAAAAAATGCGAAGGGGGAACGGAGCGCAAAAAGGGGATGAAAAAAAATAAAAAGAGAGAGAGAGAGGTTCAGCGGACTGCGGAAATAGTTTGGGGGCCAGCCAAACTATTGAAGCGGCTTGGGTACAGAAAGGGCAAAAATCCAAAAACACGTGTTATGAAAAGAGGCCTCTCCTTGAAGTTCTGAGAAAAATTGCTCACTTGTAGAAGCAAACTGGAAGAGATAGAACAATGGTTCCCACCACCTTTATGCTGGGTGTGGGCTCTTCGCCCTCCTTTCCCTGTATCGGTCTCCAATCAGGCTGCGAGCAGTGACCGAAAGGGAGGGGGCGTGTCGCAGAGTTATGAAATGCTGGGTTATGTTTGTAGAGCTCTTTTGATATCATATTAGTGGCTCAGACCCAACAAAGGGATATAAAAATCTATGGAAATAGTAGCAGATGCGATGGAAAATAGAAGAGAAAAAGATAGTCAATAAGCTAGTAAACAACAGTAAAGTTCTCTGTCACACTACAAATAAGGATGATGATGATTTTGTTTTGATGTTTGCTTGACAGACGAGGAAGAGTAGGATCATCAGTAAAAATAAAAAATAAAAGTTTTAAACAATGTAAAAAGCTAAAATTAGTAAAAGTCATGCAATCCAATATTGCCAGCACCTGATGACATCATAATATGCTAATTAGATGTGATTTTGCTCCTATTACAAACTTTAGATCATACTGAAGATTTTTCAAATTTACATTGTACCTTTATCTATAATCATATTAAAGGTACAACCTTTTGAACTACCGACATCAAAATTGAATATTTTGTATGAAAAACTCTGGCGCCTCAGGAGTTAAGGTAGCTACATTGAATGTTAAGATAGCTACATTAAACATGAGATCTTTATCAGGGAAGTTTCTCTTAATCAATGATTTCTTCATCACACAAGATATACATGCTCTATTTCAGTCTGCAACTTGGATATTTAGGAATAATTAACAAAGAGTAATGATAGAGACTTATCCAGAAAATTATAATTTCATCAGTGTCACAGCTCCCTAAACCTGAAAAATGTTATCTTGGTGAAATTGAATCTTTTAAATATCTGGCTGTTGAGACTAATGAACCAAAGTTCTATTTCTAAACATATATAGACCACAAAAACCTAACACAAACTTTTTTAATGACTTCAATGACCTTTGCTCTGCAATTTGTATAAACTATGACCAGTTGATACTTTTTCAACATCCACACTGACAGTCCCCAAAATACAGGGACTAAAGCATTAAACGATACCCTCCATAACTTTGACCTAACCCAGCGTATTAATGAACCAACGCACAACCGAGGACACACTCTAGACCTACTTATCAGCAAAGACTTAAATATCTTTAACATCGCGGTAGCTGATATTGCATTATCTGACCATTTCTGCATCTCATTTGAAAGCACCATCTTAACTAACATTTCTAACCACAGTAAGACCATAATTAAAAAATGCTTCCTCACAGAAAACTCGGCTGCAAATTTTAAACTGATGTACACTCCAACCCGATCCAAATCAACAACATCCACCAACACACATTCAGTAAACAAACTGGCAGATACATTTCAATCCAAAATCTCAGACATGATGGATAAGATTGCGCCACTTGAGGTTAAAATTGTCATGAGTAAAAAAAGGTCCCCGTGGAGAAGTGATCCACTGATATGTAATGAAAAAGGGAGTGCCGATGCGCCAAGAAAAAATGGCGGAAAACTCAACTACAGGTTCATTATGATATATATAAAGAGATACTGAACAATTATCAATTGACCTTAAAGGATGCACGGGAATCATTCTTCTCTGAGATTATTCACAGAAACAATAATAATGCAAGGACATTATTTGCTACAGTGGAGAGATTAACTACTCCTCCTGTGACAGTAGCCCCCGAACTAAGCTGCACCAGGGCTGTAATGAATTTGCCAGATTCTCCACTGAAAAGATCTTGAACATCAGAACATCAGTACATCAGTTTCAAGCCCAATACCAACATTGAGCCCAGTTAAGGGGCGACTGTGGCTCAGTAGGTTGAGTAGTTTTCTTGCAATTGGAGGGTTGTAGGTTAGATTCCAGCTTCCCCAGTCACTTGTCGTTGTGCAAGGCACAACGGGAGCGCCGCTTGGTGGCTGCATGCCCAACAGTGACCTGGATCTTGGACAGGTTGTACTGTATCTGTAAATTCCTTGTATGCATCATACTTGTATGTGTCATACTTGGCGATTAAAGCTGATTCTGATTCTGATTCTGATTCACTTAACCCCAAATTGCCTACTGATAATTGTATCAGTGTATGAATGTGTGTGCATTTGTGAATGGGTGAATGTGGCTCAAGTGTAAAGTTGAGTGGTCAACATGACTAGAAAAGTGCTAAATAAATTCTGCCAATTTACCATTTAACACCCATGCAGAGAAAATGACTGCAGACCAATCTCTAATCTTCCATTTATTGGAAAAATTATTGAAAAAGCTGTGTTCCAACAGTTAAACAGTTTCCTAACAATGAACAGTCCCCTTTGATATTTATCAGTCTGTTTTTTGTTAGGCACCACAGCACCGTGACTTCCCTCGTCGAAGTCTTCTTTGATATCCGTACGAATACTGACTGTGGTAAACCCACAGTACTGGTACTATTAGGCCTCAATGTGGCATTTGACAATGTTGATCATGATATTTTACTGGAACATCTAGAGAGCTGGGTTGGACTCTCTAGTACTGCACTCGACTGGTTCAAATCCTACCTTAAGAACAAGAACTTCTATGTCTCAGTTAGCCAATTCTCATCACAAAAAGTTTAAAATCACATGTGGGGTCCCCCAGGGCTACATTTTAGGGCCCCTCCTATTTAGCATCTACATGCTCCCATTAACCTGGATTATTAAAACAAATAATATCAACTACCTCAACTATGCTGACGACACTCAACTTTATATCTCAATGTCACCAGGTGATGTTAAACCGTTCAAATCCTAAATAAATAAATTGAGCAAATTAACAGCTGGATGTCCCTTAATTTCCTCCAACTGAACAAAAACAAAACTGAACTACTTATCTGCGGACCCAAAAAAGATAGATTAAATATCAGTACACAACTTCAGTTGGTCCAACTAGAAGCTACTGACCATGTCAGAAGTATAGGTGTAATAATGGACTCAGACCTGAACCTCCAGGGTCACATAAAGGAAATAACAAGGTCAGCTTTCTATCACCTGAGGAATATTTCTAGGATTAAAGGACTGATGACAGAAGGGGACCTAAAAAAACTAATCTAAATATTTATCTCTAGCCGCCTTGATAACTGTAACAGTATCTTCTGCCTAAAAAATCAATCAGACAGCTGCAGCTGATCAAGAATGCTGCTGCTCGTGTTCTCACTAAAACCAATAAGACAGAACACATCACCGCAGTTCTAAAGTCCTTACACTGGCTCCTTGTAGCTCAGAGAATAGACAGCAAAGTACTTTATAATCATTGATCTATAAATCATTGAATGGGTTAGCACCAGAGTACATTAGATATCTGCTATCATGGTACAAACCATCCAGATCACTCAGGTTCTCCAGCTTTAGTCTACTGATCCCTAGAACCAGAACCAAACATGGAGAAGCAGCTTTCAGTTTCTATGCTCCTCACATCTGTAACAAACTGCCGAACAAATGCAAAAACATACCTATTTAGACATGCTTAAACTTAGTTTACGGTTGACGCATGTACATTCCGCGTGGAAATGAGACTTGCAGAACCGCTTGAGACGCCTTCTAGCAGCGTTTATACTTTTTGCGGCTTTTCCCTGCTGAGAGCAAATATTCTTGAAGACTGTAAGGGGTGGCGTAGGGCTGTCTACGACACAGGCACGGTCTTACAGAGATGCTCTCCCTCTCTCAGACACACTCACCCCGCCCTGTGACGAGTTGAAACTGCTTATCTTGTGTGCTACAGTCTATAGTGCTATGTGCACACACCGAAGCATACTGAGAAAAACTGAGGAAGCTGAAATCCATATATCGCACCACAACGTCGAAGTGGTTTAAAGCCATAAGTTATTCAATTCAATTCACTTTTATTTATATAGCGCCAGTTCACAACAAATGTCATCTCAATACAATTATACAAACATTCCAATCAGTTAATTTTTCTATGTAAGGAATCCCAGCAGATTGCATTGAGTCATCGGCGTGAGGTTGTGCCCGGATCATGCAGACTCCAACTACAGCAATTCCTCAGCAAACCCTCATACTGAGCAAGCATGTAGCGACAGTGGAGAGGAAAAAAACCCCTTTAACAGGAAAAAACCTCTGGCAGAACCCTGGCTCAGTACAAGCGGTCATCTGCCACGACCGTCTGGGGTTCTGAGAAGACAGAGAAGAGACAGCATGGAGGATGGTCGGTTACTTTGAGCATCATCTGGACCAACGCTCCCCATCCAGCAGGGAGCATTATTGCTGAGCAGGGTACCAGACCGGGTAGAGCTTCTCTGGGGAGAAAAAAACTGAAAGAAAACTGGGTTAACAATTGCATTAACATTAGGAAAAATATATCTGGAGAGTAGTAGGAAAGAAAAGTAAAAATCAGTTAGGGTCAGTTGAGTCTGAAAAAGGATACATTTTTTTCCCCTAATTCTTAAGTCTATTAGCAATGTACGGTGTGAGGGAGATGGAGTTGAGGAGGGCTGCTGGACTGGGCTGCATCCTCCCCTCGCCGGATCGGGCTAAACCCTCCATCGCCCTCTACTCCCTGCCTGGAAATCCAGGAGGAAAGAACGAGGCAAGTGGGTAAGTATTGTAGTGCTTACAGACGTGGACAAAATTGTTGGTACCCTTTATTAAATAAAAGAGAAACTCATAATGGTCACAGAAATAACTTTAATCTGACAAAAGTAATAATAAATAAAAATTATATAAATGTTGACCAATGAAAGTCAGACATTGCTTTTCATCCATGCTTCAACAGAATTATTTAAAAAATAAATGCATGAAACAGGCCTGGACAAAAATGATGGTACCCCTAGAAAAGAATGAAAATAATGTGACCAAAGGGACATGTTAATCCAAGGTATGTCCACTAATCAGCATCCTAGGTGTCTACAATCCTGTAATCACTCAGTGGGCCTATATATAGGACTCCAGGTAGTCACTGTGTTGTTTGGTGACGTGGTGTGTACCACACTCAATATAAACCAGAGGAAGCAAAGGAAAGAGTTGTCTCAGGAGATGAGAAAGAAAATCATAGACAAGCATGTTAACTGTAAAGGCTCTAAGACCATCTCCAAGCAGCTAGATGTTTCTGTGACTACAGCTGCACATGTCATTCAGTAATGTACGATCCATGGGACTGTAGCCAACCTCCCTGGACGTGACTGCAGGAGGAAAATTGATGACTGATCAAAGAGACAGATAATCCAAATGGTAACAAAAGAGCCTAGAAATACTTCAAAATAGATCCAAGCTGAACTTTATGCTCAAGGAACATCAGTGTCAGATCGGAACATCCTTCGCTGTTTGAGCCAGAGGACAAATCATTAAAAAAAAACAGACTGGAGTATGCCAAACTACATGCTGACGAGCCACAAAGCTTCTGGGAGAATGTCCTGTGGACAGATGAGACAAAAATTAAACTTTTTGCCAAGGCACATCAGCTCTATGTTCACAGACGGAAAAATGAAGCATATCTAGAAAAGAACACGGTCCCTACTGTGAAACATGGGGGAGGCTCGGTTATGTTCTGGGGCTGATTTGCTGCATCTGACACAGGGTGTCTTGAATCTGTGCAGGGTACAATGAAATCTCAAGACTATCAGGGGATTCTAGAGAGAAATGTGCTGGCCAGTGTCAGAAAGCATGGTCTCAGTCGCAGGTCACGGGTCTTACAACAGGAAAATGACCCAAAACACACAGCTAAAAACACCCAAGAAGGGCTAAGAGGAAAACACTGGCCTTCTATGAGCCCTGATCTCAATCCTATTGAGCATCTTTGGAAGGAGCTGAAACGTGCTGTCTGGAAAAGGCGCCCTTCAAACCGGAAACAACTAGAACAGTTTGCTCATGAGGAGTGGGCCAAAATACCTGCTGAGAGGTGCAGAAGTCTCATTGACAGTTACAGGATTTGATTGCAGTGATTGCCTCAAAAGGTTGTGCAACCAAATATTAAGTTGTGGGTACCATCATTTTTGTCCAGGCCTGTTTCATGCATTTATTTTTTAAATAATTCCGTTGAAGCATGGATGAAAAGCAATGTCTGACTTTCATTGGTCAACATTTATATAATTTTTATTTATTATTACTTTTGTCAGATTAAAGTTATTTCTGTGACCATTTTGAGTTTTTCTTTGATTTAATGAAGGGTACCAACAATTTTGTCCACGTCTGTATGCATCTCTCCTTGCTCATAGGACTGCGCCCTCTCCAGAATCTATGTATTAGAGAGATAATATTATTGGTAAGTGATATAACTGGAGTAGATAAAGGCCCGCTCTTCCGAAGACTCTGGCATTATCTTTGTCCATCACTTTCTAGCCTTAAAACCTGGTGTAAATCTTTTTCTGTCCTGATTCATGATTCAACCTTTGTTCAGTTCTCTAATCATTTTATTCTGGTAAATTCATACATTACTGTTAGAAATTTGAGAGGGATTGTAAGGTCTAGTGTCTTTATAAGTAACTTTAAGCTTTATCAAAAAGGAAGGTTTTAAGCCTAGTCTTAAAAACAGACAGAGTATCTGCCTCACGAACTAAAACTGGGAGCTGGTTCCACAGGAGAGGAGCCTGATAACTAAAAGATCTGCCTCCTATTCTACTTTTTGAAATCCTAGGAACTACCAGTAGACCTGCATTCTGAGAACGAAGTGCTCTGTTAGGAACATATGGAACAATCAGATCTCTGATGTACGATGGAGCTTGATTATTAAGGGCTTTATACGTAAGGAGGAGGATCTTAAACTCTATTCTGGATTTAACAGGGAGCCAATGGAGAGGAGCCAAAACAGGAGAAATGTGATCTCTCTTTTTAATATTCATCAGAACTCTTGCTGCAGCATTTTGGATCAACTGAAGGCTTTTGATTGCATTTTGTGGACTTCCTGATAATAAGGAATTACAGTAGTACAGCCTCGAAGTCACAAATGCATGGAGTAGTTTCTCTGCATCACTCCTGGACAGGATGTTTCTAATTCTAGCAATATTCTGAAGGTGGAAGACAGAAATCCTAGAGACCTGTTTAATATGAGATTTAAATGTCATGTGTTGGTCAAAAATTACACCGAGGTTGTTTACATTTTTACCAGAGGCCAAATTAATGCCATCCAGATGAAGTGATTGACCTAGCAGTTTCCTTTTTAAAGGTTCTGGTCCAAAGACAACAACCTCTGTCTTGTCTGAATTTAGGAGCAGACAATTCAAAGACATCCAAGTTTTTTTGTTGTTCCAGACATGCTTGTAATCTACCTAACTGATTGGTTTCATCAGGTTTTATGGATAAATATAATTGTGTATCATCAGTATAGCTGTGGAAATTCATACCATGTTTTCTAATTATTTTACCAACTGGATATATATATAGTAAAGAGAATCGGTCCAAGCACATAACCCTGTGGTACTCCACAAGTAACCCTTGAGTGTGAAGAAGATTTATCTTTGACATGAACAAACTGGAATCTGTTGGACAGATATGATTTAAACCAACCTAGTGCTGTTCCCTTTATCCCTACATGTTCGAGCCTTTCTAAGAGAATATTATGATCGACTGTGTCAAAAGCAGCACTGAGATCTAGCAAGTCACAAATCCATTATCTGAGGCCATTAGAATATCATTAGTAACTTTTACCAGTGCTGTTTCAGTGCTATGATGAGCTCTAAAACCTGACTGTAAGTCCTCAAATATGTTATAATCTATATGTTTAAAACACACCGTGAATAAGGAAACAAAAGCTGAGGTAGTTCCCTCCGAAGCTACTTAGCATCGATGCTAGCGCTAGGCTCTCTGTGCTTGTTTGCTACTATGTGTGCTGCCGGCTTCGGGCAGTGCTGACTCAGCACCCTGAGCCAAAGGCTCGAACTGATACATCGTTTGCCCGCAGCGCTCCATAGAGCCTCTCTTTACCTATCTCATTTCTCCCTTCTAATAGAGGCTTTACTGAGCTCGGTGGCCACATGCCATAGTTCAGCCGGGACTGTCTTCTTTACCAAACCCCCACATCCCCCCTCGCGCTGATCCTCCACACTTGGACATGCCCTTCCGTGTCTCCTGTCCCTGCCCACTTTGGTAGAGTTTTCAAATGTTGCCTGGGGGCGGGACGATGCTTTTTAATGGGGTTCAGTTACTCTTTAAAAACACTAGGGTTGACTTCTTATTTACTAGATTTACATATTAAAACATTTTATCCCTTCCAAGCCAGTCTCACATTACCTGTCCTAAATACGACCTCTAATTTTTTTTACTTTTTTTTATCTCAGCTTTTAAAATGTCCCCTCTTGGCAGCCTCCTTTCCTCGTGCAGCAGATTTATATCATCAGTGCACAAAGCCCGTTCCAGCTCATTAAGACAAGTTTTGCAAGTGTTTCGATACCCAAGACTTATTATTTGGAAAAACTTACATCTTGGTCATACACACATTTTCCTCACAAAATGTAACATAGGAGGCAATAGAGTCTGTCAGCTCATGAGTAGCAGTACAAGACTGAAACAAATATTTCGCAGTTTGTATCCGTAAAACAGTCTCAGTTGTTCCATTCATGACCACACATGAATTTCTTTGGTGACAGTTTTTAACCTCTTCACCACCTCCCTGTATTTTTGCAGAAGGTGGACTACATTGTGATCAGACTTTCCCAAATGGGGGTCTTCATGTTGTTTTAAATGCCCCAGTTAGGTTAAAAATTTCTGCATAACTGGTTGGTAAATGTTGATGAGTTAAAACAACATTTCAAGATGCTCCAGATCCCATTACAATTTGTTTTTGCCTAAAAATACCTGTTGACAATAAATAAAGCACAAGAGCAGTGATATAAATAGTTACACAACAGCAAGAAAAAAGTATGTTTTGCAAAAGATAATAGATTTTTTATTTTTTACCCTTTGCAGGAACTTCCCCCAGCCATCAAAATGGAGCTACAAGCTCAGACGTAACGGAGCAAGGTCCTTTGGGTAAGAAGCATAGAATCAAATAAGTATCATAATGCAAAGCTGTCGTTTGTGTTTAGATTTAGATCATTTCAGTGTTATCATTAGAATTCTGACCTCACTTCTTTTGGGCAGAAGCTATCTGACAAGATGGTATCTGACTGTTTAAACATTTAAAACCTAAATTAAAATCTTGGCATCTCCATTAGAGTGCATTCCTGTATGTTCAGATTCTTAGTAGTTGTCCTCTTCAGAGCAGGACAACTAGTTAGGTTTTCATACTTCTTGAAACCAAAAATACAGTGTTCTCATAATGGATCAGGTAACTGTATTCTGGCTAATGGAATAAGTCTTGAACCTGTCTTGTTGAAGAACCTCTCACACTAGTGGTGTTCTGTTGCAAAACATGGGGAACACAAAATGAGTGGAGGAACCAGGTAATACGCTTGTCAAGTGAGACAAGCGGATGGTCTAAGTTTTGGTTAAGGTTTTCAAAAAAATGTATCAGAACAACTTTGTTTTTTCAGGCTTTTTATGTAATCTCCACAAAATATTTATTGCAATACAATGATGAGAATATATTAAGAGGAATGACACGTTTTAAGTTATCTTTTATCAGATTTTACCATTCACCCATTCACATTCACTTTCATACACTGATAGCCAACATGGACTATGTACAATTTTTGGGGTTAAGTGACTTGCCCATGGGCACATCGACATGTGACTGGAATCGAACCTACGACCCTCCGATTGCAAGCCAACTACTTTACCACTGAGCCACAGTCGCCCAAGACTAAAGAATCAGCAAAAGCTTGTAGACCTTCTCCTGCATATTGACTCTCACTCAACCTACTAGTTGTCCACCAGCATAGCTGCCTTTTTCCACACAGCCAGTTTTATACTGGTTTTCTTCACGTCTAATGCTTCTTTCTTTGTCCTGGAAGAAGGATGTGAAGCTTTCTAAACTCACAGCCGTTTTTCTTCTTCTTGTGTGGTTTGGTATAAATGTTTTGCGACAAGCAGTTGTAGCCTACGACGTGTTTTCATACAAAACCTAAAAGAACTTTTGCCACCTGTCGAAAATGACAGTTTTCTCAAAATTCACAATTAAGGAGATAAAGATAACAATTTTTGTCATCCAGGGAAAAACATTGAAAAAAAGTCTTATCCATGTGAAAAAGTATTTGTCCCCTAAACCTAATAATTGCTTGTCCCACTCTTGCTGTCATAAAGCAAAATCCACCATCAGCTGCCATCAGTTACAGGACTGATTACTTTTTTTTAGGTCACTGTAGAGAAAATCTGGCCCATTTCTCTTTACTGAAATGTTCCCTGTCAGGTTGAATAGAGGATTTTCCAGCATGAGTGTCCTATTTAAGAACATTCCACAGGCCAAAGATATACCCCCGCCCCCCACTAGTAAAATGCTGAATCTTGATCCTGCATGTAAAAACATGAACGTCCCCTGCAGCCCTGAGGTCCTCTGGCAGCCTGTCCCAGAGGTGAGGGCCATAATAATAGAAAGACGACTCGTCATCAGTTGGTGTCCTGTCTTTAGGAAAGATTGGTGCCAGAGAAGCGCAGAGTCCGCGAAGGTCCATATGATAAAAGCAGTTTTGAAAGATAAGAAGGCCCAAAGCCATAAAATGCTTAAAAACCATTAAAAGAACCTTAAAATCAATCCTAAAACATACAAGGGCCCAGAGCATCCACCTCCTGGTCCTCCAAAACAGAATGATGCTCTTTTCACCAGCAAAGATTCAACCTTGAGACTAGTGGTGGAATCAGGCTCCACACATCTATGCATCAAATCTTCAACCATTTCATAGATAGATAGATAGATAGATAGATATAGATAGATAGATAGATAGATAGATAGATAGATAGATAGATAGATAGAATGTAAATATGACTGAATTGAAATGAACTCTGACCTTGATTGAGGGTGTGCCTTTTTTTGTCTGTAGGAACTAAGCACATGACAACAGTGCAGTCCCATACAGTTCTAAGTTCCACACATTCACCAAGAATCCATAGCAACACAAACAGCACGATTACAGGAGGCTACACAGGTAACTCCATATTCTCACTTCCAGAATGAATCTACTATTACGTTGACATATTTTTTGTCATTAATAAAGTCAATGTGTGCGGTGTACATGTGGCACTCTCTAAACCAGTGTTTTTCTACCACTGTGCTGTGGTGCACTAGTGTACTGTGGAAAATTATTAAATTTTACCCAATTGATTGCAAAAAAAAAAGCAATTTTCAAGGCTGTGTGCTGTCTTGTGACCGGCAGAATAATCATGTCACACTCTTCCTTATCAGTAGGTGTCAGCAGGTAGCTATTTGCCTTGTATTTTGAGACAAGAGAATTAGTGATGGCTGAATGCAACAGGTAGCAGTGGCATAGTGTTTATCAAGAAATTGACAGTGATAGGAAGTTCTACAAAAGGAAAAATGTAAACTCCAAACTGGGCTCTGAAAAAATATCTGACCTAGATGAAGGCCCTAGTATGATAGGTGTTCATAGGAAAGAAAACATGGTGAACTAGGAAAGTCTCGAGGCAATACAGGAAAATCTTTGTTTTATTTGGATTTAGTTTCACCGGGGATGCAACAACACCACCTCTGTTGTGCTTGGTGTGTTGTAAATAGCTAGCCAACAGGGCTATTTTCCCAAATAAGCTTAAGGTTAGTTGGTTGTGTGCCTATTGATTTTTATCAATGAAAAAAAGTGCCTTGACTCAAAAATGTTTAAAAAACACTGTTATGTTTCATATTCCAATGTCAGACTTGTTACGGTGCTTTCACACTAAAAGCGTCAAAACGCGCGCACACCCCTAGCTGGACGCTTCAACACACGCACCTCGAAGTGGTTCCAAAGTGAACTGGTCGTGCTTCAAAATATTTGCTTTTTGAGCATGTGAAGCAGGATACACACAACAGGTGGTAGGATCCTACCGGTTGGCCTTCTCCCTCCCTCCTTCTCCCGACCCTCCGGGAGCTCCCAGTGTACTCTGGTCTCCAAGCTGGCTGCTTTACGTGTTCGGTCTGGCCTCAGGTGGAGCTGGGACCGCTCCAGTGGGGAATCAAAGAGCTAAAGACGCAGTCGGGCAGCGGTGGATGGATCCATAAGCACCAGCCCCTCGCCACGTCGGCAGGCCCAGTTTGAGGAGCTGTTGTTCCACATAGGTCCAAGCATCGCCTGCCAAGACACCAACTACAATGCTGAGCAGCTGTCCATCTGTCTGCAGTTAGTAAAAAGTGTATATGTGAGCGGCATGGGATGTTCTTTGGTGGAGCTATTGCCAGGCCTGGGTCGTGTTTACTCCTCCAGAGAGGCTGTCCAAGTGAGGAAGCTGTTCATGGCTCACTTCTCGGCGGAGCGATGCCTTTTCAGCCACAAGGGCTCTTTTAAGAGCCACCCACAAACCTCTTAAGAGCTTTCCTGTCTAAATAGTGTAAACTCTCTATAATGTTACATTTTATTCCTGTCTCTGTATAGAAAACAGCTGGTATGATGTAGCTTGGGGTGATTAGCCGCTGTGTTTATTAGTATTTCCTCCATGTCATGCTGATGCTATGACTCCATGTCAGTCACAGCATCACTGAAACCACATCACCAGGCTCCTGATTGGTTGACGCAGTGCGTAATGACGCGAAAGTTCAGATTTTTCAACTTCAGCGGCAGACGCAAAAATGCTGTTCACGCGTGAATGCACACAATGGACCACACAAAATGACCCGCATATTTTTGGATGCGCCTCAAACGCCTCATTCGCGTTACTCAGGCAGAAAAGCGGTTTTGCAACGCAAATCTGCTTCTGAAGTGACGCGGGACCCTTCAGCATGCTTCTATATTAACTTTACATGTAAACCTGATGCTCGCAATGCTTCAAGCTCGTTCGGTGTGAATGCACCGTTAAAGCTGCATTTCCAGAACAAGGCTGCTCGCTTAGTCCTAACATGTCAATATTTTTCTAATATTATTAAAATGCACCACACATGAAACCTATTAAATGTTAAGTTGCTGTACAACCTACTCATATTCATAAAAAAATTTATTTAACAGGTCAGCGAGTCAGTTTACAAAGAATTAATTTGCCCTAATTAGATACATTGTGATAAATATGCTTGTGATACTAAATCAATTGTAAAACGTATGTGTGTGTGCAAAAGTTTACTCCTTGAACAAGAGGGAGCATATAATGATAAAAAAGCACTGGGCGTAAAATTGAACCCTGGGGCACACCACATGTGATATTGTGGATTTTAGAAAAGAACTAACTAAACTTACCATAAAACTCATGTCTGTCACATGGATGTGAACTATGTGACTGAATTGAAATTACATTTATTTTAAAGTACTTTGGGATGATGTGTTGTGAATTGGCAGGATATAAATTAACTGATCTAAACTGAATAATGTCAAGCTTCAAACTCCTGACCTTGATTGAGGATGTGCCCTTTTTTTGTCTGTAGGAACTAAGCACATGACAACATTGCAGTCCCATACAGTTCCAAGTTCCACACATTCACCAACATTCCATAGCAAGACAAACAGCACGATTACAGGAGGCTCCACAGGTAACTCCATATTCTGACTTCCTTAAAGAATCTAGTTCAATGCATAGTTTTTGGCATCTAAAGATAAGATGTAAAGATGTGTAAAGAGCCTTAAGATAAATTCAGATGTTATTGTAGGAGCTTATTCTCACATTGAAACATTCGGAAAAATGCAGACTAAATTTAGTTTAAAAAAACATCCCTTGTGAATCTTATGTGTTGCTTATATTCTTAAACCTATCAGACAGAGATCTAAACCATTCCTCTTTGCACAATCTCTTTAGATTGTCAATAGTTCTGATTTTGGACATGGTGCAGATATGGACTTGGATTTTATCTTGTTCTGTGATTTTACACAATCTGTTGGATGAATCTGTAGGAAAGTTGTGTGACCTTGGAGACCTTAGATGGAGGGCCTAATTCATCAAATTCCAAATAAAGAGCCCAAAATTGTGTGTGCCACAAACATTTTGAGACAGTGGGTTGTCCTTCATTTGCAGGTGATTTTTTTAAGATTGCTTGCACAACTCATAAGAAGCACAAAGAGTAGTATTCAAATGGAAACGTATCCGCTGCTGTCTGTGCCAACCTTGCTGCCCCATGCAATGCGCTATAGCCAGAGAGAGGGGGATATTCACAGAGGATTCGTGATGCTTCTTTGGGAAAAAAATAAAAGTACATACATACAGTACATCTCAAATTTATGGCTCTTAGAGAGTTAATTGCTATTATGTTAAAATATCTATGAACTATATTTTTTTTGGTCATTAACAAAGTTAATGCGTGCCGTTTGCATTCTCTTAACCAGTGTTTTTCAACCACTGTGCTGAGGTACACTGGTGTACTGTGGAAAATTATTCAGTTTAGACCCAATTTGTCTAAAGAATCCAAATAATTAATTTACTCTGATCTGATACATGCCCATTGTAATAAATATACAGTACAGACCAAAAGTTTGGACATACCTTCTCATTTAATGCGTTTTCTTTATTTTCATGACTACATTGTAGATTCTCAATTAAGGGCATCAAAACTATGAATGAACAGATAATACATGGAATTACTGTATGTAGTTAAACAAAAAGGGTGAAATAACTGAATACATGTTATATTTTAGATTCCTCAAAGTAGCCACCCTTTGCTATGATTACTGCTTTGCATTCTCTTGAGCTTCCAGAGGTCGTCACCAGAAATGGTTTTCTAACAGTCCTGAATGAGTTCCCAGAGGTCCTTAGTACTTGTTGGCCCTTTTGGTTTCACTCTGCGGTTCAGCTCACCCCAAATCATCTTCATTGGGTTCAGGTCCGATGACTTTGGAGGCCAGATTATTTGAAACTTTTTTGTAGAAGTATTACATAATTCCATATTTGGTCATTCATAGTTTTGATGCCTTCAGTGTGAAGCTACAATGTCAATTGTCATGAAAAGAAAAGAAAAGGCATGGAATGAGAAGTTGTGTCCAAAATTTTGGTCGGTACTATATATATATATTAAGGCTGCACGATTACGTCCAATGCTATGTCCAATAATCCCGATTATTTTGATCAATATTGTAATCACGATTATTTATCACGATCATTCATCCAGTCCTGTAAAATATCTATTTTTATTGCAACAATTATACACTTTTAAAAATGCAAAAAATGTTTGTGAAAAATAAAACTTTAGATTACAATAGATGATTAATAATGCAAAACAACTAACAAAAACAAACTCCAATATATATATATATATATATGAAAACATATATATATATATATATATATTTAAAAGTACAAGCTAAATATGTTATTGCAGAGTGCAATCTCAAAGTGCAATTTATGGGAAACAATTACAGCTTATACAGAAAAGGCCTTCGACATTCCCTGCATCCAAATCCTTAGTATTTACTATATGTTACGAAGCAACTATTACTCACCCGTTAATGTAATACTGCATAGCAAACGATCGCGTAATAGGCATGAAATCAGACATACTGCTCCAACATTTTGCATGTCCTTTGACCCGTATTGACTGTTCTGTTGACCCAGATGTTTACGTTAGGTTACGTTCGCCTGTGGTCCCGCCATTCTCTAGCTGTTATTTTGTCTGGTATGACTTAACAACTTTAATCTTTAATCAGTCAAAAAACAATTACAATAATCAGTAACATCGCTACATGTACATTTATACGCCGAACCCTGTGGCGGTGTCAATGGTTGACAGTTCTTATGTAGCCATTTTTAGCTAGGTCCTTCTTCTTCTATGATTTCGGGGCGTCCGCTGCATTGTGGGATAGCGTAGTATCCACCGGCTGCTTACTGTGGTGTTAGTACACTTTTGGGAACTTTCTGCTTACTAGTCAGATCCATAACGGAGATTTGGATCTACTACATTGCTCAAATACTCCTTTTCACCTGCTACGTAGCAAGCGTAGTGCAGCCATTATGAGTGCTGAGTGGCGTGTGCGCGGTTTTTATTTGGTCAGGTTACTGAAGCTTTAGCCATGCGTTTGCCCCCTAGTGGTTGGAAGACTATTGGTTGAGGCAGTGTATGATGAAGAGGCACGCAGTGAAGCTCGCATTTTGAATGTAAATATCGTTCATGATCAGGTTCATTTAATCATGGCCACCAAAATCATGATCACGATCAAAGTCCGATTAATTGTGCAGCCCTAATATATATATATATCTGCACCTAGTTAGTAAATCAACTGCAGCATATTTTTGCGATGCTTTACGGGTTCCCCACTCTTAACAAGCGCATACCACTGATAAAGTGAGTGAAATCAGGCCCGAAGTGTTTAGATTTTGCGCTTGGGAAGGTTTGCTTTTATAAAAAAAGTTTTACTCCTTTTGCATGTAAGGTTACACTTCCACAGGAGAAAGTAATACATTTTACCACAGGAGATGCAGGCGGAAGAACTCCCCTTCTGAACAGTCCATGTATTATATTAGAAGTCAATGTTCTGCTGGTTCAGCATAGGGTATAGGCTTCTGCAGAAATATCATGCTCTTGCCCAAAATTTTAATTAATTTATTTAAAGGGACAAGCATATTACTGAACTTCATAATGTAAAAAAAACCAACCATATCAATGTTTCAATGTCTGAGTTAGCCAGAGGCTGGTTTACACATATGGACCTTATAGCAGGTAATTTCCCAGGAACACATAAGACACACAATAACACTACGAACAGAAACTATTATAACTGAAATAATCACCATTTTGCAATATAAAAGAAAAGATCACACTATTGTATACTGTACACATGAAAAGCTGATAATTACAAATTCGATTTCTCGTTTTTAAGAGGAATTTTAAATGTTGTGATATGTGTATCACAACTGGAATTTCAGTCTCACTTCCCTTAACTCATAAAACCTGTTTACTGCAAGCAGTCCTTCTGCAAGGTATTACACAGACAGACTCTAGTGGAGGCTCTCCGACTAAATTTAGATTTGAACATAATGGACTGTCCTAAGGGTAAAGAAAGTCCGTGTCCATACTTTTTGGTTCCAGAGCCAGTCTGACGTGAGCCACAAGTTTTCCAAATCTTTAACACTAACAGTGCGCCGCCATTTGTAATCTGACACAGACCGGGCTAAAAGCTAACGTCGGGCAAACAATCCAACCAGTAAATTAGAAAAAAATAGTTGTCTCTTAAAATATCTTAAACTACTTTTTTCAACCACCATCAACTCAGTATTGCAGTCAATTGTGTTTATATACATAGCAACTTACTGTGTATAACTCATCTTCCCTCATCATCTTGTTTCTTTTGGCAACTTGTCCTCGAAACTTAAAAAAGATAGTAGTGAGTGGCTGAGAGTGAACTGCCATGTTTTTCTTCATGCACTGCATTACTCCAGTTTGACCACAAGGTGTCAATCTTATATTTTGTACCTTTTAATTTCTGAATCAGACTTTCACAAACTTTTGGAAAATCGTTGATATATAAAAAGAACAAAATTGGTCCAAGGATAGAGCCTTGAGGTACACCTAATTTGAAGTTAACATGACAAGATTTAATTATGCTAACAGACACACAATGGGTTTTATTTCTCAAATAAGATTTCATCCAAAGCATAGCTATTTCAGAGAAGTTTAAATTTGGTAACCGTGACAAGAGTGTTTTCAGGGTCAACATTATCAAGTGCCCTGTTGAAATGTAGAAAAAACTGCACAGTCTAGATAGAATTTGACTCTATTTCTCTCCTTTTTTCCTGATATTTAATACCTTACTGTCAGAAATTATCAACAAATCTACATACCAAAAAATTATGTATTTTTTTATGTCAAATATGTTGAGCAGATTTTGTCCATTAGAATATTCCACCTACTATTGATAAAAATGTAAGTACATAGCATGGAAATTAGTGAAATTAGGCATAATTGGGCAATAAAGCAGAACACTAGATTTCAGCAAAGGGCTTCCATAGGACACTGGGTATGTGTAGAATATGCAAAAGGAGTAACAGATATGCATATTCCACTTTGACTGTATTTTGTTTTAAAGTAAATGTAATACAGCAGTCTACAAGGTGGCCTCTACTGTTCAGATAATGATCATAAAAATGAAACTGATAAGTCATTCCATGAGTTTCTTTTTCAGTTAAAAGTATCCAGCATACTGAGATGACTGAGTTTAACAGGAGATTAAGTAAAGTTAAGACTAGTTCTTTGCTGCAGCATTTGAGTCTCAATTGCAAAGATTTTGAAGCAGTGCATGCACATGTGTAATGTGCACGCTGTGTGAGAGCTGCAGCCTTCTGAGAAATATCTCTACATGTCTTACGCATAAATATATATGTAAGACAGAAAATGCTTCTTTGTTATGCCTTTCAAACAGTCACATGAAAACGAATCTAATTGTAATGGAGACTTGGCGACTATATATTTACTGGTTTTCTAGTTGTGAATTATGTGCTTTGGTAAGATGAATTCTGGCAGATAGTGGCCAGTGGTCTAAAAGAATTAAATCCATGTGTCATGTTATATTTGTTTCCCAGTGTAACAAAATGTTGTGGATTGCTTATTAGAAGTTCCTAGAAACTCTGATCACCTTTAAAATGAACTTTTTTTCACTCAACATAAATGTATTCTTTCAAAAAACATTTAGGGAAACTTTATGCTACTGCAGTTTACTTTAAGGCTTTTTACACATCTGTACTAGAGGGTAGAATATATTTCAATAAACACAGCTTTTTATGTAAAAGTCCTCACAGTGGGTTTAAAGTGTGCATAGGAATTCAATATATTGCAATAATCAACTGGTTTACAAATGATAATTTTTTGCACTATTGACAGTAAAGAAGTGAAATCATGAATTTTAGCTAAGTATGTTTTTTTTCTCTTTTTCACATTAAAAGCTTACCCAAAAAATGTTGCCATCGGCTTATTTGTGGTGACCCTTTTGTTTGCTATTATTGGCGTCATCTTCTTACTACATCGCAGGTAAGATGGTCTGCATATTTTCCAGCAAAGATCTCAGTTATGTTCTGACAAAATGTCCCTTTCTGTTTTTCTGTCCTAGGAGAAAAAAGCAGATTCCCACATCGGTAACAGAAGAAATGCAGCCTATGAATAGAGCTGCGTGAACTGTGATGTAGACCATGAATAGAGCTTTTCAGAGGAACTCTTAGGTGTTAAAATACGAAGGAAGAAAGAACGGGCAGCCTATACTTCCTTATGAATATAGCTACTTTGATGACACCATCATGTATGTGAAATGCTATTTTGAAGCCAAATTTGGAATTTGCCATCTTGTTTACTTGTTTAAACAAAAAGGAAGAGCAAATTCTCTGTTTTATATGTTAACTTCATTTAGGCTTTATTAGACATATTCCCCTGGGTTCATTTTAATGTTAAATCTATATGAGTGATATCAGGGTTTTGGAATTAACTTTATCAAAATCCCAACAACTAAAAATGAAGCATCAGTCTTATAGGAACATTTTTAGATTAGATTTTGTTTGTGAGCAATTGCCTTGGGTCGCCAAATGGTGCTTTATCGATGCATATTTTATACTATTCAATGTCTTTTTCTGTTTTGCTGTATTTATATTACCTATGATCAAATCCTTGGAAAATGTATGCATTCTTTTGCTCTATAAACCTTTTGTCTCAAAGCTCCTTTGTTGTAATGTATTGAATTGAGGTATTCTTTTGCACACTTACTTTGCCATGACCCTGCACATATTCCTAACTATAGCTAGACATAAATATTCATCAAATGTCATTGTCCCTGTTTCTGCATAAACCGATATGTTTGTTTGTATTATCTAGATTGTTATATATCTGGGAAATTAATTCATGTGTGTGCAGAATGAACTGGATTCAAACAACAGAATAGAAATTTTGGAATGTCTCGTTATTATTCCGTCAGCCCCAGGGGTCCAGCTCCAATTTTTAGATGCGCCTCTGGAAACACTTGCATCAAATAATAGGTCAAAAGGACTGTAAAACTTGCTTGTATGCTTGAAAAGCAGTCCACATGTACTGGAGTCTGACAGCGCTGTTTTGGACTGTTAGCAACTAGCTAATAAATAAAACCTAGCCATTTTGGTTTTAACTAGCCATTAGCAAGTCACACAAGGTTCTTGTTTTTTATTTAAAAAAAATTTCTACACTGAAGCCACGACCTACAATGTAAAAAAAGCAACTTCCATTTTTTGGCCTGACAAAATATTTTAAGTTTAGAAAAAAAAAAAAATGTTTTATATTTGAGACAATTGCACAAGTTAGTCCAACAAACTGCTGGAGTTTTAAGCTTCAGCACAATCTTTTCACTCATTGTTACTTAAATGATTATAACCGTTGAAAGTTCATCCAACAGAAATGCTTTTGTTGTGAAATGCGGGAAAAGCCACTTTTGTATTTGTCTTTTGAGTCAAAAGCTGAGTGTGTTACTTAGACAAGGAGCTCACAGAAGTAGGTTTAATTACACTAAATGGTTTTGAAATCTCTTGTGAACATGAATCTTTTCATTAGGGTGAAAACACTAAAAACGAAATTTAAACAGTAGAATATGGGCTTTATTTTAGGTCAGTACAACTGGTACTGGTAAAGCCTGAAATTTTAAGTCTCTACAACTTATAACTTAATCAGAAAAATATAACAATCCAAGTTGTACAAACTCAAAAGCAAAACTTAAAATTTCAAGCTTAATTTTCAAACTTAAAATTCGATTAAAGTTTGTTGCCTTGAAATTTTGAGTTCTGCTAACTTTTCTTAGTTTACAGTGTAGCAATTTATCAGGATGGTATGAGCTAGACCATAATGTGGTGCATTTTTGTGAAATTGAAGGTGGACAACACATGACTGTCAAAACTTTATCTAATAGAAAATACAATTTAAAACTTCTATCCAAGTCCCAAACCTTTTATAGCCTGTAACAGATTTTCTTGCAGGATTCTGATTTTGAATTTCATCCATCTTCCCATCATCTCCACATCTACCTGCTGAGGAAAAGTATAAAATGATGCATTAAGGATGGGGTGTTTATTTTTAATTATTTTTGCCACAGAGTTTTGCAGACAGTTTAATGTTCTCGTCTAACCAGAACACTTTCTTTTACATGTTTGCTTCGTCTCACACATGGTCTTTGGCAAACTTTAAACAGGATTTTTACCATGCACCCCCTGGCTGATCCGTTCCCTGTCAATGCATTACTTTGAGTTGCTCTCCAACATAATTTCCCATACAGTCTGTGGAGGTATCATGACTAAATATGAGTCATTCTGCCATGCTCAGCATTAGCAGTTTGTTTTTCTTTCAGAAAAAAAATTCTGGGAATCAAACAAATTTGACTTCTATATATGGGAAAGTTATAGAACGCTCTTTTAATAGGAGGTCATTTAGTAAATATAAAATGTGATCTAATCTTTATATGGTTTCCCTACCATTGTTTTGTTAGACAGTGAGGAACAGTGGGAAATTTTTTTGCAGAACTTCTTCACATTAGGTTTGAACAGACTTTAAGATTTATGTTCAAAATAAATCATTTGTGAAGCAGTGCGGTTGTAGCAAACTGAACAATGTGTAATTCTTCAACTACATGTAGAATGATGCTTTGCTATGCTTTTTGGGTTTTACTGTAAAATAATTCCAAGCTTGATCCAGTTTCTCTTCCTTTCAGCTGCTTCTAGGCAGCAATCACAATAGTAGGAGAGAAGGAAAGGACGAGAAAAGAGAAAGCATTATGCTGCTCCTGTTCTTTTTTCTCTTTTCTGCCCTGCCTCTTGGTGCAGTTTCATGCCCAAACAAAGTGTCTGCCACATTGCCATGTGGATGGGGGGGGACTGGAGAGAGGGCCACACGGGGGATTCAGCTTTTCTTTCTTCCACGATATGTTACTTTGGTATTGATATCTGTAATACCCATATTTTTCTATTCAAATATGTTGTTAGTATGACTATCAGAATTATGTGCATGATCCACATGGTCCGGAACTATGTGCAGCCTGTCGTTGCACTCATGTTCATTGAGTAGTGTTTAACTTCTTTTATAAATCTGTTTCTTGAAGAAATTCAGCAAGCTGCAGTGAACACAGTGTTCAAATTAAACAACTGTGCTGACATTACTGCAACATGATGTGATCACAGTCTAGCTGTCAGAGAGGTTTACACAACTTCAAAAGTGAAGAGAGGAAATGAAAACACCGACAATATTATTGCCATGTGGGTGTGTGTGGGGGGGTTGTTGCCCGGCGGCGGGGGACCCCTCTCGGCGGGTCCCTGGTCGGGATCCTGCTGGGGGGCGGGGTGCCCCTGGTCCCCGTGGCCTCCGGGTCCTGTTCCGGGCCCGACCTGGCATAGCCGGTTTCCGGCGGAGCCCGTGGGCTCGTCCCTGCGATCTCTTGGGCCCCAGCATTGCGGCTGCTTGGTGTTCCCCTGGGGCTTCCATCTGTTCCTCTCTTGGTGGGTGATCGGCCCTGCGCTGGTCCGCCTGCGGCTCCTGCGCTCTGTGGGACTCTGGATGCATGCGTCTCCTGCCTACTTCATGTCTGCGTCGATTCCTGTAGGACGGATCGACGGCTCCATACACCAGCTATCAATCACTTGCATGGGGAAACCTTATTTACACCTGCATGCTCACACACACACACACACACATAAGTGTGGGGACATGTTCTAGGACTGAGGTAATCGTAAACAGATCGTTGGTACCAGGAGCTTACCAGCGACATTACTGTTGTATTCATTAATCCATTTTGGTGTGTAGTGAATGTGTAGTTCTTAGTTCATATTACTGGATGTGTTTTGTTAATGTTGTTCTGTTCTATTGGCAGTTTTTGTCTGTTTTTCCCACTTATCCGCCGTCCAACAGAGGTGGAGGACTGACATTTTCGTGTCTTCTTTGTTTACCTCCCTATCTTGTATAGTTGGTTCACTCTCCTACCTGTCCTATTTCTCTTCTTCATCTTCTTTCTTTCTTCTTTTTTTGTTTCCTCATTTTCGTGTCCATAACATCAAGAAATTAATGTAGTCATTAATAAAGATTTCTCATACATATTTATCAGGTGGAGTACTATAGCAAAATCTGTAATGCTCTGCTTGAGAAAATAAATCTTTTGGTCTTGTACACAGATACCAATTCTGACTACCACGCTGCCACACAGGACACGTAAAAAATAAAAATAAAAATAAAGGATTCTAAGCAGTTACATGGAACCACTTGACATAACCAGTAAATCTTTTTTTTATTTTATTTATTTTTATTTTTATTACGTGTCCTGTCTAGCAGTTTGCCACTCAGCCTCCAGCCTTGCTACTACCAAAGAGCATGAGTATAATTGTCTGGTAGATTGCTTGTACATTGTAAACAGGTATTAGATGGCGTAAAACCCATCTTGAACATCCGTTGGTCTGTATAATGTACTCTATGAAGGATTTTATATTGTATTAATCGTAGATTAGGATTTTTAAGAAATTTAAAGGTTCTTAAGGAAATCTGAGACCAGAGGTTTCGGTCAAATGAGATGGACAAGTCCATCTCCAAATTTAAAATAGGAAGGGCTATTGATTCATCGGGTGGATGGAGCCCTTCAAACAGCCAGTTGTTTTCAGGAGTGCATTAAACTTCTCAGCTCTCACAGTGCATCAGCAGCAGTCAGGGCTGACAGGTTCCCAACAGCTGTGCTCTCGTTGTCAAGCTAAAGTATTAACCCTCTACCTCCCCTTTCAGGAAGTGTTCTTTCTCAATGGGTCTGAGACTTAAACAGAAACCCTCTTTTTTTAGTTTCGGATGAATCACTTATTCAGGAACTGTCATACCTTTCCAAACTCTGTTAATATATAAATTGTGCAAAACATATAATAAGAGGAAGTAGAAAGTTTGCATTTCTGCTGAAACAAGCGTTTCTGTTGTCCATAATTTGTACCATTAGTGTTTAGTCATTACTTTATCATGTGGTTAGCCTAGTAGAAATACACGCTTGAACAGTCAATCAATCTCTTTTTATGCTGTTCTGTGTGTTTTATGTAGAGTTTGGCAATGTTCGAGGTGCTGTGAATGATTGAAAGCAGCTGTTGCTGTTAAGAAGGCTGCTTCTCAAATCTTATTGTGAAATAATGTGCTAATGGCTTAAAAAAACAAGCCAAAACCTCAGAGTTTTGAAGAAAAGCCAGCAAGTAAATCCCACAACTCTAAACTTTGCAAGTTCATCAGGATTTTGCAAGGCAGTTTAAATCCCTTATATAAAAGTGAACATTTTCTGTAGGCTCTATATGACCAAACATGAGTCTGGGTCTTTTTGTCCCCAAGGTCCTGGATATTTGAGTTGGACAGCCATGGTTCTGGACTGACCCCAGGCATGTAAGGCGAGAACGTGCAGACTCTTTGCAGAAACCATCCAGGCTGGGATTTGAACCAGGACCTTCTTTCTGTAAAAAAGTGGTGCTACCAACTGCTCCACCATGCAGCCCTTTTGGTGCATAGCGGCCAATTTGAAGTACATTTAACTGTACTTTTTGAATTATCATAGAGATTGCATCAAGTTGGGGGTTAAGGGAGGTTCACTGTCAAAAAGTAATTCTTCTGAGGAACGGATAAGAAAAGCCGACCATCACCAGAGGATTAGGCATTCCAGAGTCCAAGAAGCATTCCTTCAAGTTCAAGGAGTGTAATAAAGTGAAGGCAGGGCATAGTGCTTAATTTACTCTAAAAAGAAAAGGAACACTATGAAAACTATTTTCCTCATATCCCCAAAAAGGGGCGTGAACATTTCTCACTTGAAAGAGTGCATTGTTTAAAGTCTGGATTTTTGGCCAAAGCCAATTCTTTCTGCTTCACTCATTTCCTCAGAGAGGGATTTCCTGATTCTAACAGTTGCTCCACCTGAGGTAGATAGTTCCGAGCTGCTGGCTCAAGATAAATTCACATCAGGGGCCGTATTCACAAAGATTCTTATCTTACCACTAGGTGTTACTCCTAACTCGCGCTAAAAGGTCTTACGTAGGAGTTGTCGTCTAAAACCTATTCATAAACGCACTAAGAGCTACTTTTACGTAGAAGAAGAGTAGCTAAGAGTGGCGTCCTGTTGCTATGGAAAACGTCATTTCCTCTGCATGAGTAAATAGACGGACAGCAATGTGATTGGTTGTTGAATGACACGTGTGAAACCAGGAAATGGAAAACTTCAATGTCGATAAAAGCGTAATTATGAACAGCGCTAATAGCAGAAATAATGCATGATGACATCGTTGTGTCGGCCACGAGACTGACACTTCATACAACTTACACACAATAGCCTACTAACAGAGGGTGAAGTTTAAAAACGAAAAAACGTGAAATGCATCATATTATGCAACAGACTGGCTTGCTATCCAGGGTGTACCCTGCCTAACGCCTGCTGATAGCTAGGATAAGCTCCAGTCTCTACAGTCCCAGTGTCGGCTCGAGATCGCCGCTTATAAAAAGGATCCTGCTGCAACAGGTAGGCAATGTCCGTCATATAGGCATCCCTACATGTGTTGCATAAATTGGAAGACGTGGACGTTTTCTTCTTTGTGCAGGGGGAACAATATATAATGGACACGATTTAGTTGGTATCGTTTGGTTAATTCCAAATCATCCAGAGTGTCCAACACATTGCGTCTGGCTGCAGCCATTTTGGGAGTCTTTGTGAATAGGTCTTAGGGAGTTAGGAGTTCTCTTGACTTCTTTTAAGGACTGCCAGACTTTTAGGCCTAGAAGTGGTTGTGAATTACTTTTATCTTAAGAAACTAGGAGTCCTCAATTTAGGAGTGACATGCCAACATTTTCTAGGAGTTACTCCTAAATTCGCCAGTTAGGACCTACTTTTAGCCCTAAGATTCTTTGTGAAAATGGCCCCTGGAGATTATTAAAGAATTATGATGTTGGCTTCCATTTTATGAAAGGACAAAAAGTACAACTTTTAAAAGAATTCAGGTCTCTGGTCAACTAACAGTGTCAAATTTAACGCTGTTTTCCTTAAAATTCAACTATGAGACAAATTGAAAATTTGCCTATTTCAGATTTTTTTTCCCATGTATATCTATTAAATTTTCAAGAAAACAGCTTGGGAAGCTACCTAGATCCACTTTCCTTGGTGCTCAGTGCTTTAAGTGGACCGGTACGCTGCGGTACTCGGTACCACCATTTCAAAATATAGCTCTTGAGAGTTCTACTAGATCTCCAAGTGCTGAGAATGTTTTCACAGAGTCCCAGTACACTCATAAATTAGTCAACAAAAACAATGAGAGATTGATGCGTTCAACGCAATGGTGTAACAGAAATAGGCTAAAGTGAAAATGCAAATATGCTCTTTTGGCTGCAGGTTTCAAAACGAACAAGGTCAGAATCAGAGGCGGACTTTCATGGTGATGCCTCACACAGCCAGCATAATGTTGCAGCCAGTCAGAGTCAGACGGAAGCTAACACATGTAGCAGGAGCAGCGCTGACAGTGCTGAAGTTCCCACCATTATTTGTTGAATATGTCAGTGAAACATCCACTGACGTGAACAATCTTGATATTTAGCAGGACTGGCAGGAATGTTGGTCCCAAGCATAAATACACTATTTCTCCACAATGTAAAAAATGGCTAATAATCAAACTAAAAATTTGGGCCGTAGTACTTGTAGCCATGTTAATGCACACATGGATATACAGTACGGGCAGCAAAGGTACTCCACCCTAGAGTGTATCTGGCGTTGAAGTAGCTGTTTAATTTCTTCATTTGGAAGGGACAAGGCTGTAAAACAAATATCCTGCAAAAGAAAACAAAAGGGGTTCATAAGAAAGAAGTTGATATAAAAGAGAAGGCAACACAAAAACACATTTAGGACATGTGAAAGGCTGATTATGCTACTACCTGTAATTTGTTTAGGACAGCAACCGTGGGAGCCATGAGAAACAATACCCACCATGGAAAAGACAGTTGGAGGCTAACATCAAGGCAGCTCAAAGAGAAGTGAGCCAAATGACAGAGGCCCAGAGAGATGCAATCAAATGGCCAATACCCAAGAGGTACAGCCAGATGCCCATACCTGAAGCAGTTGAAACTGCCAAACAAAGACTGCAAGCCTTGGCCATCTGCCTACAAAGGTACACAAAAGACAATGAAGCCAGACAAATAAACAGACTGTTTGCAACCCAACCTTCAAAGATGTACACCCAGTGGTAGGGTATTAGCCAAAAAATAGAACCACCAAGGCTGGAAACCGAAAGATACTGGGAACATAGGGAAAAAAAGAGGCAGCACATAACAGCAGTGCTAAATGGCCGAGGAAGGAGCACATCAACCTCCCTGAGCAGAATCCAGTTACCATCACAGTGGCAGACATCCAAGAAAGAGTATCAGGTATGAAAAACTGGACAGCACCAGACTCTGACATGAACCATGCCTACTAGCTAAAGAAACTCACAGCACTCCTTGAGCGAATGACAGCACAAATGAACCATCTGCTAAGAGATGGGACTCACCCAGAATGGCTAACCGAAGGGTGAAAAATCCTGATCCAGAAGGATCCCACCAAAGGTGCCGTCCCATCCAACAATAACCTTTCTCTCCACAACATGGACGCTCTTGTCAGGCATCATTGCAGCTAAGATAAGCAGGCACATGGATCAGTACATGAGCAAAGCACAGAAGGGTATTGGTAAAGATAAAGCTAAACACAATGCCTGGTTGACAGAACAGTAGCCCAAGACTGAAATTTCCAATAAACAAACCTGTGCATTGAATTGAATGCTTGGAGCTGGACTCTTAGGGCCTGATTTATCAACGGTTTTCACTCATTAAAACCATTGCAAAAAGCACAGCGCCACAGAAAACGACTGTAACTGATTTACTTACACGATGCAGAAAGCATCGCTCATGTTAAACCTTGAGCAAGAAGCACACAATCCATTTAGTGCTTTTCCCTAATCTGAATATGCTAAATGGGCATTTTTGAAAGAAACCGCGAAACAGTGGGAGGAGAACAGGAAAATAAGAAAGCTTTCTAGGTGCAGTTTGATTTTCTAAGTGTGACAGTGTGGAGATCCTTTCACTATGGCTCCGATAGATCATGTGCCCTGGCTGCTTGGCGACAGGGATAATCCTATGGGTTAAATAGTTAGCGCACATGACTCTCACCCACGAGTCAATGGGTCAAATCCCGCCTGGGCCCTCATTGTGTACCTTGCCACATAAGCAATAATGTTTGTGCTGGTTAATTTAGTACCTATTGTTAGTGCTTCTGAAATGCATGTATTAAAATGCAACACGCAATTTTGCGGTCATTATTGAGAATCTTGATAAATTCAGTTCTTAGAGAGTTTGTTGCTTCATGATGTTGTGGAGAACCACCATTCAGGCCAATGGTAAGCATCTTGCACAAGGGTCCATCAAATGTGGCATATACCAAGGTGATGCTCTGTCCCCACTGCTGTTCTGCTTAGGTCTGAACCCCCTAAGCCAAATAATCAACAAGACTGGCTATGGATACCGCCTCCGGAATGGGGCTACAATCAGCCACCTCCTTTACATGGATGACATCAAGCTGTATGCTAAGAGCGAACGGAACTTAGATTCCCTGATCTACACCACCAGGATCGACAGCAATGACATAGGGATGTGTTTTGGGCTTAACAAATGTGGTAGGATAGTCACAAAGCAAGCAAGGTAGTCCACACAGAAGGGGACTCCCAGAAGGAACAATAGCAGACATTGAGGACAGTTACAAGTACCTGTGAATACCACAGGCAAATGGCAACCTCGAACAGGCAACGAGGAACACAGCAACAACTAAATATCTCCAATGAGTGAGGCAAGTCCTAAGAAGCCAGCTCAATAGCAAGCACAAGTCCTACACAAGGTTCTACACAAAGAATTTCAGGGTCTGAGGGAATCTCTGGAATTCAGCCAACAACAAGTAGCTTCGCTCGCTACCGAAAATCAAACATTGAAAGAAGACGTTAAAAGACTCACCGAGGGGATGACGCAGCTGTCTGGACCAACTAAAAAATTCAAGGAGTCGATCTTAGACATCCAGGCCCAATCCATGAGAGATAATCTTGTCTTTTCTGGGATATCATAGCAGGCTGAGGAAGACACTGAAACAACCGTCCGACAGTTCATCCAACACCAGCTGAAACTGCCAAGCGACATGGTTAAAAACATAACCTTCCATCGGGTTCACCGGCTCGGAGGTAAGAAATCCAACAACACCCGCCCATGACCAATTGTTGCCAAATTTGAACACTTTAAACAGAAAGAACAGGTCAAACGACGTGGGAGAGAGCTGCGGGGGACGAATTACAGCGTCAATGATCAATTTCCGAAAGAAATCCTGGATAGAAGACGCGTGTTATTTCCAATTACAAAGAAACATATTAGTGAGGGTTGTAAGGCTACAGTTACGGTAGATAAACTGTATGTTAACGGTCAGCTGTTTAGGGACCCTCAGGTTACTCCTTGGCTTTATTGGTCATATTTAAAAGAGTCAAGATAGAAGTTGTTTTATCAGACAACTATAGTTTAAAGAAGCACAGCTCAGCAGGTTGTTTATATTTGTAAATGTGGGTAGGTGGTAGGGCTGTGCACTAGGTTGACTGCTTTCTTTTTTCTTTTTTTTTCACATTCGTGTCACCAAAACTTTTTATGACTTTTCTTCCTTTTTCTTTCATACACACAGACTTTTATCATGGCATATTCATGTTTTTCCATCATGCTATCATTCTTTACACACCTGTATGGTATGTTATTTCCCTCGCTTTATCTCTGCTTCTGGATTTTCAATCAGGCAACTCCATAGATAAACCAAGACTACACCTATATTCATCCTTGGTGATAGTAAATGTCTAACGTTCATCTTAGCCCTATGAATCCTGTAAAATTTCTAAAATGGAATAATCACGGATCTGGCTCCAGAGAAAAAAGAATTAAGATTTTCAACCATCTTAAAAGATTGAAGGCAGATGTCGTGTTACTACAGGAGACTCATAAATCAAGCTCAACTGCTAATGATTTAAAAACACCGGAGTATCCTAATATATTTTCTTCATGCTATAACTCTAGACAACGAGGAGTAGCAATATTAATAAATAAAAATACTAATTTTAAAGTAATAGACACAGTTACAGATCCAGAGGGTAGATTTATAATATTAAAACTATTTATACATAACCAAAAGTTATGTATAGTTTGTGTATATGGTCCAAATGTTGACGACCCCTCATTCTTTCATACTTTCTTCTCGGTTTTGGCTAATCACATGGATTGCTCACTTGTTCTTGGGGGAGATTTCAATTTTGGATTAAATGAAGAAATCGACAGGCTCAGTACAGCAGGGACTCAGCGCAGCTGGCAATCCATAGATATAGTTAAACAGTACATGAGCGATTATGGACTTTGCGATGCATGGCGATCACTTCATCGCAACGACAGAAAATACACTTTTTACTCAAATGTCCATCATTCTTATTCTAGATTGGACTATATCTTAGTCAGCAGCTCACTGTTGAATGACATTTCAGACACTGAGATACATCCTATAGTTATCAGCGATCACGCTCCTGTTTCTTTAAATTTAGCAAATAGAATAGCAACCCTTCAATATAAAAATTGGAGATTTAATACATCATTACTTAAGGATAGAGAATTTATTAAATATATTGAAAAAGAATGGGCTTCATACATGGAATTTAATGATCTCCCTGGTATGTCGCCATCCACTCTATGGGAAGCAGGGAAAGCTGTGATTAGAGGTAAAATAATTTCATTCTCATCAAATAAAAAGAGAACAGAAAAAAAACATGTTCAGGAATTAGAAGAAACTATCAAATCATTAGAAGCTTCCCCGGGAAAAGGGAGCTTAAGCAAAATACTGAAAGCAAAATTAGAATTGAATGAAATTATTAATAAATGGACACAGTTCTTAATCCAAAGACTTTGAATAAAAAACTTTGAACATAGTAATAAATCAGGTAGCTTCTTAGCTAATCAGTTAAAAATAAATAAAGAAAAAACAACTATATTTGCAATCAAAGACAATATTGGGAATATACTATATGATCCTGAAAGAATAAACAACACATTCAAAGAGTTTTTTGAGACTTTATACACACCAGAGATAAACCCATCAAATAATGAAATTGAACAATTTCTGGATAAAATAACTTTCCTAAACTTTCAGACAATCAAGCAAAGGCCCTGGATTCACCGCTAACACTGACTGAACTCCAGGAGGCCCTCCAATCCATGCCTAATAATAAAGCTCCAGGCCCAGATGGATTTCCAGGAGAGTTCTATAAAGAATTCTGGAATATTCTGGCACCAACATTTTACAAAATGTTACAGGAAACAAAGGAAAATGGTCGATTACCACCAAACATGAACTCTGCCTACATCAATCTTCTATTAAAACCAGGAAAAGACCCTATGTCTCCTTCCAGTTATCGTCCCATTTCTCTTATCAATGTTGATCTTAAAATAATTTGCAAAGCTCTTGCAAGAAGGATTGAGAAAATGACACCTCTAATAATCCATCCTGATCAAACAGGTTTTATAAAAGGTAGGCTCTCTTCCACAAATTCACGTAGATTAATAGATTTAATAGATTATTCCTACTGTAAAAACGTCCAAACCAATATATTATCGTTAGATGCAGAAAAAGCATTTGATAGACTTAACTGGAAATTTTTATTTGCAACCTTACATAAATTCGGGTTCAGTAATTCTTTTTTAAACTGGTTAAAAATATTATACAGCTCACCAACAGCATGTATTAGGACTAATAATCAAACATCAAGGTTTTTCCTTCAGAGAGGTACCAGGCAGGGATGTCCACTTTCTCCCTCCCTCTTTGCTATTTTTATTGAACCATTAGCAGCAGCAATCAGGCAAAAATAATAATGTTAAAGGTATACAATGCAACAAAATAGAACATAAAATTAGTCTGTATGCAGATGATGTACTACTCTTTCTACAGCATTCACAAACTTCCTTCTCTCAGGTAATTGAGTTGATAAAATCTTATTCAAGAGTTTCAGACTATTCCATAAATTGGTTAAAATCTACAGTCCTTCCTATCAACTGTTCTTTCCAGGGTCCCGTTGCTGTGCAACTCCAGTCGGGAAATATTACATATCTAGGTATCCATATCTCACCAAGACTGGCAGACTTATCAAAGCTAAACTATGTCCCACTTTTAAAAAAAGTGGAAGATGATCTGGCAAGATGGAAATCCCTTCCAATATCACTTATTGGAAGGGTAGCTACAATAAAAATGATGGTTTTGCCTAGAATAAATTATTTATTCTCAATGATCCCAAGCAAACCATCACCTGATTGGTTTAGATCTCTGGACTCTTCTGTTTCTAAATTTCTTTGGAAAGATAAACCCCCACGTATCGGCTTAAAAACACTACAGAAGTACAAAGATAAAGGAGGTCTAGACCTACCAAACTTTCGTCATTATTTCTTAGCCAACAGGCTCCAATACACATCAAGATGGGTAAAACACAGTTATATCAATGAGTGCTGGGTAGATGTTGAACAGACACTATGCAATAAGATAAAACTTTCAGATCTACCATTTATTAGCTCAAATATAAAACAAAATGAATGTTTTAAAAGTATTAGTATCAGCTCCTCTCTGACAGCTTGGTGGGAATTTCTTAAAATGACAGAGACCTTACTAGTCCCATGCAGGCGTACACCCATCTGGAACAACCCGGATATCTTACAAAAAAATGCATGATCAATTTTCCAAACTGGAGTTGTAAAGGAATTGAATACCTGGAGCATATGTTTGATGGAACAGACTTTATCCCATTTAATACATTGGTTACACAATACGGAATTAACAAGAATAAATTCTTAGAATATCAACAAATTAAATCAATTATAAAAAATAAATTTAGGCTCAATACAGTTGATTTACAAATTCCAGGAAAAGTTTTAGACTTTCTTAATCTTAACCCTCCCAAACTGATATCTAAAATATACAAAACATTGAATAGAATAGATGAATCAATAGCCCTTCCTATTTTAAAATGGGAAATGGACTTGTCCATCTCATTTGACCGAAACCTCTGGTCTCAGATTTCCTCAAGAACCTTTACATTTCTTAAAAATCCTAATCTGCGATTAATACAATATAAAATCCTTCATAGAGTGCATTATACAGGCCAACGGATGTTCAAGATGGGTTTTACGACATCTAATACCTGTTTACAATGTACAAGCAATCTACCAGACAATTATACTCATGCTCTTTGGTTCTGCCCACCTGTCAAGAAATATTGGTACCGGCTGTGGTCGGCCAGTGGTTGGCCGGTGGTCGGTGGGCGCCGCTGCCTTTTCCATCTCCCTGGGCTGGTTCTTGTCGCTGGCTCCCCGCTGGCCTGCACGTCGGGGGTCAGCGGGTGGCCGCGGCGGGTGGCCGGCATCTCTGGGCCCGATCAGTCAAATTGGCACTGGACGTGGCTCCTGGGTCTTGGTCCAAGCACTCTGTGGGGTGCTGGGGTGGGGGCCCTTTGAACGGTGCTGGTCGGCCTCCGCGGTGGACTGACCGGGTGCTGGGGTGTGGGCTGGTGGGTGGGGATGCTGGGTTCGGTTGCCTCCCGGCCATCGGGCGGTAGTAGCAAGGCTGGAGGGGAGGGCGTACATCCGCTGTGGCTCTTGCTGTGGCTCCCTGGCGTGTGGGTGTGTGGGGGCGGGCCAGGTTATTGTCCGTCGGTTGGCTGCGGATCCCCCTTGCCTGCGGCGGCAGCGGGCCCTTGTCGGCTGGTCTCTGGTTGGGGCCCCACTGGGGGATGGGGTGCCCCTGATCCCCGTGGCCTCCGGATCCTGATCCGGGCCCGCCCTGGCGTGGGCTAGTCACTGCGATCTCTCACGCCCCAGCATTGCGGCTGGTGGGTGTTCCCCTGGGGCTTCCATCTGTTCCTCTCTTTGTGGGTGATCGACCCTGCGCTGATCCGCCTGTGGCCTCTGTACTCTGTGGGACCCTGGATGCATACATCTCTTGCCTCCATCTCTGTGTCGATTCCTGTAGGACGGATTGACGGTTCCTTACACCAGCTATCAATCACTTGCATGGGGAAACCTTATTCAGACCTGCATGCTCGCACATACATAGGTGTGGGGACATTGGTGTGGACGGACATATCTTAAGCTGAGGTTATCATCAGTAGTTAGTTGTTCACAGGAGCTTACCAGAAACATTTGTATTATGTTCATTAATCCATGCTTGTGTGTAGTGAATGTGTAATTCTTAGTTTATTCTACTAGATCCGAACTATTGGTTTGGTTCTCTACAGTTTATTTTTTGTTTTGTATTACTGTTTCTCTGCCGTTGTACGGGGGGAGGGTGGCCTAAACTCAGCCTGGGTGTCTAGTGTCCTGTGTTTTGTTAGTAGTTTGAATGTTGTGAGGGATTTAGGTGTGCCCCTGGGGTGGGGGCGGGCGGATGGCCTGGGCCCCCATGGGGCTCGGGGGAGCCGCTGCCGTGGGCCCCGACTTGACGTGCTGGGGCCTCCAGCCCCTGGTGGATTAGCTGAACAGGGGTGCCTATTGTGGTCAGCAGGGGAGCTGGCTCCCTGGGGTTGGCATCGTGTCACCCTAGTTATTTCCTCCTCATTTGCCTCTGTCCACCTGCTCCTTCATTCTACCATTCACAAGGCCTTGGGACGTGGGCACATCACTGGGGTGCGGGATGGAGTTTCTGTCTTCGCTACCCGGTGGCGGCCTGGGTCCCAATTTTATTGAGCAACTTAGACACTTACACTTGCAACATTTACATGACACACGCACATGTAGAGACCTGGCGGTGGGTGCGCATCGGCACTGGAGGCGGGACCCCTTATACGGGGCGTCGCCTGTGGTGCCGGTACCCACTGTTTAAATGCATCTAGACACTGAGGGCCCGGGGAGGGAGATGGGGGTACCTGGCAGTATTCCCATGTCCCACCCCTCTGTTTTAAGTGCACATTAGAACAACACGCAACAACACCACAATTGAGCAGGGGGAGAGAGGCTGGGGGGTCTTTCCACACCCCTGTTCGTTGGACCATCAGGGATTGGAGCCCGGGTAGATTATCAGGTCGTCTGGTTGGGGACCTAGGCTAGTGGGCTACTCTTGCCGGGGTGGGGGCCTTGGCGGTCTGCTTGTCCCCGTCCTGGAGGGCAAGGTGTCCGTCTCCCGGGTGCAGGGGCAGGGTGATCTATCGGGGCGTCTGTCCTTGGGCCTGGGAGTATAGAGTATGTATGGGGTGTATGAATGAGTGTACAGCGTCCTTTTTTCGTTTGTCCTGTATATGTAAGAATGTGTGCGCATGAGAGGGAGGGTAAGTATGAGTGTCTCTGTCTGTCTATGTCTACTTGTCAGGTTGGGTGTTTGGCTGCCCTCTGGCCTGGTGCATCTTCTTCCCCTCCGTCAGTCCCCGTCGGTGATGGATGGTCCTGCCTACTGGTCGATGATGGCTCTCGATGCCTGGGGCCGGGGGTCCCGGTTGCGGCCCGGCTCTGTCCTGGTGCATGCCTGGCTGGTCCTGGGTGGGCCGGTGTGTCGGGCGGCCGCTGTTTCGGGCTGACATCCTCCTCGGATTGACTGGGGCACCTCTTATGGGGGTGCCGGGGTTGTAAAGTAGGTTGGTGCCGTCAGGTGGATCTGTGGGGACCGTGCCCGGCGCCCAAGCTCCTGCCAGTTCCATGAGTTCTACTGCCTGGTCGGTTCATCTGGGGGGGGCTGTCCGGTATTGGCTGGTCCCCAGATCTTGGCGCTTTCAACATGGGGCGGGATCTGGACCCGGGAGCTGGTAGATCAGGATATTCAGGTGCTGGCTGGGCGCGGCCTGGGGAGGGCGTACATCCGCTGTGGATTTTACTGTGGCTCCCTGGCGTGTGGGGGGGGCGGGTTGTTGGCAGTGGGTATTGGTCCGGGGTGGCGGCGGCGTGTATTGTCCGTCGATCGGCTGCAGGTGCCTCCTGCCTGGCGGCGGCGGCGGGGGACCACTCTCGGCGGGTCCCTGGTCGGGGCCCTGCTGGGGGGCAGGGTGCCCCTGATCCCCGTGGCCTCCGGGTCCTGTTCCGGGCCCGACCTGGCGTAGCCGGTTTCCGGTGGAGCCCGTGGGTTCGTCCCTGCGATCTCTCGGGCCCCAGCATTACGGCTGCTTGGTGTTCCCCTGGGGCTTCCATCTGTTCCTCTCTTGGTGGGTGATCGGCCCTGCGCTGGTCCGCCTCCGGCTCCTGCGCTCTGTGGGACTCTGGATGCATGCGTCTCCTGCCTCCTTCATGTCTGTGTCGATTCCTGTAGGACGGATTGACGGTTCCTTACACCAGCTATCAATCACTTGCATGGGGAAACTTTATTCAGACCTGCATGCTCGCACACACACATAGGTGTGGGGACATTGGTGTGGACGGACATATCTTGAGCTGAGGTTATTGTCATTAGTTAGCTTTTACCAGGAGCTTAACAGAAACATTAGTATTGTGTTTATTAATCCATGCTTCTGTGTAGTGAATGTGTAATTCTTAATTTTTATCACTGGATCTGAACTATTGGTGTGGTTCTGTACAGTTCGTTGTTTTTGTTTGTTTTGTTTTACCGCTTCTCTGCCGTCCGGCAGAGGCGGAGGACTGGGATGTTTTCTTGTGTTCTTTGTTTGCCTCCCTGTCTTGTGTCGTCAGTTCGTGCCTCTGCTGGTGCGGTTTCTTTTCTTCACCTTCTTCCTTTCTCCCTTCTTGTCTCGGTTTCGTGTCCATGACTTCAGGAAATGGAACCCTCAGTAATCACTAATAAAGACTTTTTAATACATATACATCAAGTGGAGTGTTACAGCAAAGCTGTGATACTCTGCTTGGGAAAAAAAACAAAAACAAAACAGCAGGGTATAAAATGCTGGCAGGGAAAACATACATGGAACGTTATAACCAAGTGGCTGGCATAGTATACAGAAACATCTGTGTGGAGGATGGGCTGGAAACCCCAAGGTCAAAGTGGGAAACACCTTCTAAGTTGGTGGAGAGTGACCGAGCAAAGAACCTGTGGGACTTCCAGATCCAGACAGACAAGATAATAATGGCGAACCAACTGGACATTGTGGTGGTTGATAAAGATCATAGGAAAGCTGTTGTGGTGGATGTGGCAATACCAAGTGATGGTAACATCAAAAAGAAGGAGCATGAGAAACTCGAGAAATACCAAGGGCTCAGAGAGGAGCTAGAGAAGGCTTGGAAGGTGAAGGTGACAGTAGTACCATGGTAATCGGAGCACTTGGGGCAGTGACCCCCAAACTTGAGAAATGGTCCAGCAGATCCCTGGAAGAACCTCAGACATCTCAGTCCAGAACTGTGCTGGATTACTCCTCAAAGACATGGATGTCTAATCCTAAAGTCTGAATTTAAGAACTAAAACTGAATTCTAGATCTGAAACTGCGAGGTGAAAAGTTAAAATTTGAGAGCTGAATTAGCAAATCATCAAAACTTGGTATAAATCTCAAAACTTATACCACAGTGGACAAAGGTTGGTTATACTTTATGGACATGCTTAAATCTATTTTTATGAGTAAAGGATTAACTAAATTTTAAGTTGGTTTGAGTACAGCACCTCCTCCTAGCTGAATTTGCAGTCTTTTCAATAGGCTACATATGTTAGCAAGCCTAAATAACTATTATAATGTTTTAGTGCTTCCAAAAGTATACAACTAAATACATACGCAAACATGCTTAACTTACCATAATTCCAGCGGTTGACGCCGAGGGAGAAGCCCTGTGAAGAGCTGCAATGACGGATTTATCCTGTTCGGAGAGACCCAGTCACATCGGCCATGTTGCTTCAGCTTGGCCTGAGGTACCTGGGGGCGTGGTTTGTAGTGGCTTTGGTGGCTGCAGTTGGAATAGTGTGATCGTAATCAAGTTTGTTTGTGAGCGGTGCAGAACCATACCTTCCTCTCGCCATGACTGGATAGAAATTTGAGAAACATGATTTGTTGGTCAAAATCAGCAAGCCACTCTTCTAGGCAAGCCAAATATCGTAAAAAATTATCTGTAACTTGTAACTTGAAAACTGAAACTTGTAATTAGTAACTTGAAACATGTATTTTTAAAATGTGTGCAAGTTAAAAAACATAAGTTACAAGTTACAGATCGTAAGTTACAAATACAAAACATAAGTTACAAGTACAAATAATAAGTTAAAGGTACAAAACTAAAAGTTACAGGAACAAAATTAAAGTCCCAATTCTAGCTCCATAGAAATGGTGCTTGAAGAAAGTTTTATATTTTAACAAGTTACGTATAAGATAAACTCAACTGTTTGTTTTATGTATGTTTTAACATTGTTTTTATCTTCTTATTCAAATTGTATTTAACGACATACGTTCAGAATCACTTTGAGTTTCTGTTGAAAGAAAATCTAATATTTTATTTTACACTGTTGTTGTTGTTTGTTGCCTGTTTGCTAAGTAATAAAGCAAATGAAATTAATTTTGTTATTTTACATGCTCATATGAAATGATCTTATGTACATACTCCACATGTGACTCAATTTGATTATAAAGGAGATTTTACGTGAGCTCTCTCCCTTTGATTTTCATTATGTTACATAAAGAGAAGTTGACCTCTTTTTACTGAGATATATTTACTTTCAGGAATTTCTTAATTTTATGTTCCGACACCCATGAAAGAGAATGCCGCCACTGTCGGTGCTGATTGGCTAATGAAGAATTCCTTAGATGTAAGCTTTTGCTGTAATGCTAAGACAGTTTCCACTGTGTTATATTATTGCACATTAAACTACATTTAGGGTTGAAATATTAAACTAGGAATTTACAAGTTGATTCTTAAGTACTAGTGATTTTAGCTGTTCATTGGTGTCTAAGGTCCCTTACTCTTGTAAATACCGGAGGTCCATACTTTTATTTATTTATTTTAGTTTCTTCAGATTGAAATATTATACCAGATTTGTGTGGAATTATTTTTCTAAGATACCACACAAGGAAGGTGTTGCCTTATACAGCTGCAGATATTTGTTGTATACCATCATTCTCTGGACTATTTTTAAAAGGCCTAGTTATCTTAGTGCATTTAAGGTTATAAAATAAAAGAATTCAACAACAATTTTAGGTATTAGAAAAAATGTAGTTGCCCTGACTGACCTTGAACAGAAAATGTCTGCAACAAAGAAGGTGATTGGTCCCAGAGAGTAGATTTACTCTTTTCTATGTTACTAATATCTGTCCACAGTAGTGTAGCTGAGGCCTAGATTACATCTGGGCCTCTGCAGTGACAGTTTACAAGGATGCTGTGGGTTCTGGTCTACTTCACTAAGGTCTTCACAGGGCAAGTTTCCCCCTCTTAAAGACTATCTAAAGAGGCTGCAGACCATGACCAATCAGCCTGTGTTTTTTTTCTGCTGCTCTATTTAGAGAAAAACATTTCATATCAAAATATGTATAAAAGCAGTTCAGAAAAGAAAACCAAAGTTAAATTCATGCAACATTTGTTTACTTTCCCCTTCCAGGCTCATTACTATAGCAGACTGAAACCACATGGCTTCGGATTATCTGTAGAACATAGTTGCAATTACTATCAATGAGATACAGCCCTGAGAAGAAGGCAGATGTTTAATGTACTCTGTTTTTTATAAAAGTCTTTGTGTGCATGATGAGTCACCCTTTTGTAATCCAAATTTGTCTGTGGACTATTTGTTTACCACATAAAGGAATTGTTGAACTGAAAGCATGAGGGATGGACACTGAGATGCAAGATAAGCAGATGGGTGTTACATGAACAGGATGTTCAGGCAGACCCTTCTAACTTGTGATGACTGGCATGTTACATTAAGTGACTTAAACATCTTGTTTTAAAGAAAAATTATAAGTTTTCCATGTGGCTGGAAGTAGGGATATCGGTAATGAGTCTGGTGCTAAAGAATGGAAACGTATTAGAGAGTAAAAATCAATTAATATAAAAATGGACTTCTTTACATTTTCTATCACTTTTTTTATGTAGGCTACAGTTAAGAGGAGAAAACACCCTTTATCAGGAGAAATGCACGCAACCAGGTGAGAAAACATACCTTTGTGTCAGTCACAGGTACCAAACGCACCACTTCCGTTCTGCAGAACACAAACTTTCGTCATCTAACAAGATAACAGCTACTAAGTAAGCAAACTTTATTTGTATAGCGCTTTTCGCAGACACACAAAGTCACAAAGTGTTTCATAATAAAAACAAATAGAAAAACATTTTCAAACACAGTAAATGCCGACAGTCAAATTAAACTTGTCTACTATGCTAAAAATGAATGTGTGTTTAGGAGCTTTTTAAAAATGTCCATGGAGTCTAGAGAGCATAGGCCAAGTGGAAGTGTATTCCAAAGTCGCGGCACAGCATCTTTGAATAATCGGTCTCACCCAGTTTTAAGACAGGGATGTGGAACCATCCATTGGTTCTGCCCAGATGATCTCAAGTTCTGCTTCGGGTTGTAGGGCTGTATGAGGTTAACAATGTAGGGAGGAGCTTGACCAAGTGCGTTGTTATGGTTGGGCCATGGGGGTGTGCCCAACCAAATAAATATCTTTCTTAAAATAAACTAAAACGAATTATATTTAGAATTAGGTTTTTATTTTTGAGTAGTGTGACTTACAGTCATCATAAAATAAATTATAACTGCAAGTAACAAATCTATCTTTGGAAGACTTGCTGTCACTGGCTATGTCAATAACATGCTTTATAAACTTTCCCTGCAAGCTGGGGCTAGCTATAAAAACTGTAAGAATATAGATTTTAAACTTACATTTTTATTGAAAATATTACATCCCCTAGCTCAATATTTAGTATTAATACAATAAAGTACAGTTCAATACATTAAAAAGAATTGAAACTAAGAATAAATAAAATAACTACATTTAGTTTAGGAAGTTTTCTTTGAAACATGTTGCTGCTACATTTCCCATAATTCCTTGGGAAAAGCTGTCCAACTACTGATCTCAATGAACCCAGATGATCCCATCCTGTTTAGCTTCCGGTGCTAATTCCAGTTAGCAAATAAACGGTGCGATGCAACAACATAATTAACAGCTTCTAAATCTAGCGTCGTCTACAGCTAATATTAGTCCTTTGCAGAATCCAATAATTATTTAATATATTTGGTATCTGACAGTGGTTATGTTTATACCTTATGTAGTTTCTCCATCAGCATATGACTGCCACTAATCAGATATAAACCAGCACATTGTCTCAACAGTGACTGAATTCCAATAAGGCTGAACTACCACCTAAAATTAACCATTGCTTATGTCAGAGAGCTGATATGAGGTACCTGTGTTAGGCTAAAGCTGTAATGTGTTTTATTTAGCCAGGATGTTTTGTTTTTAAGCTGTTTCAGATATATACAGACAAAAATCTGTCGAAGCAACTTCTTTTCAAAACAATTTATTTGGCCCACCCATGTTTTGTTGGGCCCGCCCAAAAAGCTACTTCTGGCAATGCCACTGATCTTGACACTGTAGGGTGTGAAACATTAGCATCAAGATTTTAAATTAAGCATAAAATTTGATAGGGAGCCAGAGAAGGGATTTTAACACGGGAGTGATATGGGCCCTCTTGATTGTGTCTCGTGTCTGAGTTTTGGACTAACTGCTCAGAGCCAGCTCTTTTTTGTTTAGCTAAGTCTAATGTAATTTTTCAGAAGTAACGCCTGATTCACAGCGAGTGAGGAACGGATATGATCTGGTTTCCGTACGGCTTTCAAACTCACATTCACACTGACAAGTTTGTGTGCGGAACATCTCTAGAAAGCGCTGGGTGGACATATTGGACAGCAGGTTTCTTTCTACGTGAGCCTATGTGGACAAAACGCATTTACTCCGTTTTGAACACACAGTTACATCACTATCCCCTCATCTTCTATATGAAGTTTAAATGAAGAGTTCCATGAACAGATCGGAAAACCCCCCCAAAGAACTACCTTTCTCCAATCAGAACCAACCGACCAACGCGATCCGAGATCCACCCAACCTGGATCGCTGGGGCGGCCTTGGAGATGCTGGTTCCCCATAAGGGGAGAGGGGCACTCTCAACCGGCCCGTGGTTCCACATAAGAGGTGGAAGTCCACAGAGACGATCAACACCACCGAAAAGTAGAGTAAGTAGTCTCTAAATGGAAATAACTGAAGGAGCAGCAAGGTCTAAGGAGCCATGCCAAGGTCGCGCGCTTTCTGCTGGACAGGTACCAACACTGACTGTAATGTTTTTATTTAAACTAGTGCCATGCATGGCAACATGGGGTAAAACTATCCTGAAATTAGTCATTTTTTCCATTGAGGTCATTCCATCTAACAATATAGTTTATTCATTAAAAAAACATATGCATAATATCACTAACCTACAAAATGCTGAAAACTTTCACCATTCATGAATTGAGTTCTTTTACATTTACATTGATGTTTCATCTACTCCGGCAGGTTTAAGTGACCATAATCTTATTGCTATAATCAAAAAAACAAAGTTACCCAATAGCGGACCAAAGATTATCAGGAAAAGATCATATAAACACTTTAATCTTGATAGATATGTGCAAGAATTAAAACAAGTAAATTAGCTAGATGTTTTTATGGAAAGAAATCCTTAAAATGCGTTTTATATACACTACCGTTCAAAAGTTTGGGGTCACCCAAACAATTTTGTGTTTTCCATGAAAAGTCACACTTATTCACCACCATACGTTGTGAAATGCATAAAAAATAGAGTCAAGACATTGACAAGGTTAGAAATAATGATTTTTATTTGAAATAAGATTGTTTTTACATCAAACTTTGCTTTCATCAAAGAATCCTCCATTTGCAGCAATTACAGCATTGCAGACCTTTGGCATTCTAGCTGTTAATTTGTTGAGGTAATCTGGAGAAATTGCACCCCACGCTTCTAGAAGCAGCTCCCACAATTTGGATTGGTTGGATGGGCACTTCTTGCGTACCATACGGTCAAGCTGCTCCCACAACAGCTCAACGGGGTTCAAATCTGGTGACTGCGCTGGCCACTCCATTACCGATAGAATACCAGCTGCCTGCTTCTTCTCTAAATAGTTCTTGCACAATTTCGAGGTGTGTTTTGGGTCATTGTCCTGTTGTAGGATGAAATTGGCTCCAATCAAGTGCTGTCCACTGGGTATGGCATGGCGTTGCAAAATGGAGTGATAGCCTTCCTTATTCAGAATCCCTTTTACCCTGTACAAATCTCCCACCTTACCAGCACCAAAGCAACCTTCCGATAACAAGGCAAACACCCAACTCCTGAGCCACAATTACAATTGGTGCAAAACAAAGCTGCATGTGTGGCTCTGAAATATACTTTTAGGAAGAATTTCACTAAAATGCATCGGCAACTTGTTTGGCTTTTAGTGAAGGACAGATGGTTGTACGCAATACTACAGTTTTTAAGAAATATTATTATAACTCGATCACCAGCTATCACCCCCTCCTTGGGCTGCCACCTTACCGCGGTGGAGGGGTTTGAGTGTCCCAATGATCCTAGGAGCTATGTTGTCTGGGGCTTTATGCCCCTGGTAGGATCACCCATGGCAAACTGGTCCTAGGTCAGGGATCAGACAAAGTGCAGCCCAAAAACCCCTATGATGAATGACAGCGTTGGACCAAGTGTTCCCTCGCCCGGACGCGGGTCACCGGGGCCCCACTCTGGAGCCAGGCCTGGAGGTGGGGCACGTTGGCGAGCGCCTGGTGGCCGGGCCTTTACCTATGGGGCCCGGCCGGGCTTAGCCCGAAGAGGAAACATGGGCCCCCCTTCCCATGAGCTCACCACCTGTGGGAGGGGCCATAGGGGTCGGGTGCAATGCAAGATGGGCGGTGGCCGAAGGCGGTGGCCGAAGGCGGGGACCTTGGCGGTCCGATCCTCGGCTGCAGAAGCTGGCTCTTGGGACGTGGAACGTCACCTCTCTGGTGGGGAAGGAGCCGGAGCTGGTGTGCGAGGTTGAAAGGTTCCGACTGGACATCGTCGGCCTTGCCTCGACGCATGGCTCTGGCTCTGGAACCCGTCTCCTCGAGAGGGGTTGGACTCTCTTCCACTCTGGCGTTTCCCCCGGTGAGAGGCGCCGAGCTGGGGTGGGCATACTTGTTGCCCCCCATCTCGGCGCCTATACGTTGGGGTTTACCCCGGTGAATGAGAGGGTAGCCTCCCTCCACCTGCGGGTGGGGGGACGGGTTCTGACTATTGTTTGTGCTTATGCACCAAACAGTAGTTCAGATTACCCACCCTTCTTGGAGTCCTTGGAGGGGGTGCTGGAGAGTGCTAATTCTGGGGACTCCCTCATTCTGCTGGGGGATTTCAACGCTCACGTGGGCAGTGACAGTGAGACCTGGAGAGGCGTGGTTGGGCGGTATGGCCCCCCCAATCTGAACTCGAGCGGTGTTTTGTTGTTGGACTTCTGTGCTCGTCATGGATTGTCCATAACAAACACCATGTTCAAGCATAAGGGAGTTCATGTGTGCACTTGGCACCAGGACACCCTAGGCCGCAGCTCGATGATCAACCTGGTTGTCGTTTCATCTGACCTGCGGCCGCATGTTTTGGACACACGGGTGAAGAGAGGGGCGGAGCTATCCACCGACCACTACCTGGTGGTGAGTCGGCTCCGGTGGTAGGGGAGGACGCCGGACCGACCTGGCAGGCCCAAACGTGTTGTGAGGGTCTGCTGGGAACGTCTGGCGGAGTCTCCTGTCAGAAGGGGTTTCAACTCTCACCTCCGGCAGAACTTCAAACACGTCCCGGGGGAGGCGGGGGACATTGAGTCTGAATGGGCCATGTTCCGTGCCTCCATTGCCGAAGCAGCTGACCGTAGTTGTGGCCGTAAGGTAGCCGGTGCCTGTCGCGGCGGTGGTGAGGGCACCGCTGGTGAGGGATGCTGTCAAGCTGAAGAAGGAGTCCTATCGGGCCTTTTTGGCCTGTGGGTCGGATGGTCGCTGAGGCAAAGACTCGGGCGGGGGAGGAGCTTGGAGAGACCATGGAGAACGACTTCGGTATGGCTTCGAAGCGATTCTGGTCCACCATCCGGCATCTCAGGGGGGGAAGCGGTCTGCCACCAACACTGTTTACAGTGGGGGTGGTGAGCTGCTGACCTCAATGCGGGACATTTTGGGTCAGTGGATGGAATACTTCGAAGACCTCCTCAATCCCACCGACACGCCTTCCTGTTTGGAAGCAGATTCTGAGGACTCTGGGACGGGCTCTCCAATCTCTGGTGCTGAAGTCACTGCAGATGTTAAAAAGCTTCTTGGTGGCAAGGCACCTCGGGTGGATGAGATTCGGCCGGAGTTCCTCAAGGACCAGCTCTACACCCTCGGCAGGGTCCTGGAGGGTGCGTGGGAGTTCGCCCAACCGGTCTACATGTGCTTTGTGGACTTGGAGAAGGCGTTCGACCGTGTCCCTCGGGGTGTCCTGTGGGGGGTACTCCGGGAGTATGGGGTACCAGGCCCTTTGATACGGGCTGTTAGGTCCCTATATGAACGGTGTCAGAGTCTGGTTCGCATTGCCGGCAGTAAGTCGGACTCATTTCCGGTGAGAGCTGGACTCCGCCAAGGTTGCCCTTTGTCACCGGTCCTGTTCATAATGTTTATGGACAGGATTTCTAGGCGCAGCCAAGGTGTTGAGGCGATCCGTTTTGGTGACCTCAGGATCGGGTCTCTGCTTTTCGCAGATGATGTGGTCTTGTTGGCTTCATCTGAACGTGATCTACAGCTCTCGTTGGAGCGGTTCGCAGCCGAGTGTGAAGCGGCTGGGATGAGGATCAGCACCTCCAAATCCGAGACCATGGTCTTGAGCCGGAAAAGGGTAGAGTGCCTTCTCCGGGTCGGGGATGAGGTCCTTCCTCAAGTGGGGGAGTTTAGGTATCTGGGGGTCTTGTTCACGAATGAGGGAAAAATGGAGCCGGAGATAAATGGACGGATTGGTAAGGCGTCTGCAGTTATGCGGGCGCTGCACCGGTCTATCGTGGTGAAGAGAGAGCTGAGCCGAAAGGCAAAGCTCTCAATTTACCGGTCGATCTACGTTCCTACCCTCATCTATGGTCACGAGCGCTGGGTGGTGACCGAAAGAACGAGATCGCGGATACAGGCGGCTGAAATGAGTTTCCTCCGTAGGGTGGCTGAGCTCTCCCTTAGAGATAGGGTGAGAAGCTCGGTCATCCGGAGGGGGCTCAGAGTAGAGCCGCTGCTCCTCCACATCAAGAGGAGCCAGCTGAGGTGGCTCGGGCATCTGGTCAGGATGCCTCCTGGACGCCTCCCTGGTGAGGTGTTATGGGCATGTCCCACAGGTCCCCAGGAGACCCAGGGGAAGACCCAGGACCCGCTGGAGGGATTATGTCTCCCAGCTGGCCTGGGAACGCCTCCGGATTCCTCCCGAGGAGCTGGCCCAAGTAGCCGGGGAGAGGGAAGTCTGGGCCTCTCTGCTTAGGCTACTGCCCCCGCGACCCGACCCCGGATAAGCGGAAGATGATGGATGGATGGATGGGCACCAGCTATGTTCTACCAAAATTTGCCTATTAGTAGAAATATTCATTGCTACACAACAAGGCATTCTAAAGGGCAGTGCTTCATTATGCCAAAAACTAAGACCAGTCAGAACCAGTGTACAGTAATGTTTAAAACCATGAAAAAATTGAATGATTTACCAGAGACATAAAGAGGACATCTAAACTCACATAACTTCAAAAAATAACTCAAAATGTTTCATGTTCAACAAATGTATCAATCTGACTCAATGGTCTTATCATCATATCTAAATGAATGTCAGAAATCGATTATCTACCAAGTCTTTAACCTGAAACACACCATCTATATTGTGTTGATGTAATTGCTTTACTGGATTTTAGTCTATTTTCTGTAATCTGATTTAGTTTGTATATGTTTCATGGCTAAAATGACCCCAGGAAGAGAAGCTGATGTAGCATGCTGCAGTGGCTAATGGGGATAAAAAAAAACTCTTCCTTAGTTTATTTTCCTCTTACAATCTGAATTTTATGTATTTAACTGAAACGTGGCTTGACAAAAACACTGGCAATGCAGATTTGATTGAGTGTAGTCCATCTCACTTCAATTTTGTGTCTAAAACACACCAAAACCAGAGGGGAGGGGGTGTTTGTGCCATTTTCAGGGACAATATTTTGACCCACAAACTGTCATTTGGCTTTTTTCCATCGTTTGAGTATACGTCATTCAAAATGGAGATTAAACAATCTTCCATACTTTAAATGACAATTTACAAACCATCACAGAATTGTTTTATTGAAAATTTTACTGAATTACTTACATTTGTTTGCAAGGAATTTGATTGTTTAGTAATTTCAGGTGATCTTGATGTGCATGTGGTTGTATCCCATGATAGGCATGCCAAAAAACTCCGTGCTGTCCTTGAAATGGAGTTAACAAAGTTAACTTAAGTTCAGGAGTAAGGAACACTCCCTATATCCGCCTAGCACATCCTGATCAGCCCTAAACTTGCCTCACCTGGCACTTATGACCCCTCACACATTCCCAATCACACCATGATACACATATAAACCCTGTCTGGCTCTCGTTTCTTGTCTGTCTCGTTCGTATTTGCGATCAGTTCGGACTTTTGCGTTCGTTTCGCTTGCTTACCTCGCTCTACGTATTCGCTTCATCGTACCCAGCATGGATGGCCTCACACTCGGGGCGTGGATCCGTCCGAGGAGCTTTACCTTCCCGGCTGCATATCTGCAGGGGCTTCTCCCCAGCCCTCGGTCTGACATGCTTCTCGCCGTGTTCGACTCCGCTCGAACCAGCCGGATTCCGATCCATCTCCCCCGGCTTTGGCCTCTTCTCCTCAGAACTCCCAGCGGGATCTACCTCTGTTGGGTGCTCGGACCACCCTCCTCATTCTTCCACTTCACCTGCCTCACCTTGGAGCTTCATCCTCCGACTCGAGCTTTCTCCTCAGCAACTTTCGGCCGCCGCTTCGGCTCAACCGCCCCAGGCCGCTCCTCCTCCATTAATTCACGGCTTGCGCCGGGCTTCAGCGCCCCACGTCCAGGCATCCCCTCGCGCTCGCTGCTCCTCTGTTGCCGCTCCGACATGTCCGGCTGGACAGTGGCGTGACTCTCAGCGTACTTCGTGGCTCAGGGGGATCCCCTTCAGCCGCTCCGCTCACCCTTTTCGTCTCCTCCCCCCAGTGCAACCCCTGTCCCGTCCATAGCTTCCCGCTTCTGCCGTTCAAGCTTCCCCATCGGGCGGTTCTTCCGGTGACACTGTTCCCTTCTCTGTGGCTTCGGCCCAAGCACTCACGGCGACATGATTGAGGACAGCTGACATGTCGCCCCGCACCGAGTAATCTGGTGGGCCGGTAAACCCATCATTCCTTGAATGATCCTCAGCGCTTTTCCATGGGTTGAAATCCGTCCTCAATTAAAGGGATTTAGCTCACAATTCGATTACATACATAAGAATGAAGGCTCGAGCTTTTAAAAAATAAAATAAATGAATGAATAAATAAAAAATTAAAAAACGACATAAATAAATGAAATAACATCAGTCCTCCACCTCAAATCGGCACAGCCACGGTCGTCTTTAGCGGACAGCCGTTTCTTCTTCTACGCTGTCTTTCTGCGTTTACTGCAGGTGTCTAGACAATTCATGCCTTTCAGAAATGCAGCACACTTAAACGCCTTTTTAATTCGATAGATGCACGATCGGTTGAAGGATATTTGCACATGTAAACATAACTAGCGACATACTTTCGGTTAATCCACACGCTGCAAAAAAAACAAACAAAAAAAACTGTTCGAATTAACTTAAAATGATGCTTTACATCCAAGTTTAGGCATTTTTTCATTAAGCAAGTATCTTTGTCCCTCTGTGACCTTTGGGTCGGGGCATAGAACTTGTGTGTTAAGATGGGTTGCGTAACTCTTCCTGCGACGAGCACTTCGAAAGGGTGCACTATTTCATTAGAACACCGGCTACCTCTTTGTATACTTCTCGGGAGTCCCTGGGCTTTGCTCTTGGGTTATCTTAACTCTGCCGTCCCCATCATTCCCTAGATGCGGTCTTGCGTGTCTCCCTCAGTCCTCTGCCACCAGCGCGCCATGCATCCACGATCGGTTTGCCCTAATCGAGCCCTGTCGTACAGGGATGTGTCTCCAGTGCAAATTTTTAACCATTTCGTCTCCTATCGATGCTGCTCCTCCCATCTGTTTCGGAGCTACTACAGACTCATTTAGCTTCAGGCTGGACCCAGAGTTCATCTCCCAGTCTGCCCTCCTTTCCTCCACTCTCCTTGGGCTTTTCCCCCTCGTAATTACAGCCCTTATTTGGCACACAAATGGTTGCATTCAGACAATGCAGCCATAATGGAAATTATCAATAAAGGTCGATCTCATCCACCCACCATCAGGCAGCTCAGCCACACTCTCTCTCCCCATCAGCCCAATATCAGTTCACTCTATGCAGCTTCTGTCCCCGGTCACCTAAACCAAATTGCTGATTCTCTTTTCTCTTTTCAGAAATTTAGAGCCTTTGCTCAACTCCACCACCGCATATCAGTAGTCTATCTTCAACAGTCTCTCACCTGATATTCGGATCATAGGCTCCGACTACAGATCTCAACTAAACTCCAGGCCTAACAGTTTTAGCCTCAATCTTCAATTGCCTCCTCAGCGTCACGACCTCACCGCATCTCGGAAGTCCATCTCAAACAGTCTTTCACCTGGTACCCTCTCTGTCTACCTTTCCGGCCGGAACGTCTTCGAGGCCTCTCACGTAACATATGGTTTTTCATTCTTATTCTCCCGTCAACCTGCCAATTCTTCTCACTCCAGTTCAATCATATTTATACATATTTATATGAATAATAATTTGCGTAGCTACCATCAAATCTAATGACTCGGATCTGCATCTTCATTAAGCTGGCGACAGGTAGCCCCTGTCCAGCCCTCGATCATAGCCACATATGTTATCAAAAGGTTTTAATAGCTAGAACCTCCCTCAGCTACACATAGCTTACGCTCACCTCCAACCTTTTTACCCGTTGCATTCTTATGCTTCGCTCCTGCCATCTATCCCATTCATCCACCTATCTCCTCAGTCCACCCTCATGCTCGCCTGTGGCGTTCCGAGTTCGCCCCCTCTTCAACCATACACGACTATGCATTCATCCCAATCTCTGACATCTCAATTTCAGTCAGGACACCCTCATTTGCATCCTATGCCGAAGCAAAAAGGACCAGCTCTGCATTTTCGTCTGAATCTACCTATTCTGCCTCAGTTCTAACCGCAGCCCCTTACAAACCAATCCCTGCTATGTTCAGTCCTGATTATCTGCTAACACCTTGTCATTTGACCTGCTTCTCGTTTCAGAATAAGGTAAGTATAAAGCCGGGTAAGTACAAAGTCTTAATAATCGAGCTATATTCTTAATCTAATCTGATTGTTCCTAACAGAGCTGTCATTGCAACTACTGGCCTCGTTTCTCTCTGCATTTTTCTCTTCATAGAAGCTCCAACCGCTTGTTGGTTAGGATCTGCTCAGATGATGCTCAAAGCGACCGAGCATCCTCCATGCTTCGTTCCGGCTACTCGTCCGCATTCGTAGACTTAACACTCCAGTCCATAGTTCCTATGGTGTTCAGAGTTTGCCCCTTCCTCCGCCAGACACAATCCCTCAGTGCATCCATGTCTCTCTGAAATCTCTGTCCTCAATCACGATACCCTCATCTACACCCTACACAGGAGTAAAACGTACTTCAGTGCAAATCCACCTCTTCCGCCTCAATCCATGTGTGTGCAGACCAACACCTTCTGCACGTTCAACAACAATAAACCATGGTTCACTGCAGAACTGATAAGGCTACACCAGGACAACGAGGAGGCTTACAGGAGTGGCGATCGGGACCTGCACAAGCAGGCCAGGAACAAGCTGACAAAGGAGATCAAGGCAGCAAAAAGGAATTACAGAATAAAGCTGAAGGAGCGTTTTTCTGCCAACGAATCTTCTGTTTGGAAGGGCCTGCAGACCATTACCAACTACAGGAGACCATCCCCCCACCCTGTGGGGAGCCCCCGCCTGGCTGAGGACCTCAATTACTTTTTCTCCAGGTTTGAAACAACTTTCACACCTTCCACCTCCCCCACCATCTCCATCACAAAAGGCCTAGCATCACCCCAAACCATCCCCATACCTGACCCCCTGCCTGCGCTGAGGATCTGTGAACAGGATGTGCGCAAACTATTTCAGAGACAAAGGATTAAGAAGGCATCAGGTCCTGATGGAGTGTCTCCGTCCTGTCTGAAAGTCTGTGCTGACCAGCTGGCTCCCATCTTCACTCAGATCTTCAACAACTCCCTGGAGCTGTGTGAGGTCCCCTCCTGCCTCAAATGTTCCACCATCATCCTGGTTCCCAAGAAGTCCCCTGTCACAGGATTAAATGACTACAGACCAGTCGCCCTGACATCTGTGGTCATGAAATCCTTTGAGCGACTGGTGCTGTCTCACCTGAAGGACATCACGGATCCCCTGCTAGACCCCCTGCAGTTCGCCTATAGAGCAAACAGGTCAGTGGATGACGCATTCAACATGGCTCTCCACTACATCCTGCACCACCTGGACTCTGCAGGTACCTATGTTCGGGTCCTGTTTGTGGACTTCAGCTCTGCATTCAACACCATCGTCCCAGAGCTCCTCCACCAAAAACTGTCCCAGCTCACCGTGCCTCCCTTCACCTGTCAGTGGATTACCAGTTTCCTGACTGACAGGAGGCAGCAGGTGAAACTGGGTAACTTCATATCCAGCACCCGGCCCCTCAGCATCGGCGCCCCCCAGGGATGCGTTCTCTCCCCACTGCTTTTCTCCCTTTACACCACTGATTGCACTTCAAGAGACCCTTCTGTGAAACTCCTGAAGTTTGCAGATGACACCACCGTCATTTGACTCATCCGTGACGGCCACGAGTCTGCGTACAGAAGGGAAGTGGAACAGCTGGTCCTCTGGTGCAGTCAGAACCACCTGGAGCTAAACCCGCTCAAAACTGTGGAGATGACAGTGGATTTCAGAAAGAGACCCCCATCAACATCTCCTCTCATAATCACCAACAGGTCAGTCCCCACAGTGGAGTCTTTCAGGTTCCTAGGATCCACCATCACACGGGACCTGAAGTGGACCTCCCACATTGACTCTATAAGGAAGAAGGCCCAGCAAAGGCTGTACTTTCTGCGTCAGCTCAGAAAGTTCAACCTGCCTCAGGAGCTGCTGACCATATTCTACACAGCAATAGTCCAGTCTGTTCTGACCTCATCCATCTCTGTCTGGTTCGGATCCGCCACCAGGCAAGACAAGGACAGACTGCAGAGAACAGTCAGTTCCTCAGAGAGGATGATACTGTAGGTACTGATCTTCCCTCCATTGAGGACCTATTCCGGGCCAGGGTCAGGAAGCGGGCCAGAAAAATCACCACTGACCCCTCACACCCTGGCCACAATCTGTTTAGGCTCCTCCCCTCAGGCCGGCGTTACAGAGCGCTGTACGCCAAAACCACCCGACATAAGAACAGTTTCTTCCCCCAGGCTATCGCTCTGATGAACTCTGAATAGTCACAGAGTGTGAGTCTATTCACATGAACAATACACTAAAACCCTGCACTGCTGTATATACTTACTGTACAATAACCCCGGTTTGGTGTATATATTATCCTTTGTTATTTATTTCTATTTATTTTTATTTCTTTTTTAACATCCCTTATTTAAGTTCTGTACTGGAGAGAAAAGTTGCCGGAGTCAAATTCCTTGTATGTGTCATACTTGGCCATTAAAGCTGATTCTGATTCCTTCCTAAGTCCTTACGAACCCATTACGTTCAGTCTCGACTATCAGCCAATGCCTTGCCTCACGACCCGCTGTTCATCAGCGAATCTGGTAACCCTGCTACCAGGTTTTGGTTGTCTGATCACTTCCGTTTGATCCTCAGTTCGTCTGGCATCTCCCCCAATTTCTATTCCGTTCACTCAATTCGTATAGGCGCCGCCACCTCAGCAGCCCGTTCAGGGATCTCTGACCACGTCCTCCAAATCTTAGGTGGCTGGTCCTCCTCCACACTGAGTCTTCCTCCCGGTTCTCCGACGACACCTCTCCCAGACTGTCCTTACTCCATGCTTTCAATAAATTGTTTAAATTCTTAATTTATAGTCTTATTCTTGCTTGCGAATCGTTAACTTAATCTGTGGCGTGGTCCAGGCTAGTGAAATGTTTTGTTTAACTCAACACGTCAGTGATGCGACTCACAAAAAAGGCCACACTAGATCTAGTCATTACAAAAGGTATTAATATAACAAATGTCAATGTTGTTGATGTTGCTTTATCTGATCATTTTTGTCTTCTTTGACCTATCTGTTGCGCCCAAACCAGTAGTTGGGCCTGGAGTTATTAAAAGAAGACTCATAAATGATACAAGGACAGAGATTATGGAGTTGATCAGATTTGAAAATCCCCCATGTTCAAATGTTAATCTATTGAGTGCCGGAAAGCCGAATGGAAATACCACTAGTCAAAGCTCCAGGCTCATTATGAGGTTTACAAAGAAGTGCTTTGTGTATTTAACCAGATTTTACATGGAGCGAGGGAGAAGTATTTCTCTGAAATAATTGCAAACTGCAAAAACAACCATCGTGTTCTGTTTGCCACATTGAACAGATTAACTAATCCTCAAGTTTCACTGCCCTTAGAACTAATTTCTACATCTAAGTGCAATGAGTTTGCAATATTTTTAATGACAAAGTCCAAGGCATTAAAAATGGCATTATTACCACAAAACAAATGGCAAGACTGTTTCCAGTTAAACATCTTGAGCTGATGTCACAGGATGACAAATTTGCACATTTGGGTTTTAATATTTATGTGTGCTTTTATTTTGAAGTGGTTTTATTTGCTGTGTATTGCTGTGCTTTTTACTTCCTGTTGATAATCACCTGGACCCTTGCACCTGTGGCACTGTGAATTAGTTTCTACCCAATGAGCATGAAGGCTGGTGGTGGACAATTAGATTTTATTGGACCGTGGACCACTTATGGGGGGAAACAGCAGGTAACAAGAGAGAGGAGGGTCCCAGAAAGAGAGAGGAGAGCATGGAGGCCAATGAGGAAGAGGCAGAGAATGATGGCGACGGCCAAGAAACTGGTGAGGGGGAAGATGAAGAGGACCCGGCTGGCTTGTGGGAGAAGGCGGCAGCAGGAGCAGCAGAGCCAGAGTACGACGTGCATCACAGCAAGCGGGCAGAGTTTCTCTGCCCCTGTGTGTAAGTAACGCCCGGGTACTCTGGCAGAATTGGAGTTAGCGGCTGCTTAATTTATCTAGCTGTCCGGGCCGAGTGACTGCCCCTAAGTTTTGTCAGCCACTGGAAGGACCAGTCTCGGCATTCGGAAGCCAGTATGACGCTGATCACAGCTGGTGGGCAGAGTACCTCTACCTGTGTGCTTCACCGTGGAAGAAGTCGGGAATCGGACCACAACAAAGCTCCGCCAGCCACCGTTCCTCTTTACCCCTGGGTGTCCTCCTTTTAATCCACCTTTTAGTATTTTTATTGGTAGTATCATCATCCTGTTTTAGTTGTAATAAATCTGTTAAACTTTTAAACTGGTTATTTGGTTGATTACACTGCTTGCCTTGTTTTCGAATAGTTTTAGAGTTCCTAGTCTCTTTTAAGCACTAGGTGGTGTTGCTGTAATTTTGTTTTTCTTTTGTTTTCTTTACTCTGCCACGACCTTTACACTGACACATTTTACACCTGTCAGTTACAAAACAATCAAAAAGGTTATCTCTGGTCTGAGTTCATGTACATGCTGCCTTAATGAATTACCCACTCGATTTCTAAAGTCTGTGCTGAGCAGCTTGTTAACTGCAGTCATTAAGCCTCTTCTAAAGAAGAGCAGCCTTGATGCCACAGTACTGAGCAACTACCGGCCCATATCAAACCTACCATTCTTAGGAAAAGTCCTACAAAAAGTAGTATATCAACAGCTCACTTACTTTCTCCTTTCTAACAATGTTTGATACTTTCCAGTCAGGCTTTAGGTCCCACCACAGCACTGAGACAGCTTTGATCAAGGTGACAATCTTTGGAAAGCAACCACCCATGGACTTTTCCATTCTGCAGTCTAATTACTGAGTCACCCTGAAAGTGGAATGGATGAGGTCGTGACTCTGTACGGCTTCTGCAAAGACGGGAAAAACATTGACTCCAATCAGATCATTCCCACCGTCTACGGTGCAGTGCAGATCTATGCGGAGCTTTGGAAAACTTCCATCAAGTTGAAGAAATGACATGAGTCAGACAGGATGTAAGACAGTGGCCAGCGAGGTGCATCCAGTATACTGTACTATACAGTACAATACATATTATATATTTACAATAACTCCTGTGTTGCAGTTTTGTCCCAGACTCATTCTTTTATTACTAATGACAGGAAGACCAGTTCACAGTAAATTATATTTCATGTTATTTTTACAAGTATATCTCTCAAGTGAAAGTGTGAAGTTTCCTGGCAATAGGGGGGAGGTACATACCTAAATCATTGCAAGCAAGCCAGATTTTTGTGTTTGAGTGACAATCTTACTAATGGATGGCAATGAAGGCCAATAAATAAAATTTGTGCACATTTTCTACTACTACAGAAGATCATTCAACCTGCAGTGAAATAATATCTGAATCAAAATGACAAGAACATCAGACTCCCATCACAGGCAGCAAGCGAAGAGTTCTTTTTAAAATTTCTATCGGCATTAGCTGCTAAGCATGCTAAATCAGCTACTTTTCCTGGGGTCATTTTAGCCATGAAACATATATAAACAGAATCAGATTACATAGCAGAAAATAGACTAAAATCCAGTAAAGCAATTACACCAACACAATACAGATGGTTGTCAGGCTTGCGTAGAATGAGGATCCAGATGCGGAGCGGCATTTAGAGCTCTTGCGGCCCATCTTTATTTAATAGTCCAAAATCAGCTGAGGAAGCTGACGAGACGAGCTCAGGGATGACAACGACAACAACCCGACAAAGACGGACAGACAAAGGAAGGTATAAATACTGAGGGAAGGGCAATTAACAAATAGAGAACACCTGGGAGAGGGGAGTAGAACACAGGAAGGACTGATAGGACAACAGTTGAAACAAATTAGGATTAATTAACACAGACAGACAGGGAAGAAACAAACAGGGAGGAATGAATGACGCAGACATAGACAGATCATAACAGTACCCACCCCCAAGTCTCCTCCGAGGGTCAAGGACGGAGGGACGAAAACAAGTCCACAGGAGACCAATGATGTGGAACCGGAGACGTGGATGCTTGAGTCGAGGAGGCCGACGACGAGGAACCATAGAACGAGGAGGCCGGTGACGAGGAACCTTGATACAAGGAGGTCGGCGACAAGGAATCTTGAGCCTGGGATTGCGATGGAGCGGAACCTTGAGCCTGGGAGGCCGGTGTCGCGGAACCATGAGCCTGGGATTGGGATTACATCGGACCTGAACCTTGTGGTGTGGATGGCGACGAAGCTGAACCTTATTGCCTTGGCGACGGAGCTGAACCTTGTGGCCTTGGCGACGGAGCTGAACCTTGAGGCCTTGGTGATGTAGCTGAACCTTGTGGCCTTGGCGACGGAGCTGAACCTTGTGGCCTTGGCGACGGAGCTGAACCTTGTGGCCTTGGCGACGGAGCTGAACCTTGTGGTGCAGAGCGGAGCTTGACCTGGAGGCCTTGAGTCACAGGCTGGAGTGCTGCTGAAGCAAACTGGAGAGCTCCTGAAGCAGGCTGGAATTCTGCTGAGACTGAAGCAGGTTGGTGAACTGGTGAGGCTGAAGCAGGTTGGTGAACTGCTGAGCCTGAAGCAGGTTGGTGAACTGCTGAGGCTGAAGCAGGTTGGTGAACTGCTGAGCCTGAAGCAGGTTGGTGAACTGCTGAGGCTGAAGCAGGTTGGTGAACTGCTGAGGCTGAAGCAGGTTGGTGAACTGCTGAGGATGAAGCAGGTTGATGGACTGCTGAGGCTGAAGCAGGTTGATGGACTTCTGAGGCTGAAGCAGGTTGATGGACTGCTGGGGCTGAAGCAGGTTGCTGAACTGCTGAGGCTGGCGGAGCATAACCTTGTGGCGTGGAGTTTGGCAGCAAAGCAGAAATGTCTGTCTAGATGGCCGGCTGGGATGCTGGGGCTTGTGGCGAAAGCCGGCTGTGATGTTGAGAATGGCTTGTCGGTGGCTGGGACCGGCTGGTCTTTCACTTCAGCTTTTTTTGCTGGCAAGAGGAGAGGGATCAATGATGAGGCGTGGAGGACCCTCAGAGAGGTGCTAAGGTCCCTGGATCAGGCGCTAGCAGTGGAGGCGTGTCCGCCTGGACACCTTCGTTGGAGGCAGGAACCAGCGGCGTGTTCCCTTGAACATCCTCGGTGGAGGCAGGAACCAGAGACGTGTTCCCCAGAACAGCCTCGGTGGAGACTTGGAGTAGAGACGCCTCCATCTGGACACCCTCGGAGGAGACTTGGAGCAGAGGCGCATCTGCCTGGACACCCTCGGTGGAGGCAGGATCCCGAGGCACATCCGTCTGGATGCCCTAATATTTGCTAATAATAATATTTGCTAAAAATAATGAGGATGAAAAAAAACAAACCTGTATTAACTGGTCATCACTTAGTTACATTATCTGTATACTAGGCCTGTACAATTAATCAGATTTTGATCGTGATCACGATTTTGGTGGCCACAATTAAATTAACCTGACCAACGATATTTACATTCAAAATGCGAGCTTCACTGCGTGCCTCTTTATCATACACTGCCTCAACCAATAGTCTACCAACCACCAGGGGGCAAACGCATGGCTAAAGCTCCATTAAGCTGCCCAAATATTCCTCCCACCCCTGGTGGATCGGGCCAAAGGGGGATGCCTATTGGAGTCAGCAGGGGAGCTGGCTCCCTGGGGTTGGCAATGGTCACCCCAGTTATTTTCTCCCCATCCCCATTGCCTCTGTCCACCTGCTCCTTCATTCTACCATTCACAAGGCCTTGGGACGTGGGCACGTCACTGGGGTGCGGGATGGAGCTTCCGTCTTCGCTACCCGGTGGCGGCCTGGGTCCCGATTTTATTGAGCAACTTAGACACTTACACTTGCAACATTTACATGGAACGCACATGTAGGGACCTGGCGGTGGGGCGCATTGGCGCTGGGGGCGGGACCCCTTATGGGGGATCCCTTATAGGGGGCCCGTTGTGGGGGGCCTCGCCTGTGGTGCCGGCACCCACTGTTTAAATGCATCTAGACACTGAGGGCCCGGGGGGGAGATGGGGGTACCCGGCAGTATTCCCATGTCCCACCCCTCTGTTTTAAGTGCACATTAGAACAACACGCAACAACACCACATTGAGCGGGGGGAGAGAGGCTGGGGGGTCTTTCCACACCCCTGTTCGTTGGACCATCAGGGGTCGGAGCCCGGGTAGAACATCAGGCCGTCTGGTCGGGGTCCTGGGCTGGTGGGCTGCTCTTGCCGGTGTGGGGGCCTTGGCGGTCTGCTTGTCCCCATCCTGGTGGGCAAAGGGGTCTGTCTCCCGGGTGCAGGGGCAGGGTGCTCTATTGGGGCGTCTGTCCCTGGGCAGTATGGAGTATAGTGTACGTATGGGGGGTATGAATGAGTGTATAGCGTCCTTTTTTCGTATGTCCTGTATTTGTAAGAATGTGTACGCATGAGAGGGAGGGTACGTATGAGTGTCTCTGTCTGTCTATGTCTACTTGTCAGGTTGGGTGTTTGGCTGCCCTCTGGCCTGGTGCATCTTCTTCCCCTCCGTCACTCCCCGTCGGTGATGGATGGTCCTGCCTACTGGTCGATAATGGCTCTCGATGCCTGGGGCCGGGGGTCCCGGTTGCGGCCCGGCTCTGTCCTGGTGCATGTCTGGCGGGTCCTGGGTGGGCCGGTGTGTCGGGCGGCCGCTGTTTCGGGCCGACATCCTCCTCGGATTGACTGGGGCACCTCTTATGGGGGTTCCGGGGTTGTAGAGTAGGTTGGTTCCGTTCGGTGGATCGGTGGGGACCGTGCCTGGCGCCCCGGCCTCCTGCCGGTTCCAGGACTTCTGCTGGCTGGTCGGTTCATCTGGGGGGGGCTGTCCAGCATTGGCTGGGCCCCTGATCTTGGCGCCCTGCGTGGGGCGGGATCTGGACCCAGGAGCTGGAAGATCTGGATGTGCAGGTGCTAGCTGGGCGCGGCCTGGGGAGGGCGTACATCCACTGTGGCTCTTGCTGTGGCTCCCTGGCGTGTGGGTGTGTGGGGGCGGGCCGGGTTGTTGGCGGTGGGTATTGGTCCGGGGTGGCGGCGGCGTGTGTTGTCCGTCGGTTGGCTGCGGATCCCCCTTGCCTGCGGCGGCGGCGGGGGGCCCTTGTCGGCTGGTCCCTGGTTGGGGCCCCACTGGGGGGCGGGGTGCCCCTGGTCCCCGTGGCCTCCGGGTCCTGATCCGGGCCCGCCCTGGCGTAGCCGGTTTCCGGCGGAGCCCGTGGGCTCGTCACTGCGATCTCTCGGGCCCCAGCATTGCGGCTGGTGGGTGTTCCCCTGGGGCTTCCATCTGTTCCTCTCTTGGTGGGTGATCGACCCTGCGCTGATCCGCCTGTGGCCTCTGTACTCTGTGGGACCCTGGATGCATACATCTCTTGCCTCCTCCATGTCTGTGTCGATTCCTGTAGGACGGATTGACGGTTCCTTACACCAGCTATCAATCACTTGCATGGGGAAACCTTATTCAGACCTGCATGCTCGCACACACATAGGTGTGGGGACATTGGTGTGGACGGACATATCTTAAGCTGAGGTTATCATCATTAGTTAGTTGTTCACAGGAGCTTACCAGAAACATTTGTATTATGTTCATTAATCCATGCTTGTGTGTAGTGAATGTGTAATTCTTAGTTTATTCTACTAGATCCGAACTATTGGTTTGGTTCTGTACAGTTTGTTGTTTTTGTTTTGTATTACTGTTTCTCTGCCGTCCGGCAGAGGTGGAGGACTGGGATGTTTTCTTGTGTTCTTTGTTTGCCTCCCTGTCTTGTGTCGTCGGTTCGCGCCTCTGTTGGTCCGGTTTCTTTTCTTCACCTTCTTCCTTTCTCCCTTCTTGTCTCGGTTTAGTGTCCATGACGTCAGGAAATTGAACCCACAGTAATCACTAATAAAGATTTTTCATACATATACATCAAGTGGCGTACTACAGCGAAGCTGTAATACTCTGCTTGGGAAAGTAAAACTGTTGGGCTTGTACTTAGTACTCAGACACCAATTCTGAGTAGCATTCTGCTAGACAGGACACGTAAAATATAAATAAATAAATAAATAGAAAAAAAAAGCTGCCCAAATAAAAACCACACCTACGTCACTCAGCATTCACAATGGCTGCATCCGAATACGTCGACAACGTAGCAGGCGAAAAGCAGTATGCGAGCAATGTATTAGATCCGAATCTCCTGTATGAATCCGACTAGTAGGCATAAAATTCCTGGATGTGTAGTACTGCCACATTAAGCAACCGGTGGACGCTACGCTATCTCACAATGCAGCGGAAGCACCGAAATCTTAGAAGGGCGACCTAGCTAAAATTGGCTACAGGCGAACTATCAACCATTGAGACTGCCACAATTTCAGCATATAAATGTACATGTAGCAATGTTACTGATTATTGTGATTGTTTTTGACAGCTGATTAAACATTTAAGTTAAGTTATACCAGACAAAATAACCACTAGTGGATGGCAGTACCACAGGTGAACGTAACATAAACATCCGGGTCAAAGGACACACAAAATGGTGGAGCAACACATCTGATTTCTTTAAAAAAAAAAAAATTTTTAAACTTTATTACAATATGTCTGATTTCATACCTACTACTCGCTCGTTTGCTACGCAGTATTTACTACATCAACGAGAGAGTAGTATTTGCTATGTAGCATGTAGTACATACTAGGGATTCGGATGCAGGGAATGTCCTCGGCCTTTTCTATATAAGCTGTAATTGTTTCCATTGAGTTGCACTTTGAGATTGCACTCCGAAATGACATAATTAGTTTGTACTTATAAAAGTCTTGGAGTTTGTTTTCAGGTTGGGTTTCTTTTTTGCATTATTTTATTTTTTGCAATAAAAATAGATATTTTACAAGACTGGATGAATAATTGTGATTAATAATCATGATTACAGTATTGATCAAAATAGTCGTGATTATTATTTTGGTCATAATCGTGCAGCCCTACTGCATACAACAACTGCTGTCCTGCTATTTGCTTGGAGTAACTCACGTATCTCTTCTTCCCCTTGATGGGTATATCTGTCTTGCAAAACAGTTTTATACACACAGAATCTTAACTCATTGTCCTGGTAATTTCCAATACTGACGACGTGTCAACTTCCAATATAAAACGAAAATGTTTTATCCTTCTTCTCCTTTTATTATCAGGCAATGTTCAGCCTAATCCAGGCCCCTTTCTGAATAATATTAGCACCCCTGATGATTTCAGAGCTAGATCAAGCTTGGGCATTTTACATCTCAATGTCCGGAGTTTGCTCCCTAAAATTGATACTATTAAGATTTGGGTACAGACAACTGAGACCGATATTCTTGAGTTATCCGGAACTTGGTTGAGTAAATCAGTCTCAGATCAGGACATCTCTATTAGTGGATATAATGTTTTCCGCTGTGATTGTCCAAGGAAAGGTGGAGGTGTAGCCATCTGTATAAAAAAACAAGTTTCATGCTATTCTCCTCTCCTCTTTTTTTGGCATTGAGACTTAAATTTCAAGTAGGACAGTCCCTTACAGTCATGGGCTGTTATAGGCCTCCCTCAGCCTGCAGTGAGGCTCTAAGTTCTTTGAATAATTGTGTCTCAGGGTTAAATCCTGGTGAGTTTGTTTTAGTGGGGGATCTAGACCTTGATTGGTCATCATCAGCCTCAGATGGCTTGAAATCTATCTCTGACTCTTTATACTTAAGCCAATTAATAGATAGCCCCACACAGCCTAACATTAAATACCCCTCGAGATCATCGCTCCTTGATCTTATAATAACAAATGCCCCCCACAGGTATACTGATGCTGGTGTTTTCGGGAATGATCTGAGTGACCACTGTGCTGTTGTAGTGGTCAGAAATGCTAAACTCTCCAAAACCAAACCGCAAATTTTAATCAAAAGAGATTTTAAGCTTTTTCATGAGCAGGCTTCTTTACATGACTTGTCCAAATTTAAGTGGGAACGAATTTCCCTCCTTGATGATGTTGAGTAAGCATGGAATTTCTTCCACTCAGAGTTCCTGAAGCTAATCAACAAGCATGCTCCCTTACGCAAATTTAGGATAAAGGGGCTAAACAATAAATGGTTTTCTACTGAAATTGGAATCCTCCTTAAGGATAGAGATCTTGCCTGGGTCAACGCACAAAAAACAAAAATTGAGGCTGATTGGATCATTTTTCGTCAGCTCCGTAATAAATGTACCTCCCTAATTAAGAAGGCTAAATCGGAATTGTATCTAGCTGAAACCACCAAAAATTTAAATGATCCCACAACATTTTGGAGAGTTGTGAGATCTGCCTCTGGTGTTATACCTACTACTGAATTGCCAAACTTTTTGGTCAAAGATTCAGGTAACCTGACTGACAAATGTGACATGTTAAATCATTTTAATGAACATTTTATCACAGCTGGGGACTTATTTGAACCCTCTGTTGTCAGTCATCTCCCTGATGATTGTTCTTTTCATTTTGAATTTGTGTCTATTTCTGAGGTCTATAGTGCGCTAAAGAACCTGGATTCCAAAAAATCAGCTGGTCCAGATAGTTTGGATCCATTTTTCCTAAAGCTGGCTGCTGACTTCATTGCTGAGCCTTTAGCTTGTATTTTTAATCTCAGCCTCAGCACAAATAAACTCCCTGAAGTTTGGAAATCTGCTTTTGTCCTCCCATTGTTAAAAGGAGGCAAACCCTTAATTGTTAACAACTACAGGCCTATCTCTAAACTATGTATTTTAGGAAAATTATTTGAAAAATTGGTCTGTGATCCGTTGAAGGATTTTCTGGAATTGGAGAATATTCTCGATCCCCTTCAGTCTGGCTTTAGGAAGCAGCACAGCACTGTTACTGCTGCCCTGAAATTTCTAAATGATGTTTGAGGCGCTGGATTCGAAAAAGTTCTGTGTGGCTCTGTTTATTGATCTATCTAAGGCATTTGATACCATGGACCACAATCTCTTGATACAAATTCTCCTCAAAAATGGTATTTCCAAACAGGCTGCCTCTTGGTCTGCTAATTATCTGACAAATAGGACACAATGTATTCAGATGGCTGGAGTAAGCTCCACCTTTCTTGATGTCACAAAAGGTGTACCTCAAGGCTCAGTCTTAGGACCTATCATTTTCACAATCTACATAAATGATCTGTGTGCAAACATATCAAATGCCTCATACCATCTTTATGCGGATAATACTGTAATTTATTGCTGCTCTCATTCGATTGCTCAGGTGTTTTAATTTTTGCAGTCTGCCTTTGATGCTGTACAGGTTCGACTGGAGAAACTGAAATTAGTTTTAAATGCGTAAAAATCCAAACTGATGATTTTTTTTCAAATTAAGTTGTTTCCCTGGAAAATGTCCATTCCATCAGAACTGTCCGCGGTGAAACTCTAGATTTGGTCACCAGTTATAAGTATCTGGGATTCATTATTGATGATACACTTTCACTCAAATTGCACATAAAAAATTTGATCTCTAAATTAAGGGTAAAGCTCGGTTTCTTCTATAGAAAAAAATCTTTTTTTTTTTTTTTTTTACTCAGCTCGGACGTTTCTGATGTCAGCAACCTTCATGTCTGTCATTGATTATGGCGATGTGGTGTATATGGCAGCTTCATCCACCTGCCTCAAATCCTTAACTCCGGTCTATCACTGTGCACTGAGGTTTATTACTGGTTGTCGTTACCTCACCCACCACTGTGAATTATATGCAAAAGCTGGCATGCCTTCCCTCAATGTAAGACGCCATACACATTGGATGACTCTAGTTTTTAAGGCTCTTCTTGGCCTGGCTCCCATATATTTATGTATGTTCCTTCAGAGAAGTGGAAGCCGCTATGCCTTAAGGTCAAATGAAATTTTGCACTTTACTGTTCCTCGAGCTCGGATTGAATCGGGAAAAAAATCATTCAGTTTCGCTGCCCCTTCTGCTTGGAATGCTCTCCAAACTGAACTGAGATTATCCGAACTTGTTTCTTTGGAATCATTCCGTTCCATCTTAACAAAACGTCAAAGGAAAACTTTTGAACAGTGCCTATGTTCTTAAATTGTTACTGTATCTATATCGACTGCACTTTATTTATCTACTTATACTTTAGTATTTGCTTATTCACTCGCACTTTAGTACTTTAATATCTTAATGTTCTCATGTTTGTTTTTTTGCTGCTTGTTTGTTGTTGTCTGTCTGTCCTGATTGGCATGACGTGTGCTGCTGCCTTTCTTGGCCAGGTCACCCTTTGGAAAGAGGTCCTGATCTCAATGGGTTTTTATCTGGTTAAATAAAGGTTATAATAATAACTCATCTTACAACTTTTTTGGACAAAATAGTAAAAGTTTTTGCAATATCTGGATCAGTTGCTGAAAATGCTGCTCTGCTGAGCACCACCTATCTGTGATTCATGCCCGCTAGCTTGTGTACGCTTGAGGTGCGTTTTAAAGACGGGTAGGAAAAATAAGTTACAACATATTAATGGATTAAACGGCTGAAAAAAGTGCAGGGGACAGGGAACAATGACACAGAAAGTGTGGGAGACACGCCTCACAAGTACCCTGCATCTGTTATACCAGTGTCCGGTATGACAAATGCCCTAATGAAGCATGAGAAGGAATGTTTAGTTAAAAATGTAGCAAAGCACCACCTAATATGATCATCTGTGGCCAGGCCACTGGGAATTCTCCAGGGACTACCGGCGATCCATCCTCCACTCCTTGACACCCTCTTAGCTCGTCGCTTCTACTATCTCGACAGGGATTCTTTACCTTGCATTTTTAACCCTCTCAGCATAAGGCTTTGGCTTAGGAATGTAGTCCCAGTACAAATCAAGTCTTAAGATCTAATGTGTTACCAGACAGTACAGTACAATCACTTGTGATATATCGTGCAGGCCTAACTATGATGTCTACTCTGTGTGTGTTTAAGTCTGAAACAGATATTGGTCAAGATATTGTCAGTGACCTGGGCCTGTCATTCTGTTATTGCTAAACAAGTGGTAAAAGCCTTGGTTGACAGCTGCAGCTTCGTCTGTTTTTCAATCACTTAATGGTAGACCCCTTTTTACCAAGAGCAGGTTTGTTCTCATTGTACTTCAAGTTCTCAGTAACACATTTAGAAATATTCATCTTACAAATCTCTTAAAATGTTTACATTCTTGTATTAGTTCATTGTTAGTCATTTCCTGTTAAGACACATGGCGCTTGTGTCCAGAATAACAGAAACTGGACAGCCTATAAATCATGAGGCCCCTAGCAAGACGTGCATCCCCACTCAAGGAACAGACCACTTTTTACTGGCTTCTACTCTTCTACATTCTAATTGCATCATTATCTTGCATTTCTTTATTTTGAACAAAACACAACTAAAATACCCAGAAGCACAATGTCACAATTATTCCCAGATTTAACCAAGAGAACAAGAATAGTGTTATTCATCTTGTTTTTACAGTGACCCAAAAGAGGAACAAGAAAAACACTTTCAAACTTTTGCTAAAACACAAGTTAACAAGTTCCTTTGTTGCATAACTTCAGTTGTGGCTTTAGCATTTCATTTTTATCCCCAAATAGACAGAGTGCTATGTGTAAAATATTCCTACCCCTTTCACCTTTTTGTTTTGTCATGTTACATCCACAAACTCTAATGTGCTTTATTTTTATTTTATGTGACAGACATTGAGATTGCATGTCATGAATTCGTTTTCATGTTTTCAGGGAATGTTTCACATCAGCCAGGCTTACTTTGACAGTTCAGGCTCAAATTCCCCAGATCCGATTCCACAAACGAGGCTAACCCTGCTCATTCACCATGGTAACATACACTCTTTGACCAGCCTGCTCTGTGGCAGCCTACATGTGTAGTTCTAATTTTTGCTTTTACCATTTTGAATTACATTAATGTATTTAATATTTACTTGCTGCCAGAAACATTTTTGTTCCACCAATGGACATCAAGCATAAATTATAATTAGGCTACAAATAAATCACTTTTTGTCTAAGACATAGCCATAAAACCATCTTGTTCACCTCTCTAAATGTCTTAAAATAGCCTCATACACAGTAGAATGGGCAGTGTTAATGTGACACTAAAGTCAATACGAGTCAATTTCAACACCGAACCAGTGAACATATGGTCCTGCCCTCTACACTGTAACACTTACACTGATCTCAGCATTACATTTTCTGAGTCAATTTACCCATGATTAGTTAAATTCAGTTATACTGTAAACCTTTGATAACACAATTGTTAATATACTTTTACGCTATGAGATAACAAATGCTCTGTGTTATTTAAATATGACATTGCTACTTTTCAAGTGTTAAATCACATGTGAGGTGCCCCAGGGCTCCATCCTGGAGCCCCTCCTGTTTGATGTCTACATGTACCCTCTAACCCAGATTATAACAACCAATAAGATTAGAATAGATTAAAATAAGTGGTAGGTAATAGAAGCATTTAGATTAACACAAGAAATGTTGAAAAGTATGAAAAGAGAACTAAGAATAATATGTACATGTATAAAATAAAAGTACTATGCCCATCCAGAACCTAAATATATGCTTTAAGCAAATAAATGGATGGATATCCCATAATTCTCTCCATCTGACCTGAAACAAGACTTAAGTATTTTTAGACCTAAAGAGGAATGATCAACAGTCATCACACAGGTTCAGTTAATACAGGTAGAACTACTGATCAGGCCCCAAAACTAGGTGTAGTGATTGACTCAGATCTGAACCTCCACAGTCACATAAAACCAATAACAAGGTCAGCCTTCTATCACCTGATGAGTATTTCTAGGACTAAAGGACGTTAATCTTTAGTCGGATTGATTACTGCAGCGGTGTCCTCACAGGTCTACCAAAAAAGTCAGTTGCAGCTGATCCAGAACGCTGCTGCTGGTATCCTCACTAGAACCAGGAAAGTAGAGCACATCACCCCAGTTCTAAAGTCCTTCCACTGTAGCTCAGAGAATAGACTTTAAAATACTCCTACCAGTTTATAAATCACTGAATGGTTTAGCATCGAATTATGATGAAGACCTGCTGTCACTATAGCAACCCAACAGACCACTCAGATCTTCCAACTCTAGTTTACTAAACATTCCTAGAATCAGAACCAAACATGGAGAAGACGCTTTCAGTTTCTGTGCTCCCCTTATCTGGAATAAACTTCCTGATGACTGCAGAGCTGCTGAAACACTGTTCATTTAAATCACAGCTAAAAAAATTCATCTGTTTACAGCTGTATGAGCAGGCGATTAATTATAGGTGGAATGTAATATGTTTTTATGCATCATGTGTTCTGTCTTTAATGTTGTTCTATGGTTTTATTGCTGATTTTATTTAACTGTATGCCATGCTGATAAAAAACACTTGAACTGCCTTGCTGTTTAAAGTGTGCCATACAAATAAAGTTGCCTTGCCTTACCATGATGTTAGCTAGTTATCTGCCACACACAGCATTTTTTAAATTCAGAATCTATTACGGGATTGCCATTACCCCCCTTCCACCCCCCCAGCCCCTCGGTCTCAGTCACTTTTTTCCTGCTGGTGGTGGTCAGACTAAGAAGCCTCGCTTCTGTCAGCCAGCTGTGACAACAATGCAGCATACCACAATTAGACCGTGAATAGATGAAGGACTGATTGTAGTGTAGACCGCTTTTGGAGTCCTTGAACTTGATCAATGTTTATACAAGTGCAGGCCATTTAATATTCCGTGGAGTTCTGGGGAAAAAAAGTGTTTTATATACATTTTCATTTTAACTTTATCATAGGAGAAAAGGGCCAGTTAGTCTGAAGTTCATATATCAAACACAATAAACCTAAACATACAGTGCTCAGCATAAATGAGTACACCCTCTTTAAAGAGTACAAATTCAGTCAGTAGCTCAATGAACAAAATAACAATTTTCAAACTTAATAATCTAACTTAGATAACAAAATCTTCAGTTTTACTCAAATTGGTTGAAGCAAAAAACGAATACACCCTGCAACAAAAACTACTACATCTAGTATTTTGTATGATCACCATCATTTTTAAGGACATCACCAAGTCTTCTAGGCGTTGAATTGAACAAGTTGGCGTCATATTGCAACATCTATCTTTTTCAATTCTTCTAGAATAACCTCATTTAGAGCCTGGATGGAGTGATTCTTCAGAATTCCCCACAGGTGTTGGATTGGGCTCAGATCAGGAGACATACTTGACCATTCAATCACCTCACCCTGTTCTTCTTCAGAAATGCAACAGTGGCTACGTTTACATGCAGCCAATATTCGGGTTATGGTTGAGTTAAGGTCACAATTCGGGTTTCTGAAACATTCAAAATAACCCGTTTACGTGAGCAGACAGAGGCAGAGAGAGACAGATCAGAGAGAGTTACTCCCATAGACATGGGACGGCTCATACTAGAAGTTCCTCTACTCAAAACACCAAGATTCCTTGCGAATTGAAACATGCGGCAAGGTACACAACGAGGGCCCGGTGATCCCACGACTCCCAGGCGAGAGTCATGCGCGCTAACCAGTCAGCCACAGGGACATCCCTGTGGCCAAGCAGCCAGGGCACATAATCAAACAGAGCCATAGTGACAGGACCTCCACAGTGTCACACACAGAACACAAATAAACGCTCCTTTTGATGGGGATATGCTGATACGCGTTTACATGACCAGAAACATTTTTCTATGTCTCATCAATCCAGAGTATAGAGTCCTAGTAGTGCTTTTTTGTGCACGGGCTTGTGGAGAGGCTTCCTTCGTGGATGATACCCATGCATGCCATTCCTCTGCAGTGTTTGCCGATGGGAAACAGTCACTCCAGTTTGGCTTTCTACTGCTTTAGCTAACTGCAGTGAGCTTGCATGGCGATTTTCTTCAACCCTTCTCATCAGAAGACGCTCCTGTCGAGAAGTTAACTCCGGTGGATGGCCTTGTAAGATGATTGCACTTCCATCTTTCTTAAATTACTTTCTGTAACCTGCTCAGACTACACCTGTAATGGAGGACGGCTGAGATGTCCCTGAGACCACCAGTTAGTTGTAGTTGGAATTGGTTGAAAAGCCTGTAAAAAAATCCAGATAACAACGCAGCACCTCCGAGACCCTCTGAACTCACAGGGGAATAGTGCTAGTGATTCATAACTCCCATTATATTGAAAAAAGCTGATTGCGAATGGATCTAAACTTCTCCCGAAGGACTCCAAGTGGCTCCAAACTTGTCTGAGTAAAAGAACATACTGCATGCTAAAAATAAGGTCCAGGTTGGGAAAAAAAGTACTTTCACTTTAATATTCTAATCTAATAAATGTTTTAATTAGCTTTAATGTGAAAACCATCACAGTTAACAGGAATAAATGTGCCTTATCTCATTTTATGATTGAGTTACTAAAACAACTCAACTTTTCAGTTACATTTTAATTTATTGAATATGACCCTTTAAGTCAGACCAAAAAACCCCACAAAGGCATGTTTAATATCTGCTTTAAAGTTTTTTTTCCTCCTAAAACTCCTTTTTATCTGACAAGCAAAACATCTTTACATTTAGTTTCAAATTTGTCCAAAAGAAAATGTTAGTTTACTCAGTTTAATATTTGCAAGCCGCTGCCAGTAAAGCCCAGATTCTTCTGACATGTTCTCAGAGCTGAGAGTTGGTCTATTTGTCTGTAGATCTATATGTTCAGTCCATCCATTTGCTAAGGAAAATGAAAATCTTCACTGCTCCACCTGTCTGTTTCTCTTTTATTTCCACACATACATTCTGATTGCTACTAGTAACCCACACCAGTGAAAGCGGTAGGTAAATAACCTGATCGTCATCAGTGGGAGGAAAAATTGGGAAACAAAAACACATTCCAGTTACAATACAGTTATTATCTTCTTTATTCAGTATTAGTAACTTTTTGATACAGAGTATAGGTGAGTTGGAGCTGCAGCTTTTAATTACAGCGGTACCTTAACCGTACATAGAGTAAAACAACTTCTCATACCGTCAATGCATCATCAGCTATATGTATCCTCAGAACTTCTTAGGGAACAACTGTGCCTCCTCAAAAAGATTCTTTGAACAACTAATGTTAGCAATGATTAAGGAATGTACTTAAAAAAGGCTTAAATATGATTAAAATTTACTAGTCATCATTCAGGGAATGTAAAATGGAAACCTGAAACACGTCTGAGGTTGAGAATGAAAAGCACTTTATGTTTGGCTCTATGAGAGGTTATCTCCCTACTGAGAGGTGAGAGCAAAGATTAATGTAGTTAAACACATATTCTAAGCAAGAGACTAAAGAATTCAGTATTTGAAAATCTCATTATTTTTAGATTTCAAAGCACAAATGCATATGTTTCCCATCATCAGAATTTGAAAATCCTCAAATTCCAAGGCACATGTACCGGTAAAGGCTAGACCTTCCTGTTTCTATCACTGCTTCAGGACGGGCAGCTCCCTGGGTTTGAAGAAGGCCTGAAACATTCCCATAGCGAAGATATAAACCTTGGAGTCCACTATGATCTTTTCTCTCTGCAACAGGTCTGTGGAGCAAATCAAGAGTGTATAATCAGTTACTTTTTATTGCAGTAATCTAACTCAAAGAGTGAAACGGGTCCTAAGTTCACACTGCCCTGCATGTTTTAGATGATTCCCTGCTTTAACATGCCTGTTTCAGAGAAAAACACGAGGGCTGGATGTTAATTAGATAGAAATATCTATCAATCAATAGGCGTGTGGTGCAATAGAAAAAAAAAAAGGTCTCCCTCATTTTTCATTATAGCAGGTAGGTATCAGGTAGCTTAATACAACAGTCATTACCTACTCCAAACGGATGATTAACACAGACCCAGGCAGCTCATCATCCATCACTCTCTCCTTTCAAACCACAAAAAGGAGAAAATGACTTGAGGTGCACCCAAATTTGTTGATGGTCCCTAAGCGAACCACCGCCGTAAAATAAACTTCACCTCGGTCAGATGTCACAGCAAGGAGGGAGTTGTCCTAGAAAAATGTTTCAGGGGCTAAGGTAAATGTTGCATCTCATTTTGAACCGATCCGCGACGCACTAAAACACTAAACCTAGCAATAATAAACCAAATAAAATACTACAGTCAGTAATCTTAAGCAGGACTCCCCCCGGCTCACTACGAATCACTGTTACAAGAGACAAAGGAAACGTACACGGCTTGCGCTGCTAACAGCACCTGCAACTTTTAAAATGTCCCCCAGTTCTCCACCTAGTCCTCAAAAGTGGAAAACGCTTTAAAAAACACAACTGATGATGGATAGACCTGCCGGCTTCGGCTCTCATTGACTGGACGGGACTCAGTGTTCTGGGCTCCGTCTACACTCTAGTATAGGTGAGTAGCTAGTTAGCTTTAGCAGCTAAACTGATTTAGAATCAGCTTTATTGACAAACTAAACCAAAGCTTTCAGCCATTCATATAATAAAGTGTGATTATATATATATATATATATATATATATATATATATATATATATATATATATATATAAAATATTGCTGAACTGCAGAGCTCCTTCAGTGACAGACTGCATCCTAGATGCCTGAAGGAGCGATTCTGCAGGTCCTTCCTCCCTGTAGCTGTTAGACTATACAATCTAAACTGCTCCCTACAGACATAGATGTTCACACCATTGCTGCTATATTGCGAGATTCGTAGCGAGCTGGGAGAGGGGAGTCCTGCTTAAAACATCAGATATTTAGTTTATTATTGCTACGTTTAGTGTTTTTGTGCATGGAGGATCAGTTCAAAACGGGACGCAACTTTTACCTGTTCCACTGAAACATTTGTCCGGAACAACTTCCTCCGCTGCTCTCTTGCTGTGACATCTGACTGCAGTGAAGTTACGGCGATGGTTCACTTAGGGACTATAAAAAAATTCTGTTTCAGCTTAATTTCATTCTTTTGTGGTTTGAACGGAGAGGGTGGCTGACGGAGCTGCGTATGGAGTAGGGCTTGGCAAAAAGATTATTTTTGTAATCAATGAATCTAGCGATTATTTTTTCTTTGCATCGATTAATCTAATTATTAATTTTTCAACTGGATTCTGATTCGATTTGATTATAGATTATTTACCCGTTGTTTGATTTGTATAGAAATTTGACATCTATTAAGTTATGTATTTTCATGAACAAATTTCTTAATTTCAACACATTTCAATTGTTGTAGTATTAATGCAATCTTATGTTAGAGGTTGCATTTAACAAGAAGTTAAATGTTGTGCAAAGAAATCATATGAATAAAAGAGAGAAAATACCTCCCCAAACTATAAACAAACTAAATGTAACATTCACTTTATACAAAAAGGGCTCTCCATTCACAAAAAACATTTATTTTGCTGCATTTTCTCTTGTTTCTGACGTCAGACTTGCAAGAGAAAGAGAGAGGCGCTGTCCATAACAATAAAATGCTGCACATTTTTCTTGTTTTTAGATGGCAACTTTGAATCCGACAAACTGGAGAAGCATGAAGTAAAAAAAATAGTTTTCAAACAGGATGAGGCGTTATTAAACGTGATAATCAAGAGTTTGTTGTCGGTTTGCTTTTGCAGCACTTAAACAGTGTTGTATTAATTTCCACGATGGCTACATTTAGCGGGTAGGTAGTGCATTACCATTGTTAACAAACATGTTTACTCACTCACATTTTTGGCTTTTGCTCATAATCAGTCTGTGCGCATTGCGATTCATTCTGCCAACACGGGTCACAAATAAAAACCAACCAAACAGATAGCAGTAACATACAGCAGACGCAGCTGTGTGTGAGTACATGCCTTCTATGTGGGGGTGTTTGGGTGATTTATAGAGTAAAATACATAGCGTTAGTACAAAAGTTGAAAACTTACGGTGTTTAATCCTTTGCTGGAACTGCTCCTGGATGCCGTCGTGCTTTATAAGCCATTTCCATTTTGCAAAGCCGGCAGACGACAAATTCGCTCCCTTTTATTTTAAAATAGTTTCATACCTTTGAACTGCGAGTTCGGATGGAAGTATTTAAGTCAACTGACTCACTCATGCTGACACTACTTTGTCCCGACATGGTTGTTTTGAAAGTGATGACGCATTGAGGCGCATTTTTTGCGTCGAAGTATTTTATGTGTCGACGTCGAAGCGTTGTTCCAGCCCTAGTTTGGAGTAAGTAATGACAGCTGTATTAAGCTACCTTATAGGCTATGATGAAAAAATGAGGTGAAATCTTTTTTTTCCTAACAAACTTTTTTTTTATTGCACCACAAGTATATCAATAGATATATATTGCTATCGAATTATTGTCCAGCTCTATTAAATATATGGTTAATAACATTACTTTTCTTTGTATTTACTTATGTTACTCATGTCATTTGATCTGTTTCTGTGTCTTACAAACTTAGTTATGATAAAAATGTGTTTGACAAATTACTTAATGTAATTCTTAGTTAAAATTTGTTCATTGAAAAAAAAACCTAAATGACTGGGAAGGCACTTAAAATATATTTTCTACATTTTTTGATATTTATCAATAATTATCGATAACGATCAATATGACTATTCCCTTTATCGATATGCTCTCTTTCTTTATCGTCCAGTGCTAAAATTACGCCATCTTCTATTTTACTCTGTATAATGAAGCTTCATTATACAGAGTAAGGAGTTGCATGTGGACCTTTTTTCCGACACTATTTCCTTTCTCTCAAATTTCCATTAATATGCTTTAATGTTTATCAGTTAAAGGAACAACTGGATTCATTTCTTAATTATGTCAAAAACATAATTTTAATCATCAAAATGAAATATCTCACAGTGTGAAACGAGTCAAAAACAAGGTTCACTTTCAGAGTTACATTAATAAAAATAACTCCGCCTTTTTGAGTTCTACACTGATTCACTGAGATGTACTTGTATTCAAATTATCCTGACAACTCACCGTCAATTTTGGACTGGAACTCATCGAAGGGTAAAAGGATCACTTCAACGAACTCTGGAAGAGACGATCGAGGCCTGTGTGATGATTCGTGTTGTGAGGAAAATGCATTTGTGAAAACCATGAAGCTGTAACTCACCTCCTTCACCTGGAAAAGAACAGAGGGGAACGGGATTAGCCCAGGGAAGGAGCTAAATACTGTGTATGAACTATGCAGCTGCATTTAGCATGAATAGGATGAAGGCTAAAGATGAGTAAATTCAGCACTTCCTATTCTGAAATAAGATTTTTCAATAAGTCATAGAGCTGAAATGCTGGCTAATGAGCCAATCAGCCACACCAATCACATTTTAAAACAGGCAATGCTTTGCAGCAATAACTCCAAGCAGTACTTCATATGCATGTCTCTCTCTCTTTCTGAGTCCCAACTCAGCATTTCAATTAGAGGGTGGGGTCAGACTTTGACTGGGCCATTTGTTTGCTTGCTTTGTTTTGTTTGAACGAAGCTGTAAAAAAGTTAAACAATTAAACCCATTTTTGAACTTGTGAATCGATTCGATTCTCAGAATTTTTATAAAAATTAATTCAGAATCGATATTTTCAACACAGTCCTACTTCTGATGCAACAAAACTAGTTCAAATCATAACATGATGCTAAATTTACTGGAGGGGGGCGGGTCCACACGTGGTGCTTTGCATTGTGGGTAAAGACATTTTCCTAGAAGCTTTATTTTTCATTTAGACCCAACTTTTGGAAACTTAAATGGAATAACATGGAAATGTCAATTTTCAGGCTTTTGTGTTGCCATTTGTGTCTCTGCTGCCTCTATGAATCCTCAAAGCATCAATTAAAACCATCAATCTATCTCTGCTGTCAGAAATCTTGTACTTCTACAATACATTTTTAAAAAGTGCCTAATTTTGATGTCATAAACAGAATTTACATAAAACTGCCCCTCACCGGTCAAACCCCACCCACTAATTTCAATTTAATTTTATTCCCTTGGGTGGCAAACCTGCAGCTTAGTAACAAGATGGTGGGCGTGGTCTGCAATCACTAATTTGCATAAAAGTGATGGACCCTCTAAAAAACTCATTCAGAAAAGGACTGAAATTGGCAAGAATACAGCTGGTTAGATTGTTTTATGAAAAAGTGATTTTGTGCAAAAAACTTCATTAACATGTTTTGTACAAACCACAGACCTATTATAACTAGTAAAAAAAAAAAACATATACTATGTCCCTGTTTTTTTTTTTTTACAACATAGACCTTATTTGTATCATCCATTAGTCATCCAGACAAGTTTGGTGCAACATGAAGTCCTTCGGGAGAAGCTTATATCCATTCGGTCGTCCCTAAAAACTCCTATTAAATGGATATAGGCTGATTACACATGGAACTAAATATCTCCAAAGGATTTCAAGTCGCACCAAACTTGTCTGGTTGAGTAAATGCTTGCTATGGGGAGCCTAAGGCTCCTCCCCTTCCTGTCGGCTCATTGGTCCTGTGGCAAAAAAATAAAAATGAAGGAAGTCAATGGAGTGATAAAAGTTATTTTCTGGTCCGCTTCGTCTTACGTCCTGAATCACACATATGTTGTAATTAAATTTAAATGATAACTAATGATGTTCATTTCGAATGCGTTTGTCGAGTGATTTGGGATTTATTTGATTGTAAAAATTCATTTAAAATGCCTACGAATCAGAAGTCAGGAGTCGCATATATGACGCCATTTGGCTAACGGGAGCTAGCACTAGCTATAGCACGTAAAACCTTCACCCAGAGCCTGTAGAGCTTCTCCTCCATGCTGACTCTCACTCCACCGACTGCTTTACCCCCCACATAGCTGCTATTTTCCACATGGTCAAATTTAAAGAGGTTTTCTCCGTGTTTAATGCTCCTCTCTTCGTCCTGGAGGCTACGGCCCTCACTCTCCTTCTTCTTCTGCAGTTGGAGTCCGCGAAACGTTTTTACACAGAACCTAAAGTAACTTTACGTGACGTTTTCTGTGCATCAAAATTAGTCTTTAAAATTCAGGGACATCACATGTTGATACACGGCGCATTTCAAATGGGATCAGAAAATAACTTTTATCCCTCCACTGACTCATTTTTTCTGGCAGTAGGGGACTCATGGACCGGAAGGAGAAGGGCGGGGCTTAGGCTCCCCATAAATAAGGTCCAGGTTGTAAAAAACTGTTATGGACTGGATTGGCAACCTGTCAAGGGTGTACTCCGCCTCTTCCTTATTGACAGCTGGAGATGGGCACCAGTGCCCCCATGACCCACTGAGGATAAGCAGTGTAGAAAATGGATTGATGGATGGGTTGTAAGAAAACAGTACTTCCCCTTTAAACTGTGCAGCCATGTTATATAACCTTGAATGAAAGGCCTCTGACTGGTCAGTCTTTTTCTACTTGTCCTGTTTAACTCGCACTCTGAGGCCTGGAGAATGATGGAGCTATGGGTGCAGCACAGTCTAACCTTAATGGGTCCCCCCTAGGGCTGGGTATCGATTCAAATTTCAAGAATCGATTCGATTCCGATTCTCAAGAGTTGGAATCGATTCGATTCAATCTGATCCAATTCAATATTGATATTGGTCAGTGCTATTAAAAGCTTCTTTTTTTTTTTACTGTTATCTTAACTATATGCCAGAAATTCAATGACTTAACACTGGGTGAGTAACAGTTCACCATGGAAAACTGTATTAACCCTGTCAGACACAAAACTTAAAATTGCCGTCGTGACTGTTCCTTCCCATTTCAGCTTTAAAAAGGGCAAACTATTCTAAAAAATAAAATCGATTTTTGAACTTGTGAATCGATTTGATTCAATTTCTATGAGAATCGATTCAGAGTCGATTTTTCGATTATTTTAACACAGCTCTAGTCCCCCCCACCTGAAAAAGATCATTTACTGTCCTACATTTCTGCCGGTGAACAACTTTTCTCAATGTATATTGAAACACCCAATCTCAGTCGTCATGACCTTGCTAAGTGATTATTGGACGGCTACAGTTGCTTTCATCAGCTCATTGATGGGGTTTATTCCCTGCTTTTATTATGAAGCTCCTACTTTCTGAACTTTTTTCCAGAACCCAACAGCTGCAGCAAGATTATCTTTGCAATGAGTTTAGATTTAAATAATAAATCATGCTCTAAGGATTATATATAAAAGCAAACGCATACATATGCTTCACACCAGCACCACCTACTGGTCAATTTTTCTTTTTAATGTCTCTAAAAAGCCTCCAAACATGTTCTCACCCAGCTGCTGTGTCGGGTGGATGTTCTCCATGTCGTCTCCATTGATGTTGACCAGGATGATCTGGGTGGTGCAGTTGGACAGGCCAGGGTCCAGGCAGGTCACTGCGATCACAACAAGCGGCTATCATCATCACAAACACACACACTTCACACACCTCCCACTCCTGACCTCTGCACCTCTGGGCTCCTCCAAGGAGATATGGGAACTGATGCAATCAAATCCACATCAATGTGTTGTCATACCTGGAGTGACTCCCACTACTTCCCCTTTGTAGCCAGTTTCTTCCTTCAGCTCCCTCAGTGCAGCCGCCTCCGCTGTTTCTCCTTCGTCGATCAGTCCTAAACACGGCAAAACCCGGAGACATGAGAAGTTATATTCAAAGCCAAAGTTTTGGAAAGATGGAAGACGTGGTTTATTTAAGAGTTTAGTAGCGTGAAAAGTTTAGATCCTGCAGAAGGATAAAACTCCCTGACCTGCTGGGAACTCCAGAGTATGGCATCCCAGAGGAGGACGGAACTGCTTCACCATGACGACGCAGTCTTTATGTAGTGTCCGTTTCAGCAGCGCGATGATTCCCACACCTGTCGAGCAAAGGTCTGAGCGACCACGACATGAGGAATGAATCGAACCAAACCAGTGAACCCCAACTCACCGTCTGCTTCTGTGTTGCTCCTTCTGGTGGTCCGCTTCACCGTCTCCCAGGATCTTGGAGATGAGAAGGAAACAGAATGAGTGATGGATTTCTGCGTTAAACCATGGATGAGGGACGGGTTAAGCAGTACCTGGTGTTTCCTGCAGGATCCATGTAGGTGGTCTGTTCCAGCTTCACCCATTTCCCCTCAGCCAAGACCTGGAACGAAACCAAATGTAGCAGAAAAATGTATAGTGGGAAAAAAAAGCTACCAGAGTATCCCACAAATCTAGAGTCGTGTGGAAACTGCGAGAGCATATCTCATTTATGAAAGTAAAACCGCTACAGTGACGCCAAGCAGCTGAATACAGGCTCTATCCTGGTTCACAGCTCACTAATTACGCAGTAAATATCAAGTCCGTTATACTTGTGTCACTCTTGAGAGCACAGTTGCATTTGGTGATCATTCATGCAAAGCGCTCAAAAACTAGGAGTTTGGCGCTGGGTAATATGGACGTGAAAAATGTTCATCATTTTTTTATATTGAACAGTTCCCTTAAAGTAATATCCCAGATTGCGTCTGTTTCAACACAAATTTAAAGGGCAAATTAAAATAAGCCATATATTGCCTGAGAGGCAACACCTACTGTCAATGTCAATGTTACAGCCTACTTTTATCCTTAACATGTTTCACCACAAATTATTAAAAAATGATGTTAATTAACTTGGGCAGTTGTTATAATAACTGTTGCTTTTCTGAAGCTGTAGCATCCTGTTATACATTTTGTTTGCGGGGTCCTTAAATCGAATCTTGCCCAGCGCCCCAGTCAACTTTGGACCAGCCCTGTTAGAATAAATGTGACTTCTAGTTATAAACTGGTATTGACCCAAACCAACACTAGAGCTCCCAGAATGTATTTTAAAGGTTTCTACAAGTTTTCCAGTTCAAGCATTCTCTTCTACTTTCCTCCTATAATGTAACATGCACCACAAGCAAATATTACCGCTCTAAAATACGAAATGGGTTAAAAAAATCATTACTGTAGAACAATTTCCCGTTTTTAAACACCAGTTTTTTTGTCGTATAGAAAAGGGAAAAAAATCTACAAACCTCTTCTTTGAGTATGTGTGGTGTTGTGGCCACTTTAGGGTCCTCGGGGTTGCTCATTTTCACTCTGTAATGAAAAATTCAATAACGTCCAGTTAACACGCCTGCACAAAAATAACCCAATAATTACATCTGTAAGCTAACAAAAGTTTCAAAGCCATGAGTTATATTTTAACGCGTGCAGACAGACCTTAGTTACCCTGTTAGCTGCATCAAAGCCAACATAAAAATACTTTATTTCCCGCGATTAATCAAATTCTATTCTATTCTGGTTTAGACCGTTTTTTTGTCTGTTAAGCACAAGCTAAAACCTATGTAGCTGAAAGTGCCGCAGTGCCTCGGATTTCTTAAAATTTAAGCATCTTTTATTCCTTTCAATGGAGAGAAACTAAACTTAACTCACGTGAAATTCCAGCCGGGCGTAACTAGCATCACAGACAGTAAAGTTGGAGAGATGAGTCACTCTGACACCACTTCCTGTTGTAGCGAGAACGTCACCGACGTTTATTTCTATGATTTTTAGTAAAAAAAGTACAAATAGTAACTAAGCATAAACTAAAAACATATTCAAATAATTATTAAAAATGTTTTTAATTTTCCTGAACTTTTGGTTGATAAATAGACCTAAATTAACAAATAATAAGCGAAGATTGATACTAATATTTTAGTAAATCAGTAAAACAAAGTAAAACAAGGAAAGATGGGATAATGATGTAAAGTCTTCATTTTCTGTTGAATTCAAAGCTGCTAACATATCAGTGACTCTGAATGACATTTTATTTATTTATCGCAATTTGTAATTATCAGAATAAGCATCTCAGACCTGAAACTGGTTTTCTTATTAGAAAACACCTCTTTATGGGTTTTTTTAAATTGAGCAACAAATAAACTTATAACTTATGTAGACTAATATATTTACTCCATCAACCTCAATGCAAAACAAATTGCATTCGTGCAAATACGTCCATCCATCCATTTTCTGAACCGCTTATTCTTCCAGGGGTCGCGGGGAGCTGGTGCCTATCTCCAGCTGTCAACAGGCGAGAGGACGGGTACACCCTGGACAGGTCTCCAGTCCATCACAGTTGTGCAAATACATATTTTTAATAATGTTTTGCCCTTGTATGGCCATTTCAAATGTTACATGTGGAACGTTTTTTTCCCCCTAAATTTTACTGCAATTTAATTTATGCCTTCAACATAACTATTTTTTTTTGTCAAACGTTTTTTTTATATACATATGTGACGTGATAAACAGATTTCTTGTCTTTTGTTGCTGCTTCTGTAAAGCATACACAGATTTAAGAGCTCACACAAACACTGAAGCAATATCCTCAGCTTCATTCAACTTGTAGTGAGTTTTAGTTTCACATTTATTGTATGCATTTTTTTGTCATATTTTTCATACACTGTGTAATCTAGAATTACTCCCCTAAAACTGCAGTTTGTTTCGTTACCATGGTAATACAATCATGCTGTTTGTGGCAACAAAAAAACGTTTTATTCCAATTTTTATTTTTTTAAAAAGTTAAATAACTTAACCAATTTGTTGAGAGTTAAACAATTTCAGCAACTATAATTTCTACAATATCGCAAAGCCGTACCCAGAAGAAACCAACTCAATCGTTTGTTTAATTTTAATCTGCAGTGGCTACATAGAGGACACAACATCACCTGCACCACAGCATGCTGCTGCCTCTTCTGTGCCTCAATATGGGAATGTTGTTGTTTATATGTCTCATCTGTGTTGATTTAATCTACAACAAATAACAACTGCAAAGTCTTATGTGGAAAAGGGAATTTAAACTACAGAAACTACATTCTAAAGTTTCAAAAGGCATGCTCACACTTAGAAACGATCTGTGTCTGTATGCAGTCATTTTCCGCCCTTTTGTGCATCTTCAAAATAGTTCCCCGTGAAAAGAAGCATACAATCAGAACACATTCCAGAGTTGTACGTGTTCAAATGTAAACTTCTGAAATTAATAGATATAAACTTTTGTATAAAAACGAGACGGGGCTATTTTCTGACAGTCTGAGACTGCAAACGAATTGTTGAGTCCCTGACGAGTTTACAAAGATTGTATTGAAGATATTTGGCAGCGGAAGACATTAAGTGTCGGACATGTTTCCTTCCCCGGATCTTGCAGCATGAAGAAGGAGCAAGTTGTCCACTGTCAGTTCTCGGTTTGGTATCCGATATTTAAGAAACACACGATCAAAAGGTAAAAAACCCAAAGTTTAGTCGAAAAACAGACCAGCAGAGGTTGTTTGCTTTTTGCTGTTGTAAAACACGGCTAACGTTAGCATCGATGCACATTTACACAGCTGTAAACCCTGTTTTGTTGTTGGTTTATTACTGAAATATTTCACATAGTCCAGTTCAGCTAACTTCAACTGACGCTCCCTCCGCTTCTGGTTTCTGTTTGTGTTTATGAGTATTTTTTTTTACGTGTTTCCCCAGCCTGGTCCTTCCTCTGCCTCAGAATGTAATAGATTATCTACTGGACGATGGGACACTGGTAGTCTCTGGAAGGTATGAAATCACACACAGTAAAATTAGAAATGGAACATTTTATGGAATGCAAAGTGGACTGATGCTAGTTTTCATTGACTACAGTGCAGAACTGCAGAGAACAAAACCATTCCTCCATTATACTGAAATATGCAAAAAAAATTGCTGCAGGTGTTGTTTGTTTGTTTGTTTGTTTTTACAACCCGGAGCTGCTGATTAGCAACTCAAAAGTTCCATTAATGCCTGATCTGAACCCCCCAAATCCCAGAGGAGTTGAGAAGAATGTTCCATGGCTGCAGAGAGAGAAGGAGGATGTTCAAACCTTCTCCGTCATCCATCGTTGTGGAAAAAGATCATATCCTTGACTCCAGTATCTCTGCTTGGTTTTCTAACCATAGAGCCAGACAAATTGAAAGAGGAGCGGCAAAAGCAAAGAAGGTGGATTATCAGTGCTATATCGTCTTGGCTGCATGTACAGACGTTCATGAGACTGTCATACAGCAGCAGTGTCTTCAGTCAGAGGCTTCTTCAGGTTTGTTGCAAAACTGACTGCTACCAGAGATCCATCCTGCCCTCAAGATTGCCATCCACAATATCTCTTTAAAAAACTTGGATGAACGAGTTATGAAAACATCGAATTTCCCTTTGGGATAAAGTAGTTTTTAGTTGAATATTCTTTGGCTTCCACTGTGCTTTGGGGTATCCCAAGGGGTTCCCAGACTAGAAGAGATGTATAGCTAATTCCCCTTTTGGGCTATTCTGTCTGTTTAAAAAATGTGTTATAGAACAAATATTTTCACAGTCTTCCTGCTTGTTCCAACTCTATTTTTAAATCAATCTGAGATCAAAAACTGCTCATTTTGACTCGGCTTTCTTCAGTAACAGCTTCTAAACTGAAAAGTTTTGTCAGTGTCACATATCTGTTACAGTGGTGCATTGACTGATTGAAATAAAGATCTGAGTTTAGTTAGTAGTTTCAGTAAGATCAGTTATTGTTTACGGTTGATTGAGCTAAAAAATTGTCACCAGCCAGTTTCTCGCAATGCCTTTAATTGTACGGTTAGTTGCGGATAAATACATCTACAGGGGTAGTAACACAGTGGTGAGGTGTGCTGTAGAAGAGATGGCTAGCTTCTTCAGATCTTAGTCTCTTTTGTTTACAGTAATGATGGACTGTTTAATAGGGTTGCACCGATCCGTTTTTCAAAGTCCTGATGCATCCCTACGCTTTATCAGATGAGGTCGGGCAGAAGTCCATATGGGTTACTATGTTTGCTGATGATATCGTGATTGGGCCTGTCACAATAAAAAAATAATTTAACAGAATGATAAATTCAAATGAGTTCAATAACTTTTTCTAGCTACAATAGTTTCCATTTGATTGCTCTTCTGTTTTTCTCACATTTCCTTTTTCTACCAAAGAGTGGATGAAAAAATTGTCTGTTCATAGTGGCAGAGTTAAATGGGGTGACTTTTTTTATTGATTTATTCAAACCGAATTCTTTTTTTCAAAATTTCTTTTTGTTTGCCTAAATTGTTTTGTTTTGTTGTCAGACGGGGGAAAGTAGCTGTTTGACAGTTGGGGGCTGTGGGTGGGGATTGGAGTTTTAGCCCTACCATCCATGTTTACACGCCTTCTCTGCTCCTTCCAGTGATCACGACTCTCAGCCGATACAAACCAACAACAGCGAGTCAGATGCCGAGGAAGACGTTCAGGTAAGATTAGAAAAACTTGACTTCACTATTTCAGCCTGCGTGAGAAAAAAGAAGTAGTCGCTACACTTGTTTTCTGCCGTGGAGTGAAATTAAGGGTTCAATTTGGAGGTCTTTGAACGTTCACCCATTTCTTCTTAATGACAGAAATTCTGATTACAGTAAATTCTAATATCCGTGTAATAACATTTTCTAATCTACATTTTTTGTTTGATTAAGTACAGTCCATACATGAAGGCACAAGAGTGTTCCCTCCACTGATAACTGTGAAGTTTACTAAAACTGAAACATGAAGCATTAACCCAAGGGCATTTCAGAGTCTCTATTTCAACATTGGCAGCTTATTACATATGAAAGCACCACTTACAACCAATCCAAACTCTTAAAAAAGACAGTGTTTTATGAACAGAAATAACATAAACATTTCCTTTCTAAGTAGTCAGTGCTATCTATTGTTTTTTTTTTTCTTTGAATTTGGACACTCTAGAACAGGGGTGCCCAAAGTGGGACCCGTGGGTCAAAGTTGGCCCCCCAAGTCATTCATTTTGGCCCGCCAAGTGGTTGCTCTTGATCTTACACATTATTCAGTCAGCTAAATGTGCAAAATAGTTGTTCCACTTCTCATTCTGTTTGTGGTTAATGACCCAATGAGTATTTATTGGGCTGCATATAGTCCTCACGATTGGTGCTTACATTATAACTGAAATATCACAAATTAGGTTTAAAATCGAATTACAAGATTTGTGCACATATTTACATTTATACTCACTTCATAAGAGCAAAAATAGTCATAATTAATCAAGTTATAAAATATCCTGTGAGCCTTTGCTGCTGCCCCAGACTTGATCAAACTACTTCCAAGTTTGCGAGTTACAACGCCGGCTGCTAGCTTAAGCAGCTATTGTAAACATGGAGCCACATCGTCAGTGGTAAACAGACCAAAAGAAAAGGAAGGAAGAATAGTTATGTTTTAAATGGATAAATATGACTTATATGTCATTTTGTTATTTATAAAGAAATGAATCTTAAATAACTGTATAATAAATAAAAGTACTTTACTATTGGTGTTTCTGTTTTAAGTAAAATATTACATTTGGCCCTCCACCCTCGAATAGAGTATATTTTGGCCCTCTGAGGGAAAAAGTTTGGGCACCCCTGCTCTTTGTCCATTCTTCATTGTGAATCTGCTCCAGAGGCGACAAACTGGATTGGACCAAATCTCAGTTTAGATTTCATCCAATATATCACTTGAATTGAATTTAAATTCAGACGTGCTTTAATAATCCCAAAGGCAAATAGATTTAGTCATAATTAATATCCAAGAATCTTCAATAAGTCATTGTGGTTTGTGACTCTGTGGGCAGGAAGAATTTCCAGTAGCAGTCAGTCTGGCGACTAATCTGAAGAGGCTTCTGACTGAACACTGTTATAGGACAGTCTCATTGGTATCATGGCATGCTAAAAGCTGAATTTCTGGGTAGCAGAGATGAACTTTCACGCCATCAGTTTTTTTTTTTTTTCTAGGCGCTGCTATTCCACCTCGTTTGCTTTTGCTTCCTCGCTTTTAATCTCAGTATGGAAAGCCGCCTCAAACGTTTCAACTCCTCTGGGATCTGGGGTCATACTTATGGCACTGTTTTGGTTTTTGAGATGCCAATCAGCCTCAACCAGTTGTAAAAACATTATGTTGCCATGGTTACCAACCGCACTAAATCTCAAAAAGTAAGAATTCCTTCCTGCTGCACAGCATCTAAACCTAGAGCAAATGGTTGTCCAAACATAAACTTCCTTTTTGGTGATTACAGCACTGCCACAGCAAAATACTGCCACCACTGTGCTTCACTATGTCATCTGTGATTAAATTAGCTGTTTTGGTCTTGTATGAGAAGGTTTGTGTCATCTTTTCCATTTAGTATTTCTGATGTATTTATTAGATCTTGATCATGGTTATTGGTTCTTAAAATGAATTTTGTTTACAGGTAATTTCCACTCTTTTCTAATTCCTCTGCTTCTCTACTCCCCTCTAGTGGTCAGATGATGAGACAACAGCAACAGCCACAGTGAGTAATTCAGTGGACACGTGTGTTTCTTCAGGACGGAAAACTGTCGGACTAATTGTCTGCAAACAGATTATATCACAGGCCATTTTATTAAGTACACCCGTTCTATCATTGGTTAACACCAACTTCCAATCAGATGATCCCGTTGGTAGCGGCTCATTTCCTTCAGGTATCTAGATGTGGTGGCCAGGTCTCACTGAGGTATCAGAATGCAGAAGAGAAGGGATTTTATAGTGAGTGAACATGACATCATTGTTGGGGGCTGGACGGACTCCTGTGATGGTTTCAGAGGCTGTTGATCTGCTGAGTTTTTCACACTCAAAGCCATCTGGCAGACCAATCAGAAGGCTGCTACACTGTGATGCGAATCTTCGATGTGGTGGAACTGGATATTTACAACATAAATGTGCAGCCGACAAATCGACAGCAGCTGTGTGATCACAGACACACGTAGAGACGCCTCATGGACTGACGCTGACTATTAGAGCTGACGTATCAGCGTGGGCTGGCCGCCATCTTGGATGGGTCCACAGTTGGTGTATTTCTAAGGACGTAGGTGTACAGCCAACTACAAAAACATAATTATATCATGCCTTTTAACAAAATCAGACACATGGTATGGCATATCAATAAAAATCTTAATCAATTTTATAGTTAAAAAAAAACCCAAGTTTGATTGTTGATTTGCATTTATTTCACTCTCCCTCACACACATACACACTGGACTTAAGGAGCTAAATCCCTTTAAAATGGACGTTTGCTGGCACTCTGGAACTCCAGGATAGTTTAATGCGACGATGCCGTGAAGCCTTACTTTCTGAGATACAGAGACAACAAATCACAAGTATTAAGAGATCCCGAATTGGGTTCCTGCAATGCGCTGGAATGAAATGCTTGACAGAGGACACACCGAACTTTTCTTCTGTAGAGTTTTGACGGATCACACACTCTGCTGCTATGACCACCTTCACCGTTCCCTCTGAGGGAGCCATCCGCTGGCTGAAGTTAAAGCAGGTAGTAACTCAGTCACAGGATGAAGGCACAGCAGCTGTAAGAAGGCTGGAACGGCACACTTCACAGGACAGCTAGTTCTCCCAAGAATGTTTGCGATAAAAAACAACAGCAAAATAAATAAATGAGGCAATCAAAGTTATAGTTCCTGCCGTTAGCAGGTCTTTGATAGCCAAATAATGTTTGTTACAATTACATAATTACATAATGTTCATTCTTAATTCAAGGTAATCGCATGTGATCAGCTTTCAATATTAAATCGGTTGTCGCAACCATAGGCTGCCTAAAAAAACAGTAAATATATTAAAAGTGTGGCCCTAATTTTAGTTATTTCAAAAGCAAATTTATTTTGCATGTCAAATCTCTAAGTTATGAAAGGTTCAATAGCTCAGACATTCTTTTATGGGATCGCTCTTTTGAACACTAATGTAAATATTCTCTTTTGTAAAATACTTTTGAGTGATTTTTCACACAGTTTGCATATTTGTTGTTGTTTGCACATTATTGTATGTTGGGGTTTTTTTGGCTGCTGCTGTCGGGTCTGAATTTCCCCTTGTGCCAATTAAAGGATGATTCTATTCTATTGTTCTGTTCTATTTTTGGTATTATTGTTATAACTTATCATTTATTTATCATACACATGCATGTATGTTTCCTATACGTGCTAGTTCTTTAATTGAATAAATTCTGCATCAACTCCAGTTGGGTTTGTAGTGAGGAGACCCATCCAATATGGTGGCGACGCTGCAACACTCTCAAGAGTGTAACCAGACGTCTACGTATATAATATCTGTATGTGACGCTATCATGTCAGAATGGACCAAAAGTCAGCTTTTGAATTTCAACCACAAAAAAGGCCTTTCTGAGAAAAAGGGGTTCTAACAAAGTACCAGCATGGTGTACCTAATGAAGTGCCTATCAGTGAATTTTGCTCATGATAATAAATAATATCTAACGTCTGGCAGGCACCTGAATTCCCAGAATTCACTAGGACAGTACTGGAGGCCATAAACGCCCTGGGTGGGCGTGTCTTCCCCAAACTCAACTGGAGCGCTCCGCGGGTAAAACACACACACACACACACACATACACACACATAATGTGATGAAGACCTGGTCCGGGTTCAGCTGCGCCTCTTCCTGCATCGCTGCCATCATTCGAAGCCTTCTCTCTCGTGACAGGATGCCAACTGGATCGCTCTGAACAGCTCGCTGCAGTGTCGCAGCCTCAGCGACATATTCCTGCTCTTCAAAAGCTCCGACTTCATCACGCACGACCTCACACAGCCGTAAGCTCTCACACACAGAACTTTGTTCTCAAGTGACCAGTGTAAAAAATAAAAATAGGAAGTTGTGTGTATTTTTCTGTGGGACTGGAAACAGCAGTAAAACATAAGAAATGGCTGAAATTTGAATATGAATCCTTCCTTTAGAAAACCCCCTAAAGTGAACACCTCTGCTAGCTAAATCCATTTCTATAACTGGTTTTGGTGCGATTTACTCTACAGATTCCTCCAGTGCAGCGACCAAGATTCTCCAGATCCAGTCATCGATTATGAGGTATTTTAGTCTTTGTCCGGACATATGTTTAATGTTGGTACTTAAATGTATTAAGTACACCCCCTCTTAAATGTAGGGTTATACATACACCAACATTGAAAGTGACCGTCTGCTGATCAGGTTCTGAAACAGACTTAAATACAAAAACACAGAGTAGATTTTACTCGGTTGTTGTTGTTTAAACAAAGATTTAAGCAAAAAAGGAGAAGTTTTGTTTTAAGAAAAAAAAAAGCACTCTGCATGTTTTAGCTTCTGTAAAACCAATTAAAGCAGCAATAACTCTCAGTATTGGTTCTTTGTAGAAGTGTTATTCAGACAGCTCTCCTAAGGTCCCACAGTAGAGCAGCATTTAGCTGCCAAAGCTGGGAAATACATTTAGAGCAGAAGTTTCTTGTTACAACCAGAAATTCCTTGTTTTAACCAGACATATTATATATAGCTTTTATTACAATTTGTTTCTTCAAAACCCAAATATGTTCGAGTTAAAAAAAAAAAGTCGTAGCAGTAAAACAGCAACCTAGTATCAGGATGATGTGTGTCTCAGGTTGTAGTCAAGTCACCATCTCTCAAATCCAAGTGGAAATAAGATCATTCCAAGTTAAGTCGCTAGGTCCTATTGGCCCAGTCCAAGTCCTAAAAACATTCTCCCAGTCCAGGGGTCTCGTTTATAAAACTTTGCTCACTAAAACCATACTTAAGCTCAGCAACTTTTTTTACTTACGCCTAGTTCGTTCCTGATCTATCAAACCTGGAGTACGCACATCTGGACGCAATCTCTGCTTTATAAATCAGACTCTTGGTAGAAATGTGCTCAGCTGTTTCTGGGTCATATCCCGCCTCCTACACACCCACTTTCTACCATAAACAATCAATGCAAAGTGTCCAGTGAATATTCTGCATCCACTTAAGACGGCTAATATGGGACATTTGATGGGTAACCATGGCAACCGACAGGCGGAGAAAGACACTACAGCAGGCATGCGGAGGCAGAGAAGAATGTTTTATTTCAATCACTCAATATTGATCTAAATAGAGCTTTACTCAGCCAAAGGTTTCACATAAAAAGACAAAAAAAAATGTTTTAGAAGACAAGAGTAAAAAATAATAAATAAAAGCAGCAGCACGAGATGAAACAAATAAGAACATTAAATATAAAGTATCAATTACAGGCTTTGATTTTCTCTGGTAGCGACAGTCAGACTGGAATCATAGCAAATTTAAACAAATTAAACTAAATCACAATGGAACATAATAAGTTTAAGCACTCCTAGATATTTGAAGTCTGGTGAAATGGTGCGCTTCAAAACTACTTTTAAAAAACTGAGCTTCTTGTTACATTTTAAACTCATATAAATATACAGTAAACACCAAACTGCTACTGGAAATATGTTTCACACAGCGCTATATTAGGGTTGTCATGATTCTCCAAATCCTCAATTCGATTTAAGTTTCGATTTTAGGGTCGCGATTCGATTCTCGACTTTTTTTTTTTTTTTTTAATCCTTTTACAGTATAGAACCCTATGTCATTTTTACACTGGTTTTATTCATTACATTTTGTCCAGTAAATCTTATTCTAAAAGACAAAATTGAAGCAATTTTTATTATTATTCTGTAATGTATCACCTTAGGCATTAATGGTCAAATAATTTATTTACAATAAGTGACATTATTATTTAATACTAACGGAGGCTTGCTGCCATCTAGTGACTCTTTATAGTTACTCCAGAAATACGACTGAGATATTCTCCATATAGGACTGAGCTAAATGCAGCTTGGTGGTCTTCTTCTTTACAATGCCAATATGGACTTAACTTGCTGGGAACTAAAATTTTCCTCACCGGTGATTTGAGAGTAGAAGGAGCAGCTTTAGCTCCGCTCCTTCTACTCTCATCTATCCTAGCCGTGGTCAAACTTAGTTTTAGCTACGAGTTAGCGTCAGCTAATGTCTGTGCTCTAATCCCGTTGGATGTGATACAAGCAGTTAAAATGTTACCAGGTGATGTTTTGAGCTGTATGAGAACTGGTGAGAGTTACATGTTAGGGAAAATGCAATATGTGGTTCCTTGTGATGAGACAGTTGTCTGCTAAATGTTGCTCCGTCCCGAGTGGGACACAGGAAGTGAACATTGCAGGAGGTGATGTACAAGGTCGAAACGTAATTTCAATCGATTTTGATACAAAATCGTTATTGTGACACCCGTAACATATATGTCACAAGATCTCGATCGCACATCAAAATCCAAAAGAGGATCACATTTTAACTGCCTATACCACATCCCCCAGGATCACAGCATACGTCTACAGAGCACATGAGCTGATGCTAGCAAGTAGCTATTAGCTAAGCTACAGCTCGACCACATTTAATTCAATTCAATTCAGTTTATTTATATAGCGCCATTTCACAACAGATGTCATCTCAAGGCACTTTACAAAAAGAGTTATTACAATACAATGTTTAATGTAGAAATTACAGAACCACAGAAGATTGCGTCGTGGAATTCTCAGCAATCCCTCATACTGAGCAAGCATGCAGCGACAGTGGGAAGGAAAAACTCCCTTTTAACAGGAAGAAACCTCCGGCAGAACCAGGCTCAGCACAAGCGGTTATCTGCCGCGACCGTCTGTGGCTTGGAGAATACATAACAGAGACACAGAAAGAGCAATAGAACTGATGCAGAAGTTTGTTGCAGGACGTGGAGAATTTTCCGTCACTGCAATGCCATCTTAGTCAGGGTCGTCAAGCAGGGCTAATCCGGAGCACCTACTATAATAGAAAACAGGTTAGTGCTTGAATTGACAGCACATCATGCAGTTGGGGAGAAGTAGGAGAGAAAGTAGGAACAGACCCTAATAATGTCCTCCAACAGCCTAGCCTAAAGCAGCATAGCTACTAACATTAACCTGTCTCCTAGCTACTAGGAGACCTGGCTACCAACACTCTTTCTGAGTCCTCCTGATCGAGGCTCAGCCCGTGGACGGTGTACTACCAGTAAACCTGCAGTCTGAGAGCGAAGGTCTCTGTTGGGAACATATGGAACAATCAGGTCTCTTATGTATGATGGAGCTAGATTATTAAGGGCTTTATATGTCAGAAGGAGGATCTTGAATTCTATTCTAGATTTTACTGGGAGCCAGTGAAGAGAAGCTAAAACAGGGGAAATGTGATCTCTTCTTTTAATATTCATCAGAATCCTAGCAGCAGCATTTTGAACTAACTGAAGACTTTTAATTGTATTCTGTGGACTACCTGATAATAGACAGTTACAGTAATCCAGCCTTGAAGTAACAAAGGCATGGACTAGTTTTTCAGCATCACTCCTGGACAGGATGGTTCTAATTTTTGCAATATTCCTAAGGTGAAAAAAGGAAATCCTACAGACTTCTTTAATGTGAGATCTAAATGACATATCTTGGTCAAAAATGACACCGAGGTTTTTTGCTTTATTACTGGAGGCTAATTTAATGCCGTCCAGGTGAAGGGGCTGACTAAGTAGTTTCTTTTTCAGAGCTTCTGGTCCAAAGACGACAACTTCTGTTTTATCAGAATTTAGAAGCAAGAAGTTTAGAGTCATCCAAGTTTTTATGTCTTCCAGACATGCCTGTAGTCTACCTAACTGATTGGATTCATCAGGATTTATGGATAGATATAGCTGTATATCATCTGCATAACTATGGAAATTTATCCCATGCTGCCTAATTATTTTACCAATAGGAAGCAGGATAGATGAAGCAGCGGGAGCAGAACTAAAGCCGCTCCTTCTACTCTTAAATCACCAGTGAGGAAATTTCCCGGCGAGTTAACTCCACATTCGCATTGTAAACAAGACGAGCACTGTTCGCTGCGTTTTTCTCAGTTCAATGAGCTATCTGTAGCACTGGGTCTCCAGTTGTTGTTCTGCAGTAAATATAAAGGGTCACTAGATGGCAGCAACTCTCTGTTACTAATCATTTGTTATTTAAACAATTCTGTTACACTTTTATTGTAAATAAATTATTTCAATTTGACCATTAATGCCTAATGTGATACATTACACAAGAATAATAAACAAAGCCACCACTTTTGTCTTTTAAAATGAGATTTACTGTATATAATTTAATGAATAAAACAAATTATCATAGACTAGTCTAAAAATGACACGGGGCTCTGTACTGTAAAAGGAAAAAACAAATCGAGAATCGAATCGTGGGCCCTTTATTTATATATATATACATATATATTATTGGGGGAAAAATCGGTAATCCATTTATGAAGAACTCGTTTTTCTAATTAACTTAAATATAGCACGAATTTGCAACAAACGAGAGAAAGGAGCTAGTTTTGATGCTCTGTTAACCGGCCTGGACTACTTCATCTACATTTATGAAGAACCATAAATGTCAGTAACGTTGCTATATTTATTTCACATGTGGTAACAGTTGGTGTCCTTGTGTCCTCAGCTGGTGTTGAGGAAGTGGAGCGAGCTGATCCCTGGAGGAGAGTTTCGCTGCTTCGTCAAAGAAAATGAACTCATTGGTAAAAACTTTTCCCTGATGTTTAAATCTGCCATATCCAGAACATGTTTAGGCAGTATTCTTATTCTTTTAAATAAAATGAATAACCATTAAAAGGAAACTAGAAGTGGCTCTTGTTCAAGCAGTAATTGATGTGAGCCTCACCGGCTGAATCAAACTGGAGCATGAATAGTGACAGGACTGAGTTTGAGCCTTGCCCTGTGTTCAGCCGACTAATTTCTGAAGCAATTATAAAATCCAATTTGAGCTGCACTCAATGTATGTCCGTGTGATCTCACAGCAATCTCCCAGAGGGACTACACGCAGTACTACCAGCACATCCTGAAGCAGGAGGAGCAGATCTCCCAGGCCATCCAGGAGTTCTTCAGCCAGCACGTCCAGTACAACTTCCTGGACGAAGACTGTGAGCTGCAACTTTATGTCTGTTTGTTCGTAATGCCATGATTTATTTACTGTAGAAATAATGAGCTAATTAAGAAGAAGCAAACGGAGGCGGAAAGATGAATGAGTCTGGGTTTCATTGTATTGAACTTTTAATATTTCATATTGTTAGTATCAAAGTAAGTAGAACTGGCAAGTAGTTTGAAAGTAGAGAAAACAGTGAATTTAATATTAAATAACCTCTCAATATGTTGTTTTTCTCATTTACAGTCGTGTTTGATGTGTACAGAGACAGCCAGGTAATATATTTATCTTTTTTATATGTGGCTAGGTATTTAAACCTCTCCAACTTTTCCAGATTTTGTCACGATACAAACAAACTGGGTTTTATAGAGATTTTATGTGTTAGATCAACAGAAAGCAGCACATAGTTTGATTGAGCAGGTGTTGCAGCCTTATATACACATTAAAAAGAGATTTATCCTTTTTTTTTAAATAAATGGCTACTATAAATAAATATTATTTTATGGTTAAATAAAAAACAACTTTTATTTTTAGGTTTACAACATAACTTTTGTGCATTTTGTTTCTAAATTCCATATTTATGGAGAATAAAGAATTAAAAGACACAAAAGGGTTTTTTATTAGCTTTACATTTCCAATAAAAATGATGATCCTCTTGGCCGAAGTTTTTAGGAGTTCTCCCTGTTGGCAGAACACGGTGCTCCTCAAAAACTAGCATAGCATATCACCCGTAACTCACAATCACCACTGTGAAACATGGTGATGGCAGCATCATGCTGTGGAGATGCTTTTGTCCCTGCCTCCCTTCCAGCAGGATAACAACCCCAATCATAGTCAGAGCTACAATGGAGTGGTGTGAAAAAACACGCGTCACTTATTTAAAATGGCCTAGTCAAAGTACAGACCTACTTCAATTGAGATGAGGCAAGAAGTGTACTACTGCAGTAACAGGTGCTCTACATTAAGCTAAATGAAAGTTGAGTTTTTTTTATTAAACGAATGGAGTAAAAACATTGCATGCCACACTTTTCAGGTTTACACTTTCAAAAGAACCAATTTTTTTTTATTCACTGTTAGCCACAAACTTTTACCAGTAGTGGTTGTAGCATGACAAACTCAAGGGGTGTGAATACTTTTGTTGGCTACATTTTGGAGCTGCTTTAAGCATGAATGTTGTTTCTTCAGGGAAGAGTGTGGCTCATTGACCTGAACCCGTTCGGAGAGGTGACCGACCCGCTGCTCTTCAGCTGGGATGAGCTGACGTCCGGTGGACAGATTGACCGTCCGCAGCAGGTTAGCAGACGCTCAGCATTTAACCTCCCCATCCTGGAGCCTCATGAAGGCTGAGTTCCTCTCCTGGCGCGTGTTGCAGGAGGGTCCGGCGTTCCGCTACACCACCAGCGAGGTGACGGTGCAGCCCAGTCCCTGTCTGAGCTACAGAATCCCGCGGGACTTTGTGGACCTCTCCACCGGAGAGGACGCCTACAAACTAATCGACTTTCTTAAACTGGTAAGAAAACACAACAGGGAGTTCTTTTATTCATTTAAAAATAACCTATCGCTTACTGGTTTCCACATTACACTGGTCTAGAGGATAAAGATGTATGTTAACGAAAAAACATCAGCAAGGCCTTTAGATAGGCCGTTTCCAAATTATTTATTAGTCTGTCATACAGAGGAAGACTTTTTAGCAGGAGGAAAACATGGAAGAACTTTACCAAAAAGTCCGCCCAATTTCAAAATGATGAAGATAATTTGGTGCAGAAGTATTTGTGTCTTGTAAAGCCGTGTTCACATGTGCGTTCAGGCAGCAAAACGCTCAAACGGACGAAAGTTGATGCTTTGAACATTAAAACCAGCTGCTTGCACACTTTGCACAGTTGTAGTCCGTGTGAGCGTGTCACATCAGTGGACAGAGATTTCTCTGTTGCACAAAAAGGTTGAAATAAAATATTTACATGGCACAAAAATATCCTTTGATATTTTCCTGCCCTTTCAAGAACACGAAGACAGGTCATACAATTTACAGCAGTTACACATGGATCAGTTTATCCTCATTTTTCAATGACTGACTGGCCGATTTACGTATTAATGGTGTAATCAATGCAAAGAATCACAAATTGGTTGCTGCCAGAAGTTCAATTTTCCCAACTTCACGCATCAGCTGCTATAGACTGTAAATACATTAGACTAACCCTTGGGTGACGACACCCATCGGTTTATGAAGAGCAGAAAATGAAGCCAACTGGGCGGTTCCCCACCGCCGCCATCTTGTCTGCGTCACTCGCCTCGTCACTCTTAGAAACTCAAAAAATGGGTAAAGAGATGGAGCTGAGAGTGTCGCTGTGAGGCTGGGGGCAAAAGGTTAATGCTCCGAGCCGACATAGAGACTTTTGTCCTGTTTTTCCACTAGGGTTGCTTTAGACCCAGAAACATCTTGGGGGGCCACATATCGACATAACAAGATCCAAATGGGTCGGGTCACTATGGCCTAAAACGGTTGTGTTTCCATTACCATCTCAGAAGCACAGTAGAGGGCCTAGCCTAACAACACCTCCAGCAAAAAGAGTCAAAGTCATCATGACAACTCAGATCCTATCAAAAGTTAAGACTTTTGACTCACCTCACATCTCAGACTTGCTGCTCTGCCTCTACCCGACGGATCGCATTCTCCAACCCATGTGTAGAAAGAGGTTACAGGTTCGATCTGAGCTCCATTCCCCTTTGTGACCTGACTGAAATTCTCTCACCAGATGCTGGCGAAGCTTCAGCCCGTATAAAGCCTCCCAGAAGCCGAGACTTCTTGGACGTTCTGTTGCTCTAATCAGTACCACAGCAAGGCGTCTTTGTCCAATAAATGCAGATTAGCATCCAAAACTGAATAAATGCCCTGCTGCCTAGACGCTGGCTGGTGTGAACACATCTTAACTTGGAAGTTGCAGTCACAAAGGAACATTTTGTAGCAGTTTTTTTAATCACTCTTTCACAAATACAGAACAAAAGTCACACTTCTTCAATTTATGAAGTACAATGCACCAATTGCTGAAATCACCCTTTATTAAAGAGTAACTCACCCCCCTACCACAGTATAACCCAACCCACATTTATTTTTGAAAAACTGCTCAAAAGGAGGCGTTGTCCGGCGGACCAGGAAAAACACGGGGGGTGTGAGTGGCTGGGCGTGGTCTGGCTGTGACTGACAGGCAGCAGTGCAGCGTAGAGTCGCAGGCGGCCCGAAAGATGGAGAGAGCTGTAGGAATGCAAGCTCCTTTGCCTGGAAATAATCTGGATGTTGAGTTTTTTTTCCTCAACTAACTTCCTTCTCTAGAGGGAAGAGAGTACGGAGATAGCGGAGTGGCGGCATATCGTTTCGGGCCGTTCTCTTGTTCTCTGCGCGGGGCAGCAGCAGATGCCGAGCCTGTGGTTGTATCACGGCAAATATGGGCGCCGTCTCTGAGTGGTACATTGTTGTGGGCTACATCTAATGCTAAATATGGATTTGCTCGAGTAATTTTGTGACTCTGCTTGGAAAGGTTCAACTGCAGCCACTGTACGTCATTGTCCGCAACAGAAAATGTCTGTTGCAGAGAGATGTATCCAAGCATGATGATAAAATCATTCAGGAATGTGCAAAAAAAACCACAGCATTATTCATCACAATTATTCCATTAAAAATTAACTCTTAGCCCAGAATTTATTTTCCATTTACTGATATATCCGTTATTCCCTTTGTCATAGGTATTGAGCAAATGTTAGTAAGTAGGTGTAACTTCCTGCATAACGGAGCACTCAGGTTATGAGCCGATTTTGCTGCAGGCAGTTCATGGCTCCTCGCTACGGAGGTGTGGCCCAGACCGCCCATGTTATATACCCCACCACAGCTGGACTGCTTTTGTCACTATTCCAAGCCTACGTAGATATCCCGAGATTAGCCGTTAGGAATGCAGGATTTGAATTCCAGTGAATTGCAGTGCAGTGTAATCATTTAACCACTTGGGGCACTAAACTGATGGTTTTGGGTACAAAATTAATATTTTCACTAAATGTACAAAAATACATAAAATAATGACTGGAGATGTAGATAGCGCTATTATATACTCATTTATAAGGTTGTTCAACAAAAAAAAAATTATTTTGGGGTGAGTTACTCTTTAAACTTTGACAAATCATTTCAGGTGGGTTTCACTGATTCTGCAATAGTTTAGAAAGTATTTTAGTTTTTAAACTAGCAGATTGAAGCTGCTCAGTTTAGTGGAAATTAGCCGGAATCGCCCTTTAGCCTTTTCCCCAAGTCGGATCAATCGGAAGCCAACTTCAGCGTGGTATCTCCCTATTGATGTGGTTCTGAAGGGCCTCGCTGTTCTATTAATAGACAATAAAGAAGCATTTATTACAGATGGCTTTCATATTTTGTGTCTGGTGGAGTTCGTGGAACGTTTTAACAGTGGTACAAGTGGGACAAATGGAGGATCGTGAAAAAGAAGGTGTGGCTTATAAAGCAGTTTTTGTGGCTCGCACCAGCCGTTTTGTGTCGTTGCATTCACTGATTTCTGTCTCTAAGAAACAAAAAGAATTATTCACAGTTGTTTTTTTACACACAATTATGTGGATGGGTTTTGCCATTTAAAGTGTAACTCAAATAATGCAATTTGTGCATTGTACTTAAGAAATTGAAAATATATAATTGTTTTGTATTTGTGATAGACTAAAAAAAAAACTATAATTACAAAACTGCTACAAAATAGTCTGTGAAACCCTATTATCCTTCATCCCACCTGACTCCACTCATTCCAACCTCTTTTCCACATACTCAATTGCTTTGTACCGTTGACCCTAAGTACTTAAAGCCATCTACATACTTCACCTCTACTCCCTGTAACTAGGGGTGGGTGATATGGCAAAAGTAGAATATCACGATTTTTCAAGTATATCATCACAATTTCAATTTTATCACGATTTTTTGAAAATGATGACCGGCAAAACTTAAATCTCACCAACCAATCTAACCAACACAGGGCTAAAATATGGCTTAAATGGCAATCTCACACCAAAGATGATAAAATGATAGAAATGCACTGAAAGTTCTGAATGAAATATATATATATATATATATATATATATATATATATATATGTGTGTGTGTTTTTCATTTTTCAAATAACCTAACTGAAAAATACATAAAAATCATAAAGTATTGAAATTTATTATACAAAATTTTAATCTTGACTTGTCTACTAAAACAGAAAGCAAACATGAACTTACTTTAATTTAAAAATATGATATTGACCAAATAGAAAAAAATCTAAACTCTTAAAAAAAAAAGAGTAATATGCAGCTGAAAATATAGTTCAAGATGTGTTGCGCAATCTTTAATATGCCAATTAATAATCCTCATACAACGGGGTAAATGTATCTTTAACCGTTTCAATTTTTTTTTGCAGAATCCTGATGTTATAAACAGGCACACATAAAGATGCCTAATACAAACTTAAGTGATAACAATTAGGAATGCAACGGGACAGGGTAAAGTACCGGACCGTTCGGTACGCCCTGCACGGGACAATCCGTCCTCCTGTACCGCGGGACTTCGGTACTGCCATTGATTTTGTGCTGGTACTTAGTTACCGTCGGCCCGACTTTACCAAACTGCGCCGCGCTCCCAGACACAGGTGCAACAACCAGCTCGCTGTTCCCCGCTCCAGCAGCAGGTTGGCATAGAGACACGTCCTCTTCTCCACAATGCGAAAAAATGTACACTGGTCGGTTGCGCTTTTTTCGGAAACCAGCCCTGTTGTGAGGCGCCGCTAAAATTTCTCCCTGATTTGAGCGCTTTATGGCCAGGCGGGCTCCACCATTCAGGGGCGCCGGGTCGCGCTGTGTTCATCTTCTCTTTGCGGTGCGCCGGAACGCGAAGCAAAGAAGAGATTGCTGCGCTCCATTCATTGATGCACACACAAATGCCCTTTGAGCAGGATGAAGAATATTTATCCAACACTTGTGTCAGTGTGGTCAGACGCGCTCTCGTTTAAAGAACCGGTAAAATACAGAAAACATTCTGTTACTGCGGCCCTGTGTTTGAACCATAATCCCAGAGAGACATACAGCTCGTTTATGTTGTATTCTCACGGCTTTCACCCACACCTGTAACTGTGGGCGGGTTAAGTGAACTGTGACATTCTGCTTTTGTTCCCCAAAAAATTAAATAGCCTATATGTTTTGGGATTAAAAAAAGCAACAAAAACAAAAACATGTACCAAACTGTACCGTGGACCGTGGCCCAAGTACCGAGGTACGGACCGTACGGTGGCTACCTGTACCGTTGCACGCCTAATAACAATGTAGTGTAAAAGCTCAACAGTATACAAAGTGCTTGTGCTATATAAGATTCAGCTGACTCTGTGTTGTTTGCAGTGTTTTCTCTTCAACTGATTTAACAAGTTTATGGTGTTGCGATCACTTGCCTTGATGCTCTCCGTGCAAACTTTGAAAATGACGTTTGTTTGCTCTTTGTCGTCTGGTAACAAACCAAACCAGTTCCATACAATGGACGAGGACTTTCTATTCAGAACGAAATCCTAATTTACGCTCTCATTCGTGGCAACGCCATGCCTGTTTAAAAGTTGTATATATATATTTGTATAGCACACTTTCAACAGAGGGCAATTCAAGGTGCTTTACATATGATTAGAATACAAATGAGCAGTTAAAGTCAGAAAATAATCAAGAAAATACAACAATGCAGGGACAAATGAGTGTGACAATTAAAAACTAAAAAGTAAAAACAGCTACTCATAAGCGAGTCTAAATAGGTAAGTTTTAATTTTAGATTTAAAAGAGTTCAGTGTCTCTGCATCTGTATTCTCTGGGTAGTTTGTTCCAGATGTGAGGAGCATAGAAACTAAAAGCTGCTTCTACATATTTGGTTCTGGTTCTTGGGACAATCAGTAAACTAAAGCTGGAGGACCTGAGTGATATGGATGCTTTGTACCGTGTTAGCAGATTTGTAATGTACTGTGGTGCTAACCCATTTAATGATTTATAAACTAATAAAAGGACTTTGAAGTCTATTCTCTGAGCTACAGGGAGCCAGAGTAAGGACTTTGGAACTGGGGAGAGGCGAGGGGTAATTCGCTTAGAGCAGGGAGAGAGATGCTTTTCTTGGCACACAGAGGGAGAAATACAGCAGCAGAACTGTGAATCTGGTTAGAACGATCTCTAAAAATGACAGATCGTCAGACGTGTAGATCGCTTCATGCTCTGAAATCGTCATATCGCACACCCCTACCTGTAACTTCACCATTCCACTTCACCAGTCCCACCTCCAACTTGAACTTCTCTCTCACTCTTACAGCACACCTCACTGCAGTCTCACAGCTCAGATCTATGTCCTGCACCACTATTACATAATTCTCTGCCACTCCTCATGCAAAATTACAGATCTTCTCTTGGAACCCTGTCATACGCTTTCTCTAAAATTTTAATATCATGGTATTTTTTAAAACATATCTGTATTATAGTATTTAACAGTATTTTTATTTTCCAGACAAGACCGGTCATATCCACATTATCTTATAAGAATGAATAATATAAAATTGTGCTTTAAATAGCCCATTTTACTGTCATGTGGATGTCGTCATGTTGTTTTTTGCAGACACTAGTGAATTATTTGAAAATAATTAAAATGATTATGATTCTAGTAGACATTCTTGATGTTCTAAGGCTAAAGCTGTTTTTTAACCTCACTTTTCACGTAGTAGTGACAAACCCTCCTAGGGGGCAGAGTACAGACTCAGACCGGATAGTGCTAAAGAAGAAATAAAATAAACATGGCGACCGTAGCAGATTATTAGCTGGTAAATATTCAAATAACAGAAAAAAACAAAACAGCAGAAGTATTGTAGATGGTATTTAAAACATGTTTATCACTATTAATGATTTTTTTCCTACTGGTTTTGCCGCTGTTGACCGCGTGTACCTACAGATGGTCAAATAGCTCTCAACACTCCCCCCTACTGGTTACTCTCAGTATCACTTGTGAAAGATATGCTGTTGGATTCTCGTCTTACCTTTTGAAGCTGATAATAATTCTAAACTACAGACGTGACTCCTCTTTTAGGAATTCGTACCTCAGCATTGTGTGCTTTGCTCTGATAGCTCCTGCCAGCTGTACTTAGTTAAAAACATTACTTTTTCACACTGATGTGTAAAACGTGTAGCAGTGAAATCGGTCCTGGCTGTTAAAAATTAATATCATAACCTAAATAAACACCAGTTTTTGGTGTTAACCTCTGACCCTCTCTGTACTTCTCCATCAGCATTCTTAAAGCAAAAATTGCATCTGTAGTAATCTTTCCTGGCATGAAACTGTACTGCTTCTCACAAATGTTGACATCTGACCGAAGCCTAGCTTCCACCAGTCTTTCTCACAGCCTCCTTTTTATGACTCATTAACTTTATTCCTCTGTAGTTGCCATAATCTGTAAATCTCCCTTGTTCTTAAAAATTGTCACTAGAACACTGTTCCTAAGGTTTTTGAAGAACCTAGTCAAAAAACCCTCCTGCCATCTCTCCTAAACACTTCCAAACCTCCACAGGTATGTCATCAGGACCAACAGCATTCCCTGTCTTCATCCTCTACAAAGCTTTCCTCACTTCATCCTTACTAATTTCAGCTACTTTCTGATCCACAACAGCCACCTATTCTACTCTACATTATCTCTCATTTTCCTCATTCATCAACTTTTCAAATTACTCTTTCCATCTTCCCATCATACTATTGGCACATGTCAGTACATTCCCATCCCCATCCTTTACCTGTTGCACATCCTTTCCATCTCTGTCTCTCTGCCTCGCCAAGGTATACAAATTATTCTCTCCCTCCTTACTGTCCAACTTAGCATACAGGTCATCATACACCCTTTGTTTGGCCTTTGCCACCTCTACCTTCACCATGCGCTGCATCTCCCTGTACTCCTGTCGCCTCATTCACAGTGACTGACCACACAAAATGGAATAGTGAAGCTCTAGCAGCTTTCAGCCTAGGAACTCTGCTTCTCTTGCTCCATCCATTCCTCTTTTTCTTTTCCTCTCTTCTTCTGATAGCGTCTTCTCACAGTCGCAGATTTGTTTTTGTATCATTCGGTAGTTAGTACAGTACCGCCGTGAAGATAAACTCAGTCAGTAGTTCTGAAAGGCGTCCTGCATAGAAAAGTCGTGTAGTGCAGTTTTCAGCAGCAGGACACTCCCATGTAGTGACAGCTCCGAAAATGAACATAATAAATGCTGGTGTTTTGAAAAACAATTTTTTAAGGTGGAAAATTTACAAAGTGCGTCTTTAAGTATCTGCTTTGTTGGAATTGTCTGGTAACCTAATCATATTGTTGTGAAATGATAGATGTCATCTCTCTTGTGATATGTTTCAAACTGAATTTTGACCCATGAACCATCTATTTAGGAAATATTCCAACAACTGTTTCCTCCAGGGAGAGGTACATAGCTAATATCTGGTTGGCAGCAGGTAGAAAAAGCTCCCAACAGGAAATTATTATTAAAGGAACCCCCAGTAAAGAAAGAATAGACAAGAATAATAGAAGAAATATATAGAATGGAAAAGTTAAAAATGTTCTTGAACTTTAGAATGGAGCAGTAACATAAATTTTGGAGGAAATGGGAGAATTATATTGAATGTTAAATCACATGATTGTTGACTTTAGATTCTTGTATTAAAAGCAAAATGATATAAATTTGACACAAACAAGGAAGCATCAATGAACATGCTGGTGGTTAAACTCTTTAATGTCTTTGGATTATCCACAAAATGGACCCAAAAGGCAAATCAAATATCTACTTACAGGACCATACGTAGCAAAATGGATATTATATAAGACCATGTCATTCTTAACACCCGGGACTTGTACTGGCATTCCTGGAGATCCTGCACCTGATTGGTTTAATCCTGTATTTGTTGGGTTTAAAATATCGTGTCTGGGCCAAATATTTAGTATTTATTAAGTTGTATTTGTTTTCATATCAATGTGAAAAATAAAAAAGCCTAAATAAAAAAGTATAAAAAAATAAACATCTGCTTTGTAGAAATTTTTGACTTATTGCCTTATGTCTAATAAAGTTTCAGTCAAATCTACTTTTCACTTCTTTGTCTGTTAACAGAAGAAAAACCAGCAGGAGGAATCCGAAGAGGAAGAAGAGAATCCTCCACTGTGACATCAGCTGTCTGGATAATGTGTGAAGTTTCCCAAATTTATTTATATACATTCTGTGTTCTATCAAAGATCTTCTAAAACAAGTCACAACAAGTCAGCTGGGAAACAGAACTTAATAAATTAGTAAATCATGCTACAAACTACTATAAATCTGATCCTTCTGTCACATTTTCCCTTCCTCCATCACCTTTACGGAGTTGATTGGAAGATGTTGAATTGTATAGAGATAACCTGCTTTCATACAATTTAATGAGTGTGTCTATAAGTTATGTGGGAAAAAATCTAAAAACAGCAATAAAAGTTGGCTTCTTCACATTTTTGTCTAGTTTTTTTTTTATCTGAAGGGGAGACAAAACAAAACAACCTTGCTTTACTTTTTGTGTTTTCTAGCTGAGGTAAAAAAAATTAAGACACCCTACCCTCCATAAGATCCAGATCTGGGGTTTGATTTGACCCAGAGGTTTTCATTTCTTAGTCCACCTTGTAGATATACTGGTATGTTCTGGATCACGGTCATGTTTCAGTGTCCAGATCTTCCTCAGCGTTAAATGGGACATATGCCTCGGTTTAAGAAAGTTAGAATAGGTCTAAGGTCTACAGGTCCTTCTCAAAAAATTAGCATATTGTGATAAAGTTCATTATTTTCTGTAATGTACTGAAAAACATTAGACTTTCATATATTTTAGATTCATTACACACAACTGAAGTAGTTCAAGCCTTTTATTGTTTTAATATTGATGATTTTGGCATACAGCTCACGAAAACCCAAAATAGCATATCAAACCCAAAAAAGCATATCATGAAAAGGTTCCCTTAACGAGCTATTAACCTAATCATTTGAATCAACCAATTAACTCTAAACACCTACAAAAGATTCCTGAGTCTTTTAAAAACTCCCAGCCGGGTTTATTACTCAAAACCGCAATCATGGGTAAGACTGCCGACCTGACTGCTGTCCAGAAGGCCATCATTGACACCCTCAAGCAAGAGAGTAAGACACAGAAAGACATCCCATCTTACAGGCAGAAGCTGAAATCTGCTAAGCCTGTAGTAAGAACTGTGAGGAGATGGACTGATGAGTCAAAGATGCAGCTACAGGCCTGCTTTGATTGCACTAATTGGAGCGTCTTTGAAGCAGCGGCTTCATCCCTGGATGAACTGACCGACACTGTGACATCCTACATCAGCTTTTGTGAGGACATGTGTGTGCAGACCAAAACCTTCTGCTCATTCAAAAACAATAAACCGTGGTTCACTGCAGAACTGAGACGGCTACGCCAGGACAAGGAGGAGGCCTACAGGAGTGGGGATCGGGACCTGTACAAACAGGCCAGGAACCAGCTGACAAGAGGGATCAAAGCAGCAAAGAGGAACTACAGTGCTAAGCTTAAGGACCGTTTTTCTGCTAACGACCCCTCTGCAGTTTGGAGCTACCTGCAGACCATTACTAACTGTAGGAGACCATCCCCCCACCCTGTGGAGAGCCCCCGCCTGGCTGAGGACCTCAACGACTTCTTTTCCAGGTTTGAAAGGACTTTCACACCTCCCACCTCCCCCACCATCTCCATCACAAAAGACCCAGCTTCACCCCAAACCACCCACGTACCTGCCTTGACGATCTGCGAACAGGACGTGCGCCAGCTATTTCAGAGACAGAAAATTAAAAAGGCTCAGGGACCAGACGGAGTGTCCCCAGCCTCTCTGAAATTCTGTGCTGACCAGCTGGCTCCCATCTTCACCCAGATCTTCAATAACTCCCTGGAGCTGTGTGAGGTCCCCTCCTGCCTCAAACGCTCCACCATCATACCGGTTCCCAAGAAGTCCCCAGTCACTGGATTAAATGACTACAGACCAGTTGCCCTAACATCTGTGGTCATGAAATCCTTTGAGCGTCTGGTACTGACCCACCTGAAGGACATCACAGATCCCCTGCTAGACCCCCTGCAGTTCGCCTACAGATCAAACAGGTCAGTGGATGATGCCGTCAACATGGCTCTACACTACATCCTGCACCATCTAGACTCTGCAGGTACCTACGCTCGGGTCCTGTTTGTGGACTTCAGCTCTGCGTTTAACACCATTGTCCCAGAGCTCCTCCACCAAAAACTGTCCCAGCTCACCGTGCCTCCATCCACCTGTCAGTGGATTACCAGTTTCCTGACTGACAGGAGGCAGCAGGTGAAACTGGGTAAGTTCACATCCAGCTCCCGTTCCCTCAGCATCGGCGCCCCCCAGGGATGTGTTCTCTCCCCACTGCTCTTCTCCCTTTACACCACTGACTGCACGTCGAGGGACCCTTCTGTGAAACTCCTGAAGTTTGCAGATGACACCACCGTCATTGGACTCATCCGCGACGGCGACGAGTCTGTGTACAGAAAGGAAGTGGAACAGCTGGTTCTCTGGTGCAGTCAGAACCACCTGGAGCTAAACCCGCTCAAAACTGTGGAGATGACAGTGGACTTCAGGAAGAGACCACCATCAACATCTCCTCTCATGATCCTCAACAAGCCAGTCCCCACAGTGGAGTCTTTCAGGTTCCTAGGATCCACCATCACACGGGACCTGAAGTGGACCTCACACATCAACATAATAAGGAAAAAGGCCCAGCAAAGGCTGTACTTTCTGCGTCAGCTCAGGAAGTTCAACCTGCCCCAGGAGCTGCTGATCATCTTCTACACAGCAATAGTCCAGTCTGTCCTGACCTCATCCATCTCTGTCTGGTTCGGATCCGTCACCAGGCAAGACAAGGACAGACTGCAGAGAACAGTCAGGACTGCAGAGAGGATCATAGGAACCGATCTTCCCTCCATTCAGGACCTATTCCGGGCCAGGGTCAGGAAGCGGGCCAGGAAAATCACCTCTGACCCCTCACACCCTGGCCACAATCTGTTTAGGCTCCTCCCCTCAGGTCGGCGTTACAGAGCGTTGTACGCCAAAACCACCCGACACAAAAACAGTTTTTTCCCCCAGGCTGTCGCTCTGACGAACTCTGTCTAGTCACAGTGTGTGAGTGCACTCACATAACAATAAACTATAACTCTGCACTTCTGTACATACTCACTGTAAAATAACCCCGGCTTGGTGTATATATTATCCTTTATTATTTACGATCTGATATTTATTTGTATTTTTACTTATTTTTGTTCTTATTTTTCTTTTTTTCTTTTTTTATTTCACTTATTCAAGTTCTGTACTGGAGAAAAAAGTTTGCCGGAGTCAAATTCCTTGTATGTGACATACTTGGCCAATAAACTGATTCTGATTCTGATTCTGATTCTGATTTCTGAACGAATAGACTGTTCCCAGAGTGCTGTATCAAGGCACCTCAGTGGGAAATCTGTGGGAAGGAAAAAGTGTGGCAGAAAACGCTGCACAACGAGAAGAGGTGACCGGACCCTGAGGAAGATTGTGGAGAAGGACCGATTCCAGACCTTGGGGGACCTGCAGAAGCAGTGGACTGAGTCTGGAGTAGAAACATCCAGAACCACCGTGCACAGCAGGCGTGTGCAGGAAATGGGAAACAGCGGCAGAAGAGCCTGACCTGGGCTACAGAGAAGCAGCACTGGACTGCTGCTCAGTGGTCCAAAGTACTTTTTCAGATGAAAGCAAATTTTGCATGTGTTTCGGTAATCAAGGTGCCAGAGTCTGGAGGAAGATTTGGGAGAAGGAAATGCCAAAATGCCTGAAGTCCAGTGTCAAGTACCCACAGTCAGTGATGGTCTGGGGTGCCATGTCAGCTACTGGTGTTGGTCCACTGTGTTTTATCACGGCAGGGTCAATGAAGCTAGCTGTCAGGAGATTTTGGAGCACTTCATGCTTCCATCTGCTGAAAAGCTTCATGGAGATGAAGATTTCATTTTCCAGCATGACCTTGCACCTGCTCACAGTGCCAAAACCTCTGCTAAATGGTTTACTGACCATGGGATTACTGTACTGAATTGGACTGCCAACTCTCCTGACCTGAACCCCATAGAGAATCTGTGGGATATTGTGAAAAGAAAGTTGAGAGAAGCAAGACCCAACACTCTGGATGAGCTTAAGGCCGGTATCGAAGCACCCTGGGCCTCCATAACACCTCAGCAGTGCCACAGGCTGATTGGCTCCATGCCACGCCGCATTGAAGCAGTAATTTCTGCAAAAGGATTCCCCACCAAGTATTGAGTGCATAACTGAACATAATTATTTGAAGGTTGACTTTTTTTCGTATTAAAAACACTTTTCTTTTATTGGTCGGATGAAATTTGCTAATTGTTTTTATTTAGGAATTTTGGGTTTTCATGAGCTGTTTGCCAAAATCATCAATGTTAAAACAATAAAAGGCTTGAACTACTTCAGTTGTGTGTAATGAATCTAAAATATATGAAAGTCTAATGTTTATCAGTAACTTACAGAAAATAATTAACTTTATCACAATATGCTAATTGTTTTAGAAGGAACTGTATACAAAACATGCAAAACAATAAAGTTCTAGGCCAAAATATAATTCTCACATAAAGGGAGTTCATCAGCTCAATTCTAGACACTTTCAGAATGAGCTGTTTAGAGGACTTTGTCATTTTAGCTAATTAGGGGTTCCAGGCCACGCCCACCCATCTTGTTACTAAGCTGTTGGTTTGCCAGCTCTGAGAATGGTTTGGAATTGTTATTGGTGGGTGGGTTGTGACTTATGGGAGGATCTTTGTTGACATCTTTGTGCTCATGTGCAAGTGGTTGGGTAGCAAGAAAAAACACAAAATGAAGGGCTTTAGAGACGCAATTAACACTTTCAAAAGAGTTAGTGGGAAAAATCCCTGATATATATTAGCAATTAATGCCTGAAGACAGGGAAAGCTTTAGAGAGAAATTTCAAATTTCTTGACGGCGAAATCTTAAGTTATTTAAAGAACCACTTTGTAACTTCTGGTGTCATATAGTTTCGGGGTGATTAGCCACGGCGTTTATCAGTTTTCCCTTCATGTCAGTGACAGCATCAATGACACCCCATCATCAGGCTACTGATTGGTCAATGCGGCACAAATTGACACTGAAGTTATGATTTTTCAACTTCAGTGGCAGATGTGTGTCAATGCGCTTCTACATTGACTTTACATGCAAACCTGACGCACACAACGCCTTCAACACGTTATTTTTGATTTACTCTAAGGTGATAATGATTTGAGTTTGACTGGAGGATTCTTTTTGGGACTTTCATTCGGATTTGTCAAGTAGAACCTGGTGACTCGACTTGGATTAATCCTAGGGGACTTGGATTTGCACTTGGACCCGAACACTAAAGACTTGTGTGCGACTTGGACTTGAGAAAAGGTGACTTGACTACCATGCATGCACACAATTACAAGCAAGTTAAAACAAGGACATTATTCTGGTTACAGATGAGCCAGGTCAGAGGAGCTATTGGCACAAAATGCAAGAAAATCATATCACGTCTAAATATGTCTAAATACAATCAGAATTCAATAGGATGTCCTCATTTTTAGACTATCTGCATTGATGCTCTTCATTTTAGAAGCACGCTTTTAGATCAAATGAACTTCCCTGTTTACCATTTAAACCCCTTAATTACTTAGTCAGCTATAATTTATATCTGCACCTCTTTCTGATTGTAGGGGGGGTTTGGTCAAGTCCCATTTCTTCCCATGATGCATTGTTGTAGAAAAACCAGTCCCATAAAAACCTCCATTAAACTTCTTGTCATATATTGACCGGCTGTCAGTCCAGAGGGGTGCAGTAAACAAGCCCATAAGAAATTGATTGTGCTTTTTACACAACACTCCTCATTACGCTGGGAGCTAAATGAGCTGTGCGTGTGTTGATGCTCATTAGAAAAGAAATGACATTTGCCAGCCAGTGTTGCCCACAGTAATGTTGGGAGTCCCTCTGGTTTCAGTTCAGTGAAAGCAGACAGACAGAAGGACAACAGCAATGATCTTAAAGATGACTGTGCCTTTCAATGTGGGAAGGGTTATACTTATGACTGCATCTCAGTCAAATCAGAATATAATTAGAAAATGATTTTATTTTCTTATTTAGGGGTAGTTAATTCCAAATACTACTTATGACGTTGCAAAGAGGCACTTTTCAAACGGCTTGTAGAAGCACAAGATTTTCACACACAAAAATTTGATGCAGAGGCAGCAGAGATCCAGATGGAAACACAAAATGATGAAAAATAGCTAAAATTGCATGATATGTCCACTTTAAAAATTGGTGGTAGAGGGGTGACATCATTGCAGACGACCTTCAGGCCTAGAAGTGGTTATCCCAAAGTTCAGTCCCGTCCACACGGACCTTTTCTGCATGAGATGAGAGTGCCATACTGACTGCTTTAGGCAACAAAAAAATGATACTACATTTGTTTGAACTAATATAACCAAATTCCACTGCATGTGAACACCATCCCAGCTTAAATGAGCTATTACAGGCCTGGGTACTCACGCTTCTGGAAGTGATGAGAGTCATAGCAGAAATATTAAAATAGGTGTGACATCAACTAGGGATGTAACGATGCCATTAAAACATTTTTTTGGATCTGAGTACTTGCTGATACAGAGTACCAATGCAGATTCTTCTACCACATAAAACAATGTAATGAACTGGAAGACAGGTTTTCTTCTCTGCTTGTCACAACAAATGATGGTGATTAGATAAAAAATGAAATGTGAATAAAAATGATGACAAACGTAAAACTTCAAGTGAAAAATAAACATTTCCTTTGAAATTATTGCAAAATTTCCACATTTTAAGTATCGGTTCACAGTATTGGCTAAATAACTTATACCGATACGAGTACAATTGAACGGCATCGGCCCTGATACCAGTATCGTATCGGTGCATCACTGCTGCCACCTTTTGTTTATTACCATGAAAGAGGACAGGTCGCCACCTACTGTCGTGGAGTCTAACACACTTCATTCAATAACTCCATTCACTAACGGAATAAAGGCTCTTCTTATTTCCATATTCCTATTCAGATGTAAACGCACTGACCAATCGCATTAACTCCATGGAAACAAACATCATATTTTCTAGGAACACAAGGAGCTATTTTTTGGGCCTGGCTGGTATACACATCCTGTTATTCTTATGTTGTATTCTTCTGTAAATATAGTTCAGTAAAGCTTCATCTATGCTCCCTGTTAACACAACCGACTGACTTGTTTGTATTTGTATGAAGCATCCAGGAATACATCCTCTGTCACACCCACGGTCTACCTTGACCTTCAGCATGGATCTACCCATCACTGATGCCCTCCTCTCTTCTTCTTCCCTTTGCAGATGGGTAATCATCTTTCAGCAGGGGGAGACGAGAGCTGCTGACTCAGAGTAAAGGATTAGCATGGGTGGGAGGGGGGTTTAGAGAGAGGAGTTTTCCGTGGCTGCTGCTGAGGAAGAGCTGCAGTAGTTTGCAGCCTGAATACTCATGAGGAGTTGCAACACATTGCCTTAGCAATGACACAGCCTCAGCTGGCCTGAGCCCAGCCACCCCCTCCTCCTTCTCCACCTTCCAGTTGTCGCAGAGCTTGGGCCGGATGCCTCTCTGTAAACTCCTGTCTGTTGTCATCCAGGTGAATGTGCAGCTGCTGCAGCTGGGGTCCCTGCTGAGCCAGACGCCTTTGGGAATCACAGAAAGTGTAACGGATGCATGGCGGTCGTCATGAGCAGATTGGTGCATTGCGAATTTACAGCTTCAGCTTGTAGGCCACAAACACACACCATCAAACAGGATGCATGGGTGGCATCCCATTAGTTGCTTTTTCCTGTCATAACAACTTGTCCTACTGTAATAACACCACCGTTTATATATGTTAAGGGTAAATGCTCCACATGGAGATGATGGAAATCCCAGGAAAAAATTGCTGAAGGGTCAGGGAGCTCATCAAGCAGTCACACACTAGTATCAATTAACTGCATTTAGCTAATTGTAGGTGGCATTAAAATTTCCATTAAGTTACGCACTGAAGCTGATTAAAGTAGAAAACGTTCAGGAGATGTCTTCAAAATAAAATATGTAGAAAATAGCATATTTGTTTGTAGATGTTTATAGAAAATAATATTTTCTATAAACATCATATCCTATCAGAGCTCGTTTTGGCTTTCTAGGCTGTGTTAAACAAGCACCACTAAGATTTTAAGCAACTTATTTAGATAGATAGATAGATAGATAGATAGATAGATAGATAGATAGATAGATAGATAGATAGATAGATAGATAGATAGATAGATAGATAGATAGATAGATAGATAGATAGATAGATAGATAGATAGATAGAACAAACGAACCACAAACACCAAATTAGGAATGTGTGTTGGGGCAAGAAAGTGATATGCTATGCATCACGATACAAAGGGGATAATAAAATATATTTAAAAATACTATGGATAAGACTATATATATATATATATATATAAAAACAAACTGATACTTTGCTTTTGAATATCAATGCAGCATCGTGACATAAAATATATAGGGATGAAACAAACTATATATTGCCAGTGATCAGTTTATCACATGACTGACTTTAGTGCCAATAAACCAGTTCTAATGAACAAGTAGGGAGGGAACACTGAGATGGATTTTGAATCTGGGCCTAGGGCTCTTTCTCCTTGGAGAGTGGATGTTCCATCGGTGCATGCGTGGGTTCTCTCCGGGTACTCCAGCTTCCTGCCACAGGCCAAAAGTAGGAATGTTATTAGATCTTTTCTTTTTATCGGTTTATTGGGACACATCACATAATGTTACATGTGATTTTTCCCTTTAATTCAATTCAATTCAGTTTATTTATATAGCGCCATTTCACAACAGATGTCACCTCAAGGCACTTTACAAAAATAGTTATTACAATACAATGTTTAGTGTAGAAATTACAGAACCACAGAAGATTGCGTCGTGGAATTCTCAGCAATCCCTCATACTGAGCAAGCATGCAGCGACAGTGGGAAGGAAAAACTCCCTTTTAACAGGAAGAAACCTCCGGCAGAACCAGGCTCAGCACAAGCGGTTATCTGCCGCGACCGTCTGTGGCTTGGAGAATACATAACAGAGATACAGAAAGAGCAATAGAACTGATGCAGAAGTTTGTTGCAGGACGTGGAGAATTTTCCGTCACTGCAATGCCATCTTAGTCAGGGTCGTCAAGCAGGGCTAATCCGGAGCACCTACTATAATAGAAAACAGGTTAGTGCTTGAATTGACAGCACATCATGCAGTTGGGGAGAAGTAGGAGAGAAAGTAGGAACAGACCCTAATAATGTCCTCCAACAGCCTAGCCTAAAGCAGCATAGCTACTAACATTAACCTGTCTCCTAGCTACTAGGAGACCTGGCTACCAACACTCTGTCTGAGTCCTCCTGATCGAGGCTCAGCCCGTGGACGGTGTAGGGCCGGTAACGGCCCCCGTCATGCCGGGGTCTTCTCGGAGTCGGGTTGTTTGAGAATGCAGCCCAAAGTGGGTGGTAAACTCCATCTAAGGCTAAATACCGGCACGAGACCGATAGTCGACAACTATCTTAAGGAAAAATAGACAGAACTGAGAGGACAGAGTTGAAGAGGGCGAGAAACGTTTAAGAGATAAACGGGTGGGGTCCGCACAGTCTGCCCGGGGGATTCAACCCGGCAGGTAATGGGCGGCCGCACTGTGCGGGAGGATCCCCTTGAGGGACCTCTCTCCGGCGCTGGCTGGCCCCCGTGGGGCGCATTTCTTCCGCGGCGGTAAGCCGCGACCGGCTACGGATCTTTACCTGGCTTACATTAATCTATCTCTACCTAGCTACTCTACCTCTTCCTATCTCTTCCTAACTTTTGACACTCTGCCTGACTACTAACATTAACCTTTACAATAAACAAACATACAAACCATCAAACAGAATGAAAACAAAAACAGAACAAATCACAAAACCATTCCACCCCCCACCCTAGTCCATTTTAAAATGGAAAATCTCATCAACTATTTCATTTGTACATTTCAATTAAGTTGGGAACACAGCTGGATCAGAGAAAATAATGAATAGAGAAAGAGAAGAAAAAAAGAAGAAGTATATCTCTCCTACCCCATACGAGTTGTAGTTACATTCCCAAAATATGAAATGAGAGGCTGTAATATAAAACTGTTTACTGATAAAACGTTTATTGTTTTATTTGGTTAGTTTTCTTTGTGGTTGTTAGAAAAGCTTTTGCTTTGAAAGCGCTTCCGGAAGTGCTCTTACCTTATTGTGACCTTGACAGTGAGCACTAGAGAGGGAGAGAGGAGAGAGTCAGCAGCAGCAGCAGCAGCAGCAGCAGCAGGGATACGGTGACCTGCAGGAGGACTCACATGGTCCTGCTGCAGCGGATCATTCACCACCGGAACTCTCTAAAACCTTCTACCACCAAACTTCTCCCGTTTTAGTTTTAATTTCTCGCCATCCTATTGTTTAGTTTTTCTCTTTGGAAGAGATCCCATCTGTGTGTGTGTGTGTGTGTGTGTGTGTGTGTGTGGAGAGGGGGTGTCTATCTGTTTGCATCCTCGCTGCGTGCAGCCCGGTCTCGGGGGCCGGTTAAACAGCGGCATGGCTCGGGAGAACGGAGACCCCGGCAGCGGGGAGACGTGGAAGAAACAGGTCGATGACATCAAGAAGATCTTTGATTTGAAAGAAGTCCTCGGAACGTGAGTAGACGGCCTTAAAACCTCTCCATACTCCGCTGAGACCCTCGGCTGGAGTCTGTTTACATCTTTCAGGGGAGTTTGGAGCTATGTTTGAATAAAATGCCTTTTTATGCTTTTCTCCTCTATAATAAACAGTAGCATTCATGGAAAGGCGCTTATTGGCTGCCTGTAAAAATACAGTTGTAAGGATAATTTTCAGTCCCGATGTTTTTTTTATGGAATTAACCAATGACATCAGACATTTACTTCTACTCTGATGCAGCACGCATGCTTGTGTGTTATTCATTACTTGGAGTTAATCATTGTAGCCGTTCGGTTATCAGGCTGAGCTGTTTCTCTAATTCCTCTCTAGCGAGAACTCAGCTCTCCCACTGGTTGCAAATAACTGCTTTAGTCTAAGCTGTCAGCCTCCTGCTGCTTCTTTGATAAAAACACGTTTGGAAAATGTTATCAATCTATTTTATTAGGCCTTTATGTGAGAGAAGACAAAGTGGTGCAAAGTTGTGCAATGGAAAGTAGTTGTTATGGTTGTCAAGTAAATGACATATGAGACCCCAGGGGCACGAACAGACAGGTTTGGGAGATTATGGAGAGGTTCAAGGCGTGTTTAGGAGAAACAGGAGCTACAGAGACAATCTGGTGGAAAATCTGCTGACAGGAGAACAATCACACGCCACAAATCTGGCCTTCATAGATGAGCGGTAAGAAAAAAAAAGTCATTTTTTTACATTTGTCCATAAGAAAGTCCAGCAGTTTGTATCATGTTGGGGAGACAGTGAACATTTGGAAGCAGGTTCTCCAATCAAATGACCCTCAAACTCTTTCTTTTTGGCATGAAAATGAACGCTTGATGAGCACAGCCTGCTGCTGTAGTGGCTTATGGATGGCGGTTGCCTCCAGCATTTATAACTAAATCTGCTTTAAATCATACACTTCCTTCAGCTGGGGGATTTTTTCCATCTGATCCAGCTCTTTGAATGGAACGATGCTAGCTTCCCGCTCACCGCTGAGTCCAGGTGGGTACAGAGAAACTGCTATGGCCAGAATCAAAAACAGAACGCTTTTTTACTTGTTTTTGTACATGCTGTGTGTATTTACACGTATAGTAAATTGTTCATCCTGTGGTCCAAGCAGGGAAATGAATGAGTGATAGGTGTGTTCTAGTTGCTTCCAGAATCTCAGGCTATGCTGGCGAGCTTTTGGTTCCAAGCACACCACGTTATGTGCATTCTCACACACTTAGCTGATGATATCCCCAGTTTTTCTACGGTTTTAAACGGCAGACGCCAGTTTGAGCTCTTTCTGTTTTCTATTTTAGAGCTATAATATAAGACGTTATAAGAACAGCTTTTAAAATATTAAATTCTGTCTTATGAGGAGTAGTGCTTTTTATGTTTAGGAGAGAAAAGTTGCTGTGAAACAAGGTTTTACTCATGTAAAAAAATGAGTACAAAGGGGAAATTTTTGCTGTTTTTAAGCATCTTAAAGGAGTAGTTAAAGCAGTTGGTGTTATTACGACAGCAGTCTCTATAGTTTCTCATGTAGAAATGCAGACCCTTATCTTCCAAAAGCCTGCCAGCGTTTCCAAATCGAGGTTTTCATCCTCTCTTCAGCCTTCCTGTTACCTACTTCTACAGTCTTGCTCTCTCTTGCTCTCTCACAGCCAGACTGTAGCACAGACATGTCCTGATATTTCACGATTTCTATTTTTATCAAGTCTCTGAAACACTGCCACACAAACACATACTTTTAAATATTTTTCAATACTAATATAGCTGAACGTTGTTGACCAATCTGACAGGATTTCATCGAGGCAATATCGGAACTATTTCCTTTTTTACTTAAAGGCACAGTGTGTCATTTTCGGCCAGTAGGGGGTAGTGCATACCTAAATTATCAAAAGCATTCGGTATCTGTGTCTTCGAATAAGAAACTCAACAAACGCTCAATTCCCTGAGAATGGTCTATTTGCAGCAACATGACGAGCACATTAGTCTCTCTTTCATCACTTGGAACTAGCGAAGAGGTAAAAATGTATTTATGGCAAAACTTTTTTGCATTTTGAGGGGAAATCAATGTTTTAATAGCGGGCGTGTTCCGTGCACTTTGTCCGTCCGGGCTCTTATAGAAGTAAAGACGTCATCTAATATGGCTTTCCCCTGAAAAGAGGACCCATGCCTATGTATTTTAAAACTAATTTTTGGTGTCATATTTTACAATATCGGCAATATTTTGCAATTAATGTGCTTTACGTAATTATTATAACATAATATTTTAATGGCTATTTTCAAAGATGTACTGCAAAAACTACACACTGTCACTTTAAAAATAAAATACATGTTAGTTTTAAAGGGACATGTTATGCAGATGTCACTTTTTTTCCACTTTTTTTCCTGTAGTGTTGCCATTTGGTTTCTGCTGTATCTGTCAATACTCCAAACATTAATGGTTGAATATGGAACATGGGCACCAAAGTGACATCTAGTGGGTTGAGGTTGTAGTTGCAATAACAAAATGGCATCTGGATGCCAGTTTTGTTGCCGTAACCGTCAGCATCATGTCCAGCGACGAATCTTACAGGGTAAGGACTATTTTGTACTGATAAGTTTAAAATACTAAACGAAAAGTAATATGACAAATATGAGTATAAGGCAAAAATAAGCTTTAGTACCTGTCCTCTCGGCATCTTATTTCGGTAGCTGAGTGGTATCCTCCACTCCTCTTGGTGATGTCCTCTATAAAAGTCTTAATTTATACTTTAGAAATGACAAACATCAGACAGATTTCACAGCATGCAGATTTGAATGAGGTGTATGGTGGGAGACCTATGTCAATACAGAAAGCTAGCTAGAAAAGTCTTTATAATAGCCACTCACTACAGCGGTGAAAGCGAGCCTGAGTGCTGGAGGAAACCACGTCCTTTTCTTTCCTTTACTTGGTGTGGAGGTTCATGCTGTCATATATATGAACAACATCATATACACAAGTATTGCAAAGCTGTTTTACCGACAGCTAACTTTAGCTGTTAGCTAGCTTTCTTACCTTTCTCCATGAAAAATTCGGCATTTGCGTGTACGTTTTGACGCCGTAAAAGTTTTTTATTTGTGTCCAATCTGTTGTAGGCTTCACATAAACCAACTCTAGTTTTAGATCTTGTAAGGTCGCTCCTCTTCTGAGAAAGATAATGAAATCTTTGGGGCTCAGACACAGCAGCTAAACGTACCGAGTGGTCCATTTTCTACGGTACATGTACAACACGCCGCTGTTGGCTGTAACATGAAATATAAACACAGTGCGGTGGTCTGAAAAAGTTATCTTTTTAAAAAAAATGATTTTAGATTAAATATAACCTTTTAAGGAAAAGCACACTTCTAAACTCCCTGTTGAAGTATTACTTGTTTTAAAAGATGGCTTTTAAGAAAATTTTTCCATATTCAACCTTTAATAAAAACCATTCATCAAAGAATGGAAATCCTTTTCTTCTACAAGCCATTTGAAAAAGTGCCTTATTGTGACCCCATAAAAGGCAAAAATTTGCATAAAACTGCCCCTCACCAGTTAACCCTGCCCCTCGTCCGTCAAACCCCGCCCACAAATTCAAATTCCATGCCGTTCTCATGTGTGGCAAACCCAAAGTGTTGTGATGATTTCGGTGGGCGTGGTCTGGAAACGCTAATTTGCATGAACGTGAAGGACCCTCTAACCAGCTCTGAAATTGTCAGGAACTGAGCTGTTGAGATCGCTTTATGACAGACATGACTTAAGATTCTGTGCTTAGAGCTTCATTAAAGAGGCTATATGGAGTTTCCTGAAATTTCAACTCGCGACTGACACCTGTGGCCAAAAACGATCTTCAATCTTTTCCGGGCACATGTCAGGGGTTTACCTTTTGAAGTTTTATGTGGAGTTCCTGTTGGTGTCAGAGTTGTCCTGGGTCTCTTCTGGGTATTTGTCCAATCCATTGCACCGCTTGCGTGTGTAGGCTAATCGCTGACTAGCGGTGGTGAACTGAAACGTTTAATATGAACACGCATACGTCACAAAAAAAGCGCGCAAAAAAATCCGACCCTACAGAAAAAAGGAAAAATTGGATTCAGGATTATAGGTGCACCCAGGGTGAGTTGATGCTCATCATAAGATGTTTGATTCATAAATGGTCAAAGCAAAAGGCTAGGATACGTTTATTTTGGGGGAAAAGTTCCATATAGCCTCTTTAACAGGTTTTGTACTGTTATTACTTCTTCTAAAAAAGAGGCTTAATACGTCCCCTTTAAAGCATAACAGTACCTCATAAATTAAATAACTCTTCACCAGATATTGTGGTGTTTAATTATTGCAAGGTCCATTGCCACTATCTCGTTACACCCCTGCTGCTAATGTGTGTGTTTTTCCTCCAACTTCCTTTTCAAACAACTCACTGATGCTGAAAATAGCTAACTTTCCGTCTTCTTTGCTCAGTAACAGCATCCTCAACGAAGAGTGTTCACAGCATGACCTGGCTTAGGAATGGGGAGGTCAAAGACCTTGAAAAGGTCCGAACTTTGAGTTTCCAATGGCCATGCAAAGAACAGTCCTCTAGCCGGTTTCCCAGTGCATCCTTGTCATGAACACTAAGAAAAGCCACCTGTCACCCTAAGGTAACGAGCAGTCATCCTCTGTGATAATTACTGTTAAACCGAGCACTGCTGGGGATTTACTCACTGTCATTACAACTCTTCTAGTGTTTAATTGACCACACACACACACACCCCAACTCACACACATTTGTTTGGTTTGCCCTCAAGCTTTGTCACAGTGGTGTTTCTTTTCCAATGCCACTCCGGTTTTTTGATACTTGTGTTGCTGCTGTTTATATAGCGGGGTTACTGTGTGACTTGGGATGACTTTAAGTGAGCTTAGGCAGCAGTGGTGGGGGTGGAGGGGATTTTCTTGTTGATGACAGCAAAGCTTTAGCAGACGGCACGAATTACAGTCAGAGCTGGAGAGATATTACCAACAGGCATTTCCTGTGGGAGTTAGAGCCGTTAGGTAAGGTAGCACCAAGGTAGGAGATGTTTGTTTTCCTCCTCAGGCAGGTAGAAATTCAAATTTGCAACCATTCTCTCTTCATCTGTGTATCCACCTGCCCTGGCTGCCAGTTTAGAGGAGTTGGCATAGACTGGGATTGACGAAAAAAGAATTTGGGAAGTTCAGCCATGTGATGCGCAGAAATAACGGAAAGTACTTAATGGTGGTTCATTGAAACTTGGAGCGGATGCGGCTCACACGGACACCTGAACACTCAGGAGGCAGAGATGCAGTGATGCGAGTCGGTTCTGTTAACCAGTGCTGCTGATGGATGTTTGAAACTGATGCGTCAGCAGAAAGGGGGAAGCAAGTTGTGTGTGTGTGTGTGTGTGTGTGAGGGAGGAACCAATAAGATCCTTGTTGTTGCCTGAGGTGGGTCAGCTGGTTTTCAGTTTGGCCAGTGGATGACAGTAAAAGGGACTGCAGATCACATCCGGCGTCATTTAACCCTGTCTTTCAGTTGAGCGTCGAGTGTTTTGCGGCTCAGAGGTTTTGACCCCAGGATGTGACGTCAGAGACCTGACACGGTTTCATCCCTTAATAAACATCTCACCTCTTCTAGATCTCCTTGTACTTTATCAACCTCATAAGGGGTTCAATCATAACCGCTGTTTTGTGCGCAGCGATGTACTTGAGTCGCTCCCTGGTGTCTGATTACCCCCCCTGATCTGTATGCTGTGTGGGGCCCTGTCCCTCACTGCTCAATTATTCAGAAGGAACAGGAGTGTGGTCTTTGTTGCGCGGGTGTGTGATCTGCAGGTGGGCTGCAGATCTCAGCAGGAGAGGTCACCGCGAACTGACAAGGTGCAGAGGGAAGAGTTTTCTTATCAGCCGATCAGGAGAGTGATATTACAGTTAGTAGGTTTGTTTTTTAGCACATTATTAACCTGATCCCCCCCCCACAGCCCTGCTGATGGGACACTGTGTCCTATTTGAGCTACGAGCTTGGAGAGACCCTGGGGCTGAAGAGGTTAATCCATTTGTTGCTAATACTAGTGAGTCTGATCACTAAGTAGGCACAAAGCTGCTCATTCTCCCAGGCATCACAGTAGAAGGGGGGGGGGCGATAGACATCGATCGCCCATCGATATCGATGAGTGCGATAGAAAAACAGAAGGGTAGATAAAAAGTTCCGTCAATAAAAGGTTTCCCTCCCGTACTTACTCCAAATCGATCAAAAACAAGACCCAGGCTAGCTACCATAAAAAAAAAACACAAAAGAGAGCAACTGACTTGATTAACTTAAGATGTCGCAGCAAGGAGCGGCGAAGGAAATAGTTCCAGAAAAAGGTTTCAGAAGTTCACCAGCAGGTACATGTTGTTTAGGGTGACTGTATTTGATTTCTAGAAAAGAGGACACCTGGCCCAGTCCTTAAACACTTTCCTAACTCAGCCCAGACTTTTTTCATTTTAACATATATAACGCCTCCATTATCCATTTGGTTAGAATGACCAGTTAACTAACAGACTTCAGATTGGCTTTCACAAGTGTAAAGATCATAACAGAAATAATGACTCTTCTTCTTAAGTCATAATGGAGAAGAATTAAAAGAACAAAGTTTGAAATAATCTTCTGAGAACACAAGTATTTTCTTTTCAATGTAATAACAAGCAGCAGTCTAAAAAAGACAGTAAAAAGGTTCCATCTCTAGTTTTTAGTTTTCATCTTCTCCCTCTTCAGTCATTTTAAAGATGAACTCTCATTTTGCACTGCATTATTACAGTCTTTGTGTCAATTTGGACGTTTTTGGATCTTGTCCATGTTTGTCACACACAAACACATCTGCCAGCTCTGTTCAGCTGTAAAGCTACACTTGTGCTTTGATATCTTTTAAACCGCCTGTAGATCAGGGAGGACTTCAGAGAAAGGTGTCGTATTGCATACATCACACCAGTCAGTTTAAGAATGCTTATAGGTTCCCTTTAAAAACTATGAAAAACTGGACATTTTCAGCAATCTATGAAACACTCCCAGATGCACCAGATAGCACGTATAAAGTGAACATGTCCGGGGAAAGGGGGACTGTTGGGACCCTGCAGAGGAAACTCATGATCTCGTTCTTTCAGTCACCACCCAAAGTTTGTGACCATAGATGAGGGTAGGAACTTAGATCGACTGGTAAATCGAGAGCTTCGCCTTTCGGCCCACTCTCTCTTCACCACGACACACCGGTACAGCGCCCGCATAACTGCAGACGCCTTACCAATCCATCTATCGATATATCCCACTCCATTTTTCCCTCATTGGGAAGAAGACCCCCAGATACTTGAACTCTTCCACTTGAGGAAGACCCCATCCCCGAACTGAAGAAGGCAGCCTACCCGTTTCTGGCTTAAGACCGTGGTGCTGATTTGGAGGTGCTGTTCCTCATCCCAGCCGCTTCACACTCGGCTGCAAACCACTCCAGCGAAAGCTGTAGATCACGTTCCGATGAAGCCAACAAGACCACATCATCCGCAAAATGCAGAGACTGGATCATGAGGTCACCAAAACAGATCAAGAGAAATCCTGAAAGTAGCAGTGCAACCAAACATCCCACTGTGCAGCCCGCATATTTTGGGAAGGAATAGGTTTTGGTTTTTATTTCACTTAAAAAAAAACAAGCAAAAAAAAACATTGTGCACTTGTATTCAGTCCCCTTCTACTTTGAATGCCCTAAATAAAGTTCTGTTTAACCAATTGCCTTCAGACATCTTATTAATACATGGAATCCGCCTATGTAATCTCTAACAGCAAGGTAGATTCCATCATTTTTTTCAGGAATCGCTTGTATTTAGCATGATCCATCTTCCTATGAAAACTGATCAGCTTCCATGTTCAGGCTGAAGAACAATATTCTCAAGACATGATATTCTTGGTGCAGCGCACAGATTTTCATCCCCACGCCGCATTTAGCATTTTTTCACTTGATTTGAATGCCCTGGAGACGAACAGTGACCAGCGTGATGCAATAAGTTTCATCTCGTCTGCGTTGAGCTAGAAGCCACAGAAGTTGCTGTTGAGCAAAGGGAACACCAAAGCCTACGCTAGCAGTTCAACCTTTGGTTCAGCTTGGATTTCGCTGCAGAAGACCTTGTAAAGGAGAAATGTGAGGAAAAGACGGGAGGAGAAAGTAAAGCAGCAGCCGTGATGGTGATGCATTGTGGGAACGTCACTGTGCCATCCAGGGCATGCTGCCCTTAATTGATGCTCTACTTCCCCGGTGCTGTCACTGTTCTCCCTTCACCGTTTCTAGGACTCTGCTATCCACATCCCTCCCAAGTCATTTAGTCTCTCTTTATCTGCTCTTTATGTCTACAACTCTGTCCTACATCTCCACCCACTCCACTCCAGCACCACAATATCTGCTTGGTCTCACTCAGCAGTGTCAGGTTGCAGTGCCAGCGTGCATGATGGACTTTTCAAAGTTTCTTTAAAGCGGGCTATTAATAGGATCTTAAAAATAGAACAAAAGATGATTGTTAACTTTGTAACAAAGCCAAAATCAAAAGTGGACTGCCAGCCTACGCCCTGCACAGCATAGAACGACATACATGCAGTTTTTATGCTTATCTGCGTGCATTTACAAGCATTTCCCTCTATAGTTTCTTGATATATGTAACGTTGGCAGAGTTATCTACCAGTTTTGTTCTCGATTGTTTTTAAAAAATGAGAAAAAAAGGAAACATCAGACTTTAAAGTGGAGTGGGAGAGTGATTCATTTGCATCCAGCTATATCCCAAATGACTGCGGTAGCTGTGGTTATTAAACACTGGCTCAGTGCCACACTAAAAGGATGAAAACACAATATGTGTGTGCATCGTTTGTTTGGTGTGCAGCTTCAAAAGGGTTCCTCTTCAAATCTGCTCCTATCCTGACGTAGACACCGCCATTGTTTCTAAAATGAGGCTGTAAATGCTTTTTAAGGAGATCAGCTTCACTACAAGTTAAACCTTTGGAGCTGCAGGGTATAAAGTTCTGCGAATTCAATTCTTACGTTATTTTATTGGGGGCTGACGAACACAGAGGCACGCAAAACAACAGTGGGCAGTTGCTCAGGGAGGCATTAGAAAGGGGACTCACAAAAACACCAGGAAAGAAATTTATCTTTCAAGTTTCATATCGGTTTTAAGGATGTTTTGTCTGTCTTTTGGAGGACTGCTATTATTCTGTCCCAGATTCCTGATGATATCTTTCATTTCGTAAAAAAAAGGCAATAAATTGTCCCCAACAGGGCTTTGTCATAAGCCCTGAATGGGACAAAGGTGCTCTGGTCAGATGAGATGCATGTGTAACACTATATGTGGCAAAAAAAACAACAACGCTGATCATTACCCTGAACACACCATCTCTGAAACAGGGTGGAAAAAGTTTAGATCGACGTTTAAAATTGTTTGCAGATACAAGTCTGACTGAGTTGGAGCTGTTTTGTAAATTTCAGCCCCCCCCCCCCCCCCCTTTCTGCAGGGCTAGAGCAGATTAGCACCACCCAATGGCTGTGTGTGACCCAACACTATGCAGGAAAATGTGAGACTTCCAGGAAGTCTTGTTTTAAAATTTGTCAAAAATTTTTATACATGTATTCTTCTTTCGTTCTGTGTTTTCTTTATTCTGTCATTTGGTTATGGTAACTAACTTCTCTTGTTGTACTTGTGGATTAATTATATATTACTTTTCGTTTTATTTACTTCCCTACATTGTCTTCTAGTAGGAATGTGTATTGGCAAGAATCTGGCGATATGATATATATCATGATACAAGGGGGACAATACGATATATTGTGATATATCATGATACCATGAGTAAGACTATATTTTTATTTTTACAAATGAATTTCACTGTAGAAAATCTGTCACAAAATTCTAAACACTCCAACCTGTTTTTATTACTAGATCTAGTTGATCCACTGGAACAAAGAAGGATTAAAACCGTCTATAACTATCAGTCATACTATGAATTTCATGACAAAAATTAATGTAATTTTTAATGTCTTACTTAAAATTCTTAAAAAATAAAAATGTATTATTTGCTTTTGAATATCGATACAATATCAAGACATAAAATATCACGATATAATGGCACATCGATATTTTCTTACATTCCTATCTTCTAGTAATTTCTTTAGTTTCTCTCTTTTTCCTTTTTGTTCTGGCAATATACATCCTTGCCCAGGGACAACAGTTGTAAATTAGCTTAAGGCTATCACTGACATATTTACAGTGATGTCCATTATTGGTATCATCCATATCAAATAAATAAATAAATAAAAAATAAACATCATTTAAATTGAGGTACAACATATGTATGATTCAGGACTTAAGACAAAGCGGACCAGAAAATAATTTTTATTGCTCTATTGACTTTCATTCATTTTTTTTTTCGGCCATGGGACACATGGGCCGACAGGAAGGGGAGGAGCCTTAGGCTTCCTACAGGAAGGGGAGGAGACTTAGGCTCCCCATTTGCGGACAGATCTGGAAAAGCCGTGTGTATGCGAGGCCGCCTTTCTAAACCTGATTCAGTTCCACCAGAAGGAATGGGAGCCGATAAATACTGAGGAAACGTATTTAAACTTGGGTTTTTTAAGAACGTAATAAATACATTACAGACACATTTTTAATTTGTAGTTATTGTGATATTTAGAAAATAGAATCATTTTATCTATCATTTTGGTAATTCTCATCTAAAACCGGAGAAGTCTGATTTAACATCAGACCATGACGGGAAAAATATGTTTTTATTTGGTGTATGTAAACTTTTGTTTTCAAGTGTGTATGGTACTTTCTTTTGGTGTAACATTTCATAAGAGGTGAAATGATTTTAATTCTGCATTTAATGTGAAATTCTGTGTATGAAGAGAAGGCGTTTAGCTGGGGAGTGGCGTCATGCATCTTTTGGCCCAGACTGACACGTGGGTCCACTGTATTAATGATCATAAACCTGAGTCCATTATCGGATCAAGGCTCTATTTTAAGCCTCTCCGTGATCACATCTAGCTTATAATGGCCCCGATGTGAGAGCCTGGTGTCTCTGCTGCTGATGCTGCAGCCGCCCTGTGTGACAGCTGTTCAGATTTATGAATGCATCTGTATGTTTAAATAGGAAAATGTTAGCAACTCTAATAAATAGCATATTATGGAAGGGTTTTTTAAATAAATTCAACCCAGTGGCGGCATAGAACAGCAGAGCTCCAGGTTGTTTGTCCTGATCGGAGGATTCGGTTTCAGCGTTCTTGTGCAATCCTGAAGGCTCTCGACAACAACATCTGCTCTGTTGAGAACGGAATAAGGGACTACAACCTGCTGGGACGCAAATACTTGTTATGAGGAATTTAGCAGCTGGTGGGGGCCGGTGTTTTTAGTGATCAAGGACGACAAGGGGTGTTAGAGGTCAGCAGAGCAACGACTATATGAGCAGCGGAGCTAACTTGTCCTGCGGGCTATCAGCCTTTTTCACAACACCATTAGGAGGACTTTGTGCTGTAATTTGTGTCGACATGAATTAGTACAACTCTCTGTCCAACAGAGGAGGCACACTGAATTTCAGAAAGAGTTGTAATCGACAGGCTTATGCCTAGGAACAATGATTTATTTTGTGTTCATGAAAACTTAGTTTATGTCCAGGAACGCATCAGTTTAATGTTGATGTCTCAGTAATTGAGGTGTACACTGTGCCTGGAAAGTGTTTCCGCCTCACTGATTTCTTCACCATTTCACCTGCAAATTGTAGTATCAGACAAAATGGAAATACTAAATGAGGTTTAGAAATGGTGTTATTTACAAAGGGAAAAAAACAAAATTACTGTCAATGAATGTTGGTCCATTCTTCTTTGCAGGATTGTTGTAACTGATCTACATCGGAAGGAAGTCAAGCATCATTGACTCTTTTTCAAATTTTTCTAAAATCGAGAGGCAAAATTACTAAAAATAATTTTTTTTTTTTACCTGACATTTTTGATTGTAAGGACGTTTTAATTTACTCTGAATTAAGCACCTGTGCTGGCCATATTTGTATACTTGATTAACTGCAGTTGGAGGCGACAAAAAAACAGTCCATGGGCTACAAACCGACCCCTGGGCTACACCTTGGACACCTCTTGAACATATTGTCAGACTTTCTTTCTCAGGACCTGTGGCGTCTCTGCATTTGGGGTCAGTGGTGCCTTGCCCCACCAGGTGTCACTGTGGAGCTCAAAGTGCAACTCATCCCAAATCAACATTTTTTTGCGGATAAACTGTAAAAATGAGTCTCTGATATTGTTGTCTACTTATCTGGTCATTATTTTTGGTATTTTAGTACATTTTTGTAAAAATATTTATTTTCTACCTCTTCAGGTTAAAACTACACTACAATACACCTCCATAGCGAGTTGTAGTTATGATAGTAAGGAAGTGTTGACTCCGCCCACCCCTGCCCGCACGCATACCTCGATCTGCCAGGCAACGCCTATTGCCTTGTTTTCAGACCAAAAATGTAGCAGGCAAAATACTTTGGAAGGGCGTGAGTAAGTCTTTAAATTAATGGAGTAGAACAACATTATCTTTTATAGAATTATATTATATAAAGACAGATTCTGTTACCAAAAAGGTTATGTTCTAAACATATATATATATTAATACCCAAGTCTTTGCCAGAATACTGACGAGCTCAGTAGAATAATTACTCTTGAAGCAGCAAATATTGCGGCGAGCCAGTCAACATTTGTTTATATGATGAATATTCTTAAATCACAGTGAGCATGCCCAACGTGTGCCCATTAGTTAGCCGTGGGGCGAAAATTAGGGATGCACCGAGACAGTTTTTTTTGTTTCCGATACTGAAACAGATATGTGAGGTTCATAATCTGCCGATATCAATCTGATACCAATCCGAACAGTAATGAAATACATAAACTGTGTGCCGTGAGGAAAAGGCCGATATCTTACCAATACTTGAATCTCAGTATTTACCGAGAAGGAGTACCAATGCCAATACTTCTACCACACACAAAAATGCAATAAATTGAAAGTTTTATTCTGCTTGTTACAATAAATGATGGTAATATATATATATATACACTACCGTTCAAAAGTTTGGGGTCACATTGAAATGTCCTTATTTTTGAAGGAAAAGCACTGTACTTTTCAATGAAGATAACTTTAAACTAGTCTTAACTTTAAAGAAACACACGCTATACATTGCTAATGTGGTAAATGACTATTCTAGCTGCAAATGTCTGGTTTTTGGTGCAATATCTACATAGGTGTATAGAGGCCCATTTCCAGCAACTATCACTCCAGTGTTCTAATGGTACAATGTGTTTGCTCATTGGCTCAGAAGGCTAATTGATGATTAGAAAACCCTTGTGCAATCATGTTCACACATCTGAAAACAGTTTAGCTCGGTACAGAAGCTACAAAACTGACCTTCCTTTGAGCAGATTGAGTTTCTGGAGCATCACATTTGTGGGGTCAATTAAACGCTCAAAATGGCCAGAAAAAGAGAAATTGCTAAGAAATTGAAGATTTCCTACAACGGTGTGTACTACTCCCTTCAGAGGACAGCACAAACAGGCTCTAACCAGAGTAGAAAAAGAAGTGGGAGGCCGCGTTGCACAACTGAGCAAGAAGATAAGTACATTAGAGTCTCTAGTTTGAGAAACAGACGCCTCACAGGTCCCCAACTGGCATCTTCATTAAATAGTACCCGCAAAACACCAGTGTCAACATCTACAGTGAAGAGGCGGCTGCGGGATTCTGGGCTTCAGGGCAGAGTGGCAAAGAAAAAGCCATATCTGAGACTGGCCAATAAAAGAAAAAGATTAAGATGGGCAAAAGAACACAGACATTGGACAGAGGAAGACTGGAAAAAAGTGCTGTGGACGGATGAATCCAAGTTTGAGGTGTTTGGATCACAAAGAAGAACGTTTGTGAGACGCAGAACAACTGAAAAGATGCTGGAAGAATGCCTGACGCCATCTGTTAAGCATGGTGGAGGTAATGTGATGGTCTGGGGTTGCTTTGGTGCTGGTAAGGTGGGAGATTTGTACAGGGTAAAAGGGATTCTGAATAAGGAAGGCTATCACTCCATTTTGCAACGCCATGCCATACCCAGTGGACAGCGCTTGATTGGAGCCAATTTCATCCTACAACAGGACAATGACCCAAAACACACCTCGAAATTGTGCAAGAACTATTTAGAGAAGAAGCAGGCAGCTGGTATTCTATCGGTAATGGAGTGGCCAGCGCAGTCACCAGATTTGAACCCCGTTGAGCTGTTGTGGGAGCAGCTTGACCGTATGGTACGCAAGAAGTGCCCATCCAACCAATCCAAATTGTGGGAGCTGCTTCTAGAAGCGTGGGGTGCAATTTCTCCAGATTACCTCAACAAATTAACAGCTAGAATGCCAAAGGTCTGCAATGCTGTAATTGCTGCAAATGGAGGATTCTTTGATGAAAGCAAAGTTTGATGTAAAAACAATCTTATTTCAAATAAAAATCATTATTTCTAACCTTGTCAATGTCTTGACTCTATTTTTTATTCATTTCACAACGTATGGTGGTGAATAAGTGTGACTTTTCATGGAAAACACAAAATTGTTTGGGTGACCCCAAACTTTTGAACGGTAGTGTATATATGTAAAAAAGAAAGCAAAATTAACATTTTATGTGAAATTAAAGCACTTTCCACATTTTAAGTATCATTTCATGGTATCAGTTAACATTAACCCATACAGTAATGTACAATCTACAGTATTGGCATGATACCATTACCAGTATCGGTGCATCGCCATCATAAATGCCACAAAAGCTGAGATCCCCCTACCTTCCTTGACATATAAAGGCAGCAATGCTCCATCTGGGGTGTAGTCCGCCTGATTTTTATTAGAAGACGAAAAAGAAGTGGAGACCCTGCTATAAAACCATAGGAAGTAATGTTGAGAGTTTAACTCGTAGTAAGATATTGGAACAGCACACATGACATTTATGTTCTATCGAATAAAAGTGTCCAGCCTTCTAATGTTTTTTTCCTGGCTACCGATACAGAAATGAAGGAAGTAGACTTTTTTTTTTAAGAAGTCTAAATTTAGCGCATTGCTCTTAAACGAAAGAGATTAAACATTTGAGACGTCACCAGCCAGGGGATTTTAACATTGTTCAAGATTTTGAAAAGTTATTATAGCTTTAAACGGATTATATGAAAGATTGTGCAGTAATTGATCTGCATTTATTGGTTCAAGAAATGATCACTGGTCAGTGACTGTTTATCTGTAATCTCATGTAAAAAAGGTTTTATTCTTCTATACATTCATATAAAATGGTGTTTGCAGTGTGTAAACGTGTGCTTCGTCACAATCTGCTGGGATTCCTTACATAGAGAACTTTTAACTGATTTGAATGTTTGTATAATTGGAACTTTTGTTCTAAAGTGCCTTGAGATGACATTTGTTATGAATTGGTGCTGTATAAATAAAAGTGAATTGAATTGCTATCTTATTTGGTTCATTTAATATTGATAAAAGAGACCCCACTGCTGAGGATGTTGTGCTAAAGAGCAAACTTAATAGTTTGATCAATTACAGCAGGTCCACAGAGTCTTATAGAAATAATGCATCCTGAAACCATCATGCTACCACCACCGTACTGGACTTTCAGTACGATGTTCTCTTTCTGAAATGTTGTGTTAGTAATGCCAGGTGTTCCGGGACTGACTCCCAACAAGTTCCACTTGTGTCTCATCAGATGGAATTTACAAGACGTTTTTCTTTTTTATGACAAATATTAGACTGACATGTGTGTTGTTTTTGCTCAGCAGTGGTTTTAGCTTTGTACCTCTACAGTTCAGGCCATTTTTTGCCGCGTCTCATATTGTTGAATCATTCACACTGACCCTAAATGAGCCAGGTGAACCCTGCAGGACTTTACATGTTATCTTGGGTTGTTCTGTGACATCCAGGACCAGTTACCAGTGTGCTGTTGGAGAAATTTTTGGAGGCCAACCACTTGCGAGTTTTACTACTGTTCTCTTTAGTTGTAGGGAGTGCTCTGACTGTGCGTCTCTAGGGCAGTGTTTCCTTACCACGGTCTTCACTGCACACTACCTTGCATGTTGGAGGTTTTCCCCTGTTTCAGCACAACTGATTTACACTAATGGCTGATTAACAGGCTTTTGTTGAGCTATAGTCACCTAAATCAGGTGTTTTTAAGAAGGAACATTTTTAAAAACGCCCGGCGATTTGCCTTGATGCCCATTGGTGGGAAACACTGCTTTAGGGTACTCTTTTCATCAGGGATGTGAGAATATATTCATATGCCAATATAACATGATATTTTATGTCATGATATTGTATCTTTATTCCACAGCAAAGTGTCAATTTATTTATCTATTTCTAGAATTTGAATTGAATTTTGTTATAAAATTAAAAGTCAGACCGCTAGTTGGTGGCTCTTGGTTCCAGTGGATCAGGTAGATCTATTAATAAAATTGGATGGGTAATGGATGAAACAGGTTGGAGTGTTTAGAAAGAAGCGACAGATTTTCTACAGTTAAATTCTGTTTAAAAAATATATTGTCTTACTTATAGTATTGTGACAGATCTCAATATATAATATTGTGATATATATGGTATTGTCACCTTCTTGTCGATACACATCCCTACTTTTCATAGATAAAATCAATTTGGATTCTTTATAAAACCAAATAATGTGAGCAACAAGCATATTTGGTGGCCAACAGTTAGCCACTCTACATATATTCTTTGAATCTAAACATTTCAATAACTCTATAGGTGCTCCAGAAACCTGCCACATGAACAATTTACAATTGTTGGAGGCTTCATGTTTTCTGACGTACCTGAGAGTTGTTAGCAAGTCCTTATTAGCCATCTGGGTCAACACAACAGGGCAACTCAAAAGGGACTTTCTTTTGTACTTCAACATGATATCCGTTAAATATGTTCGACATGGAGCCAGTGATTCAAACTTCAAGCACAAACTTAATCTCCAGGACCTATAATAACAGTTTACATATTTCTCCTTCAAGAGTCCCATACTAGCAACACCTAGCTAGCACAATGCAATCATTTTACTAAGAATTATTGTGCTGTTTTAAAAATCCAGGGGTATTTAATCTGCTTCCTTTCAAAAGCATTCACTCTGCCTTTAGACGGTTTTGGAGTGATAAAGAATGACAATATTGGAAGGTATTGGGTTCCCCCCATCCAAATGGGATCCAGGCTTCAAAAAATGGGCAAATAAAGGGCTTGTTATTCTTGACCAATTGTTTGGAGAGACGGACCTCAAAACATTCTCTCAGATTAGGGAACAATTCGACCTTCCCGTAAACGACATGTATGAACCATAAAGAGAAAGAAAGGTTATATAAACAACCTAATGCAATTGAACAATACTTTATCGCATGCATAGGAAAAAAATCCCAAGCTAAAGGCTACGTTACTAATTTATGTCGGAGCCTTTTTTATGATTGCTACCAGAAAACAGGATATATAAAAGAGAAATGGGAATTAGAATTAAATGTGTTAATTGAAGATGAGCAGTGGGAGGATATATGCAGGCAAACTCACAAGGGGATTAATAGCCAAATGTGGAAGGAATTTGACTGGCAGGTAAAAACTAGATATTTTCGCACCCCTCTTGTTGTATCGGGGTTCGTGAAAGGTTCGGTGTCTCCACTCTGTTGGAGGAATTGTGGTGAGGTGGGGGACCACTCCCATATATTCTGGGACTGCCCAGTTATTCTCATATATTGGAGAAAGATAAAGGAGGAGCTGGAAAAGATCTTGGGAAGGGAGATACCCTCACACTCCCTATTCTATCTGTTCGGGGCTACATCATGTGAAGCATTAAACCTGGATCAAAGATATATTGTCCGTATCTTATTATTGTCAGCAAAGGAAACCATAACTGTAAAATGGAAAGAGGTAAACCCTCCAACTATAAAAGAATGGAAGGAGAGAATTAAACAAATATACGTAATGGAACAGATGACGTTCATATTACAAATGAAGGTTGATCGCTTCCAGGACAGATGGGAATGTGTCAAACAGTACCTAGCAAGGTGATGCAATGGATGGTCTCGCTTTCCTTTTCTTCTTTGTTTTGTCCTGTTTTTTCGTCTGTTTACTCAAATGCCAATATGAATTTTTGCTATGAAATTATGGAAATGGTGGATGTAAAGTAAAGAAAGGAAAAAAGTGGAAAAAGAGGGGGAGGAAGGGAAGGGAGGTAAGGAAAGAGGGGAAGGAGGGAGGAGGAGAGGAGAAGAAAAGAGGAAAGAGGAAGAGAGAAAAAGGGGAAGAAAAGGAGAGGAGAAAAAAAAAAGAGGAATTCACTGTTTTGGAGAATGAGATGTGTGCTAAGCAGTGGAACAGTTTCTCCTCAGCCTCTGATTGGAGTTTAAAATGATTGTTCTTGATCCACTAGACAAGACTCTGCAGTTACTCTCTGGGAAACACTTCCAGACTGTATTGTTTGTAGCTTGATTTCATTTTATACCTTCTCAAACACAGAAATCCTCTGGTGAGAGGAATCAGGATGTCTGATTCAGTAAGCCAAAGCAGTCACTAATTACTGCTTTATTCCTATGAAAATGAACCGGACCAGATTTTCAAGTGCAGTAAAAGTTAGCAGCCAACCCTGAACAGAGTCTCTGCACTCCCCTGAACAGAGAAGCAAATCAGAAAGCAGCTTAGCATATTTTCCCTTTAGGCTCTGCTGCTTTTGTGACGGAGGCAGTAAAAAAGTTATAACAAAATGATGCTATGGAGGAGGACACAGAAGAAGAGATAACGGTATGGAAATAAGGAACTGTAATTGAACGCCAACGACGGATGGAAGCAGGAGCACACACAAGCCTAGAGCAGGGAGGCTTCAGGGGCCCTTTGACATTCATGTTCCACTTCTGAAGGAGAAATATGTTGGAAGGGGTTCTGTTCCTCTACTCCATCTCTCCTTCAGCCATCTGCTGGTTTTGGAGCCAAGAAAAGCTTTTGTTCTGAAAAACGCTGCAAAGCATTTACGATCCTAAGTGGTGTCTCATTACGTAAATTTCAGAACAGAAGCTAATAGAATCTTGACACGACTGATTTTGAATCTGTTCGTTCAGTAATGAACTAATTGTAAGCAGCAGGTGATAGAGGCCCAGCTCTGAACCAAGTCTGTGCACGTTTCTCTATCCATATTCCTTCTGAAATGAATCCTCCACAGCATGAACAAGGAGATCTGGGCTTTTTTCATCACTTCATTTTGTGACAGAATCTGTTGGGATCAATGACAAACTGTTGATATTCTTATGGTATTTAAAGGACGTTTATACCAGATTACTTTAACCTGTGAAAAGGTTTCATCTACATTGATAGATAGAGCTTGTTGCAGGCATGTGAGCGGCCTAGTCTCATAAAACACAATCACATCATCTGTCGATTTTCATCTGGCTCTAAAATACTGTTGAAATGTCAACAGTGTCTTGCTACTAAACCAGTCTCACTGGTCATAGAGCAAACAAATTCTGGGCCATAACTAAGACAACAAGTCTAGTGCTGTGTTTACTGTCATTTTATATTATCACACACCACGGAAACATATATAAAAAAATCCATTAAGGGCTCTTAATACGGCCATTGGTCAAACAGATTTTCCCAACAATGTGTTTATTTTTCTGTTGTGTTTACGGAGTAAAAATTTCTTCCCAACCTTGTTAGGGTCCTATCCAAAAGCACCAAGGGTTAAAGTTTAGCAGTATGTACCCGAGTAATATTTGGCAGGCATGTGGCAGGGTCGCCGTGGTAACCCTTAACTGTTGCCGATCAGATTGTGAAAGATTGCTGCCGTTAATGGAAGCAGCGCCGCTGCTGACCGGCGTACACTCTGTCTTCTCGACAGGTAATTTAGTGCAGACCACACTCAATAAACAAACACAAGGGGAGGAATAATGAGAGAGGCCATGCGTACACATCTCTGGATGCAAGAAATCCTTTGGAAGCAACAACACACACATTATAGGCATGTGAAATGAAACTTCACCTATATGCGTAACGCATGCGCACACACCTGGCTGCCCATGGAGGTTTTGTCTATATTATAAAAGACCTACTTTTACTCAACCTAATCACTCCACTCAGATCAAGGCACATGCATGCGTCCTTGTTTATCAGGTCCATTTTGGCCCACTTATATAACCTGTCCAGCTGTACTTGAGCTGAACACAGCGTGACAAGGTGCATGCATACAGGCACACGACCACAACTCAGAGAGAACCAAAGTTCTACGATGTCTCGAACTCCAGAGATGAGTACTTACTGGCAGCTAAGGTGGGATATATGTGGCAAAACGGCTTCACAGTTTGATGATGCATGCTAGTGTGTGTGAGAGAGTGTTGCCACAGTTAGTTTGAAATGCATGAATTTACAAACTTTTGGGCAGTTTCATGCTTCCACAATTTTCAAAAGTCTTTAAAAATTGTTTAATAATAGACTTGAAAATTTCTTGAATAAATAGAAAATAATTTCAGATTGTCAGTCTGGATTTAGATAAATAGCTCTAGCTTTGGTGCATCCTGTGGAGGAAATTGCAAAGTAAGTTGATCAGAAGAAACCTGTTCTAGTGATATTAATTGATTTAAAAAAGGCTATTGATGCTGTCAATCACATCATGGTACTTCGAAAGGTAGAGAGGTATGGAATTAAGAGTGTATTATTAAGTTGGCTGACAATGTATTTACAGCAGAGGAGACAATTTGTGAAGTTGGGTGAATGTTCATTTTCATGTTTGGACATTGTGAGTGGAGTTCCCGAAGGGTCAGTATTGGGTCCAAAATTGTTTTTGTTATATGTTAATGATTTGAATAATTTAACAAGTGCACTGAAATTTGTTTTGTTTGCTGAGAATACTATTTTTTTGTACGAGATAATATTAACGAATTAGATAGTATAGTTCAAATTGAAATGGCCCTTATAAAGAAGTGGTTTGTCAAAAACAAGCTTTCATTAAATATAGGAAAGAGTTTTGTTATTACTAAAAAAAATGGGATTTATGTTTTCAAATAGATGGATGTGAAATTGAGCAAGAGACCGAACATACGTTTCTTTAAATAATAGATAATTAAATTGGAAACCCCAAATTAAACATGTGTATTGTTTATATACTAGATGCAAGAAGCTTGTATGTTATGAACAAAACTTGACCATATTTGCATTATAAATCACTCTATGTCCTTTATTCATTAACTTATCCTTATTTGATTTATTGTGTAGACATATGGGGCAACACCTATAGGAGTTCAGTTTTACCCTCAACAGTCATACACAAAAGACCTGAGAGGGTCATTCACAACGCAAGTTATAGAGAATACACTAATCCATTATATATATATATATATATATATATATATATATATATATATATATATATATATATTCAAAAATACTAAAATTCAAAGATTTAATTCAATTATACACAAAATACTTATGTATAAGGTGTATAAAAATGTATTACCAAATAAATTACTAACCTTATTGTTAAAAACAGATAACACATAACTTCAGACATAAACTTAATTTTAGGTATACATGTTTTAGAACAATATAAAATCTTTTTATATCTATGTTATGGGTATAAAAGTGTGGAACACGTTAAGTAAGAACTAACATTGCATACATTTAAAATATGGTATTAAAAAATGGAAGGAAGGAAAAAGGAAGAAAATCCTTGATTGGTGTTGCATGTAATTGCAAATTATTTATTGATGGTGAACTGGGGTGGGTGAAGATTGAGAATCAGAGAATATGCAAAGTGTGTGATTTATATGCTGGTGTGGTTCGGAATAAAAAAGATGTTATAAGAAATTAGCTTTGTATCACAGATATAAGGAAAAGTACATTTTGATTTACTGGGAAATTTGAGTGTAAAATGGGAGGGATTAAATAAACTAGTAGAACTTCTTTCCCTTCCCACTGAACATGTTCTCTATATGTAATTTGAATTTTGTATATTATAAATTGTTTGTTGTTTAACATGTTCATTAAATCTGAAATAGTAGTCTGATTACTGATTGCTGATTACTCCTTCAAAAGTAATGTAGTTACTTTTCTCATTACTTTATTTTAAAAGTAACTAAATTAGATTACAAGTTACTTTATTAGTTTCTTTCAGCAGCTACCAGTAAAAGTCCCCACTGCCTCAACATAAAAACAATAACCAGTTTTGCAAATACTCACTTTATTGTTAAGGCTGGAAACATACTTGATTTAAAACCTCATGCTGACATCAGCGACAGCCTGTGTCTTGGGAACGTACTACTGGAAGGTTCCACTAGGGGGCAGATTACAGAAGTTAGACTTGATAGAGTGCCTGATTTGTAGAGAAACATAACAAACATGGCGACCACAGATGAGGTAATCAGCTGAATAATTTTTAGATTACAGAAAAAGATGGCAGCAATGTCGTAGAAGGTATGTAAGACCATATTTACCGCTATTGTTACTCCTTTTTCCTGCTGCTTTTGCCACCGTTGACGCCATGTACCAAACATTTCTCTTGATTAACAAAATGACAAAAACAGTAACGCACAGTTGCTTGAACAAGTAAGTTTAATCTAATTTGATTAATGTGTTACTGGCATCGTTGGTGTTGCCTACTTCACTTTGTCAGACTTGTTGTATTCAAGTCATTTCTTGATCACATCGGTATGTAGAGTAACCAAACCTGGGTTTGGCTCATGAAGTTTAACTCCATGGCATGTATAGCACTGCATGGCCTATAGGGCTAGTGCTTCATATGGAAACACAGAGACACATAAGGCTAATAACCACAATTTAGAGCAACCAAATAACCATTATAAACAGTCATTTGTTACCCAGAGAGAACCCACAAATGCAGGAGAATATGCAAACTATGCAGAAAGATCCCAGGATGGGATTCAAACCAGGACCTTCTTGCTGCAAGACTCAGAGTTCTACCACCTTCACCACCATGAAACCCAGAAATGAACTTGAATTAAAAATTGAAAGAAAAAGTAGGTAATGGCATTTACCTACTGACTTAACTTGTGTTACAATTACTTGTTGTCATGGTTACAAGGATGAGCTCTCCAATGTCGTTGATGAATATATTGTAATCAATGAAACAGCGGACTTAAAACAAATGCACTGGTTGGATCTCCTCAACGATGACGATTGGGGGATGAAAGGAAGAGAATCCAACAGAGAAGTGAAGTAATCAGAGAGCTTAAGTTTACTGGGGAGGAGTGAGGAATTTCACTGAAACCAGGGGAGATAATCAGGGATAAAACTGATGCAGGTGGAAGAGAGAGCCGGCAGGGCTAGATTAGAAATTAGTTACAGCTACGTCAGGAAATAGAGTGGCAGGAGGAAAACAAACAGAGGGAGCAGACTTTGGACAGGGAAAACTAGGAGCAGAAAAAAAAATCGAATAAGGATTAATAATTCATATGATAGTAAAGCAGAAACTAAGCTAGCGAAATGAACTACAAATGACCAGGCTAAAGTAAAAAAATATGAAAACGAAAGAAAAACCAGAAACTCAAAATAGAAAAACTGTTTGCGCTCACTTCCTGTGTGTGATCAGTTCGTGCATTTGTGACGTTGGTGATTAGATGAATTTGTATCTATGAGACTGAGCAGAGTCATAGCTTCGTGAGTGAGACAGGGAGGCTGCGCCGCTGTCTCATTAACACCTGCTCTCCCACGTCTGATTGTGTCAGGGTGTGACCGCCACTTTCTAGGAAACGTTCATATTCCTGCGAAACTGATGCAACAAAGCAACTAGGCGGGAAAAAGCATGCCTAGTTTAGTCAGAGGGAGATTCATTCATGTGCATGATAGCATGGCACAGCTTTGGATATCTGCTTCATACTTGTTAAAAAGTGAATTGGCACAGAGATCTGTTAATTGGTTACCATTGACTGAACTTAAGATTTTAAAGGTCCAGGTTGTGCAGGTTTGTATGGTTTGAATTAAATGAAACTGTGGTAGATTTTCATTCTAGGTTATATGAGCGTAAATGATATATGGAATGAACTTATGTAGCGCTTTTCTAGTCATACACAATCACATACTAATACATAGCCTGGTAGGAGGCTGGGGGCGAAGTGCCTTGCCCAGGGGCAAATCAACATAAGATGGGAGAAAGTTGGAATTGAACCTATGGCTACGACCCTCCGGTTGCAACAGAACTACTCTGCCTACTGTGCTAAAGTCACCCACAAAGGGTTTGCAACGATTAGAAATTAAGTTGTAGGATTATTTTGTGACAGTTACTTTACTCGGATTGATTTAACCACTGAAATTACATGTATAAATCACACAAACACATTCAATAAAGGTTATGAACTTTAGAATCTATTTATTGTGGCCTTTCAGAGATATTGCTTAGAAAAATGAACTCGTAAAACCAAAAGTAATGTTGGCAATTTTATTTGTATAGCATACTTTCAACAACAAGTTAATTCATGGTGCTTTAAAATGATTTGGTGGTAAATAAAGAAAAAAGAAAAACATATGAAAGACAGCAATTAAGTGTATAAAGGCAGAGAAAATAAAACATTAATCACAATTTAAGGGACTATCTGGAGTTGAAATTTCAGAATCGTTTTTATTATTTTCACGTAATTATTTTCACGTTCTGACAGTGCAAGTAAATTTAATAGAACATGAAAGAAAAAGCATTAAAAAATCAGAGAAATTAAAAACAGCACAACAGCGATTAAGTGTAGAGTATAACATTAGAAAAAAAAAAAAAACAGCAATCATGTGTAATGCACGCAAAATGATTCCTAGACTATTACTCAAAGGCAGCTCTAAATTGTTGGGTATGTCTCCTTTATTTGAAAGATTTTAATGATTCAGCAGCTCTGCAGTCATCAGGAACGTTGTTCCAGATAAATCTGAAGAAGGGAAATTAAGATAATGTGCATCAAAATTATTATTATTTTTTATTTTTTATTTTATTACGTTCATTATGTCTTCTTATTCACAAATGTAATGTTTTTTTGTTCATTTATAAAGACACTAGGTATAACAAAAAAACTTGTTTAAATAGGTATTTAAACGAGTTTTTTGTTATACCTAGTGTCTTTATAAAAGAACCAAAAAAATAATTGCATCAAAATTAATTTATCAAATTTCGATATTTAGGTATGCCTGATTGTTAGGAATCCTAGACAGCAAACATGCTTTTGATTAATTAACAAAAGATGTTTTATTGTTGTAACCTTATATTGGCGGTCGCCCAGGGGAACAAAAGAAAGAGAGTAAAACAATAAAAAAAACAAGAATAGAAATTGTCAGTTGTGTCTCACACTAATTATATAGTGGTTTCATCAATCTAAAGTCAATTGGGTGTTTCACTGCAATTCATCCTTCCCCAAAATTTAAATGATTTCCACCATTTTGACTGATTTGAGGGAAGCAGAATAACTGGCTTTGTCAGTGATGCAAGAACTGCCGTTATAGATAGTTTTTGTATGATCTTGTTTCAACAGATTGCCGTATCATCACTACAATAATGATTATCATCTATTAGGTTTCATTTCTAAAGACTTTGCATTGTAGGTTTATTTAAATTAAACTAAGTCCGCTAGTGACTTGGAGACCCGGAACGCACCAGGACTATTTGAGGAAAGCAATCCAGTTTGTGTTTTAGACCAGCCAGGTTTTACCCCTCCAGGTCTCCTCTTAGGCCTGATAGCATAAGAGGAATACTTCCTCTCATCTCACCGTCAGCATCTTCTCTCCAGCTATTACAGCAGACGACCTCTGCCTTGCCCTGTAAAGTGTCAGGTCAAATCTTTTTATCTTCAGCACTAGCTTCTCTTTCTTCTCCTTCTTAACCAGTCCTATCCTGCTTTTCTCACTGCTCCCCCTTCCTCCCAGTCCTTTCCTCCATATGTCTTACTCTTAGCATGAGCTCACACTGCACTGCAAGTGTTTCTGCTGCTATCACTGCCTTTTATCTTTTGCTGCCTTTGCAGATGTGGATTTACATTCATCTTAAAGGGCAGTTATAAAAACCAGCACACAGGTACATTAACAGTGCCAACAGGAATGGATATTATTTGCCTAAAACAAATAAGTGATTTCTATGATGGCAAATGTCAACATATAGAAAGTCTTGTGAATTCCCAGCGTGGTTGGTGCCGTTGCCATGGCAAAACCTCTACCTTGGCGGCCCCTTTGGCACGAAATGGTGAATCTATGTTGTGTTGATCTGAGTGAACATGAAAAAGCTGAGGCAACGCCTCGTCTTGTGCAGCTCTCAAATTTTCCTGCCCCCCCCCCCCCCCCCACCCAGGAGTAAATATCATCAGGGTTTGTGAGAAGGTGAATAAAACAAGCGAGCCAGAATCAAGTGGATGAAACATAATCTGGTCGTTAGGAGATCCTGGGAAAAGAATGTAAAGAACTGGACTGTTATAAAAACTGATGACATATATCTACTGGAATACCCGTTATCGAGCCTTTGCTAGCTGTGGAGGCTTGTCAGGTTTTGTTTCTTATGTTTATGCAGTAGTGTCATATCAGATGTGATAAAACTCTAAATTTAGTAAATTGTGTTTACACAAATCTAAATGCAGATGTGTTGATATTTATGAACTCTTAGATGCCACAGATTTGTTAATAAAATATTCAATTTTGATTGCACTATTTTTAAAAAGATTGCATATAGTAAATAAATGTAAATGAAAAAAATATTGCTAATGCTCAAAGTTTACAATCGGAGCAAATTCACTTATCTAATTTGCATATTATGACATCATTGGGAGTGGCAATATTGGATTGCATACCTTTTTACAGATGTTTAGCATTTTTCATTTGCTAACATTTATATTATTTAAAAAAAATTCCCCCCTTGCCCTCTGCGGGCGGTTTCTCACATCACTTCCAAGCTCGGGTCCTCTATCAGAGGCCTGGGAGCTTGACGGTCCTGCGCAGTATCTATGCGGTTCCAAATACTGCACAGTTCTGGACTGAGATGTCTGAGGTTCTTCCATGGATCTGCTGGAGCCATTCCTCCAGTTTGGGGGTCACTGCCCCGAGTTCTCCGATTACCATGGTACTACTGTCACCTTCATCTTCCAAGCCTTCTCTAGCTCCTCTCTGATCCCTTAGTATTTCTCCAATTTCTCATGTTCCTTCTTGATGTTACCATCACTTGGTGACATCCACCAAAATGGCTTTCCTCTGCTCTTTAACAACCACCACAATGTCCGGTTGGTTCGCCATTACCATCATGTCTGTCTGGATCTAGAAGTCCCACAGGATCTTTGCTCCGTTGGCTCATCACAATGTCCGATCCATTTGTGATACTGTTCCTCATCACTCAAGAAAAACCCAGTCATCTTCGTCATCATTTACGGCGGGACCGTGAGCACCACTTTCTTTCTCGCTGGACTCTTGATCTTGATCAGAGGGTGAATATCTGAGTCAGCCATTACTTGATGAAGTGCTTCATCAAGTGTGAACAGACCTCTCTGCATTGCAAGTTTTATCTCTCTAAAATTTAATCTCCTATGCTCCGACAATAACCACTACTCCCTTATCTCCTTCACTGGTATTGCAGAGTCGTCACGGCCAGCAAGACCTACTCTGCTGGCTGAAACATAATCGTTTTTTTTTTTTTACATTGTTAAATAAAGACTTTCTTCCTGCTCTGTTCTCTTTATCATCTAGATTGTGCTGCTTCCAGAGTTATCTAATATAGTAGAGTTTTTATCAAATCATCTCTTTGCTCGCTTGTTTTGTCAGGTTGTATGAAATCTGCCTGGGGCCTTCAGAATTAACGGAGCAGGCTCCTGAGCGCTGTAAGTGAATGACACAGTCAGTTGCGATTGCCAGTCACGCACCTGCATTTTCATTTGTTGTCATCCATCCATTATATATACCAGGTATCCTATGCTGGTTTGTGGTGCCTAAAGCTGGCGAGAGGTGGGGTACACCCTGGACAGGTCAACTAAGAACATGTTACAAATCTTCACAAAATATGGACAACATTTGTCTGTCTATACTGTATGTGGATAGTAATATTGAGTTGCATTGAAACAATTCAACCCCTTAAGCCCGCTAGCTCCTATTTTTTTTTTGGGGGGGGGGGGCACGCCTCCTAGAGTATCATTTAACTTTGATCTTTCTATTATTTGTTATTACAGACACCAACACTTGGTCTAAAGCAGTGCTTCTCAATTATTTTCAGCCATGCCCCCCCTAGAGAACAGAATTTTTTTCATGCCCCCCGACCCCTAACCACACCGCCAGATTGATATCTGAAAATACTCAATTACTTATTGATACAAACCACTAGCACCAGCACACTGCATACAATATATACTAATTATGAAAAAAAGATTAAATAAGATGAAACTACTACAAATGGTCACATCTTATTTTATTGTTTTAGGTCTTAACACTATTTCCAAGTTCAGTTTATTAACTCAGTAGGTAAAATTTAATCCAGACTGCTAAATCTGTGTTATGCTCAGAACAGAAAAAACATCAAATGATTCACTGGGATGTGCATTTTTAAACTAAACTGTAACATTTAAAGCTTTTTTAAACTGTGAATATTTGTTACCTTACAAAAGCGGGAGCCGCCGGATCACTACAGGACCATCTTTTAATTGTGTAACCCATTTTTTGCGGTTAAATTTGGCGATTCGATCTCCCTTTCCCACACCGTGGTTTACAGCACCCTCACCTCTCTGTGTGGACTTCTTCTGCTGGGCTGAACAGGCCTGTTGATAAGCTTGAGCACTGCTGCCACCTAGTGACTGGAGGCTTAATCACCGTTAAAGTATTAATAAAAGCCTCGGCTACCGGGAGGCACAAGGGGGTGGGGGCGGGGGGGTGCTCTGGCGCCCCCCCTACCACCCCTATGCGCCCCCCCAGGGGGGCGGGCCCCACCATTTGAGAAGCCCTGGTCTAAAGTCAGTAAGAGTGAGTAGTTACTATTTATGTTGTTTATTTGCTTCTTTAAAGTGAAAACAAGATGCTAATGTGTATTTTTTCAGGCGGAATTCATATTTCTATCTTTTAACCTCAATTACTCATGCCCTCTATGATTTTCTTGAACATTTTAGGCATTAAAACAAGCTGTAAAAAGCCTTCCAGAGTGTAGGTATGCCAAATTCGGAAAAAAACAGCCTTGGGCTTAAGAGGTTATATGACATTTAGATGCAGCACTGACACAGAACTGCCTAAACACTGACTCTGTCACCAGCACCGAACTAGCACTGGTTCTTTTCTTTTAGTATTTCATCTGGACTGGAAAAGCCTCAGGATTCTTCAGAATAATTTAGTGGATGTTGCTAGGGAGAGGGATACCTGAATGTATTTCCTCTGCGATCCTATCTCAGATAGCGTAAAATGATGGATGGGTAGATGCTCGTTATGCCCACCAGCAGCCCACGCCTATACCTTTTCTTTTAAAGAAAATGATCATCAGGTCTGATATTGAAAGTTATTGGATGATCTGAAATATTTAAATTTAACAAAAAATGTTAGAGTCTAGGTACAGCAGTAAACACTGGCATCTGATGTCTCATGGACCAGGAAGATATTTGGTTTGTCTACAGTCTGTAGAGACAGCTTTTGTCCAGAGAGACACCTGGATTTCAAACTCTGTTTTCTGGTTCGTCTCTCAGGTCTGGCTTTCGTCTCCTTAGATGCTGGCGTTCATTTGATTCATTGTTCGGTTTGTTGTCAATTAGTCTGGGACATCCCTCACTGATTGGTGTTCTCTTCGGTTTGAGCTCCGACTCTATGTTGGATCTGTTGTGGTAGTGGGGGTGCAGTAGAGCACACTCTCTACTCCTCTGTGTACAGTGGGATGGGTAACACTTTTTGGGAATTTCTTGTTCATTGTCTGTTTTGATAACAGAAAACACTATTTAGACGTTTTATTTCAGCGCTCGCTCCCTCTTGTTTTCATCTTCTGCTATCAGAGCCCTGGTTAGAATACAGACTATAATTGGCGCTTAATTGCTGCCGTGGCAACAGTGTGTTTTGAGCCTATGAGCTCTGCAACAAAGACCAATATAGTGTGTGTAGTTTCCATCCCTCGTTTTTGATGCGGGGAAAATAGTTATGGTAGGGAAGTTTTCCTACTAATCACTTCATTTTGTGAGCCGGTGACAAATGGGATTTTATTTTACCCGACCCATTTTTCTGCTCCACTACTTATACACACCAGCTATAATGAATCCTCATCCATCACGCCTTACCTCCTGTTGCCATAGTGATTCAGATCAGCAGCTTCCCACCTGCAGTTTGGAACACCAATAATTATCCAAAGATCCTTTTAATCGATTTAAAGTCCAATAAATGTGAAAGTTGACTCACATTTTCAATATATATATATATATATATATATATATATATATATATATATATCTTCTAACCAGTAGAGAGGAAACCAGTAGATTAAAAAACCATTAGGAGTTCTAAGTAGGAATGCAATGTCCCTGGGTGTTCTGGGATCATTCTTCTAAGAAAGCTGGAGGAAGTCGGATGAGTCATTGTGTTGACTTTATATTCCATGAAGTTTCCCCATTATTCTGGAAGTAATACCACAATCAATAAATGGCTAATTTATCCGGACATGTTGATACCAGTTAATGAAAAACAAACTCCTAACAGGCCACCAAATACAAGATGATGGATTTCCATCCATAGTACAGCATCCTTTGCAGTTCACTCCAGATAAAAATACTAAGAGAAATAGACGAAATGTCCAAATCTGGGGCAAACCGTGGCTTCTTAATGTCACCAAGTCTCCATACCAACCATTCTATCTCATTTATATGCCACCAGTTGTTTGGGAGGCATGCCATAAAAAGAAAACTTTCTCTCTTGCTGCTACAAACATAAAGTTTGTCCAGGTCATACTAAGATTCAGCTTTTCTACAGCAAACACTGAAGGTAGTACTTCTGTTATGTAGAGTGGGGGATCTGTGATGCTGTGGGCCTGTTTTTCTTCTAATAAAATAAACATGAAAATGTTGTTAAAGTGAAGTACCTGTAGAACTTTTTGACATCTCAATCCACAAGAGCTGAATCCTAGAGCTGTATGTGAGGGTTGAGGAATTTGAACATTTAGAGATTTCAGAGTCTAAAAATAACATTCCAGTAAGAGATCACACAGATCAGTAAAAGTTGAATTAAAGGTTTCATCATAGCTTTACTTGGGTGATTGTTTCTGGTTATTGCAGTTTTAAATCAGAATTACAAGTTGTAAAAGTTTAAATTGGCTGCATTTACATCTTTAGTTAGTTTTAGCTTAGAAATAAAAGATGACTCTTCCGGATTTTCAGTTTCACCAAGTTTACCTTGGTGCTACCTCTTTTAACCAAAGCCTTTAATCAGTCAAAGTTAGGTTTTCAACAGTAACTCCTTTTCCTTTTCCACCTTGGGTTTTTTCCCTTTTTTTTTTCTCTGCATAAAACGGTAACACTGCACCTTATTGACGTGACAATGACACACGGCTCAGCAAAATGATTTTGTATTCAGAGAGCACAGGAAGATAATGGTGTGTGTGTGTGGGTTTGGATGGCTGAATACAGGGTCTGTCCACTGATGGTGTTAGCCACGAGCCGTATAATTGTCCTTGTCCATGCTCCGTCATTAGCGGGCTGTGCGGCTGTGTGCGTGCACAAGTCGGTGTTGGTGGCTCCCGTTTCTGCTTTGATTAAACTGCTAATTATTGATGGGACACAAGCAGACCTGTGTGTGTGTGTGTGTGTGTGTGTGTGTGTGTGTGTGTGTGTGTGTGTGCTACATTAACAGATTCTTTCACAATTGTCTTTGGGTAACACCTTCTGTCCTTCAGCCCTTAATAATTCCTCAATATTTTTTATTCTAAGATTTGCTTGAAGTTGTGTTTAGACTTCAAGTGATAAAATTACCATTTTGCCAATTATATACAAATTACAAGTAAAATACATACAGTGCTGAGAAAAAGTATTTAAATAATTTGAGTAGGGATGTGTACTGACAACAATCTGGTGATACAATATGTATCATGATACAAACGGGGCATTTGATATATTGCAATATATCACTATACTATGAGTAAGACTATATATTGTGATTTTTAAAAGTAAATGTAACTGTAGAAAATCTGTCACAACAGTCTAAACACTGCAACCTGTTTCATCCTGAACACATCTACTTTTATTAATAGATCTAGTTGATCCACTGGAACCAAGAGGGTGACAACAGACATCAACTAGCGGTCTGACTTTTAACTTCATGACAAAATTCCATTCAAATGTGTTTTGTTTTTTTAAATCGATACGTTGAAAAATTAAAAAATAGCTCTATGATTTATACCAGTGTTTCCAACCAATGATCCGCAAGGCACACAAATGGTTTTAGATGATTCCTTGTTTCAGCACACCTCACTGCAGTTGATGTCCGAATGACAGACTTTTGTTTAATTTCAGTCTGAAGCAGCCGTGTTAAAGCCGGGAAACATCTAAAACATGCAGGGAGATGTGCCTTGAGGACCAGGGTTGAAAAACACCAGTCTTCCACAAAAGATGTTCATAAAGTTCTTTGCACAAAACCACTGTCACATTAAGAGATATCACCAGCTCTATTCTGGACAGTTTTAGTACCATTCAGAACCAGCCATTTCAGAACTTTAAAGGTGCATTCACAGCAGCCCGGTTTAGTTTGCTTTAATTGAACTCTAGTTGGTTTGCCCAGAAAGTCTGGTTCATTTGGGAAGGTGTAAATGGCAATCGAACTCTGATTTGGACTAAACAAACAAACTCTAGTCCACCTAAAAATGTAGAGACTTTTTGATTTTTATTTATAGTTTTCCATTGGCTTTTCAGTGTTGCAAAGCAATTCCCCTCCAGGACAGCAGGGGGTGCTAACCTTTCATGGTGGGTCTGTCTACGGTTTCAGTGTCATTTCTGGTTAACTAGAATTTATTTTCTTCAATATGTGAACACATTCTCCCCTCAAATTGCAATGGACGACAGAAAAAAAGGTTCTGATCAAGCTAAAGAGCCTTTTATTAGAAATGCATGTCATAGAATACTCTAAAAATGCATGTTAACAAACACAGCGGTCTGTTTTGTTTTGCTCTACACTTCCTTGTGTTCAAAATCACCACAATACCATATTGGATGAATTATCCTTTCAATATAAAGCATGTAGTGCCCACATGCTGCATTAACTACTGATTACAGTGACCACAGAGACACATTCTGATAAAATGATCTCTGGCTGTTGCTAACTGACCAATCACAGGCATACGCTCTCCGTTGATGGAGACGGATATTTAGAAATTGGTCTCTACTCCGTCCGTCCATGTGTAGGTGTCGGAGAGAATGGATGCTGGCTTTTATGGATAATGGCGCTTTTCAAAGTAGACTGACCGATATAAACTAGGGTTAAGTAATGACTGTAGTATTAAGTTATCTGATAGGCTATAAATAAAAAAAGAAACCCTTTTTTTAACTCTTTATCGACCCTTTTTTGTTCTGTCGCACCACACGTCTATCGATCGATAAATTATCAAGCCTCGGGTTAGGCAGCAGGACTTTTATCCAAAGAACACAGGTAGATCTCAGATTCTCTGAGTGGCTGAAACATGAAGGACGTTAAAACCATCCACCGCTGTTGAACGACAGCAATTCTGCCAAGCACCTCTCTGCAGCACCTTCTTAACCTACCAGGGATTTAGTGGCGGATCATTTTACTGGGAAACATCACATTGATCTCACCAACCCAATGTCCACCAGAGCTCCAAACAATAAATACCTTCATTTTCTGAGTCACAAGAATCTTGGAAATCAAACAGGCCGTTTGAATTAGATGCTTTGAAAAGCTTTTTTGGGTGGATGGATTTCCAGCTTGACGTTGATGGCTGCTGTCAGTCCTCATGTTAAATGTTTCACTTCCACCTTGTCAGCCTATTCTAGTCTCTCCCTCTCTGTCTGTGTCCTCTGCTGCCTGTGCGAGCATGTGCACGCCTTTGGAGACAGACTGTTTCCCTGTCGGATTCGCGCTCGATCGCCAAAAACTCACACACAGGCTGTCGCTGCCAACTCTGTTGGAGAGAGCTGGACTGACACAATTACACCGGTTTATAGAAGAGGGAATTCAGGCGTCGTTGCTGTGGGTAACGGCAGCAAAGCGGGGACTTCCAGCCAGTCAAAATAAACCAGCGTTGAAGTCACCTGCCAGATGTAGCACACAGATCTATTTTCTCCAGTCAGGTGAGCCCCGCTGGTCCTTCAGACTGTGTGTTTCAGTCGCAAAGGCAAATGACTTTCAGGGTTGAAATGAAGTAAATTGGACCATGTTGCTATGACCTGCTATTCTGATTGTGCTTCTGGTGTTCTGCTGTTTGCAGTTTTCCCTTCATTCACACGTCTCTTTCTTTGCGTCTTTGTAATTGGGTCGTTATTGGGATCTGGTATGCATAGTTGAGGAATTTTACTATTAAAAATCTTGAAATGTTTGTATTCTGCGCCCTTCCTTCTGAATCCCATAAATGTAATTAAGTCCAACTCATGACTTGCAGAAATCACCCAATCAGTACATATGGTCCATCCTTGTGTAGTTTCATTTCAGTCTCCTAGCAGCATTGTGAAGGCCTCAGAGGATTAGTACGCTGTAATGAATGAACAGCATCGAGAAGATCACGAAACACACCCAATCAGAGACCTTTGGTTTCATGGAGGAGCTGCAGAATCCCACAGCTCAGGTGGGGGATTACATCAACTTGATAGCTATTTGTGATATGATCCATACATTTTTTAATATACTGTTGTCTTAATAGTCATAAGAAGTCCTACGGCGGACTTCCGCCTATTTCCAGACTTTTCTGTGGTCTTTAACTTTCTCTGATAATTCAGCTTCTGAAATATTGGAAAAGAATGCAACTTGGGAAGCTGAAACATCCAGGAGCAATGCTTGAAACACTATAAGAGCACCAGGAGTTGACGTGACTTATCTCAGCATTCAACAGTTCAAATCGAATCAGTACTATAGTGGCAGGCAGCCAAATTGTTTGACTGAAACTGCTGGAATGGAAGGAGCATCCTCCACAACTCATTTTCCACATAATTAATATTTATTTAATATTTAAATATTTTATGATTTTTTGTTATTCTAGAATATTTTGGGAAAATTCACTGCAAGTACAGTTACATTTTAGCTGTCTTTACACAAAAACAATATATATTTTCACTTTGTTCTCTGGCTGTACTGAAAATGATACGAACTGTAAAACTAACTAATTACTAAGGTAATTCGGGATTTTGGCATTCCGTTGCACCACTAATATTGAGATATTTTTAGTGTTTGAACTATTAAAAGTAGTATTTCTTCAGTGGATATAAAGTAGTCATGGATTTTAGCTGTTTGATGGCAGCTGTGGTCCCTATCCGTAGTACATTCGCAGGACCACTTTATATGCAGTCTGCATATATACAGTGGCCCTAAAAGCACATTCATGTGCTTGCATTGCGCAGTCAAAGTCATGACCTAATTTCTATTGGAATCCATGGCAAGATTAAAAATTAGTGTTCCCAGATGTGCTCAAAACAATCTTGATGATCTTAAACTGTTTTGCGAACTTGAACGGGCAAGAAATTCAGTTATGAGTAGGGCTGTGTGGAAAAAACTCAATTCTGAATAAATTTTTATTAAAGTTTTATTAAAGTTCAAAAATCGGTTTACGTGTTTATCATAGTTTTCCGTTTTTTACAGCTGTATTAAGGCTTAGTTCTGAAAGTGTTAATACAGTTTTTCCTGCTAAACTGTTACTCACCCAGTTTTAAGTCATTTAATTACAGCCGTATGATTAAGATAACAGCGAAAAAATTTTTTAATAGCACTGACCCTATATCAAACTGGATCAGATTGAATCGGATCAGATTGAATCGGATCAGATTGCGATAATCGATTTCAACTCTTCAATTCTTTAAATCTGAATCGATACCCAGCCCTAGTTATGAGAGACAGACTCCAAAAGAACTTCAGCTGGAATAGTTTTAGAAAGTTGTTCTTCCAAAGTACAGAGTTACTGTGATTGGCAATGAATATCCCGACTAGCAGGGGGCAATACAAAGTATCAAGCAGAAATGATATAAATTTAGCCAGCTGCATAGATTCTGTTTATAACGGTCCACCGCAATAGCACATTTTGATGATGTGATCAAGCTGTGCCTTTGTACTAAATACACAAGGAGGATAAATAATGATATTCAGAGTTAATATTTACACCAGATACCTAAGATATTTCAAGTTTAAAATGTGTCGTTTTCTATTTAACGGAAGCAAAACTGTTTTTAATTCAAATATGTGCAGTTTTACTTTTGTGCGATATTAAATTTATAAATCAGGAATCAGGAAAGCAGAAAGCAATTTTTTGTCTTTTTACATTTTGCACTTTGTGTTTGCATAACATTTAGCTTTTTAGTTATTTAAAATGTTTTTATGTTATGAGCATTTTTGTGCCGGCCTTTTTTACATTTTTATCTGAAAAAATTAAATATATTTTACACAATAAATACTCTTTAAATGACATTCTGTACGTTTTCTGAAGTGATTCTTCTGCTGAAATGTATCTGGAATGTTAGAATGTCCAAAATTCATCATTTTGACAACAGAAGAAAATAATATACCACAATAAATATTGTTACCACATTACCCAGCCCTGATCCTGCTTTTCTGAAGTAATATATAGGGTGAAATTAAAGAAGTTAATATGAAAGTCATGGGGAATAATGTTATTTTTCTGCATTATTTTTTCCAGCATGAGGAACAGGTGTGCTCTTTAGTTTGTTCGTATGAGATTTGATACTCATCCCAGGAGAAAGCAGGCTGGAGGGCCTTTGCCCAGGGAGTATGTTTTGTCTTTCTTAACTCTCTCATGTTTGCACTTGGTTCCCTAATATCAGAGCTTATTGTTCACTGAACAATATTGCTTTCCTCATAATTAGCTGCGGTTGTAGCCTCGAAAGGAATATAGTTTCCAGTACGTCTTTGTCTCCATTTAGAACAGGCTCAGCTTACTTATGCTCTGGGTTTGAAATATTTTTATTCAGATGAGAGTGAGATAATGTACTGTGCACTTGTTCATTGTGAACCTATAGAGGAACCAAAAATGAAAATGTCTTTTCATTCAAGCAAATCTCAGTGAAACTAAAGATAAACCTTCCAAAATTCCTGGATTAAAATACGTAATAAAACAAATATTCCGGATCATAGGCTACATCCATTGGTGTCACTATGTATGACTTCTTTTTGTTTTCACAAAATAAGCTATACAATGTTGATAAAGGCAGAGCATGAGAAAAGCTCTAAAGCTTCACCGCTCTGCCCATTGCGTGCGAAAGCAGTGAGGTGTTATGGGACAAAGGTGTTTCAGTGTTGACACAGCAAAAATGCTGATTTTGCATGTATGATTGTGGTGGAGGCAGTGCATGAATCAAACAACAGTGACAACTAACATCGTTTCATTCCAATTTTTCTGTCTTACTCTGCTGTTATTTGTATGCACAAACTGATGCGCCACAGAGCTAACGCTCTTTTGGCCGTTGTAAATCAGCGTCCAAAGTCTGGCCCGTCTGCCATTTGCAGCACTTGGAATGATTTTGTTTGCTGCCCCTGACTGCAATAGAATGTTACAAATATGGCTCACCAGTAAAGCCCATTCATGCTTCATACTTTTCCAGTTTTTCAGGGCCAGATTTTAAAATCTATAAACGGAAACACAAGTCATTTATCCTTTATTAACCACGACTACGGCCAAACAAACACTCAATGATTTTTCCTCAAAAGCAGGCTCTACAGGACTCTTTTAATAAACTAAAATAAACTTAAATTAACCTCAAACTTCAAAAAACAACAAATGTTAAACTTGCAATATCTAGAGTGAAGACAAACACTGAACATCAGTATTCATCCTCCTTGGGTACGTGAAGTATGTAAGCACAGCTTTTTGACATCATCAACATGCTAATTTTTACAGCACTTTCAACACAAGGCAATTCAAGGCGCTTTACATGATTACAGAAATGTCAAAATTGAAACGTAAAATAAATAAGAGAAAGCATAAACAAACATCCATAAAATAAACAATAGCATTTGATTAAAAACAACAATTTAGGATAAAAACATGTAATAGTAGTATTGGCAATAGTTGTATTGGTTACTCATAGGCATGTCCAAATAGATAGGTTCTTATTTTGGATTTCAAACAGTGCAGTCAGTGTCTCTGCAGTTTAACATTTGTCCAACACTTCGTTCCTAGATGTGAAGAGCATAAAAAGCTAAAAGCTGCCTCTCCATGTTTGGTTGTGGTTCTAGAGACGATCAGTAAACTACAAAGACTAAAGCTGGAGGATCTGAGTGACCTGGATGGTTTGTACCACAATAGCAGATCTCTAATGTACTCTGGTGCTAACCCATTCAATGATTTACAGACTAATAAAAGCACTTTGAAGTCTATTCTCTGAGCTACAGGGAGCCAGTGGAAGGACTTAAGATCTGGGGTGATGTGTTCTACTTTACTGATTCTAGTGAGAACACGAGCAGCAGCGTTCTGGATCAGCTGCAACTTTCTGATTGCTTTTTTAGGTAGACCTGTGAAGATACTGTTACAGTAATCAAGGCGGCTAGAGATAAACGCATGGATGAGTTTTTCTAGGTCTCGTTGTGTCATCATTCCTTTAATCCTAGAAATGTTCCCCAGGTGATAGAAACCTGACCTTGTTATTGGTTTTATGTGACCTTGGGGGTTCAGGTCTGAGTCCATTATTACACCTAGATTTCTGGCCTGTTCGGTAGTTTTTTGTTGGATCAACTGAAGCTGTGTACTGATATTTAATCAATCTTTTTATGGTCCGAAGATAAGTGCTTCATTTTTTCTTTTAGATCCAGCTGTTAATTTTCTCAATGCATTTATTGAGGATTTCAACAAATTTGATTTGGGCATTGCTATTTGCTCCTAGAGTAACATTTAACTTTCAATTATTTGTTATTACAGACACCAACCGTTGGTCTAAAGTCTAAGAGTGAGTAGTTACTATTTATGATGTTTATTTGCTTCTTCAAAATGAAAACAAGCTGCTACTGTGTTTTTTTTAAGGTGTAATCCATATTCATATTTAATATTTTCTGTCTTTCAAACTCAGTTATTCATGCCCACTATGAATTCCTTGAGAATGTTCAAATTCACGGTATCCCCATAGACCTTCCTATTATATGAGAGCAATTTGAACATTTTAGACCTTTTACAAGCTGTAAAAAGCCTTCCAGAGGCTGATGGAAGTATGGCAAATTTTGAAAAAATATAGTGGAGAGAAGTGAGGAGTGGCACAGAAACCAGGGTAGACAATCAAGGAATGAACGTTTGCAGGTGGGAGAGAGAGCGGTCAAAGGAGAATGGAAATGAGTTGTAGCTGGGACAGGAGCTAGAGTGGAAGGAGAAAAACAAGTAGAGGGAATAAAAGGAAGAACAGGTAAAACACTAAGCAGAAGGAAACTTGACTAAGAAATAATAGTTCAAAATGCATAATGATACGCAGGAAATAACAAAATTACATGAACTACAAATGAAAAGACCCAAATATAGAAATAACACTAAATCGCAAATAAAACCTCAAAATAGGAACATAGAAAAATCTAGAGTCCAAACAAACAAAACCCCAAAAAGACCCAGCATTGTGGCAGGTTCTGCACCGTATAGAGTAACAAGTCTGAAAAGCTGCTACTAGCTGGTTAATTAGTTAGACTAGAATAGACCAGAATAGAGCAGAGATGCACCAATCAGATTTTCCTGTTCTGCATTTTTTTAACTGATGCCAAAACCAGTTTAAGATCATTTAGTGTTTATTAATAATGCATTTTGGAAAACGTGACTGACAGAACAGGAGCTGTAAACTAGTGATTTACTTCACTCAAACAAAGGACTCCATATGAATTCCCTAGAGGTTCTAGATGCTTAATCAGTAATGGCTGCCAACATTTCCTAATCCAGTCTTTTCCTTGAAAGGCTGATGTTGCTCCAAAAGCAGCTTGGCTTCACTCCCTTCAGCCTTAACGGCATCAAATTAAACAGTCTTAAGCCTAGTTTATACATCACGTCTGTGTAGGAGACACGCAACGCCATTATCCATCGACTCAAAGGCTCTCCATGACCTATACAAGCACTGACAGAGTACAGCCCAATTATTTAACTATCCATCGAACGCAACAGAGAGCACACATCTGTAGTTGGTCAGCCCAGCAGCATCACTACACTATTTCACCAGAATGGTGTGTTGTAGTCAATGTCGTTAGTGGTTAGTGCAGCTTTTGGGCACTACATGCTTTATATTGCAAGGCCAGTTTATATAATATGGTCTTTTGGTGATTTTGAACACAAAGAGGTGTAGAGAACAACAAAACTGCTTTGTTTGAGTTCGTGTGTTTTTAGATTATTCTATGGGCTGCAGTTCTAGTAAAACAATTTTCAGCTCAATTAAAACTTACTTTCTGTCAGCCTTTGCTCCTTGATGTGGAATGCGTTTACAAGCTGAAGAAGTAAATAAATGTTGCCTACCAGAGACGTCACTCCAATGGTAGGCAGAGCCGCCAAAAGAAGTCAGCGCCCCCTGCGGGTCCTGGTGGAGAATTGCTTTGCAACACTAAAACATCAACAGAGAACTATTAAAGGAAGACGTCTCTGTCAATATGTCTGTGTGCAAACTTGCTGAAGGAGAAGTATAAACTACGCTTCGCTCTGGTGCGACGCCTGATGTAAAGGTAGAGCGGCAGCCCCATGGATGGAGGCTATTAGTCCTCAACGATTCCCAAACCAAAAACTTTTTTTACATGTTTTCTCTCTGTATCCATTTCCTGCCAAATTTACCACAAATAAAAGCCACTAGTGTGAGACAATCAAAACAGAAAAAGTTTCTCTGTCTCTCTCTCTTTTTCAGCCTGACTGAACTTGTAGCATACCTCAACATGTAGAAATTTTACTTTTAAAAGACTTCTTACAATCCCGATGTCCCTTTGAGTTAATTTATAAAAAATACAGAAAACAGCCAAGAGTCTTCCCTACTCAGTCACAGTAGATACTCCAAAAGTTTTGATCTGCCACTGCAATTCGGTATTATGGATATTACATATATAGGTATTATGGAATACTCAGCATGGAGACAACCACATAAAGCCTTCACATGAATGAGGTTAGCAGTAAACGCAACCAGAAAGGCGAACAACAACGGCTTTGACATTACCAGGAGCATTTATTGCGACAGATTAGAGATTGAGCTAATACATCAGGGTTCTCTTTTGAACTCATTTTGTTTTGGGTCTCCTAAAACGTCGTGAACATGGGCCACAAACTCTTAAAAACCTTCCAGTTTTAGAAAAACAAATCCCATATGGACAGTGCCTAAAGCCATTGCTGTTGTCTTTCCATGTTGGCATTGTGCTAACATACACCTGTATGCTCCAGACCAGGAGACTGCCAAAACTTTTGCTTCTATAAAGATCACACATTCTGTTCAGTAGACTGGTAAAAAAAAATCTGTAGCATTGTAGAAAATATTTTTATGGTAACGTAAAATAAAAAAAGACCAATAACTTGGATTTTCATTCTATTTGTGATGTATTCTCATTTCAGTTTCCGTCTAATTCAGGAGTAAAATAGTATAGTTCCAAACTCTGTTTCCTTGCACCACAAAAAAAATTGATGGAGCCGAAAATCCGACTTCGAAATGCCTGCCTCTAAAACCAAAACAGCAATCTGTGCAGAGCTTTGTCATGTTTCTGCCTTTTCATCACACATAAGTGCTTCCTTTATCGTGGCACGAAAACATCAGAGAAAGATAATAATGATCCCAACACAAAGGTAAACAGGTTGTGATGCCTCTTGTGATGATTAATGCTGCAGCTGTGAATGCCTCCCAGTCACCGAGGGCACCCATTCATGCATCTCACACTCTAGGGGTAATGAATGAAACGCTCTAAGCTTTGTGTTGTTCTCTGTGTGTTTGTGCCTTACAAATCACATGGGCTGATTGTTTTGTCGGCCTTTGACATCACCAGAAACCCAGCAGCCTTTGTCGGTGCAGTCAAGTGTAAGCGTGCTTGACTCAATTGAAGTAATCTAATCGGCTTGCAGACAGTCCAACTCAATCACCCGGGGCAACAGACAATATGATCGCTTGTCACTCTGGAAGATTTTTAAGAGACTGAGAGAGATTGGCAGGAGAGGAAATGGAGGCGAGAAGAAGAGGGGGGAATGAGTCTTGCTGTGAGTCATTGCTAAACAGACAAAAAAGCAACGACTGGAGCAGGGGCAGCGGCACACAGTCAGTCTGTGTTGGCATGCTGATGTTACGAAGACGGCTCTGCCTGCAGGCTGATGGACGGCTCGTAAAATGCGCTCCGCTCTGAGTGGCTCCGGGGCTTTCTGCAAGGCACAAATGGATGCATAAGCAAACTAATTCACAACAGCCGCTTTCACCTTTAAGGAAAAGCCTGAAACACACATTACACACACAGAACAGTCATACGCACTAAAATGCATCCTGAACGTTGGTATGTAAAGATGCAACACTCAAGTAAAATTAATTCCATTCTTTACTCCAAGAATACAAGCATGAAGTATTTGTACCTGTTAAAGTTTCATATTTAAATTTCACTATTTGTCCCCAAGCTTATTCTGACTTGGATATCTTTAATAAATGATAAATCGCTTTATCAGGTCCAGAGAATCCCAAAGCTCTTTACACTACATTCAGTAAGTCAGCCGTTCACACACTGATGATGACAAGCTATAATGTAGCCACAGTTGCCCTGAGGCACACTGACAGAAGTGTGGCTGCCAAGCCCTGGCGCCATCAGCCCGTCTTGTTAAGTGTGCCCAAGGACACAACAGTATGTAGCAGTCAGAAGCTGGAATTGAACCCAATTAATGGTTTCTGAGAGTCATTAGTTCACCCTGTCTCATCGGAGTAGAGGCTAGTACCTGACACAGATTACCCCCCCCCCCCCACGATAGGGCTTTTCCGCCGAAAAAGAACCTATGCTAGTTCGTCAGTGGTGCCGGAGCTTAGTCGATTCTTTGCCAGTTCTTTCAAAGAACCGGTTGCATTTCTATTGATGCAGGCCCCAGGTGCTGCGTTATAATATCGTCTAAGCATTGCAACAGTATATGTCCACACGGCAGATGAAAACAGAAAGTTCACAAACAGAGACTTTGATTTTGACAACTGAGGAGTTTATGGAATGCTTAAAAGTGCTGCTGTACTGATTTGGAAAGATGTGTACTCAACATGGCTGCGCAGTGGGAAGCACGGTTGCCTTGCAATAAGAAGGTCCTGGGTTTGGATCACAGCTCAACGGCCTTTCTGCATGAAGCTTGCATGTTCTTCCAGTGCATATTTGGGTTCCCTCCAGGTACTCCGGCTTCCTCCCACGGTCCAAAAACATGATATAAAAACATGACGCATGTCTCTCGTTTTTCCTTTGGTTTGAATGTGTGCCTGCATGGATTATTTGTCCTGTCTGTCTCTGTGTTGCTCTGCAATGGACTGGTGACCCTGCCTCTCGCCTGTTGAACACTGCAGATAGGCTCCTAGAGAATAAGTGGTATAGATAATAGACTGATAGATGGATGTTTTCAACATATTTTTAGGTATTTCCATTGTCTTTTGTGATAAATGTAAATAGCGCCTGTGTATTTCACCTTGCAATGCTAAGCTTCTGTTATCCCGCCCCCATGCCTTGGTTGCATGGGGGCAACCACATCAACCACACCTACGCCACTCAGCATTCACAATGGCTGCATCCGAATACGTCAACAATGTAGTAGGCGAAAAGCAGTATGCAAGCGATGTATTAGATTCGAATCTCCAGTATGGATCCGACTAGTAGGCATAAAGTTCCTGGATGTGTAGTACTGCCACAGTAAGCAGCCGGTGGACACTACGCTATCCCACAATGCAGCGGAAGCCCCGAAATCGTAGAAGAGCGACCTAGCTAAAATTGGCTACAGACGAACTATCAACCATTGACACTGCCACACTTTCGGCATATAAATGTACATGTAGCAATGTTACTGATTACTGTGATTGTTTTTGTCAGCGGATTAAACATTTAAGTTAAGTTATACCAGACAAAACAACCGCTAGTGGATGGCAGGACCACAGGTGAACGTAACATTAACATCCGGGTCAAAGGACACACAAAATGGTGGAGCAATGCGTCTGATTTTTATTTATTTATTTTTTACTTTATTACAATATGTCTGATTTCACACCTACTATTCGCTCGTTTGCTACGCAGTATTTACTACATCAACGGCGACTAGTATTTGCTACGTGGCATGTAGTACATTCTAAGGATTCGGATGCAGGGAATGTCCTCTGCCTTTTCTGAATAAGCTGTAATTGTTTCCATTAAGTTGCACTTTCAGATTGCACTCTGAAATAACATATTTAGTTTGTACTTATAAAATGTAATCATCGCTTCAATCGCTTCTTCTGATAGCTTGCAATACAAAGACGTCTTTTATTTGCCTTGAAAGGGAGCGAGTCGATGGGATTGTATCCAACTTTCTGGTTGTGTTGTTTTTATCAAGGAAATTTGTGCATCCAAAAAGGCACAACACAGATGATCGCATCTGTGTCTGGTAATAACCACACGAAGGCATGGAGCGACATAGAAATAATTCTTCTAGATATTATGAGACACATTAAGAAACGAAAACTAAGCACATTTTCTCAATAAATTCCATTTGTTTTAGTTAGTTTTGTGAACACTCATTACAGTTTGAGTTCGTTTTCGTTTCAACTTCTCGTTTTTATTTTTATTTCAGTTAACAGTTACTTCGAGTTTTCGTAATTTCGTTCGTTTTCATTAACGATAATAACACTGTGTTGTCCTTGACTGATTCAGTTAAACTTCAAATGTAAACCAAGAAAGGTAATGACTAAAAGGAATGATTGAGCAGTGTCAAAGGAAAGTCAGACTGCAATTGCTTCATAAAAACAATAGGTGTAGCTTTGCCTTATAGTGCATTCACTTTGTTGTTGGATTTCCGACTGAGAAAATCAGAGCTGTCTGAACAGCCCTGAGTTCAGAATTCAATATGGCTGTACGTAGAATGTTGAGTGTAGAACATGTGGACTGTTACGGGTATAAACCGTAAAAAAAGCACTTCTGATGGTTTATATCTTATTAAACCAGGGGCACAAATTGTGCTTTAAAATATGCATTTCTGAACATGTTCCACTTTTTGTTTTAAAGGGGACAAATTAAGCTTCTTTCTAAACAATTTATAAGAGGTATGTGGTCTGTACAAAACGTGTTAATGAAGTTCTTTGACTAAAAAACCATCACATAGAATGAGCTCACCAGCGTAATTCTTGACAATTTCAGAACATTTTTAGAATGAGCTGTTTAAAGGGCTCTGTCACTTTTATGCAAATTAGTGCAAAGAGGCGGCTAATCACTTTTTGGAAGACGATCACTTTATGGCACAACACCGGCCCTTTTTGCACATCGGGCAATCCTGATCCGTAACTACCTTTTTATATTCGTAAACAATATATGTTATTTGTCATTATTGTAAACATTTTAACATTTAATCTTTGTTAACATCTTTATACATACTCAGAACCCCACCTACATATGTTTCAGCTTCTGATAACATTTCATCTTAAGATACAAGTTATCAGAAATGTAAGGGGAAAATATTTGTCAACCACTTATTTTGAGTTTTCTTAGATGCAATGGTTTATGTTGAAGAATTTAGTTAACTTTATGTTATAGAACTTAATGTAAAGGGGACAGTTTTGTTTTTTCCACAAAGCAGATTAGAACAGTCTCCATCCACAGTCCTTACCAGTAGGTAGCGGTAATGCTCATAAAAGTTGATTGCCAACCACCATTAAATAAAAGAAGAAGACTGAGACCTTTATTTTTCTGACAGAGGTTTTCCTTAGAACTGACTACATTTTTTCTGACAGTTTTACCTGAGACCTAACTAAATTTTTTCTGACACAGGTTTTCCTGAGACCTGACTACATTTTTTCTGACACAATCGTTTGAAGCAGTTTCATCTGAAGATGAGGGATGTTTTTCTGACGCCGAGGCAGTTTTGTCTGAAGATGATGGATGTTTTTCTGAGACTGACACCTGAGTCCGAGGATGTCCTAAAATGAACACGTGGACAGTAAAGGATTATTCAGTTTAATCCAATTTGACAGATGAGGGCCGGTTTTATGGGAATTCCTCGTGTTGTGACATCACATTAAGGCACTTTTTCAAACGGTTTGTAGCAGCCCAAGATTTTTAACTGAGCTAAAGTTTCCACACAAAAAAAATGAATTGATGTTTTTTGTTTTTTATGTATGGGGTATTTAAAGAAGCAGCAGAAACCTAAAATGCAACACCAAAGGATGACATTTTGTGCTGATAAATTTGTATAATCTGTCTTGTTCAAGACAAAAAAATAAATATTTCTTCATATACCAGCTAATAGAAGTTTGCACCAAAACAAAAAGCAAATGGAACCCAAAACACTCCCCAACTCGGGTGTGACTTCATTTCGACTTCTGGGATGACTGGAATGCACCATTAGCCATGCTAATAATCTTCTTCCTCACTTTTGCCACTTATTAGCATCACATATCTATAACAGCATGTTTGCTTACAATCCTACAGATTGTGTAGACACAGATTTAACCAATAAAGAAGGGAAAATCAAGAGGCCTCGGTTAGATTTCTAGCTGAAATCCTACAGTCTGGATGTGCTCCCCCTGCGGGTTGCCAATATGCCAAACAGACGTAGGCTGCGAAGAGATAAGGGCAGATGCATCACACTTTATCTAATATGCCAGCGAGTCTGAGGGTAGATCAACAAAGAAGCCAGCACTCGCCTCAGGCAGATTAACTTGCAATGGGCTCATCTTCATTCATCACCCTGCTTGTCAACATGGTCCACGTACACACATAAAACACACACTCACACATGGATTCAAGAGCTGAAAACCACAGCCAGAGATTTACCCCATTGATGATGCTGTTTTTATGTTGTAAGAAAGGAGGAAAGTTGTAAGCAATTTCATCTCTGTAATTGTATGCTTTCATATCGATCACATTCTCATAGCAATGCAATTTTTTGAATATTCTGATAAACATTTTACTTGCTGCAAATTGCATCTTTCAGAGAAAACTAGAATCATTAAAGCACAAAATTAAAAGTTCAAGACACTGACTATTTTCTGTCATTCTGTCTCCTTTGTTCCTTTTAGAGGGGCGTTTTCGGAGGTGGTCCTGGCCCAGGAAAAGCTAACCAGGCGCATGTTCGCCGTGAAATGTATCCCCAAGAAGGCTCTGAAGGGGAAGGAGAGCAGCATCGAGAACGAGATCGCTGTGCTGAGGAGGTAAGTGCAGTCACTACAACCGCGCACACTGTCACACACTCAACCCAACAAATTCCCGGTTACCGGGGCAACTGTGCATCTCATCTGTTGCACCTATGCAACCCCCATTTCCATCCATCTATCCACCCCCTGTCAGCCCTCGCCCCAGGTCATGATCCACAGCCCACATACAGCACACAGGGATGTATACACAAACGCACACACACACACACGCACAGACACACACACACGCACAGACAAACTAAAGTTAAGGAGCTGCATGACAGGACGATAATTCTTTTACATTTTTTTAGCCATCTTTTTGCACACTGAACCTGAATAGCTCTGGGAATACTTGATGCCTGTTATCAGAACTGAGCATTTAGTCATGAATGGACGGAGCATCAGCGTCGGCCTAACCTCCAATTAGGCCTGTGTTTTTCATGATCCAGCTGGGAGAACAATGGTGGATCTGAACACTGAAAGCGTGAGCGACAAAGCCAGCTGCAGACTCTCCTGTTTAACGCTCTGAGCATTTTGCAGACTCTCCCCCGCCGACTCCCACCGTGCATAGTGTCACATCAGACGCTGCCTGTTGCCCATCCTGGAGGCACCGGAATGACACAAGATGCCTATGTTTAGCATCAGAAAGTGGCCCCAAAGGCAACACCACTGTAATGTGTAATTTCAGCCTTTGAGAAGCGGCGGACGATTAAGTGATGCTGCAACGCGAATCCCACGGTGATCACGAATGTGTGTTTGTGTGCGTGTTGACATATAAAACCATACAGAGCAGCTTATGTTTTGACACATATCATATGCCGCTAGTGTGTGTCGGTCTTTAGTTGTGTGGTTTTACCCTGCTAGACACAAGCTGCTCTGCTTTGTGTGGAATGTGAGCACCTTCAAAGAAAGGAGTTTATTTTTCACTCATTCCTTCAAGCATCAAATATAAATTAAAAAGATCTTTTAAATCCCTTTAAGGATCTATTTTAAAAATAAATGCATTTTATAGCATGTATTTGCTTAAAGTGAGAAGAGTTGATGAAACTGAATTTCCCTGGTATCTCTAATGCTTTCTGTACACCTAGAGACTTTGAAAAGATTTAAAAAAGACTCTAAAAGATTATCAGCTCACCTCTAAAGACTTGGGTTAACAGTTTTTTAAGTCTCAGACTAAAGACTTTACAAACATCGAATCTTGTAGTGACACTATTTACAAGACCACACCTAGACTGTTTTAGCTTCCCCCCAAATTCCTCCCATCATGCTCAGCATTATACAGTTTCTTTATGTGTGAATGTTGTAGCATTCTTTGCCGAGATTGATGCGTCCAGTAAAGACTTGCATTCAAAGCGGGTACTGTATCAACAAGTAACTGGTTAACTCATATCTTTTTAATGCTAGGTGTTAATGCTACACCACCTGCTCCATGCAGATGCCCAGATAGCGCTGGTTGCTGCCTGTATTGCAGGGGGCAAAGTTGTTATACACTTTGTAATTTATGGCCCATTTTTAGGCCATTTTTCAACCATGCAACACAAATATTGCATTTGTTGTGTATAGACCCTGTCAGGTGGCTACAAAACTGTTATTAGAAAAAAATGACACCTATTTTTATAGACTACTTTCCCAACAAAAAAAAAAAGATGTGTGGCAAGTCGCAAAACAATGTCATAAGCAGGGTTTGAACCATTCACCCTTGTGGTGGTAATCCTACAAATTAACCATTGTGCTATAGCACAATTAGTATAAATCAGATCAGAAAAGATTACGACTGGAATGGATTTAGATGTATTTATCGGAGTTTCCTCTAATGCTATCTAACTGGACAGGAATTGGGCTCTGAGATGATATTTACTATATTATTGTGCTCTATGAATAAATCAGATTGTATCGATTGGAATCCCAGGTATCTCTGCTGTGTGTGCATGGGTTTGCAATGCACTTATTTAACAGATACATTGAGGAAATGATTTGATTCCTTGCAGAGTTTGAATGTTTTAAAAAGAAATGAACTGTTTAATTTAATGGAAGTTCTACTCTAATGTAAAGCTACATTAGTTTTCATGTCACTGTGGGGAAAGAAACCAGAGTTCTGGTCCCACAGATTGCTTTATGTCCCCATGTGGCACACAGATCAATCAGTCAATCAGTGGTACTCCGGACCTCTGCTCAATATCTGTGTTAAAAAAACACCTTTCGAGAGAATCTATATCTTTCATTCCAACCTCTCCAACAACATAGATGGAGCAAAGAGCTGCCAAAGGAATGCAATGAAATGTTTATAAATCAGCTACAGCCTATTTTTGTGACGCTGTATGGTTTAATTAAATGGTTTAATATAAATCAGGCCCTATGTGTTTTCATCTTTCCCCCCGATCACCTTCTCAATAACACAGGCAATACTGTACAGCACTGGGGCATTTTGGATTGAGATGATGGGCCTTGCAAAGAATTGGTGGAGGTACTGTGAAGGAAACTCTACGATCCGCATCCCTCACTGTTGCCCCTGCCTCTATCTCAGAGATATTTTGGTGAGCTCAGCTGGCACTGGCTTTGCCTGCACTGAGGAGTGGCAACAGTGCCAGGCTGGGGGGATTGGGCCTGTGTCCCCACACCGTTTACCTGGGGCCTGCTTCGTTTGCAATCCCTTTAGGTGCTCTATGTGGAGCATTTGGCTATCCTGTGGTCCTTCTGCCAAAGGTCACTGCAGATGCATCAAATGTTTACAGTTATGTTTTTAATTGCACACAAAAAAAATAAAAATAATTAATCATGCAAATATGAGGTACATTTCGAAATTGTTTTTTATGATGGAAATCAGCCCAACTCAGGTAAAAAAAACATATTTTTAATATTAATATATTTTTATGTAAGCTAAATCCACTCTACCACATTGGAGAATGGAATTAAGTGGCACTTCACCCAGAGTTTGGAAATCAGGGAACATTTTCTATTATTCAAAGGATCAGAGGTGAAAAGAATCTCTGAAGAAGCCGTGTTCAAATTATTGAGGCATTGCACAAACTCCACCTATCAGATAGAGTGACATCACAGCAGGTTCACACCATCTACCAGGTAATGTTGTGAGGGTTGAAGTTTTGAAGGTAGGGTAGGTAGGGGGAATCGTGAACATTTTCTCACAAACCAAAGGGGGCCTAGTAGAACCATTGGTATAATGTAATCCATCCAGAAGGTATTCATAACCTTTTACTTTCCCACATGTTGCTGCTTTCATTTTTCTTTTTAAAAATCTCAAAACAAGCTAGCCCTAGTTGACAAAGTCAAAACATGCCAGATTTGTACATTTGTTAAAAATGTAAACATCTGAAAATCATAGTTACATCAATATTCACTGCCATATTTTATTGAAGCACTTTTGGTGGTATTCACAGCCTCAACTCTTATTGAGCAGTTCTCTGTAGGAGGGTGTCTCAAACTATATGTTCAAAGGTCCAAGTATGATTTCTGGATATTGTTGAAAGTCTGGAACATATGGGGGATAAGCAAATCTCACAAATTTTTTTTTTAAATTTGCAAACAAAACCAATGATGATATATGCCGAGAACCTTTTAACTGTGACATTAAGCAGATCTAATTTCTGACAGTTTAATCAATGAGAACTCATCTTATCTACATTTGTACACAACATCATAATGATGTATTAAGTAGATTCTTAATCCTGGTAAGAAATTTCTAAAAATATCTGTCAGGAAATTGTGACTGAGGGGTTGGACTTTGAAACCAACGATTTGTTCACTGAATGAACACCCAGGGTTTAGTTGAAAATATCAGTCTAAGTTCATTTATATTGAGATGTCCATTTGGATTCAATAATCATTCAGAAATCGTGGCGCAGTAGGAATATTTCTGCTGCGGATGTAGATTAGCAGATCTCAGAAAAGTTTAAATGAGCCTTGCTAATGAGGGAAATAGAGTGGAGGGTTACTGGAATCAAACAAATGGTTTAGATGTGGGGTTTAAGTAGATTTCTCAGAGATTTTGTGGTTGTGTGTTGCTCTGACCCAACTGTCCGGTTGTTTGTTCTCACTCTAGAATCAGAATGAATTGGTTTCCACACTCATCTGAGAAGTCCAAAGGAGAAAACGAGTGAAAAATCGTAGAAGGCTATAACTTCCATATTTAAACAAAATGGTTCAATGTATTTAAGAGCTATATTTTGGGAGTGCTTTGGTGCAAATTTCTCGGTATAGAAGCCAAGTATTAATCCTCTCCTCTCAATGTGTCGCCACAGCTGTCACAGAAATCCATGAATGAGAGCGGCTCATATCAGCGTGGAGCCTGAAATGTATGCGAGGCTTTTTGTGAATGCAGCCCGACTCTGGTCTGCCATTACACCCAGGCTGTTTTCTGCCGACCTTTATTATCCCAGGCAGGGCTTAAATCCACACATTATCCCTTTTTCACCCTGCACTCATGTCCATGTCTGTGTGTGTGAGTCATTTCTTAGCTTCTTGGCTCATTGCTCACCTTACAGGGATCATACGCTCCGTAATAAGCATAACATGCCTCTCCTGGACACCTGCTGTGCATATGTGTGCTCATATGTCATACCTGAGCGAATTACCTTTTATTTACAAAGCAGCAGATAATCAAACTGCACGGCCACATGAATTCAGTCGTGATTTCACAAGCTTTAAGGTATTGGGGTAACGAACGTACAAAACACACAACTGTCTGAATCAATGTCAACATGCTGCTGTAACCATAGAGAGGTAAGCAGAGAAGCAGAAGAGATGAAAGGAAGTGGTGATGGTGGAAAAGGGGGACGTTTTGGCGAATTAATGCATGGTGAAATCATTTTTCAATCAAATTTCAGTGTATGCTAGCAGGGAAAGTCAAAATGATTTCCGCTTGAGACGAAATGACTGTTTACCATTAAGTCTGATTTTCTTAAAATAAAAAGATAATAGGTGAGATTATTAATACTTGAGATACCAAAGTCTCATTAAAGTTTGTTTAAAACCATTTCAGAACATCGTCTTGTTCTTCGACCTACACATTCTTTACCCTCATGATCAAATGATGGTGGGTATAAATCATCCCGACCATTTTCACCGTGTTGCTAGATGGTCCCTAACTCATCTACGGTGAACTGCAAGGATGTAAGGGGTATAGCATTATATAATGCAGTGACCTTATACAAAGCAAAGACAGCAGCAGAGACTATAACTACGTTTACAAGGAGCCAATAAACCATTCAAAACCAGATTATTAGTAATAACCCCATCAGGCATGGCCATATGAACACCAACTAAAAACCCGAATGCGATCCCTGCGGTACCCCTTTTCTAACTCGAATATTTGGTCATGTTAAAAGCCAAGCCAGTCATGTTAAAGCCAATCAGTAGTTAATGCAGTGTTTGGCCACCACATGCTTTATATTGAAAGGATAAATTATCTAATCTGTTCTTTTGGTGATTGTTAACACATGGAGGTGTAGGAAAACAAGAAAAAAGGCAGCGTTGTTTGTTTCCATGTGTTTTTAGAGTAATCTTTGAGCTGCACTTCTAGTAAAAAAGCTTTACAGCTTAATCAGAACTTACTTTCTGTCGTCCATTGCCCCTTGAGGAAGAAACGCGTTCAAAAGCCTAGAAAAACAAATAATGAAACGGCGCTGTGATAGTAGGCACAGACACCCCCTGCTGTCCTGGTCGAGCAACGCTGAAAAAACTATAGAGTTGAGTGGAAAAGCGGAGTACTATAAATGAAAAACGTCTCCGTCAATACATCTGCATCTGAGTGTCAATTTGTGGTCGGAGAAGCTTAAACTGGGCTTGACGCATATCGGCATATCCCAATCACAAGGAACATTTATTTGTGTTCTGAGCATATTCTATTTGCAAGGAATCGCTGTCTTTAGAGTAGAGGAACTTCTTGTATGCATACAAATTCAATGTATACAGGAGTAACTCTCTGCTCACGCATGTAAACAGTTTTCAAGTCATGCAACAAATTCTGAATTGGATTCAGATATGGACTTTGACTGGGCCATGCATATTTTTGTCTGTTTTAGGATTAACCTCTGCTGTCTAGATTTTAAAAGCTTCTACCACTATAAGGACTACAGTTTAGTGAAGGAAATATTAGCAATAAATACTTTATCATTGGTTTGTCTTTATTTGCAGGATCAAGCATGAGAACATCGTGGCTCTGGAGGACATCTATGAGAGTCCGGACCATCTCTACCTGATCATGCAGCTGTGAGTTAATCGTGATCCTCATTTTGGTGTGTGAATTTCTGGAATGCCACCAGATGATCTGTGCTGGTGGAACTCTACTGTAGGGGGTTTCCTTCTATTTTTATTCATTCTTTATTTTTTCTGCCATAATTAAAACTTCTTAGCCACCCATGCTTTTTTCCCCTTGCATTCATGTTGAAGAACATGATTTTTGTATGCAATCATGACTCAATTGTCAATTAAATGTTGGGTTTTTATAGTTTTGTTATTTTGCACTACAAGGCCTGCTTTCCTGCTCATTAGACTTGGAGGTAAAATGGCTTCTGGTTTGTAAAAGAGAGCCCTCCTACCACTGTGTGCAAGTTTAGAGCTGATTAAGTAGTAGAAGTTGGTTTGGAGGTCTAGCATCAATGCTGGAAACAGTCCCGTCGACTTTAGGTGAGCGCCACAGTGGCGGATTATGCTAGAGTGGTAATGTTTACAAAATGTTTCAGTGGATTATCTGTACAGCCACAACATGTTTGGGTTCCCAAGCCACCGTTGGACCAACCGCAGAGAATGCAGAAATCCACAATCACAATAATGGATATCTGCCATACTACACTTAAATCCTGTCAAATGTTTGGTCTAAAAAAGACAGAATAAAAAGTGATTAAAGATTTGTTCCTGGAGATGCATTATTTAATCACCTTAGATCAGAATCCGATTTAACGGTTTTGATCCATGAGTAGATGGTCAAACAAAAAAAAACAAAAAAATTCCTGTTATTAGCTTCATTTCAAATATTAAAACCACAATTTCCCTTTCCCTTTTTTGACTTCAGTAAAAATCAGATGAAATTTTCTTTGTTTGCTGTTATATCAAAGCTACTACTTCTATAAAGGGACCTACAGCAATTTTTTTCTCTCCTCTCTTATATGTTATAATGGTTAGAAAATAATAATAAGAAGTTATTAAATGAAATTGGAATCAGCAGATCAGACCTCAAAGAAAAAAATTGAAATTGATATTTTGGCCCAGAAAAGCCTGATAAAAGCATCTTTAGGTGTTAGCTCATCTTCAGGATTTCATCACATTGTCAACAATAGCATAAAAAGTTCACATATTAATTTTAAAATGTGATTTTTTAAATGTTTCTTTTATTTTGAATTTAAAAAAAAACTACAAGCCAGAGTTGAAAAAGTTGTGTCATTTTGTATGGTTGACTTATTAAAACAGATGGGAGACAGGAGAACTTAATTTAGCATCATTAAATTTAACCTCCTCCAGTGTTTAAGGTTTTAACTCGCATTGATAATCAGTAATATTTATTTTCAAAAAGAGAGTGTTTGAATGAGTATAGTAAGCTATAGTGAGCTACAGTAACCCTGATGATGTGTGTATGTAAGCCCAGTAGAGAGCTAAGACATTTGCAGATAAGTGGTCACTGTGGTTAGAAGATAAATGGACTGACCAGTGACTGCTGTGACTTAAACCTTAAACCACGCTGTGATCGAGAAATTTATTAATATGATTAATCTTTTATTATTATTAACACTGAGAGCAGAGGGGCCAGAAAACAGGTGTTGAGTTCGAGGTTAGAGAAGACATCACTGCCTGAGAAAATATTGATTCTTCTTACATACTTAGTTTTGAGAGTTTTTTCTTATTGTGTTACATATAACCCAAGCTATTGCCATTGTTTTGTATATGTCAAAAGTCACTTATTTACAGCTAAAGAGCCAGATGTCTTCTTCCGGAGATATCCCCACCCTGAGATCAATAGTTTTGTCTTCAAAGTTATAGAGGCAAGGTTGCTGAACTTTATAAATACTTATTTTTCATTTGAGCAGGTAGGAGGAGGGAGGTAGGAGCAGGGGGGCAGCATTCAGCATTCACTGTGATCTGTGCTGTTCTCCTGTATGATCAATTCAACTTTTATTAAAACCTCCAAACTCTTAAAGGAATCTCTCTCATCTTTATTAAGAGTCTTAAATGCCATTACACACGCCTTCAATGTGGACCTTTTTAGAGTAGAAACAGATATCAAAGTTAGATTTTTTCAGTATCAGAGGAAGTTAACATGAAGGCCAAACCAAATTTCATTAAGATGACTTGGACGTCTGCCTAAAACCAGCAAGAAATTGGTTAAAAATCGAAAATGTGTGTGCATAAAACATGATGGAAGTTCAAGTATGGTCAAAAGGTGGTTTGAGTTAATTAAATGTTCTAACTAAAGCTAGGGCCAAACTAAATTATTCTTGGATAATTTTTTCCCTCTGATTCGTTACTTTGGTTCAGTTTGAGTTACTGCCAGTTGGTAGAACCAGGCACCACAAAACCCCGTTACTCTGACGGGAACCGACCCAACTCAAGATTAGTCACAGTCAACCATATTATTGGTGATGAACTACCACCTAACCCAATTTCCTCATCTAAATATCGATCTAGTTCTGTGTGAATAACGGCTCAGTGCAAACAGGTCAATGTTCACGTAGACGACTTTTCACTCTCAAAAAGTGTCATGTTGCTTTGATGGGAGGACATTTTCTGTTTTGATTTTTTTTCTTTTCTACAAATCTCATGACTATTTTGAGAGTGGCTTACTACTCCAAAAAAACATTTATAAATTGTCTCACCGTTTCATTGGATCATTTCTGCTTGAATACACACTAAGTTTTCTTGGACTCCCACAGTGCTTAGGTGTAAATCTAACTTTTTGTAGAGCTCCTTCAGCATAGTGTTACATCACCCGAAATCCCTCACTTGACGAGTCTCCAAAGGTCATAACTCTAGTTAAGCAGATTAGCCTCAGTGTTAAAACCAGTTAATCGAGTATTTCCGTTCTCATGCGGATACTCCCACCTGTTACCATTTCCACCAAAGTCCAAGCAGCTTTCATCAGAAAGTCAAGGGTGGACACGAAAACATTGTTGGTTTCTAGTTATTAGTCATCACTGTCTCTCTGTGAACTTTTAATAAATGAGTCTTTCTTTTGGGTCCGTTCCTATGACAAGAAGGCTGCTGTTGTTTTCTCACCACCAGAGAGATTTTGGTGTTTAACCAGAGTTCATGCAACAGCTTGACTTTTACTGGTTCTGTAAAAGAACTGGTTTGGGTTCCAATAAATGTTTGATCTGATCTCTGATCAGTAGCAGCAGCACTGAAAATGCCAGCCACTTATATTGTTTCGTGCTGGGCTTATTAAATTTACCGGCTATACTACATTTACTTCATTTAAGAGTGGCATTTATGGATGTAACAGAAAATAAAGCGACTGCATGTTAACCCATTTAAATCTTTGTGAATTATTGCTCCATTGATAATCAATCTTTTTTTGTACATTATAAAGCTTAAACATTTTGATTGGGGTGTTGGATAATTTTCAAACTGCTGGAATGTCATGTTTTTTTCTTCTAGCCCAGCTGAAAGTTGGTTTTGAGATCAAACCAATGTTTTTTGGTGAGAGATTCTATTATTGGGGCACAGGAAAACAGCAACTGGTATCAGCACTGGTTCACTAGTGAAATCATTTTGCACCAAAATCTCTATAAAAAATGACCTGTGGCTTGGAGGTAATTACATGTTTACATGAGAGCAATTATAGCCAAAACTATTCCTTTAGAGACTTTTGACAACTTCTGGAGACAACAACAATTAATATCTTTTAGGATCTTCAGAAAGATCGCCATTATGCCATTGAGGGCTATTTGCACAATTTTAAAGGCAGGGCAAGTCAAGGCAATATTATTTGTACAGCACACTTTCAGGACAAGGCAATTCAAGGTGCTTTACGTGATTAAAATTAGAACACAGAAAAGAGAACATGTCAATTTGAAGATTCAAATACAAGAGAGCATTTACAATAAAACAGTAATCAAGATAATAATTTGTATGAAAATTAAACACAAGCAAGAAAAAAGTAATAATAGGATCAATTACTCATAAGCTAGTCTAAACAGGTAAGTTTTAATTTCAGACCTAAAAGAGTTCAGTGTCTCTGCAGCTTTGGGTTCTCTTGGTAGTTTGTTAGATATGAGGAGCATAGAAACTAAAAGCTGCTTCTCCACGTTTGGTTCTGGTTCTAGGGACGATCAGTAAACTAGAGATGGAGGACCTGATTGGTCTGGAGGGTTTGTACCGCGATAGCAGATCTCATATATACTCTGGTGCTAACCCATGAAATGATTTATAGACTAATAAAAGCACTTTGAAGTCTATTCTCTGAGCTACAGGGAGCCAGTGGAACGACGGTAGAACTGGGTTGATGTGACGTAGTTCAGTTTTGATAAGTCTTCCAGTCTTGGTGAGATATGGATCACTAGATATGTAATATATCCTGACCAGAGTTGCACAGCAACGCGACCCTGGAAAGAACAGTTGAATGGAAGGACTGTAGATTTTAACCAATTCATTGGAATAGTCTGAAACTCTTGAATAAGATTTTATCTACTCAATTACCTGAGAGAAAGAAGTTTGTGAATGCTATAGAAAGAGTAGTACATCATCTGCATACAGACTAATGTTATGTTCTATTTTGTTGCATTGTATACCTTTAATATTATTATTTTACCTGATTGCTGCTGCTCATGGTTGAGTAAAAATGGCAAACAGGGAGTGAGAAAATGGACATCCCTGCCTGGTACCTCTCTGAAGAAAAAACCTTGATGATGTTTGATTATTAGTCATAATACATGCTGTTGGTGAGCTTTATAATATTTTTAACCAGTTTACAAAAGAATTACTGAACCTGAATTTATGTAAGGTTGCAAATACAAATTCCCAGTTAACTCTATCAAAGGCTTTTTCTGCATCAGGTTTGTTTTGTATTTCAATAAATGAAACCAAAAACAAAATTTTAATGGCTTACAAAATTTTAAATCTTTTTTTTTTCTAAAATTTAATCTTCAACAACATAAGAGAGAAGCTTTTTGTTGGAGCTTTTGTTAAGCTAAGCCCACCCCATCCTCGCCCACTACAGATATTTTGAGATGGTAATGGAAACACAACCCACCTTCCATTCTGTACCGTACCGGCACTAGTGGAAATGGGGCATTGCTTGCTAGGAGGCTCGCTGAACAACGCTCATTACCGCTAGGCTTTAAGTGATTAATATTAACCAGGTGAATCTGGACGAAACCCAGTGGGCTCTTCTGATGTATGGGTCGCAATGGCCGGTGTCTGTGGCAAGCTGAGTCTTAGTACTCTGCCAAAAGTGCAACTAGTAGGAAAACACGAGTTACTGGTAACAGTATTTCTGAACTATTTCGGCAAAAGTTTGAACTAGTGAACGAAAATGTTTAACTTGTTCAATATAGCTGTGTACTATTTGGGATACCCAACAGTTGACAGCTTCCCATACTAGGTCTAATCTGCCTTCACTAGCAGCTCGTGTTTTGTTGCTTTGAAGCACTCTTGACGTAAATCTTAAGCGCTCGGGCAGTGGTCTCTGAAAGTAGAAAGAGCAAGGATGGCGTGGAGAAGGCTAGAAATGAAAAGATGAAAGCTATAGAAACATATACGGTATATCTTGCCAAAATTGACTATTTTTTGACAATAACAAGCTCATGGTTTGCGACAACAAACAAGTATGTTGAAATGGGTAAGACATTACATTGAATTGGCCTTTAAACCACCAAAGGAAATGAATTGTGTGGCATTGTGGCAACTAAAATAACATTATATAATTTTATCAATTTTATGCAACGCCTCATAACTGAGTAATTTTAACGTGTAGCTCCTCAGAGTTAAAAAGAAAATCCAGCACCAAGGAATATGAACCCACAAGTTAAATTCAATTTAATTCAATTTATTCATATAGCGACAATTCACAACAGATTTCATCTTACACAATTCATACAGTTATACAAACATTCCAATCAGTTAAAACTTTTCTATGTAAGGAATCCCAGCAGAGGATTAAAGTAATTCCGGAATTGAAATTGCAGCTTCTTTCAGTCACATTAAAACTGTTCTGAAAACTTGCGGCTGGCTGCTGCGTCATGCGTCACTAATTACAGCTGATTATTTTTCTCATTCGACATACACGAATCACGTAGGTGGGTATTTTTGATTCAAAATGTCGAATTTCGCCAACGGTGAAGGATTTTCATGTCATGAATGAGGAAACTGTAACCAATAGCACCTTCCTTGGCAAAATGCGAATGAAACATGTTTTATTCTCCGTCCCTCTCACACATGAAATGGGGAGTAAACACGATAAACACACCATCAGATGTCGGAAGAAATTCTGGAGAATTGTGGCTCCGGGAGATTTTCAGTAGAGACAATGAAATTCGGGAGTCTCCCAGGAAAATCGGGAGCATTGGCAAGTATGTAAATATGTCACTGTCATGAAATGCGCTCTGCACAACTAACTAACGCAGTCTGCTTGCGCAGAAGTAACGGCAGTTTAATTACTTTTTTGCCACTGTAACCCTTTACTTTATGTTACTCGAAAAAAGTAATTGGGTTACAGTAACGCATAATTTTTAATGCATTACTGCCCATCACTGCTCCTGTTGGATGTTTCTGATTTTAGCAATATTATTGAGGTGAAAGAAATAAATCTTAGAAACCTGTTTAATATGGCATTTAAATGTCATGTCTTGGTCAAAAATTACACCGAGGTTCTTTACATTATTACCAGAGGCCAAATTAATGCTATTCAGATGAAGTGATTGATTTAGCAGTTTCTTTTTTTAAGTTTCCAAAGACAACATCTTCTGTCTTGTCTGAATTTAAAGGCAGAAAGTTCAGAGTCATCCAGGTTTTTATGTCTTCCAGACATGCTTGTAATCTACCTAACTCATTGGTTTCATCAGGTTTTATGGATAAATATAATTGTGTATTATCAGCATAACTGGAAATTCATTCCATGTTGTCTAATTATTTTACCAAATGGAAGAATTTATATTGTAAAGTGAATCCGTCCAAGCACAGAACCCTGTGGTACTCCACAAATAACCCTTGAGTTTGAAGAAGATTCATCATTAACACGAACAAACTGGAATCTGTTGGACAGATATGATTTAAACCAGCCTAGTGTTGTTCCCTTGATCCCTACAACATGTTCAAGCCTTTCTAAGAGAATATTATGATCGACTGTGTCAAAAGCAGCACTGAGATCTAACACGACCAGAACAATCACAAATCCATTATCTGAGGCCATTAGAATATCATTAGTAACTTTTACCAGTGCTGTTTCAGTGCTATGATGAGCTCTAAAACCTGACTGAAATTCTTCATCCAGATTAGTCCTGTTTAGATTTAAACCAGCCGAGTGCATATTTTATTTTTATTTCTTTCTTGAGAAAATATCTGATTGATGACATGTAGATGTTTAATAAAGTCTTATTTTCACTAGTGTGCTTGCTTGTGAAAGAGTTAGTTGGAGTGACATAACCAATATTAGGTCTCTTCCTCTTTGCATATAATAGATGTGACTTTTTTTTCTACAATTAATTAAAATTTTTAAATAAAAAAAGTAAATTAAACTATAAACTCTTTAAATTGGCCCTTTGCAACTTCCTACTAAATGTTGTGTGAGCTTAAAAAGTTTATAAGCAGCCCTGTCTGTGGCTCAGGACTACTTATTTTCACTCATGCCGCTGAAAACGTTTTATCTGGGGTGGCTCATAGTGTGTATTTGTGCTGATGTTGCTGCACTAGCTGTAGCAAACTTTATGCTGATAACGTACAAAATGTTGGGCACTTACCAATAAAAGGGAACATGTTCCGATATCAGAGAACATCAGGGTTGGACATGTTCTAACGACCGGATGCTTCGCAATCACTAAAGTTGTTTCGTTTGACAGATGAGACAAATGAGGGCATCTTTTGTGCCTGCTCATCTATCCTTCAAGCTCTCTACATCTCTTCATTGCCTTTCCTCTCCTCTCTCCCACCATCTGTCCTCTACTTGTTTCCCTTCATTACTTTTTTCTTTCCTGTTTTTTGCTCACACCTTATTTCCATCGCTCTCACCTAATTTTTTCCCTCTGGCTTACTTGCATTTCTTTATTACTTGCCATGTCCATTTTTATCCCCAGCTACCATCTGTTAATGGAACACAGGTTAGTTTCCATGGTTACAGGGTCAAAGGTAAGCAGTGGGTATTGACGCTGCAGAATAGCCTCGAAACTTTAAGATGTTGGATTTTTTTTTTCAATATTTTTTTATATCATTTTTGCAATTGTCCAGACTACTGTTTCCAGCTCCAACGGGCTACTAATAAAAAACACTCAGAATACCGTAATACACTACCTACCCATCTTGAATAGAGTGATAGTGATAGATAAGCAATTAATTAAGCCAAATTTTGACTCTTAAGAGGTCTTTGCAGAATATGTTTAGCAGAAATATTAAGGTAATAATTAATTCCCTCTAAATAAATTATTATGTTGCTATGTTAAAACACTGTAGAAACATCTAATGTCATATTTTGCTTTGGCTTAAGTTTTTTTCTACTTCAAGACGATTAGATTGATATATTAGGGTTCCTGTTAATATGCAAATTTGAGACGCAAAGTTGTCACAGGTTTTCAAACTGATTTGAAATTCTGTTTCTTGATATCAATCTGGTACCCTCAAACCTGGCCTCTTCTGTTTTTTTTACTTTTTTTTACTTAAGAAACTATAACTAAAAGCAAGAAAGGCATGTGGTTCTTTGCTGACTGAAAAATAAAAAAATTACTGTATATTCATGATTAAATGATTATTTAACATAACATGACCTCCAAATAACTTCAGTCCATAGGGTATTTGCACAAGAAATATACAAATGAAACAAAATCACCTTTGTAACCCAGTATAGATACCCTGGTCATACTGTTACTATCTACCTGTTAATGGCTTTAACTAAATAGTGTTGCATCAGATGCCGTTGCATAAATAATATGATGTATAGATCAAATGTGACTATACTGAATTGTTTTGCTAAAAACATATTTGGAATGGATGTTGTAAGTCCAAATAAGCATGTTTACCACACAAAGACTGTTAACAGAGTGACAATGATAGAAGGGCTACTGAAACATACAGCAATGACCCAATGTCCAACTTAACCTCAGGATACACTTTAAAGATGTTCTCTCTGGACTAATGAAGATTCGGTAGATCGTCATACTAAATGCTTGAAGTCAATGAGCAAAACCTACTTTCAGATAAATTAAGTTTGTCATTTATTAACCACTGTAACACCTGTAGACTGCTTACAGAGCATTGAACTTATAGAGCCCCAAATGGTGCGGCGACCATTAAATATGGGAAAATGCAAAAGTAATTTGCTACATTTATCCTGATGCAGATCCCCTCACCCGTCATCCCAAAACACTTGTTGTAAAAACAGTGCTGCATCATAACTGACTTAAATATTTTATTGACCTTAAGGCTCTTTTTATGTTAAACTAAACGTACTTAATTCTTTTACATTTAGACGAATGTAAAACATGTTTTTTGAAAGCCAGCGCTGCATTCACTACTGATTACATCGACTATAGAGCATCGTTCTGGTGAAACAATCTGTGGCTGTTGTTGAGCTGACCAGTTATAGGCACACACTCTCCGTTGACTGAGACAGATAGTTATAAAATTGGGGTCTACTCGATTGGTTCTTGTGTAGGTGACGGAGAGATCTTACGTTGATGGATAATGGTGCTGCATCAATCCATTATCCATTGAATTTCAACCGGGATTTTGGAACTATAAAAAGCAGCTGGTCAGCAAACCACAGAGAACAAGAGGGGGTTTTAAGGCTGAAGAGGTTCATATAAACATACAGTTGCCAAAGCATTTGCAGATTCAAACACTTGCAGAAGAACTTTAGAATTCACCCTAAATTAAATTGAAAGCCAGCACAAGGTTGTCAGCACTGGGACGATATGGTCATATTGTCTTTTACCTGTATTTTCTACCAGTTGTGGGATGGACATTGTGCCCTGTTCAACCCCAAATAAAATTGTTACAATAGGTTATGAAAGCATGAATAACAGTCTCTAAACTGCAACTAGAGAGGAAAGGTTTTACCTTTGACAATCAACAAAGGTGAAAGAATGTGAAGATTTTACCACTCAATTTACACAACTGTTAAAAGTAATTATCATGTAATTTTACTCCTAAGTTGTTGACACAGCTCATCAAATGTAGAGTTATTGCTGCAAGATTGCTATCTATGTAACAAGGGAAATGATTTCAACCAAATAAAACTTCTTTTTTATGGGAACCAAAATGCAACAAAATAAGAGCAATCTAAGAAGATAGTTACACTTAAAAATAAATCCATGTTCCTGAGAATAGCACCCAATGGCAGGGGGTAAAGTGAAAAAAGAGATATCCCTAAAATAGAGCCCTGTGGTACACCCCATTGAAGTGGGGCCACAGAGGATGAACTGGAACTCAGTCTTACACATAAAACCTAAGTCTCTCTAAGTTTGAATAACCCTTTAATATGCTGGATCTTTCTGCACTAAACACAGTTGATATGAAATAAATCAGTGGAGCTTAAAGCTGAACAGTCATTGCCTACATTTTACTTTGATTGGTTAATGCAAAATCTGAGAGACTCTGAGTATCTTGACTTGATGTAGTTCAGAAGCTTATTTTATTCCGTTACATGTTATTTCTTTTCTGACTCCAGTAATGTTTAAGCACCCTCCTGCTGTATGCGTAGACAGATATCTTAAAATATAGAAGACATAGTGAAAGAATTAGAGGAATGCAGCAGCATTCAGCTTGTGTCAGTGCTGCAGTCTGCTCTTTCATCATTATAGAGCATTGTGGTTTCATTGCTGTAGGGCAGTTTAATCATGAGGCATTGTCTATCTTCTCTAATAAAAGATGACAACCAAACCGTTTCCATGAGCTTCTGTAATTACTGCACTAACTAACTAACTAATAAGTAGACTCGTTTGTTATAATTATGCACATTTGCAGAAATGTCAGGCTTCCCTTCTTCAACTTCCAGAGATCTCATTTAGGAACAAGTATTGTCGAATGTGTTCCGTGTAATTGCAGCGCGGCAGATCAATGCAGTCTTTCCCCTGCTGGCCTTCAACACGGCTTGTTTTATGTAACCCCGAGCCCAGGGAGGCAATCAGTCCATGCTCCTATGGAAATCAATGCAAACCCAGTTCAACTCAGGCTTTAAATGAATGCTGTTTGTTGTGAATTAACTGTTAAAGATAAGATCCATTCAGCCAAAGGGGGAGGGTCTGGCTCCCAGAAAAAAAAATTCAGATGAAAGTATTTCAAGTTAGACAGCTTCCATATCGATGCAGTCATTAGTATGCTGCCCCGGTTCCAGTTTCTTGTGCTTAACTTGCACATAAGCTACAAAAACAGTCTCAAGTCTGCTGCTTTCATTTCATCATTCATTACGCTGGCGAAGTTACATACACGTTAGGGTAGTAGTGGGCAAAATAGAAGGTATAAAGTAGAAATGGTATAAATTTATCCAAAGGTACAGGTTTTGACTATACCGCCATTTCCCCGTTATGCATTTCGATGATCTTGATCGAACTGTGCCTACATAATTTGTACCAGGTATGCAAAGAGGATAAATACTGATGTTTGTCTCAAAACTATATATTGCAAGTTAAAATGTTGTTTTTTATTTAATGGAAATGAATTCTCTTGAACTTTGGATCATTTTTAATTCACATATCTGCAGGTTTCTTGTTTTGCAAATTCATAACTAAGTAACCAGGAAAGCAGAGAATTTTGAACTTTATTTTCATAACTCTTGGCTTTTATTTGATTAAAAATATCATCCAAATGTAGAGAGCATCTTTGTGCTGCATTATGCTGGAAAAACATTGGATTTTTTTAATGCATTTCGCATAATACATTTTATTTTAATGCCGTCCTAAACCTTTTTGAAGTTCTTGTTCTCCTAAAATGTATCTGGAAAGTGATACGTTCATAATTTTGACATTAATAAAAAAAAGAATATATTGCAGTACATATCGTTACCGCACATGCTTTAGATTATATTGCAATATAGATATGAGGCCATTTCGACCAACCCTTCTTTAGGGGAAATCTGTTGTTTGTGTTGCTGAAGTCATGATTTTAGAGACAGATAATTTGGTTCAAGATTATTTATAGAAGAGAAAAAATCTTACTCAGCAACAGGAATTGGTCAACAAAGTAAAGGAATTTGGTTAATAAGTCATATTTTTTTAGATCTCAGCTAGTACACAATAGGATCTGTTTTACATTAAATTATATTTTAATTATTCATAAATAATAAAAATACTACATTAAAAAGAAGGTTAATATGATATAAGATCATAAAAAGTACAAGTGTGGGAAATGGGAACAGGAGAGGAGGAAATGGTAAAGTGTGTGGGTATGAATGGGGGGTTTAAGTTAGCTGGAGTCTTTTGGAGGCCACAACTCATGGGAGTTTTTCTAACGTCCTGCTGCAGTAGCTGTGCTGCAGTGTTAGCTCTACGTAGAGCATGCACCTGAAATGAATATTGAATTTTAAACTGATTCCCCCTGCCTTTTTTAAAATCAATTTTCTACCTTTTCACCCGCCACAAGGGGGCAGCAACTCTTATAGAAACCCGCAGTTTCTTAGCAAAATTTATTGCATTTAAAATCAACTTTTTTTTTACGTGTCCTGTCTAGCAGTTTGCTACTCAGAATTGGTGTCTGAGTACCAAGTATAAGCCCAACAGATTTACTTTCTCACACAGAGCATTACAGCTTTGCTATAGTAATCCACTTGATATATATGTATGAGAAATCTCAATAATTACTGTCGGTTTAATTTCTTGAAGTTATGGACACAAAAATTAGAAAACAAAAAGGAAGAAAGAAAGAAGATGAAGAAGAGAAACAGGACAGGTAGAAGTGTGAACTGACGGTACAAGATAGGGAGGGAAACAAAGAACTCAAGAAAACATCCCAGTCCTCCACCTCTGTTGCACGGCAGAGAAGTGTGAAGAACCAAAAAAAAAAAAAACAACAACAACCAATAGAACAGAACAACATTAAGAAAACGGATCCAGTAATATGAACTAAGAACTACACATTCACTACACACAAAAATGGATTAATGAATACAACGCTAATGTCGCTGATAAGCTCCTGGCACCAACTAACCGATAACCTCCGCCCAAGAATATGTCCGTACCCACCAATGTCCCCACACCTATGTGTGTGTGTGAGCATGCAGGTGTAAATTAGGGTTTCCCACGCAAGTGATTGATAGCTGGTGTAAGGAGCCTTCAATCCATCCTACAGGAGTTGACGCAGACATGAAGATGTCAGAAATTTGTATACGTCCAGAGCTCCCCAGAGCGTAGGAGCCACAAGCGCACCAATGCAGGGCCGACAGCCCCCAAAGAGAAGAAAAATGGAAGTGCCAGGAGAACACCCAGCAGCCGCACTGCCAGGGCCCGGCAGATCCCAGGGAAGAGCCCACGGTCCCCTTCCCAGGCCTCGCCCAGCCTGCGTCAGGCCAGAGGCCAGTCTAATACCCAACCTGACATGCACAATCATACGTACCCTCACTCTTACGCACACACATTCTTACCAACACATCAGGACACCCAAAAGAGGATGCTGTACACTCACTTATGTGCCCCATACATACTCTATACTCCCAGGCCTAGGTATAGACGTTCCAATAGAGCAAACTGCCCCTGCACCTGGGACACGAACCCCCTGCTCACTAGGATGGGGACAAGCAGACCGCCAAAACCCACACCATGGCAAGAGTAGCCCACCAGCCCCGGTACCCGACCAGATGGCCTGCTATACCTCCCGGACCCCAACCCCTGATGGTCAAATGAACAGGGGCATGGGAAGACCCCTAGCCTCTCTCCCCCGGCTTGAATGTGGTGTTGTTACGTGTTGTTCTTATGTGCACTTAAAACAGAGGGGTGGTACATGGGAATACTGCCAGGCAGCCCCATCTCCCACCCCGGGCCCTCAATGTCTAGATGCAGTTAAGCAGTGGGGACCAGCAACAGAGGCGAGGCTCTAAGAAGGGATCCTACTCTGGAGCTGAAGGTGTATCCAACGCAAGGTCCCTACATGTCTGTGTCTCATGTAAATGTTATAAGTGAAAGTGTCTAAATTGTAGAATAAAATTAGTCAAATTGGGACCCAGGCCGCCACCGGACAGCGTAGACGGAAACCCCTCCCTGCACCCCATTGATATGCCCACGCCCCAAGACCCTATGTGAATGGTATAATGATGGAGCAGATGGACAGCGGCGTCCGGGGATGGGTAGGAATAAACTGGGGTGACAAAATGCCATTCCTAGGGAGCCAGCTTCCCTACCGAATCCAAATGGCACCCCCATTCAGTATAACCCACCAGGGGTGGGAGGCCCCAGCACATCAAAATTGGGGCCCACAGCCGCGGCACCTCCAAGCCCTGTAGGGGCCAAGGCCATCCCCCTGCCCCCATCCCATGGGGGAGACCTAAATCCATCCCAACATTCAGACTACCCTCAAAACACAGGACACTAGACATCCAGGTTGAATGCAGCCCCCCACCCCCTTCCCCCTGTCCAAGTGCACCCCGTTAAGGAGAGCACCTGTGCTGGATAGTAAATGCCTCCCTGCCATCAAGAGAGGCCTCCAGCATCGCCTGCGCACCAAGGGCCCCCACGCTGTGGCAGGAACCCAACGCACCACCGGCTCAGATACCCTGGCCACATGGCACCGTGAGCAGACCGAATCCCCAGGCGGCTGACCCACAAGGCCTACATCCACCACCCCCTGCTATTGCCGTCCGATGGCCAGCAAGCAACCGAACCCAGCGCCCCCACTCACCAGCTCTGCACCCCACCCCCCGGTCAGTCCACTGCGGAGGCCGGCTGACACCGGCCAATGGACCCAACCTCAGCACCCCACAGGGTACATGGACCAAGACCCAGGAGACACGTCCAGTGCCAACATGGCCGACTTGGCCCAGAAACGCCGGCCGCCCGCCGATAGCCCGACGTGTAGGTACAGCAAGTGGTCATCCGGGACCCAGCGACAAGAACCAGGCCAATGCAATGGAAAAGGCAGTAGCACCTGCCGGCCCCCGGCCAACCACAGCCCCCCTCAGCTGGAAACCTATGGCAGAGCCCAACCCCCCGCCAAACAAAATTTTATTACAATAACTTAGAAAATATTGTAGTGCTTTTCCATAGATTAAACTACTGGGGTCTTATTTATAAAACATTGCGTAGAATCCCTACTAAAAGTTTACGTACAACCCAAACAAAAAGTTTGCGTACGCCAAAAAGATTTCTGATTTATGAAACCATGCCTACGCACAGGTGTAAGCAATTTCCCTTTATAAATCACAGTCTTCTTGGAAGACTGCGCACATGAATTTGGCTCATATCCCGCCCTGAACACGCCCAAATCTGGCTATAAAAAGGTCAAGGCAAAGCAGGACATGAATATTGATGCACATGAAGAAGAGGGAAATATGGCAACAACAAAAGAAAAACAAGAAGAGAAACTTTACGGAGTTGTTGATTGCAGTGCTAGTGGGTGAAGTGGAGGCTAGAAGAGACATTTTATTTGGTGGACGCAGCGGTGTCACAAATAAAAGGAAGAACTGCGAGTGGCAGCATGTGGTGTCTGCAGTACAGACTGTCAGTGCAACTGACAGGACGGTACCCGGAAAAAAAAAAAAGTGGTCACGTCAAAGTCGAGGAAAAAAACAAAACAAACTTGCCTCCCAACGACAGAGTGGGTCTGCTACTGGAGGGGGTACGTGTTCTCCCAAGCTGACACTAAATATGAGCATATTTTAAGGAGACAGACTAATATGCTGTGTCTTTTCAGCAGGAGGGAGGGGAATTTCTTCGGACGGGGCCCTTGTAGTAATATGGGTGCAGTCAATTGCGCTGATTATGTTTGTGAAACCGGACATTGCAGCAAATTGCATCTTAATTTCGGCCTGCTCCCCCACAGTATATGGAAACGTGATGTATTTCCTGCTCATTTTAATGATCCCATCCAAGACTGTAGGCATTATTGTGCTCAGGGACGGCAGATGATTCAATTAATTAATTGGCACACAGTCAAGACGCCACATGCTGCCACTCGCAGTCATTTTTTTTTTAGATAAATTTTATGTATCTATTTTAAATTGAAAAAGGTTTTTAGAAGAGCAATAGCTCACTGCTAAGCTACAATATAGATATCATTGCTGGTTTGGATGTTCATAATAACATGAATCCATAATTAATGTTTGGTGTGAGGTGAAATGATATGTGTGAGAGGAGTAATATGCAGTCTGGCTGCAGTTTACCCCCTCACCAACTGCGTCATTGATCCCTCCCTGTCTCCAAAATGTCCGTACGCACGGGTCAGAGTTGGCTTACAGGTGCGCACGTTTTCCCGTCAAGTCTGTTTTTTATAAATCCCAACTTTTGCTTTGAAAGTGGCGTACGCCAGTTTCAGGCCCTGTTTTGTGCGTACGCAACGTTTATAAATGAGACCCCTGGTCTGTTGTATTGTATTAAAAAGAACAACAGTGTTTCCCCTAGAATTTTTTCCTGCTGTGTTGCTAGTGAGTGGGGGGTGGGTTCTTAGTGCAAATTTTATTTCAAATGAATAAAGTTACATCAATAAATATTGGTACTGCTATGGCTGATTAATTAATCATAGATGGAATAGTGAGCACATCTATACCTTAATGCCATGGAAACGTGTAGATCAGAAAACACTTCTACTTCTACCTTTCTTCTTTGAACTCAAACATGTTTAAAACCTATATTTTTTATTGCAATGCTTTAAATAAAGACAATTTAGAGATTTCCTACTGTACTGGCCACAGTCTTTACGTATTTATTTGATTTTTTTGCCCTACCAACGGCGTTGACAGTCTGCAAAACACACGCGCACACACACACACACACACACACACACACACACACACACACACACATATTTGTTTTTAGTTCTTATTTTGACTAATTAAGTGATAATAATTTTTTACTATTTGACCTGACTCTAAAATATCTGCATTGGACATTTTAATAGTAGAAAATAGTAAATAGTAGTAACAAATAGTATAACAAAAAGTTCCTCTCGCTTTAGCCACTACTTGACTGCATTGAATGATTTCATGTTTAATATTAATAAAAATATTAATGTGCATTTAATTACATTTGTAAATCCCAATTTGTTGCTTTTGTTTTTAAGAATGTAATAATTAAATTACGGCCCATATGCACACGTCATCAGGGCTAATTTATAAATTCTCTGCAGTTCCCTGGAGGCTGATGTCCACATCATAACAGCACAATGGGCAAAATGCATGAAAACAAACTTTAGAGGGTCGCAAGCATGGCCACTGTTCTTGATATTTATTCAAAAACATCTGCGGGACATGGACCCTGATAGAAATGCAAAGAAAAAAAAATGCTCCGCTTTTTTACATTTTTTCGCTTAAACTGCTTTACCACGCTGCTGCATCGTTTTGTCAGATATGAGAACCGCACATTTAGCACAGAACTCACATGTCCACAGCATTTTTTTCTGTGGTTTAGTGGGACAAGTTGTACCAGTGTCATACCGGTGTCATACCAGCGTTATACCAGCATAGATGTCAAATTGCAAGCTTGCAACGCAAAATACGTAGCCTACACGTTGTCAGGTTTGGATTTTGTAGGCATGGCGCTGGAATTTCTGCCGTGGCGGAGCGTCACGGTGACGCCTATGTAAGGGAAACACTGAACAGAATCAGTTTGTTTGCCATGATTGTGCACACAGAACAAGAAATTTGGCTTTTGTTTTTCTTTTGTGAAAAAAAGAAATTATGAATAAAAATATGTACATATATTTGCATTAACACACCGTTTCTTTTTTTTAAACACAAGTTGTGATATGTGCAGGGACGTCATAGTCCCCAATACAGTAGAAAGAAAAATGACATTGAATTTATTTATTTGTTTATTTCTTGATGACTTTTTTAGAATTCAAATTGAACCTTCTGTATGATTTTACTTTATTTGCATATTAAATCCATGCGCCTTTCCTCTTCGTCAAGCATCTCCATCACTTTCATTTTAAAATGTGCCTGTGGGGTTCAGCACTGCCCCCGATCAGTGTTGCATGGTATTTTTTGCCTCACCCCACACATTTCCACAGCACATTTGTAGCTGATAAGAACAACTAAATATGTCACAAATATATAGGACAGACTGTGGAACATGTGTAATCAAATATGTATATTGACAGTATAAGTAAAGGCTTACCTGATTCACTGTGTGACACAGCGACACCTAAGGTGAAGCCCAGCGTATTACCTTAAACCCCATTTTATCCCTATTTTCATTATTATATTGTTATTACGTTATACAATTTTTTATAACAGATAAGAGGAGAAATGCATTGTTTTCGTATGATTATAAGTAGGGCTGTAAGAAAATATCAATACATCGTTATATAGCAATACTTTGTCAAGCTATTGTATTAATATTCATAAGTAAAGTATCTATTTTTATTTTTATTTCATTTTTTGGGATTTTGAATGGAACTATTAACCATAACAATAATTTTTGTAGTAAAATTAAAAGTATGACTGGTTGTAGGTATGCAACGATACCACTTTTTTCAAACCGATACGATACCAATACTTGGATCTTAATACTTGCCAATACCGATTACCAATACCGATATTTCTACCACACAAAAAAATACAATAAAATGGAAGACAGCCTTTATTATCTTCTCTGATTGTTAGAACAAAAAGGATGGTGGATTAGATAAAAAAAAATATTAATTATAAAAATGACAAAGCTAAAATTTCAAGTGAAAAAGAAAGATTTTCTGTGAAATGATTGCAGTTTCCACATTCTAAATATTGGTTGATGGTATTGGTTAACTAACTGATATCGAGCACAGTAGAATGTATTGGGTCTGATACCCGATTCCAGTATCGATATCCAGACAGTGACAGTCAAACAGAGGCCAGTATGTTCCTATTCCAACCTTTTGGAAAATATCATCATCGCTTACTGGAAATGTTTTGGGAATTCTTCATGAAGAGATAAAAAAACCTGGATTTCATTACCTGCTGTTAGCTTAGTTACACAAACTCCAAGCAATGAAAGCCTAAATGAGGCCAAGTTATTGAAAACTTTGCTTAATATCCATCTCGCTGATTTATTAGGTTATGTTTGCACAGATTATGAGTATTATACTGATGAAATAATTACTGTTTGTACATGCTAGCCTCCGCGGTGTTGCTCTAATCTAACTCATGTGTTCATATGAATATAAAAAAAGACCACGATCAAGGAAAGTAAAGGTGGACGTTTTTTCCCCCGTCTGAATGCAGCTAATGAGCGCAGCAGCTCAGCAGCTCCGGTCAGAGACCCAGCGCTGGTGCTGTTGTTATGGCCCTTCATCTCTGCCATGGTGAACATGCAGCCCTCCACCCCCTCAGCCCCCTACCACCACTCACACACACACTCACACATTGACACACAGATAAAGGCTCGCTGTCAGCAATGATGCACGACCATCTTCTCATGAGTGCATTAAGACTATGTGGCTGTTACCAGATCAGCTAGAAGAGGGGAAATGGAGAGTGTCTGAAAGGGAGGAGGATGGACAGTTCAGACGGAGCTGACGTTTTTTCGCATTGTTTTGCCAAACAAAAAGGTGGAAAAAACAACCTTTAAATACAGTATGTATATCTTGAGCCCATCCAACTTTGAAACGACAGAAGGTACTCAACAAGTAGCAAAATGCTTGTCCCAGTTATAGTAGACCATATAGATTAAGTACAAAAGGCATTTGTGTGTGCAGATCTGTGGGAAAATCCAATCAAGCCCCCAGGAGATACCCAGAAATCCTCCAGAGGGGGGCGCTGATGAGCACTCCACAAAGCGTGGTAAACAGGCCTGACTGCTGCTGAGAAGAGGGCAGTTCAGAGACGGAAGTCCGATGAAGATATCGGACATCGGCTCTGAAGTTTCCTCGTCATCCGATATTGTAATAATATTGGACTGTTTAATCAGCAAAATATGGTATCATTGATACTTATTGAATATTGACAGTGGAGACATTTAATGACAAGCACTGCGACAATGTGCTGTATTAGTTTTGGATCAGTTTATCTTTGATTTGTGTTCTGCTTGGAGTGAGGCTCTATTACTTTCCATCATCATTTTTTTTGTTATACGTGTTGGCTTCTACAATGTGTTGTTGTCCTTTAATCATGCGTGTAATTGTGTGTGCGTGTGTGTGTGTGTGTAAGTCATCCTGTCCTTGCTTCGGTGTGTATGTGAGCTTGTGTGGGAGTTCCTGTCTTATTGCCATGGTCTCCTTACGCAAACACTTATGCAACCATGCAGCCTGGTCGCTGATCTCCCCTTTGCCGTCTGTGTGAACATGTGTGTGTGTGTATTTTAGCTCTTTCCTGTCATTCCCAGACGAGGCTGCTCGTGAAAAACGACTGAGTCGCTGTCCTCTTTAAAGAGAGACAGAGAGGATTAGCAGTTAATTCTGATTCCCGCCCCCCTTTCCACCAACTTCATTAGTTTGACTTCGATAAGCTCTAATCTGATCTGTCAGTGAGGACGCCCCAGCAGATGCAAAAGGTGGCTAGGAATGCCCTTGCTAGTGTTTTTTTTTTCTGTTCATATGCGCTTTTTTGTGTTTGGGTTGTAGTTTGAGGCTTATTTTGAAAGGATGCTGGATAAAGTGACTTTTTAAGATTGTTAAAACGTTTCATATTTGCCGTTTTTATTCTTTTAGATTATTTGTATTTTTGCATTGATGTGCAGTGTTTTGGAACGGTATGCATACTTTAGGAACTTTAACATATTTCCATTGGGTTTTTATGTGATGGACCGACACAACGTTGAACAAAACAGCACAAAGGAAGCAAAATTAAATAGTTTTGTGGTGATTTGCATAAAGCCATGATCCGAATTCAATGCTTTTTAGAACTACTTTACTAGTGGTGTGCCATCTTGCGTCCCTCATGATTTTGATTCAGGTGCCAAAATTTAATATTAAGACTATTATTTTTGTTCCTCTTTTTTCCTCCTATTTATTTTTTTATTTTTTATTCCTTCTATACTTACTTCTACTTTTAAATCTGTTCAGTTTCACTTAAAGTGTCCAAGTAAATGTATGGCCTGGTTTTTATCAAGGCCACATTTTCCATGAAAGCCAGAGGAAACGTGTGTGTCTAACTGCAACCTACCTGGAGTGCCCAGAAGTACCAGGTGTTCAGACACGTTGCCAAGGTAAGAAAGGCAGAAAACCGGCCCCCACTGAACAAGACATTAATTGAAACGTCAAAACTAGGCCGAGAAATATCTCAAGACCGATTTAGAAAAAGAAAAAAAAAAGGTTTTATACTATGATGAGATGCGACTGACTCTTGATGGTCCAGATAGATGGGCCTGTGGCTGGATCAGCAACGGGGCACAGAGCTCCACTTCGCCAACGACGCCAGCTAGGTGGAGGTGGGGTACTAATGTGAGCTGGTATCATTAAAGATGAGCTAGTTGGACCTTTTTGGGTTCAAGATGGGCTCAAAATCAACTCCCAAACCTACTGCCAGTTTTTAGAAGACACTCTCTTCAAGCAGTGGTACAGGAAAAAAATCAGCTTCTTTCAAGAAGACCATGATTTTTATGCAGGATATTGCAAAAAGAATGGCTGGCCAGTAAAGAATAATGACATGGCCCCCTTCCTCACCTGATCTAAACCCTATTGAGAACTTGTGGGCCCTTCTTAAACGGGAGATTTACAGGGTTGGAAAGCAGTTCACCTGTCTGAACAATGTCTGGGAGGCCGTAGACCTAGTTGCTGCAGCATAGAACGTTGATTATCAATAGATCAAAACTGACTGATTCCATAAATAGCAGGATTATTACTGTTATTGAAAAGTAGGGTGGCTATATCTGTTACTGATTTTTTAAGTTTTTCTATCTGTTAAATTTGAGTCGTCTAATAATCATTTTCACTTTTACAGATGTAAATGATAAAGGTAAATGGTCAAATTGTGTTATTTCATTTAGTCGCATAATATTTGTGCACACTAATAGTTGTCTAATAATTGTGCACACTCATATACACATATGTGCACACTCACATTTCTTTTACATAAAAATTCATGTTTCAGGTGTAATAACATTTTGGATTGACTTTTAGTATGGAATTTTCTATATTAAAATTAATTCTCAAAATACTCACTTGCCTAATAATTGTGCACACACTGTAGAAATATAATATAGGGAGATCGTAATTTAGTTCCATTAAAGAGGGCATTTGGTTCAATCTTTAAACACTTCATTCTTATTCTGTTCACTTTAAGAAGATTTTTGATTTTAAGATATTTAGTGTTTTTTTCTGTTTTATGTGGTTAAAAAGATTTTACAAGTCAACCACTACAGAAATTACTTTAAAATCTATAAATGATTAATCTTCTGTATTGGAAAATAAACCTGCAATAATTATAGCTCCCTTTGTAGCTCATACAGGACAAAAACTTTCAAACATCAAAAAATATATTCTTAAAAATAAATAATTAGTTTGTATTCAAAGTAGGGCTGCACGATTATCTACAAAAAAATAATCACGATTATTTTGATCAATATTGTAATCACGATTATTAATCACGATCATTCATCCAGTCCTGTAAAATATCTATTTTTATTGCACCAATTATAAACTTAAAAATGTAATTTTTTTTGGTGAAAAAAAAAAAAAAACGAACAAAACAAACTCCAATACAAACAAAAACAAACTCCAATATATATATATATATATATATATATATATATATATATATACTTATATTACAGTTATATTACAGCTTATACAGAAAAGGCCTTTGACATTCCCTGCATCCAAATCCTTAGTATTTACTAAATGCTATGTAGCAACTAATACTGCATAGCAAACGATCGCGTAATAGGCATGAAATCAGACATACTTCTCCAACATTTTGCATGTCCTTTGACCCGTATTGACTGGTCTGTTGACCCAGATGTTTACGTTAGGTTACGTTCGCCTGTGGTCCCGCCATTCTCTAGCCGTTATTTTGTCTGGTATGACTTCACAACTTAAATGTTTAATCAGTCAAAAAACAATTACAGTAATCAGTAACATCGCTACATGTACATTTATATGCCGAAACTGCGGCGGAGTCAATGGTTGACAGTTCGTCTGTAGCCATTTTTAGCTACGTCCTTCTTCTTCTATGATTTTGGGGCGTCTGCTGCATTGTGGGATAGCGTAGCATCCACCGGCTGCTTACTGTGGCGGTAGTACACTTTTGGGAACTTTCTGCTTACTAGTCTGATCCATAATGGAGATTTGGATCTAATGCATTGCTCAAATACTCCTTTTCACCTGCTACGTAGCAAGCGCAGTGCAGCCATTATGAGTGCTGAGTGGAGTGTGCGCGGTTTTTATTTGGTCAGGTTACTGAAGCTTTAGCCATGCGTTTGCCCCCTAGTGGTTGGAAGACTATTGGTTGAGGCAGTGTATGATGAAGAGGCACGCAGTGAAGCTCGCATTTTGAATGTAAATATCGTTCATGATCAGGTTCAGTTAATTGTGGCCACCAAAATCGTGATCACGATCAAAATCCGATTAATTGTGCAGCCCTAATTCAAAGTCGCCTACTAAAAAATAAAAAGCGTGATTCCTCCAAAGAAACCTAAGGGTATCCAATAGTCCAGCCTTTGTTTTACGCTGTCAATAACACACATTAACTCTAATGGTTCTTACCACCAAATACCATAGACGCGACCAGAGAGTCCGGTTTTCATGTAAAGTCAATGGAGGAGCGCAATAAATCCCGTGACAAATCAGAAGCAGATTTGTGTCGCGAAAAAGCTTTTCTGCCTGATTGGCGCCACAAAGTAGCACGGCTGGTGCGTTTCAGGCACGACCGAAAATACGCGCTACATTTTATGTGATGCATTTTGTGCATTTGCGCTAATGGTAATGTCTGCACCATTGCACGTCCCGCACCGCTCACGTATTATATTATAAACTATTAACGTTCTTGATTACTGTAACAGTATCTTCACAGGTCTACCTAAAAGATCAATCAGACAGCTGCAGCTGATCCAGAACGCTGCTGCTCGTGTTCTCACTAGAAGCAGGAAAGTAGAACACATCACCCCAGTTCTACAGTCGTTCCACTGGCTCCCTGTAGCTCAGAGAATAGACTTCAAAGGGCTTTTATTAGTTTATAAATAATTTAATGGGTTAACACCAGAGTATATTAGAGATCTGCTATCACGGTACAAACTATCCAGACCACTCAGGTCCTCCAGCTCCAGTTTACTGATCATCCCTAGAACCAGAACCAAACATGGAGAAGCAGCTTTTAGTTTCTCTGCTCCTCACATCTGGAACAAACTACCGGGAGAATGCAAAGCTGCAGAGACACTGAACACTTTTAAATTTAAAATTAAAACTTATCTATTTAGATTCACTTATGAGTAACTGTTTACCATCACGGAACCTGGATAATTTTATTTGTTCAGGTCTGTTTGGGCAGAGGCAAATTAGTTTAGGATAACTAAGATTTAAAGGTTATGTTTTTACTGTGATTTTGTTACTGTGTATTAGATCTCATCTGCTATCTGTTTGGGTAAAACAGACTGCTTAGCCCGAAGTTTTAGGCAGTGTTTAAAAGACTTTCCCAACAAATAGTGGTTTTAGATCATGCAATCCGACAGGAGTTTTCTTTCTTTGTTTAAATGTTTAAAAAATGTGTTTGAGCTACTCCAAACGCACCACGTGTGTTAGAGGTGAGCTGTATGCTAAGATTAGCCCACGTGTTTGGCCTAGGCCTGCATTCAATAAACGGATCGGTTAAAAATAGATTTAGAACAGAAACTAATATTAGCCGTGTCTGAACCCCTTGATGCACCAAAATACTGAAATTAGATTGTTTACTGCCGTGATCAATCTAAACGGAGGTAATTTTCAAAATGTCAATTACTTCTTATCCCGATAAAACAAACATTTCTTGATCCAAAGAATGTTTTATTTTTCCTTACATTGTTTATTGGTTTATACATTAATCAATGGACTAATTAGTCAAACTAATCAAAGTTAGTAAACTAATTTAGCTTTTGGTTGCTTTTATCGTGTTCGGTGTGTATGCACCATAGTTTTTGCGTTAGAGTGAGCAGCAGGATGATTGGCTCCTGTCATACATAGAAAGTAACCTGCAGCTATGAGCACACTGCACTCTGCCACACATTAAGTCCATAAATTTCCTCCACGGTTCACCATAAGCTACACTAGAGCTGATGCTGTATGACGTCAGCTGCTCTGTGCTGCAGCTTAGGGATGACGCCCGGGACCGCAGCTGAAAAGAAGAACTTTTAGGGGAAAAGAGGACAATTCTGCTAGCATAATACACAACAACTAGAATCTTCTTTCACAACTTAAGTCCGACATATTTGCTATGCTGTGTAAATTTCGTGCTGCAGACTAAAACACTAGCTGCAGCCTTACTGTTTCCTCCAGTCCGTCTCTTAATAAATATCACAATAAATGCCTAAATATTCTAAATATTTGATTTCTGAACACTTTTGAATCTCTATTGATTTGGAACATACATTCACATTTCACATTGCAGTTAATCGAGTTTTGCTGATCAACACACCATAAGAACTACCTTTTTACTATAATTACAGTTGCAAGTCATTTGGAGTTTTTCTCTAAATACTGTTTATCGAATATTTAGCCCACTTTTCTTTGGAAAATGACTTAATTTCAGCTGGACTGGGTTAAGAACCTCTGTAAATACCAATTTTCAAGTCTCGCCCACTTATTCTCAATTACACATAGTTCTGGACTTTGACTAAGCCACCCTTATGGCGACATGTTTAGGGTTGTTGTTCTGCGGGAATCTGAAACCCCTCCCATCGTTTCGGCTCTTTTAGCCTCTTCTAGCAGATTTTCTTCCCATCAGCTGAAGAAAAACATCCCTAGTACGGATTGATACTGCCACCACCATGTTCCACCTCGGGATTAGTGTTAGTGAGGTTAAATGTCTGTTTCATGCCCTTCGTAGCATTTAGCATGTAGTTTTTTTAGGTTTATTTTGATATCATCTAAGCAGAGCATCATGCTTTCTGTTTTCCTTACATGGCATGGAAAAAAGATGGGTAAAAGATGATTGTGGCAGCATCACACTGTGGAGATTCCTTTCTTGTGCTGTGGCAGGAATCTGGTCAGAGTCTTCTTGAGTAAATGGGGCCAGAACCTAAATGCATGCCACAATTTCCAGATTTGAATGTGCTGAACCGTTTTTGCGAGATTCTGTTGCTAAAAAAAAATGAAGAAAGAAAAATATGAAAATTGTATCTTTCCAAAGAACTCCTTGAAGACTTGATCATAATCTTAAATAAACAATAAATAATTCCCTTCATAAAAGGTTCAGCATAAAAGCTATCAGTAGGCAGAGATAAACTCCTGTGAACATTGAGACCTTTCAATCAACACCACTTTTACAGCATAAACGATATAAAGAGATGAAAGGTGGCCAAACAGACTGACGGAGAGGCCATCCTCCACCAGGGGGAGCCATGTGTTTGTTAAACTGCAGACAGACCACTGCTCACCTGTGTAATCTGTGTATCATGTATATATGGACATGTTACTTCATGCAGCATGGAGTCATAAAACGTAAAAGTTGCTATCCGAAGAATCTGCCAGAGGGGAGAGGTTTTGATTTAACTTCAGTGTTTCTTGGATCAGATGGGAGATTTTTCTGCTTCATTCCGTCAACAGACACGAACCTGGTTTCGAGCATTTGTTTTGTTGCTGCTTGTGTTAAAACAACAACTTCAACCAAGATTAGACATTCCCTGTGTGTTCTCTCTGCTCTGCACCAGGCAGTGGGCCAGCAGCTTTCATTACATTTTCAAGAGGAATATTGAGATGTTTGGAAACATGGTGCATGCTATGCTTCAGTTCTGCTTGTGTGTGAGTGTGTTATATGTGCATTACATCCACACACACTCTACAATCGTGGCCAAAAGTTTTGAAAATTACATAAATATTGGAAATTGGAAAAGTTGAAAATTGAAACCACAGTAATCACTAATAAAGATTTTTCATACATATACATCAAGTGGCGTACTACAGCGAAGCTGTAATGCTCTGCTTGGGAAAGTAAAACTGTTGGGCTTGTACTTGGTACCCATACACCAATTCTGAGTAGCATACTGCTAGACAGGACACGTAAAAAAAAAAAAAAAAAAGGAAATTGGAAAAGTTGCTGCTTAAGTTTTTATAACAGCGATTTGCATATACTCCACAATGTTATGAACAGGGATCAGATGAATTGCATAGTCCTTCTTTGCCGCGAAAATTCCACTGCATTTCATTGCTGTCATTAAAGGACCTGCTGAGATCATTCCAGTTATCGTCTTGTTAACTCAGGTGAGAATGTTGACGAGCACAAAGCTGGAGATCATTATGTCAGGCTGATTGGGTTAGAATGGCAGACTTGACATGTTAAAAGGAGGGTGATTCTTGAAATCACTGTTCTTCCATTGGTAACCATGGTGACATGCCCAGAGATGCGTGCAGCCATCAATGAGTTGCATAAAAATGGCTTCACAGGCCAGGATATTGTGGCTACTAAGATTGCACCTAAATCAACAATTTATAGGATTGTCAAGAAATTCAAGGAAAGACGTTTAGTTCTTGTTAAGAAGGCTTCAGGGCGTCCAAGAAAGTCCAGCAAGCTCCAGGATCGTCTCCTAAAGAGGATTCAGCTTTGAGGTCAGAGTGCCACCAGTGCAGAGCTTGCTTAGGAATAGTTGCAGGCAGGTTTGAGCGCATCTGCACGCACAGTGAGGCGAAGACTTTTGGAAGATGGCCTGGTGTCATTGTACATTGTTTCTTTTGTTTTCTTTTTCTTTTTCAACCACTTTGTTGGCTTTCCTTCTGGAATTAGCTGCAGTTTTCACAAAAGTCCAGCTGGGGTAACCACAAGTTGTGAGGGTGTCTCTCACGTGCTTGCGTTCTTCCCCTTGGGCCTGTGAGCTGGTGGGTATGTTATCAGCTCTGTGTTGCAGGGTCCTGATAACACTAAGCTTGTGTTCCAGTGGGTGGTGTGAGTCAAAAAGTAGGTATTGGTCTGTGTGTGTGGGTTTTCTGTATACCCCAATGTGGAGCCTTCTGTCCTTTCTCCTCTGGACGACACAATCTAAAAAGGGCAAACTATTGTCCTTGACATCTTCTCTGGTGAATTTGATGTTTCTGTCCACTGAGTTTATGTGTTCAGTAAAGGCTTGCACCTCTTTGGTTTTGATTTTAACCCATGTGTCATCTACGTATCTGAACCAGTGGCTAGGTGTTATTCCTTCAAAGGAGTTCAAAGCTCTGCACTCTACCTCCTCCATGTATAAATTTGCCACAATTGGAGAAACTGGTGAGCCCATGGCACAGCCGTGTTTCTGTCTATAAAACTTGCCATTGAACTGGAAATATGTGGTATTCAGGCACAATTCCAGGAGTTGGCAAATGTGTTCTGGTTTGAGTTTTGTTCTGTTTTGGAGGGAGTTGTCCTGTGTAAGTCGTTCTCTTACTGTGACCAAGGCCTCTATGGTAGGAATACAGGTGAACAATGAAGTCATTTCATAGGAAACCATTGTCTCATCTGGATCCATTTTTAGATTCCGGACTTTGTTCACAAAGTCTATGGAGTTTTGGATGTGGTGTGGGGTGTTGCCTACCAGAGGTGCCAGGATATTAGCTATGTGTTTAGCTATATTGTATGTGACAGAGTTTATACTGCTGACAATGGGCCTGAGCGGGGCCCCTTCTTTATGGATCTTGGGGAGTCCATATAGGCAAGGAATTGAGTCCTGGGGGTAAAGCCGGTATTATTGTGTTTTGTCAATCATGCCTTCTTTTTGCAGTTGTTGTAGACATTCTATCACCTTCTTTTTGTACCCACTCGTGGGGTCTCGTTTCAGAGTTTCATACGTGTTAGAGTCATTCAGTAGTGCAAAGATCTTGGTGTGGTAATCAGTTGTATTGAGCACAACTGTGAAAACTAATATTTGTGTCATTGTCAAAACTTTTGGCCATAACTGTACACCTCATTATTAACCTGAAGTCTTGACCTATAACCCCGCCACAGCGTCTCACCACCATATGTTTTTTTTCTGTTATTTGCTCACACACATCATCTCTCTTGTCTGCAGGGTGTCGGGCGGAGAGCTGTTCGACCGAATCGTGGAGAAAGGGTTTTACACAGAGAAGGACGCAAGCACGCTGATCCGACAAGTCCTGGATGCTGTAAACTACCTGCACAAGATGGGGATCGTGCACCGAGACCTGAAGGTTAGAGTCGCACAATGTGAACACACACACACACACACATCTATGCATTCACCCTCTACGTTGAAAATCTGTGGTCTATTCTCAGTTGACAGCCAGAGACTTATAGCTGCAGCACCTAGACACGTGCAGAGAGTTAGAGGTCAAAGTGTCACCTGCCAGCTGTTGGAAGCAAAGGATTAAGTCACAGAATGGTGCAGAACAAAGCACTAGGGGTTGCAGAAAATAATTAGTTTTCTACATTTTAAAACTGCAGCTTCTTTTGTGTGCACTTTGATGAAAACATGTTATATGACATATAAACTCCAGTTCACCACAGAACTATTCATATACCTTGAACTTTCTCATGACGTTTTTTATGATGCAAACACAAAGTTAAATTTATATGATTGGAATTTTATGGTGGATGAAGAAAAAGTAGCAACATTATGAAGTGGAAGGGTTTCTAAGTCAGTTGTTTCACAACCCTGGTCATGAAGGGACACTGCCCTGCATGTTTTAGATGTTTCTCTGCTTCAATACTCCTGCTTCAGATGTTTGCAGTTCAGCAGAAGCCTGTTAATGAGCCGTAAGTTGAAATCAGGGCTGCTGAAGCAGGGAAACATCTAAAATATGCAGGATATGCAGGGCAAGTGCCTTGAGGACCAGGGTTGGGAAATACAGCTCTTTGTCGTTTTACTAATCAGAATCTGAAAAGTTTGGCGTGCCTTTTATATTATTCAGCCTGTATTAAATGTAATCTGTTCCAACCATTTTCTTGTTATATGCAGTTAATAGCCATGGACTTAATAATTCTAGGGTCTCATTTATAAATCTTTGAGCAGAATCCTCACTAAAACCGTACTTACAGTAAGCTCAGCAACTTACGCCTAGTATGTTTCTGTTCTATCAAACCTTGACTAAGCAAAGCTGGACGCAATCTCCGCTGTATGAATCAGACTCTTTGTTGAAATGTGCTCAGCTTTTGCTGGGTCATATCCCGCCTCCTACACACCCACTTATTGCCATAAACGGTCAATGCAAAGTGTCTAGTGAATATTCTGCATCAACTTAAGCAGCTGAATATGGGGCGTTTCACGTTTAACCATGGCAACCCAGAGGCGGAGAAAGACAGCTGCAGGCATGTGGAGGCAGAAAAGACTGTTTTATTTTAATCAATCAATCAATGTTGATCTGAGCTTTGCTCAGCCAAAGCCTTCACCTAAAAAGAGAAAAATATAGTTGCACAAAAATTTGTTAGAAGACAAGAGAGAAAAAAATTATAACTTAAAAATAAATAAAAATACAAGCAGCAGCTCAAGAGATGAAACAAATATGAACATTGCATATAAAGTTTCAATTACAGGCTATGATTTTCTCTTGTAGCGACAGTAAGACTGGAATCAAAGCAAATTAAAACAAAAAAACCCACAATAGAACATAATAAATTTAAGCACTTTGAGATATTTAAAGCCTGGCGAGAAGGTGAGTTTCAAAACTACTTTTAAAAATTATCATCTATGCAAAATATTGATTTGGGGTCATAAAATAAATGGAAGAGCTGCAGGTGACACGGCGTTGATGCAGCACCGTGCCTGACATAAAAAAAGAATCTTCAATGAGTGCCAAAACATCCATTGTGCAGAATTATGCTGGGACACTGCAGCATATTTGTTCTTTACACATGGATAGATAGATTGCAATTGATATACAATCTGAAGACATATATATATGAACATAATCTTAAATGCAACATATTTTTAATAAAATTCTCAGTTCCTTTTTTTCTCAGTTCCGACAGACAGGACGGGGGAGAAGTTTGTGTGTTGGTATCCGCCCTGCTGCGCTGTCAGTGCCTCCATGTCCAAAAAGTGCGTAAGCAAGATCCTCAGTGTGCTTAAAGTTGTGCACATTTTTCCGCCACGTTTTTGTCTATAAATCCCAAACTTTGCGTATAAAGTTCCTTACGTTGTTTTCAGACCCCGTTTTGTGAGTAAGCAAGCTTTATAAATGAGACCCCTGGTCTTTATGGAAGTGCGGGAAGGACAACGCTTTTTTAACCCGTGAATGGTGTTCAGGTCTGTGGGACCTGTTTTCAGTATTTAGCAAAAGAAAAATGAAACAATTAATTACCCTACGTCAATTTTAGGTGAAAATATTTTAAAACATTCTCAAACTTGAAATGTAGCTTCTGCAATACCAGACAATGGTGTGTTTTAATAGGTTTTTTGCAAAGCATTTTTAATGATCTAGTATAGCTCATCCTTACTGGCCTACTTGTTGTAGTTGAAACCTGCAAACAGGAGTTTACGCAATAAACATAGGCGTCATTTTAACCAGGGACGGCGTGGCCATGTCCCCACCAATATCTGTGATTGACGGGTTTGTCCACACCAAACGTGGTGCGGAAATTCTTTACCTGCACTGATCTAACAGCCACTTGTGCTCCCAGCAAAGTTTCTGCATCAGTATCAGAACAGAATAATATTTAAATCACTCCACTTTCTTATGCAGTCATGTTTGTTTCTGCTCATATACTAGGCTACAGCATTATCTGCAGTATATATGTCATGTTTTAAAAGAAAGGTAGTCAGCTACAGGGCGGAGTCCTGCAATGTCACTGGTACCCGTTTCAAGATGGAAAAAATACAGTTATACAGTTCCCTTGCTATAAAGCGGTCCATCCTTTGCTGCTTCGCTGTTTGGTGGGTTTTTTTTAATAGCACAATTTAAACGCTTTCTTTACAGCGTACTAACGCGCATTGTTTTTTGCTTCATAAATGATTAGAGGCAATTGTCAATCTCCTCCTGTCATGTCTCCTGCGCTTGCCAAATGTATCATATCTGGTTATAATAATATTCTCCTCCAGAAGGAAAAACAAAACAAAAACCCGTAATTATGTTCCTCAATCTGCTCAGACACCTTCAGTGGAGAAAGATGCACCGAGCGGCGCAAGAGACCATACAGAACATTAATACTTTTATGTTTTAAATCTATGAAGGTTTGAGTATTAAAACCAGTGACAAATGTAAGTTAATATTAATATATGTCTGGGTGAACTGTAAAAAAGTTTGTGGTGAGGGGTTTTACGGCCTTAAAACATGATTGTAAAAAATAAAGATGACTACTTTGCAGATTTTGTCTGTTGCGGGTTATTTTAATAATGAATAAGGGATCATTATTAATGAAATGTAATGGATCTGGTTTCTTTACTGCGGGTGGATTGCCAGAAAAAAATATTCATGCAATATTTTTGCTTGTTTAAGACTCCCAAAGATGATATGTTGACATACTGAATTTGTGTAGAGAGCATACCAGAATACTACTTTGCGCTGAAGGCAAAAAATTCTCGCTATTTCTGCATCCAGCTGCCAGAAAGAGATGCTTCTGCGACGCAGGAACGGAGAACCAGGGAGTGGACAACATTTCCATCAAAGTTGGGGGAAAAATCAAAAAGGAAAATAACTTGATCCATTATTGAAAGTAAATTATAGTGCAGTGAATTATTAGTCTTTCATGATTTGGATAGGCAACTGAAATTTAGATTGTGCAAAAATCACTGTGCAGAAAGCAAACATTGTCCATAGTCCCTACCTAGATTTTTAATGCCTGAATCGCTGGAAGCGATGTTTGAATAGCGACAGCATTGCGTCATTAGCGCAACTTCGGGAAAAATTCCTCCTGCTCCCTCCACCAAAACAACATATGGAGATTTTCTTCTTTGGGACTCTTACACAAAACATAACAACAACAATATTGTCTCAGTCCCAGTTCGCTCGCATTAAATAAACTTCCTCCCGGAGTCGTGAAATTGAATTTGTTTTTTTTCCACCTGAAACAACTTTATGCGGATCACCCACAGGTAGCTGCCCTATAGCAGGACCGTCAGGTGTCAATAAAATTTAAAGTTCTCCAAACAGAACGGTGTTGGGGTTGCAAATGGAGCATGTTTTATTGTTGCGCATTCTGCTGGTGAAGAATGCGCAACAATAAAACATGCTCAACAACGCGCAACAATTAAAGATGCGATTTTCACCACATTTATACTCTGCAGTGCATATTTTAATCAAACATGAAACAGATGAATACTGGGAGGCTATATAAGTATGTAATAATTGTCCGCATCCAAGTTTATAAATATTGTCCCCGGCAATTTTAAAAACAAACTGACGCCCTTAACAATTAATGAGATGTGACAATATCATTGCATACATAAATACATTTGCGGCATTAAATGATAAAATGTCCCTTATTGTTCTGAAATTGTACAAGTTTACTTACTTTGGCTATATTTGTGATCTTTTTAACATGCCTATGAAATGATAAGTGAGAATCTAGACTCAAATCTAAATATTTCACTTCTTTAATTTGAATTATGTCTTGACCATGTATTTTTAGATACAGGTCTTCTGAGGCACGTGACCTAGAAGTAAAACAAACTGACACTGTTTTATTAACATTAAGAATGAGTCCTGAGTTTTGAAACCACACTGAAACCATGTCTAAGTGATTCTGCAGCTGTGTAGTTATGGCTACGATGTTCCTGCCGCTCAAGTACATAACCGCATCATTTGTATATATCTGGAAACCAGCACAGGGGCAGGTGTTTGGTAAGTCATTGCTATAAAGAGTAAAAATTAATGGACCAAGTATTGATCCCTGTGGCACACCTGTTTTCAGTGATAGAAATTATGATTTTTCATTGTTAATCACACATTGTTGTCTATGTTCCAGATATGTCCCAAACAATTGTAATGTTGTTTTGTCAAAGTTGAAATTGGACAGTTTGTTTAGGTGAATGTTATGATTAAGCAGATTAAAAAGCATTTTTTAGATCTAAAAAACAGCTGCAACTGATTCTTTGTCACAGTTATCTGGACAGGGCATCAGCTATGTTTTCTGACCCTTTCTTATGATGGACGGTACGATTGTAGTCCTGCACCAACAGAGCTCATCGCATGAGTCGCTGTTTATGATTATACATGTGCGAGAAGAATACACATGGGTTATGACCGGAGTGAACAACAACCGGCAAAGAACTGGATCTGAGGTAAACTTCAAAGTGCTGAAGTGCGAGTAACATGGCCAATGTTTCCTGCTCAATAGTGGAGTAGTTTTGCTGAGCTTTGTTAAGCTTGTTGGAAAAGAGGCTAACCGGGTGCTCCACACTATTTGCATCTGCAAATACTGAACTGCACCTGCTCCTAGTCCACTGGCATCGACCTCTAGCACAAATGGTTTAGTTACGTTGTGTACAGACATGACTGGTGCATGGCACAGCAGAGCTTTTGCACTTGCAGAAGCATGCTCACAACTAGAAGTGCACTCAAACTTCAAGTAAAGTGGTAAGGATTTAAACTACAATTGAGAAGTTCTGGCAGAAATTCCTGTAATAACCTACCATCCCGAGGAAGCGGCGTAACTCGCTTCTAGTTGTTGGAGTGGGGACATTTTGAATTGCCTCCACCTTGGCTTCAACTGGTCATACTTTACCTTGGCCCACTTGGTGGACCAAGTATGTGATGGTGGCTTGTCACTGATGCTTCAGCTAGGCATGCAAACACTTTACGCAGCACTTCCACGTGTTCTGTCCAGGTAGTGGTGTAAATAACTAAATCATCTAGGTAAGCACTACAATGTGGGATACCAGCAAGAACCGCATCAATTAAACACTGGAACGTAGCGGGAGCATTACCTAAGCAAAAATACATCAGCTGTTACAAAAGCAGAAATATCTGAAGCACAATCTGTAAGTGGGACTTGCCAATAGCCCTTTAATAAATCTATTTTGGAAACAAAGGTAGCATTACCTATTTTGTCCACACAGTCATCTATTCTTGGCAGAGGATATGAATCTAGAACAGTGACTGCACTCACTTTCCTGAGGTCAGTGATGAAACATGGCTTGCTTTCTACCAAGCAGTGTGAGCTCCACGGACTGGAGCTGGGAATAGGAAAACCATGCTGTTGTAAATAATCAGTCTCCTGTTTCATTATTTCTCTTTTTCATGGGTTAGCACAATAGGAATGTTGCTGTATAGGTTTATTTGGATTTACAGTTATGTCATCTGTCATCTTCACACGCAATTTCAGAACTAGACTGCTCCACAGCTACAACAACAGAAACCCGCTGGGTTTCCTTTGCAGCAGCAGGGGATTCGTCACACTCATGATATGATTTTAGCATATTAAGATGGCTTTGCGCCATTTGTTAGGGATGCAAAGGACGTAAATGTTGTCATTTAAACACTCTTTGCTGACTGTGCTGAACCTGTCACTGGGACCAAAGTTATGACCTTATCACCAGGCTGGAACTCTCCTTTCACAGCGTTAAATTCATAGCGCTTTTTCTTTTTACGCTGTGCGCTGGCCAAACATTCTCTTGCGATGTCGTTGGCCCAGCGTAAATGATCACGAAGATCACGAACGAAAACCCTCATATTTTTTTCTTTAGGCTCAGGAGGTAAGAGAAATCTCTCCTTTAAAGCTTGTAATGGCCCACGAGGAGTGTGACCAAAAACCAGTTCAGCCGGACTAAACCCCAGTGATTCCTGTACAGATTCACCTGCAGCAAATAAAACAAAAGGGATGCCCTCATCCCATGATTTTCCTTTTTGCAGGCAATATTTTCTTAATATTGATTTTAGCATCGGATGCCATCTTTCCAATGTGCCTTGTGACTCTGGATGATATGCACTAGACGTCACATGTTTAACGTTTAGGCTCTGCAGTACCTGCTTAAACATGGCCGATTTAAAAAGCATGCCTTGATCTATCTGAATGACATTTGGTCATCCAAATGTGGAGAAAACCTTGTTAAGGCTTTAACAATAGAACGGGTGGTTATTTTCTGTGTTGTAGAGCACATAACTGGTTACCATTACAAGTGCGAGGCAACGGACCGACACAGTTGATAGGAACTCTGTTCAAAGGCTGTTCAACTACTGGGATCGGTTGTAATGGTGCAGGCGGAATGGTTTGATTAGGTTTACCCGTTATCTGGCAGATATGACAGCACGGCAAAAACGTGCCACATCCAGTTTCACTCCTGGCCAGAAAAAGTGTTTTAACAGGAGCTGATAAGTTTTAGTCACGCCAAGGTGACCTGACCATTGGCTTTCATGTGGCAAAGAAAGTACCTGCGCCCGGTAGTTAACTGGCACAACTATCAGCTTTACTGTTTGCCATGGTCCACTATCAGAGGCACCGTTTTCCAAGTAGTAAGCTACGTTTTCACTTGCTGTGCACTCAGCACTTACCAGACCTGACAAGCATGCACACAGCGACGGATCAGCTCTATGGGCTGCGCACAGGCGGTCAGGCGTGACTGGGAGTGCATCATCCTCTCTTTCTGTACTGGAGGTAAAAGGCATCTCAGCTTTCTCAGACCTAAGAGAAAGACGATCTGAAGTTTTTCTTGCTCAGTCATCACCTTCCCACCCGCAAAAGGACATTAAAAGGACATTAAAAGCATGTCTGCAAGATTAATGTCTTTATCTTTTTTTGATTGTGCTTGACTTATTGCACTCGTCTGTCTCGTCGTGCTTGTCAAAGCTGTGTTTTTTTTATTTTTTTTATTAACGTGTCCTGTCTAGCAGTATGCTACTCAGAATTGGTGTCTGAGTACCAAGTACAAGCCCAACAGTTTTACTTTCCCAAGCAGAGTATTACAGCTTCGCTGTAGTACGCCACTTGATGTATATGTATGAAAAATCTTTATTAGTGATTACTGTGGGTTCAATTTCCTGACGTCATGGACATTAAACTGAGACAAGAAGGGAGAAAGGAAGAAGGTGAAGAAAAGAAACCGGACCAACAGAGGGGCGAACCGACGACACAAGACAGGGAGGCAAATAAAGAACACAAGAAAACATCCCAGTCCTCCACCTCTGCCGGACGGCAGAGAAACAGTAATACAAAACAAAAACAACAAACTGTACAGAACCAAACCAATAGTTCGGATCTGGTAGAATAAACAAAGAATTACACATTCACTACACACAAGCATTGATTAATGAACATAATACAAATGTTTCTGGTAAGCTCCTGTGAACAACTAACTAATGATGATAACCTCAGCTTAAGATATGTCCGTCCTCACCTATGTCCCCACACCTATGTGTGTGCGAGCATGCAGGTCGGAATAAGGTTTCCCCATGCAAGTGATTGATAGCTGGTGTAAGGAACCGTCAATCCGTCCTACAGGAATCGGCACAGACATGGAGGAGGCAAGAGATGTATGCATCCAGCGTCCCACAGAGTACAGAGTCCACAGGCGGATCAGCGCAGGGTCGATCACCCGCCAAGAGGGGAACAGATGGAAGCCCCAGGGGAGCACCCACCAGCCGCGATGCTGGGGCCCGAGAGATCGCAGTGACGAGCCCACGGGCTCCGCCGGTAACCGGCTACGCCAGGGCGGGCCCGGACCAGGAACCGGAGGCCACGGGGACCAGGGGCACCCCACCCCCCAGCGGGGCCCCAACCAGGGACCAGCCGACAAGGGTCCCCCGCCGCCGCCGCAGGCAAGGAGGACCCGCAGCCAACCGACGGACAACACACGCCGCCGCCACCCCGGACCAGTACCCACCGCCAACAACCCGGCCCGCCCCCACACATCCACACGCCAGGGAGCCACAGCAAGAGCCACAGCGGATGTACGCCCTCCCCAGGCCGCGCCCAGCCGGCACCTGGACATCCAGATCTTCCAGCTCCAGGGTCCAGATCCCGCCCCACGTGGGGCGCCAAGATCAGGGGCCCAGCCAATGCCGGACAGCCCCACCAGGCGAACAGACCAGCCAGCTGAAGTCCTGGAACCGGCAGGAGGACTGGGCGCCAGGCACGGTCCCCACCGATCCACCGGACGGCACCAACCTATTCTACAACCCCGGCACCCCCATAAGAGGTGCCCCAGTCAATCCAAGGAGGACATCGGCCCGAAACAGCGGCCGCCCGACACACCGGACCACCCAGGACCCGCCCGACATGCACCAGGACCGAGCCGGGCCGCAACCGGGACCCCCAGCCCCATGCATCGAGAGTCATCATCAACCAGCGGGCAGGAGCAACCATCACCGCGGGAGTGAGAGGGAAGAAGATGCATCAGGCCAGAGAGCAGCCAAACACCCAACCTGACAGGTAGACATAGACAGACAGAGACACTCAGTACACCTCCCTCTCATGTGTACACATTCTTACAAATACAGGACATACGAAAAAAGGACGCTATACCCTCATTCATACCCCCCATACGTACACTATACTCCATACTCCCAGGCCCAGGGACAGACGCCCCAGTAGAGAACCCTGCCCCTGCACCCAGGAGACAGACCCCTTTGCCCACCAGGACGGGGACAAGTAGACCGCCAAGGCCCCACACCGGCAAGAGCAGCCCACCAGCCCAGGACCCCGACCAGACGGCGTGATGTTCTATCCGGGCTCCGACCCCTGATGGTCCAACGAACAGGGGTGTGGAAAGACCCCCCAGCCTCTCTCCCCCAGCTCAATGTGGTGTTGTTGCGTGTTGTTCTAATGTGCACTTAAAACAGAGGGGGGGGACATGGGAATACTGCCGGGTACCCCCATCTCCCCCCCCGGGCCCTCAGTGTCTAGATGCGTTTAACCAGTGGGTGCCGGCACCACAGGCGAGGCCCCCTCAACGGGGGGGCCTCGCCTGTGGCGCCACACCGCCAGGTCCCTACATGTGCGTTCCCTGTAAATGTTGCAAGTGTAGTGTCTAAATTGCTCAATAAAATCGGGACCCAGGCCGCCACCGGGTAGCGAAGACGGAAGCTCCATCCCGCACCCCAGTGACGTGCCCACGTCCCAAGGCCTTGTGAATGGTAGAATGAAGGAGCAGGTGGACAGAGGCATGGGGATGGGGAGAAAATAACTGGGGTGACCATTGCCAACCCCAGGGAGCCAGCTCCCCTGCTGACTCCAATAGGCACCCCCGTTCGGCCCGATCCACCAGGGGTGGGAGGCCCCAGCACGTCCAGTCGGGGCCCACGGCAGCGGTACCGCCGAGCCCCATGGGGGCCCCGGCAATCCACCAGCCCCCATGCCAGGGGCATACCTAAATCCTCCCCAACATTCACACTGCTAACAAAACACATGTCACTAGACACCCAGGTTGAGTTTAGCCCCCCCTCACCCTCAACGCCCTCCCCCCTCCCGTCCCAAGCGCACCCCGTTAAAAAGAGCGCCTGTGCTAGATGGTAAAAAGCCTCCCCGCCAATAAGAGACGCCCCAGGCACCGCCAGCGTCCGAGGACCCCCGGGCCGAGGCCGGAACCCGGCGCACCACCGACTCGGGTACCCCGGACATGCCGCGCCAGGCCCGTGAGCAGACCGAAGTCCCGGGCGGCCAATCCCCAGGCCGACATCCTCCAGCCTTGCTACTACCGCCCGATGGCCGGGTGGCAACAGAACCCAGCACGTCCACCCACCAGCCCACACCCCACCAACTGGTCAGTCACCGTGGAGGCCGACCAACACCGGCCAGAGCCCCCCACCCCAGCACCCCCGCGAGGGCTAAGACCAAGACCCAGGAGCCATGTCCCCCGGCCAAGCCCCGCCAGGGCCCCAGCCGGGGGGCGCGCCGCCCCAGAACCCCGAGCCCCAGGCCCAGTCCAGACCCCCCCAGAGCAGCACAGCACCAGGCCAGTAACCCGTGTCCGCCAGCACGACCCCTCTAAGGCGCCGCATGCAGCCACTAGGAGTCACCACACAAAGACCCCAAAGTCCCACCCCAGGCGAGGGTCTCGGCACCTATCGCCGAACCGCAAGCGGACCCACCCCCAAGGACCTCCCCGCAGTCACCACCAACCCTTAAGCTCCACATCGGCAACCGTGTCCCACAGAACGGAATCAAGGGCCCGACCCCACTAGGTGATGGAACTGATCAAGGGTGACCAGAAAGATTGATCAGATGTGGAGGCAGATGCCGTTTCTAGACCAATGTAATCCAGAAGGAGATCTCTATATTGATTAATATTCAGAGTATTTTTATTTTTCCAGTTCAAGAGGATATTTTTCTTAGCGATGCATAAGGCGATGTAAAATAATTGCATAGACTTTGTATCCATGGTAACTTCATCTATATTTCCCAGCAAGCAAACTCTGGGAGCAGGTGTGATATTACATTTCAGACACTTTGATAGATCTTCACATATCTGGTACCAATATTTCTTAACAGGTGGGCAGAACCAAAGAGCATGAATATAATTGTCTGGTAGATTGCTTGTACATTGTAAACAGGTATCAGACGGCGTATAACCCATCTTGAACATCCGTTGCCCTGTATAATGCACTCTATGAAGGATTTTATATTGTATTAATCGTAGATTAGGATTCTTAAGAAATTTGAAGGTTCTTAATGAAATTTGAGACCAGAGGTTTTGGTCTATTGAGATGGACAAGTCCATCTCCCATTTTGAAATAGGAAGGGCTATTGATTCATCTATTCTATTTAATGTTTTGTATATTTTAGATAGCAGTTTGGGAGGGTTAAGATTAAGGAAGTCTAAAACTTTTCCTGGAATTTGTAAATCAACTGTATTGAGCCTAAATTTATTTTTTATAATTGATTTAATTTGTTGGTATTCTAAGAATTTATTCTTGTTAATTCCGAATTGTGTAACCAATGTATTAAAGGGGATAAAGTCTGTTCCATCAAATATATGCTCCAGGTATTCAATTCCTTTACAACTCCAGCCTGGAAAGTTAATCATGCATTTTTTTTGTAAGATATCCGGGTTATTCCAGATGGGTGTACGCCTGCATGGGACTAGTGAGGTCTTTGTCATTTTAAGAAATTCCCACCAAGCTGTCAGAGAGGAGCTGATATTTATACTTTTGAAACATTCATTTTGTTTTATATTTGAGCTAACAAAAGGTAGATCTGAAAGTTTTATCTTATTGCATAGTGTCTGTTCTACATCTACCCAGCACTCATCGATATAACTGTGTTTTACCCATCTTGATGTGTATTGGAGTCTGTTGGCTAAGAAATAATGACGAAAGTTTGGTAGGTCTAGACCTCCTTTATCTTTGGACTTCTGTAGTGTTTTTAAGCTGATACGTGGGGGTTTATCTTTCCAAAGGAATTTAGAAACAGAAGAGTCCAGAGATCTAAACCAATCAGGTGATGGTTTGCTTGGGATCATTGAGAATAAATAATTGATTCTAGGCAAAACCATCATTTTTATTGTAGCTACCCTTCCAATAAGTGATATTGGAAGGGATTTCCATCTTGCCAGATCATCTTCCACTTTTTTTAAAAGTGGGACGTAGTTTAGCTTAGATAAGTCTGCCAGTCTTGGTGAGATATGGATACCTAGATATGTAATATTTCCCGACCGGAGCTGTAAAGCAACAGGACTCTGGTAAGAACAGTTGATAGGAAGGACTGTAGATTTTAACCAATTTATGGAATAGTCTGAAACTCTTGAGTAAGATTTTATTAACTCAATTACCTGATACAAGGAAGTTTGTGAATGCTGTAGAAAAAGTAGTACATCATCTGCGTATAAACTGATTTTATGTTCTATTTTGTTGCATTGTATACCTTTAACATTATTATTTTGCCTGATTGCTGCTGCTAATGGTTCAATAAAAATAGCAAAGAGGGAGGGAGAAAGTGGACATCCCTGCCTGGTACCTCTCTGAAGAAAGAACCTTGATGATGTTTGATTATTGGTCCTAATACATGCTGTTGGTGAGCTGTATAATATTTTTAACCAGTTTACAAAAGAATTACTGAATCCGAATTTATTTAAGGCTGCAAATAAAAATTTCCAGTTAACTCTATCAAATGCTTTTTCTGCATCTAAAGATAATATATTGGTTTGGACGTTTTTACAGTGGGAATAATCTATTAAATCTATTAATCTACGTGAATTTGTGGAAGAGAGCCTACCTTTTATAAAACCTGTTTGATCCGGGTGGATTATTAGAGGTGTTATTTTCTCTATCCTTCTTGCAAGAGCTTTGCAAATTATTTTCAGATCCACATTGATAAGAGAAATCGGACGATAACTGGTAGGAGACATAGGGTCTTTTCCTGGTTTTAATAGAAGATTGATGTAGGCAGAATTCATGTTTGGTGGTATTCGACCATTTTCCTTTGTTTCCTGTAACATTTTGTAAAATGTTGGTGCCAGAATATTCCAGAATTCTTTATAGAACTCTGCTGGAAATCCATCTGGACCTGGAGCTTTATTATTAGGCATAGATTGGAGGGCCTCCTGGAGTTCAGACACTGTTAGCGGTGAATCCAGGGCCTTTGCTTGACTGTCTGAAAGTTTAGGAAGAGTTATTTTATCCAGAAATTGTACAATATCATTATTTGAAGGGTTTATCTCTGGTGTGTATAACGTCTCATAAAATTCTTTGAAAGTGTTGTTTATTTTTTCAGGGTCATATATTATATTCCCAGTTTTGTCTTTGATTGCAGATATAGTTGTTTTTTCTTTATTTATTTTTAACTGATTAGCTAAGAAGCTACCTGATTTATTACTATGTTCAAAGTTTTCTATTCTAAGTCTTTGGATTAAGAACTGCGTCCTTTTATTAATAATTTCATTTAACTCTAATTTTGCTTTCCTTATTTTACTTAAGCTCTCTTTATCCAGGGAAGGTTCTAATGATTTAATAGTTTCTTCTAATTCCTGAACATGTTTATTTTCTGTTCTCTTTTTATTTGATGAGAATGAAATTATTTTACCTCTAATCACAGCTTTCCCTGCTTCCCATAGAGTGGATGGCGACATACCAGGGAGATCATTAAATTCCATGTATGAAGCCCATTCTTTTTCAATATATTTAATAAATTCTTTATCCTTAAGTAATGATGTATTAAATCTCCAATTTTTATATTGAAGGGTTGCAATTTTATTTGCTAAATTTAAAGAAACAGGAGCGTGATCGCTGATCACTATAGGATGTATCTCAGTGTCTGAAATGTCATTCAACAGTGAGCTGCTGACTAACAAATAGTCCAATCTAGAATAAGAATGATGTACGTTTGAGTAAAAAGTGTATTTTCTGTCGTTGGGATGAAGCGATCGCCATGCATCGCAGAGTCCATAATCGCTCATGTACTGTTTAACTATATCTATGGATTGCCATCTGCGCTGAGTCCCTGCTGTACTGAGCCTGTCTATTTCTTCATTTAGTCCAAAGTTGAAATCTCCCCCAAGAACAAGTGAGCAATCCATGTGATTAGCCAGAACCGAGAAGAAAGTATGAAAGAATGAGGGGTCGTCAACATTTGGACCATATATACTAACTATACATAACTTTTGGTTATTTATAAATAGTTTTAATATTATAAATCTACCTTCTGGATCTGTAGCTGTGTCTATTACTTTAAAATTAGTATTTCTATTTATTAATATTGCTACTCCTCGTTGTCTAGAGTTATAGCATGAAGAAAATATATTAGGATACTCTGGTGTTTTTAAATCATTAGCTGTTGAACTTGATTTATGAGTCTCCTGTAGTAAGACGACATCTGCCTTCAGTCTTGTAAGATGGTTGAAAATCTTAATGGTTTTATCTCTGCAGCTAGCGCCGCGAATATTCCATGTTATAAATTTTACAGGATTCATAGAGCTAAGATAAACCTTAGACATGTACTATCGCCAAGGATGAATATAGGTGTAATTTTGGTTTGTCCATGGGGTTGCCAGATTGAAAAAAACCAGAAGCAGAGATAAAGCGAGGTAAATAATGCACCATACAGGTGTGTACAGAATGAAAGTATGATGGAAAAACATGAATATGCCATGATAAAAGTCTGTGTGTGTGTGAGAGAGAAAAAGGAAAAAAGGTGATAAAGAGATTTGGTGGTACAAATGTGAGAAAGATAATAGTGAAAAAGAAAAAATGAAAGAAAAAAAAAGAAAAAGCAATCTAGTGCACAGCCCTGCCCCTACCCACATTAACAAACAAAAACAGCCTGCTGAGCTGTGCTTTTTTTTTAAACTATAGTTGTCTGATAAAGCTAATTCTGTCTTGGTTCTGTTAAATATGACTAATAAAGCCAAGGAGTAACCTGAGGGTCCCTAAACAGCTGACCGTTAACATACAGTTTATCCACACTAACCGTAGCCCTACTGCCCTCACTAATATGTTTTTTTCTAATTGGAAATAACACGCGTCTTCTGTCCAGGATTTCTTTCGGAAACTGATCATTAACGCTGTAATTCGTCCCCCGCAGCTCTCTCCCGCGTCCTTTGACTTGTTCTTTTTGTTTAAAATGTTCAAATTTTGCAACAATTGGTCGCGGGCGGGTGTTGTTGTGTTTCTTACCTCCGAGCCGGTGAACCCGATGGAAGGTTATGCTTTTAACCGTGTCGTCTGGCAGTTTCAGTTGGTGTTGAATGAACTTTCGCACGGCTACTTCAGCATCTTCCTCAGCCTGCTCTGGTATCCCCGAAAAAACAAGATTGTCCCTCATTGATCGGGCCTGGATGTCTAGAATAGACTCCTTGAAGCTTTTGTTTTCTCCAGACAGCTGCTTCATTCCCTCGGTGAGTTTCTTAACGTCTTCTTTTAGTGTTTGGTTTTCTGTAACTAGCGAAGCTACTTGTTGTTGGCTGAACTCCAGCGATTCCCTCAGAGCCTGAAATTCTTTATGAAGAACCTCAACCAGCACGAAAAAAGCTGTGTTTTTAACACTTTTAACCATGGCATGACTTCAATTCAATTCAATTCACTTTTATTTATATAGCGCCAGTTCACAACAAATGTCATCTCAAGGCACTGTAAAACAAAAGTCATCTCAATACAATTATACAAACATTCCAATCAGTTAAGTTTTCTTTGTAAGGAATCCCAGCATATTGCGTTGAGTCATCGGCGTGAGGTTGTGCCCGGATCATGCAGACTCCAACCACAGCAATTCCTCAGCAAACCCTCATACTGAGCAAGCATGCCACCAGCTAATTCGTTTCCCAGTAGCACAACTACTCCCTTTATAGGTAATTCTGCAAAAACTCCCATAGGAAAGAATGCAAAAATTAAATCAGATTCTAACGGCGCTCTATGCACAGGTTGAGGCGGGTACTTCCTTCGTATTCCCCTCAGAATGGAATTATATCCACACAAACTATGATCAGAAAAAATTTGTGCATCCACCAAAATTACTTTTTGTGACCCACCTATATCCCTCAAAATATGCACACAATGCTGATCCTCTGGGTTCCCGCTAAGAGAAATAAGCCATTAAAGATGAATGGCTCAAAGCATAGGCCAGGAGTCTCAGGTTTCTCTGGTTCGGCGAGGATTGCCCCAAACCCTTTTGGACTCACAGGACTCTGATGGGCAGGAACAGATTTATTATTAAGCAGAAAACAATCAGCGATGACATGTCCTTTTTTGTGGCAGTAATAGCAATCCCTATTTACTTTTTGATAAGAACATTTCTTACGAGCCGGCTGCATAACAACTGAGGCTCTAGGTTGCTCATTTGTGACAGGGAAGGATGCTCTATGGGTTAACAGGAACTCATCAGCTAATGTAGCTGCTGAATTCACAGTATCAGCTTTCTGCTAATTTAAATAGACCATCAATCTGCCTGGCAAACTCCGTTTAAATTCATCTAACAGAATAAATTCACGGAGAGAAGCAAAACTGTTCACTTGACATGCAACACATAGCTTGTCAAAAAGAACGCTCTTTTCACGAGCAACTCCATGTGTGTCTGATTCCGACTCTTTCTCTGCTGTCTGAATTTCTGGCGGTAGGCTTCGGGCACTAACTCATAAGCCTTTAAAACGGCTGCTTTTACCTTATCATATTTCAAGCTGTTATCCAGAGGAAGCGCAGCAACAACTACCTGGGCTTTCCAAATCCGTTTGCACTGAAGTAAAAGCAGCCAAACATTGCCAGGCCAATTTAAAGCGCCAGCAATGACGTGAATGATGCAAAATATTAGTCCACCTCAGATTCATGAAACTAGGAAGTATAGGTATGAACTTACTTATATCAAACATAGCCGTGGGAGAACTAGCGGAAGACAATGATGTGCTTTCAGAACACAACCGGTGTCTGTCGGAGGACGCCGGTAGTCGAGCCTGAGCCTCCAACTCCAGCTTTCTGATCCTAACATCAGTATCAGCCTGAATCTCCAGTCCTCTCAACTCCAACTGTCTGGCATCAGACCCATGAAGACGAGCGAGCTGGACTTTAAGCCGCACTTGTTACCGACCTCCAGTCGCTGGTGAGAGTGGAATAATCTGTGGAGGGTTAAACGGGGTTTTCAACTGATCTCCCTTTTCTGTTTCCACAGAATCAACAGGTGCTTTACGCACAGGATGGATCTCCTCCAGATCATGGCTCTGGCACGGCCAACACATCACCATTTGACATACTGATCACTTGTTGTTCCACCAGTCTACTTACCAGTAAATCAATTAAATCTGATTTAAGTATGTGTTTTGGCAAATCAATCTGATAATGCTAAAGCCAGAAGCCATCCGCCCAACACGCCCACTAACCAGCATACAAATGACAGCAATTAAAAACAGCTGATCGTGACTACACACAAATGAGTCCTCCACAAACGTTATATATTAAAGCGTTTGGACCAGGATTCAATCAAAATGGACGAGCCACCAGAGAGGGAAAAAAGGTGGTAACATAAAGATATGAAAGAATTTTCCCAAACAGGAGGGTTCAGTGAGTCGCCGCAGCATTTTATTATGCTGTCTGCAGCATGAAAAAGGTTACAAACAACGATACACAGTACTGTCTAAACAAAAGAAAAACCTAACTAAATCCAACCAATAAACCTCTCACACATAACCACGATATTGACTGACGTGGATGAATGACTCCTTCATCCACGCTTTAGTGCAAAGGGCAATCCCTCCGCAGAGATTTCTTGGGCTGCCAATGGAACAGCTGTGGTCTGGCTCAGCCCTGGTGCGTGCCTGGTGGGCCGGGGTGGGCCGCTGGGTCGGGCGGCTGGTTTGTTGGGCTGAAGTCTTCCTTGGTTTGGATGGGGCACCTCTTCTGGGGGTTTTGAAGTGTTCGGTGGTGCTGTTTGTTGGCCCTGTTCTGTGGGTTCTGTGCTTGGTCAGTTAGTTGTTTGGTTCGTCTGGCCATGGTTGGGTGCCTGGTCTCGGTGCTCTGCATGGGAAAGGATCTGGACCTGGTTGGTGGTAGATATGGTGTCCAGGTGTTGGTCGGGTCTGGCCTGGGCAGCCCATCCACCCGCTGTTGCTGTTCCGCTGGCGCTCCAGTCCCCTCAGTCTTGTGCCACCCCACCCCTGTGGCCTCCTGGGGCACTGCATTGTAGCTGCTGGATGTTCCCCCAGGGGCTTCCCTTCAGATGTGCCAAACTCAAAACAGTAACCTGAGTGCAAATGATTTCAGAGTAATAGAAAATAAAACAGATGGAAGTTTCTTTAAGTATACAAAATAAAAAAACCTGGCCACCCCTTTTTTTATATATTTGCTTTATAAAACAAATTGCGGCCGATGGCCAATATAGAAACAAATTATATATCGGCCCAATGTTTAGGCCGGCCGGTATATCGTTCAATAGGTAAATCTGTTGGGTTTATATTTGGTACTCAGATATCAGTTTATTACCTCACTGCAAGACAGGACACCTAAAAAAAAAAGAAAGGGAATCTTGACCGTTTTTTTCTCTCACTTTTAGCTGTCACTGTTACGCACACACTAAATTCATCCAGTTCTTCTGTACACTTCTCGTAAATGTAGAGAAAACCATTATAGCAAATGTCCGTTGCACAGGTTGTATTTGAAGCTGTTATCTTGTCATCGTCCGCCTGAAAAGCCAAATTTCCACACATCAGATATGTGTAGTAGTGAACTGACTTAAAATTCATGGGGAGTCCGCAAATGACTGAGGACAGACGGTATAACTGGGTTCCAGTTTTTAATGGAACGTCAATAGTTTTACTAGGAACCACGGGGAGCTTCAAAGCTTTCTTACAATGAAATCGTCCAAAAAACAGGATGATCACATCAGGGGCGGTGAGGAAGAATTTTCTCTCTAATTTGTAGTCACAGTCGGGACAGTTTTTTCCCATACTGAAGTCCACCACACAGTTTAGAAGAGAAGTGGTAGTTTCGTTTGGTTCTGGCCATGGTAGAAAAACAATGGGACTGAACCGCATGGTGAAAGATTTGGAAACTTTACATTCTCCACAACTGACAACGCTTTCCATCTTGCAAGATGTGGTAATACCACATGGAGCTAACCATCTGAAAATGGCCTCAACAAACACTTTCACCTTGACTGAATCCTCAGAGTGTAGTAAGGGTATGTTTTTAAGTAGTTCCTCCTGAACTTCCCTGACTGTTTGGGGGGGAATATTTTTCTTTGACTTGCGTATGTCTCTCACTAAGAGTCTGGCAAACTTTGGAGTTTTTGACAAAGCTCCAAGAACCTTTTTAGGATTCTTAGCCAGAAGCTTTCTGAAAATGCTGAGGTTCAGAATACTCTGAATTGTGGCATTCATCCAGCTGTTTTCATCTGAGTTGGAAAACTTGCAGAAGTAAATTGTTGGATCAATATTAAAAGTTAGTGGATATCTCTCGTCTTCTTTCCTGTCATTTTTTGTTTTATCTTCACAACGGGCACCAGATTCATCGTTTGTGGCGGTTTCCTCTGTTTTTTCTTCAAAAGGGTCTTCGTGGGTTGCATGATTGGTTTGTTCATCCATGGTAGTTTCTTCCTTCGTGTTAATTTTAGTTTTTACTGAATCATTTTCGGCAAAAGAGTTAGCTGTGTCCATGTTTTCTGTGTTTGTGGTTTCAGAGTTAGCATTCTCCTGCTTAGAGCAACCTTCCATGTCTGGGTTTAGTTTGTCTTCAGGAACTCTGTCAAAAGCGACGTTTTTGGAAGTCTTGTCTGTGGTCTCAGAGCTGATTTTTTCATCCTCACTGCTAATTTCGAGCAGATTATTTTCTGTGTTTGTTTGTTTGTTGCTGACAGCTGTCACGGTGACGCCAACGCTAAATCCATCCAGTCCCTCTGTACACTTCTCATAGATGTAGAGAAAACCATTATAGCAAATGTCCGTTGCACAGCTTGTATTTGAAGCTGTTATCTTGTCATTGTCCGCCTGAAAAACCATTTGTCCACACATAAGATATGTGTAGTAGTGATCTGACTTAACACTCATGGGGAGTCTGCAAATGACTGAGGACAGACGGTATAACTGGGTTCCAGTTTTTACAGGAATGTCGATGGTTGGACTTGGAATCACACGGCGTGGCAAAGTTTTCTTACAGTGGAATCGTGGAAAAAACAGGGTGTTCACATCAGGGGCGGTGAGGAAGAATTTTCTCTCTAATTCGGATTTGCATTTGGCACAGTATTTTTGCAAACTGATGTCAATCACACGGTTTAGAAGAGAAGTGGTAGTTTCGTTTGGTTTTGGCCATGGTAGAAAAACAATGGGACTGAAGCAAGTGGTTAAAGATTGGGAAAATTTACATTTTCCACAACTGACAATGCTTCCCATCTTGCAAGATGATGTAATACCACATGGAGCTAACCATCTAAAAATGGCCTCAACGAACACTTTCACCTTGCCAAACTTAGTAGAGTGTAGTAAGGGTATGTTTTTAAGAAGTTCCTCCTGAACTTCCCTGACTGTTTGGGGGGGGATATTTTTCTCTGAACTGTTTATGGCTCTCACTAAGAGTCTGGCAAACTTTGGAGTTTTTGACAAGGCTTCAAGAACATTTTTAGGATTCTTAGCCAGAAGCTTTCTGATAACGCTCAGGTTCAGAATACTCTGAATTGTGGCATTCATCCAACCATTATCATGTGAGTTGGAAAACTTGCAGAAGTAAATGGTTGGATCAATGTTAAAGGTTTGTCGACATCTCCCGTCTTCTTTGCTGGTATTTTTTGTTTCAGCTTCACAACGTGCACCGAAGTCATCGTCTGTGACGGTTTCCTCAGTTTGAGACACAGGATAGGTTAAAGCTTTTAGTTGTCCCCCCAGTCTACTCCTTGAGGGTCTATTCGTTTCTACAAAGACTTTGTCCGTGTTTTCTGTGTTTGTGGTTTCAGAGTTAACATTCTCCTCCCTAGTTTCGACTAAATCATTTTCTGTGAAGCAGCGGGTAAAGATTTTTCTCACTGATATAATAACTACAGATCCTATTGTCCAACCAACCAGAAAAAACATCTTGACTTGGGATTTAGTTTAAATTGATTGTAGATTTAGAAGCAAAGTGACAACATTCTGCTATGAGCCTCTGATGTCATAAAAGAGAACACTTTACTGTGATGTCACACAGCTTTTGAAGTAAGTTCTTGGTTTTGTTATTGTTGCTATGGAAACTTAAGATGTAGTGAAGTACAAAAAGGAACTCGAATAACTATGCCCACTGCTTAGGGTTATGGTCACATTGTATCCAATCATTATTTTAACTATTATTTAAACTTTTTTTTTTTCATAAAATCAACTTTTTATCACAAGTAGTTTTTCATAGAGCTGCTATGAATGCACTGTGGACCCTCGCAGTATGTAGGCTGGGGGAAGCAGGCTACCGCCCTGTTGAGAAACCATATCCAAGGACAGTGTTTCTCAACTAGGGGTCCAAAACTCCTGGTGGTCCTTGGTGGTATTGCAAGGTGTCTTTGATAATAAAATTTGTGTTTTTCAATAGATCATCTGACAGTTATAGAAAAGATCATTTTTACACAGACTGATATATTTCAAATGTGTTTTTTTGTGAGTAATTGTCATGATTATAACTAACAATTAATCAAACTCCCAAATTCAGTATCTCAGAAGATTTCAGAAAAGTCACTTGATGCCACACTTCTAATAGCTAATAATTAATCAGCTCTGACAAACGTATACACTAAACAGGGAAACAGACTTCAACTGGAGAGAGGTGTCATAAAGCTGTTCAAACGATTCAACCAAGGTTACAGAAACTCAGGAGTAGGAGACAAGTGCAAGTGTCTTACTAACACCAAATCCAAGTGACTTTCAAATAGAAGTGAAAATTCTGTTTGGTTATATATATATTTCTGTATGTGGAAAACACAGAATTTTTAATACTGTATTTTTCATATGTATATATATCCTGTTCGGTTAAATTTTTCTGAAAACTGCCTAAAGATGCCAAAGAGCTACAGCTGATTTTTGTTCTGAAAATCACAACTGAAAGCTCATACTTGCCTGAAAGAGTAAATAAATGCCACACTGCAATTCAAAAGACAGTTTCTGACATTTAGAAATGAAAAAGTGTCCAATTACGCATGGCTGCAAGTGTCAAATGTGATGATGGGAACACCCTCAATAGGATATCTGGTCAAATTGTGTGCCAGGGCACGTTCTTATTGTATTCAGTTTTATAGCAGAGACTGTTCCCTTTATTTCCAGAAGGAACCCCTTGACTGTCCCGACCACATTTACTGCCCCTGTCCCTTTGTCAGAGTTATTTATCTTAATGGTTCCCCATGAGCTGATAGAAACCAAACAGTAATGTTAAGGACTAATTTAACTCATATAATTATTTATTTCAATTAAGGATTTCCATAGAAGTTAATAACAGCAAATTGCAGGATTCATTGTCACACATGACAGCTGCATGCTGAGGTGTGAGGGGTAGATGAAGCAGCGAATTCACTGATAATAGAGGGCGACAACTATTGCTGTTGAAATTAATTTGTTATTACTATGCAACATTTTTAAAAGTCTTTTCATCATGAGTAAATTTATTTTGCCCCACTTAAATATTTAGTTTAGCCGCCCCGAGGCTGTTTGGCTAAGAATCTAGCCCCACAAACACACTTCCTGTGTTGGGACTAAATGTCTTGCTTAAAAATCTCAGTTCTATAGTTCTACGCGTGTAAGTTTATCAGAGATTACAGGAGAGGAATCCAGTTCTATAAGTTTATTAAAACAGATCAAAATATTCAGTTTACAGAGTGATAGCTCACCCTGGGTCGGCTCTGTGTGGTGTGACAGTTTCCTTCTTTGGACACAACACTTTCATAGTTTCCAACATGTTTAAAATGAACATATCTGGGATCCTCCTCTTTGACTGTTTCAAATAAGATTTTTTTCTGCGACACAAACATGCACTCAAAGGTCAACTAAAGTCAGCAGGATCCTTATCCTGTTTAAACACACTACACATATAATCCACTGTGATGTGGTATGTTTAGTCACTCACAAGAAACGGTATAACAACAATGCTAGATTCAATCAAAAGAAAAAAACAGCTCATACATGCATCAATGACACAACCTATCTCCTCTCTAACTGTCAAGTCACACACTTTTAGACCTTTATGTCTGGACTTTTTCTGAGTATATTACAGAGCCTAAATATTCTAAAAACCTAAGTATAATACAAACTTATTATAAGCTTAATGCATCAAATCTAGTAAAGAGTAATTATTCATTTTATCAGAACACATTTATCATTAAAATATTAGACCATTAAAACCTTAAAAACCTGTGTAATAAATTTTGGTTAAACGTATTTACAAATATTTTATACTTCAGGGGCTAGAGCAGACTAGGGTCACACACACACACACTCGATGGCTGTGTGTGGGACCCAACACTGGTAAGAGATTAGTTTTTGCTTTGAATAGTATCTGTACTGTCTGAAGTTCCACAATGTCCCTGAATTTTAGAAGTTTTGACTTTAAAAATAATGAATTAGTGTGTTCCCTATATCCTGTCCTATGAATTATCCATATTGCTTTCTTTTGCAAAATGAATAGTGGGTGTATTGTACTGATGTAATTATTACCCCAGACTTCTGCACAGTAACTGAGGTATGGTAGAACTAATGAACAGGAAAGTATTCGGAATGATTTATAATCCAGTGCTTGTTTAGTTTTATTTATCCCTTAACAGTCCCTCAAATAAATGCTACATTGGGGATCCTCTACACAAAAAGCAAAAAGTTGAAACTGATTATGTGAAACAGGACACAACTAGAGAGGTTTTAGTCCAGGCATATCAGGCGAGGTGTCTAGTTTGGCACAAACAGTGCCATTTTTACTTCTGTTGTGTAAAAGTTATATTTTTCATTTTAATATCACATAGTGTTCAGTAGACCTAAAATAAACAATTTTGGGCATCTTTCTGGGTACATTTATCAGATATAAACAGTGGATGCAGCAAAACAAAGTTATGTCCGTGCGTCTTGCGCCATCTTGTGTCATAAGACGGCCTTGCCGACTGACAATCTTATTTTATGCATAAGACTTTCCCCGGGAGCTGATTGGTCAATTTGCATGAGTGACACCTCATTGGAATCGCAGAAGCCTATAGAATAACGCCAAAACTTTCAAAAGAAGATTCACAATACAATCAACCAACCAGGGAGCCAAGAACAGAGCCTAGGGGAAAAGCCAGTCTCATCCGTGAATTCACTGCAAACACTTCCTAGGAACCAAAAATGATACAGGAAACATCTGGAAGGTTGTAAATGGTGCACAAGTGATGGAATTATCAGAAAATAGGGTTTATTTTCCAAATAAATCTTTTTTACACGGCAAAACAGCAAAGGTAAGGCTATATTTTCAACTGTTATTCTGAAAAGCGATTTTTTTTTTGTTGTGTTGTACTTTGGCTTATATGTCTGCTGTGTTTTGGCGTAGCGTTTTGGCAGATATATCTTTGGAATCGGTAGAGTCTCTGCTTTCATTTGAGTGGTTGAATGTGCGTTTAGCACAAAGGCTTGCTGCGGTAGAGGCCGGAAAGTGGCGGCTGGGTTGACGAAACTATGACAATACGAGTATGTTTAAAAATACTTATTTATGTGGCATCTGAGTTGTGTTTGTGGTTGGTAAAAATAGGTTAGATAGCCTTGTAGCATGTGGTCTTCTGTTTAATTTGATGTGCATTATTACTATTTTTTCTGTCAGATTATGTGTTGTCTCAAGCCTGTTAAAAAAATAATTCCCAGGGTCCCCCAATTGGGGGAGCCTCGGGTTTAACAGGTTAAGAAGCAACAGTAGTAAGAAATATGTTTTTTCTCCCCTCTTACAGCCTGAGAACTTGTTGTATTTCAATCCACAAGACGAATCTAAGATCATGATAAGTGACTTCGGCCTGTCAAAGATGGAGGGCAGTGGCGACGTCATGTCCACAGCCTGTGGGACGCCAGGATATGTGGGTAAGCCAGTGTGACCTCCCATGTTTTTAACGGTCTCTTCTTAGCCTCCTTTCCTTTTTATCCCATTATTCCCTAACCAATCAACATTCCTGTTTACACTCAAAAAGATACACTGAACAACAAGGATGTTGTCACATCCCAGTAAATGGTGAAATGACTTGTATAGTAAAGTGCTTTATCTAGTTCACACACTGATGGTGGTAAACTTTAGCCACAGCTAAAGCCCTCTAACCACCACCCTACATGTAGGCAAGGTAGGTTTCACCCAAGAACATAACGTCTAGTTTACTGACTGTGATGGAAAGAGCAAGGGTTCGAACCTGCAACCAACCGTTGCTGGACAAACCTTAGCAACCTCCTTAGCAACCACCAGTCACATTGTTACTTAAACAGTATTTTGTTATTATGATCTTGTCTATAGACCGTGCCCGTGCAAAAAAAAGAAAAGATGTGTGTTAGTTTAACAGTGTTCCTGCCACTTTAAGAAATGGGCGTTGCCATGAGTCACGTGACTACGCACAGTCATGTGACATACAGAGGCCATAATACCCAACTGAGGGGAAAGCGCTGCTTTAAATAAATAAATAAAGTGACTTTTTATGGTGTTATTGGATATTTAGACGCTAAAGTGGAGGACGTATTTGTTACTGCAGCAACGGAGCTACAGAGTGCTTCTAGATCAACAGCTCCGCCCGCCCAGGTCCTCATAGTCCTGCACTGAGTTGTTGCTTGAAGCTGTCGCCTGTTCCCTCCTGTGCTCCGATGTAAAATAAACGACTGCACACTAAAATCATCTATTTCACCCAGCCCCTGTCATTTCGTCTCCTCATCTGGGGTCTCATTTATAAACGTTGCGTACGCACAAAACGGGCCCTGAAACTGGCGTACGCCACTTTCAAAGTAAAAGTTGTGATTTATAAAAAACAGACTTGACGGGAAAATGTGCGCACCTGTACGCCAACTCTGACCCGTGCGTACGGACATTTTGGAGACGAGGGAATCGACGACGCAGTTGGTGAGGTGGTGAACTGCAGCCAGACTGCATATTACTCCTCTCACACGTCATTTCACCTCACACCAAACATTAATTATGGATTCATGTTATAAACATCCAAACCAGCAATGATATCTATATTGTAGCTTTGCAGTGAGCTATAGCTCTTCTAAAAACATTTTTCAATATTAAAATAGATACATAAAATTTATCTCAAAACCTTCAACTCAGATAAAAGGGCCGGGACCGTGTGCCAATTAATAAATTGAATCATCTGCCGTCCCTGAGCGCAATAATGCCTACAGTCTTAGATGGGATCATTAAAATGATCAGGCAATACATCATGTTTCCATATACTGCGGGGGAGCAGGCCTAAATTAAATGCAATTTGCAGCAATGTCCGGTTTCACAAACATAATCGGCGCAATTGACTGCACCCATATTACTACAAGGGCCCTGTCTGAGGAAATTCCCCTCCCTCCTGGCCTACCACCTCCCCAGCATGAGAACCCCGACCCACAGCCACCTCCTCCTCGACAGGAAGCCTTCAGCCAGGGAGCAAGGATCGGCCAGGATGTAAAAGTGTTTTTATTGTATCATTTAAGGTACCAATGGCTGTCACTAGACGCTGGGCAACCTCATGTTCCTCAGCCCCCTAAACCTCGCCATCTAAGAGCTGAAACGACACAGCATATTAGTCTGTCTCCTTAAAATATGCTCATATTTAGTGTCAGCTTGGGTGTACACGTACCCCCTCCAGTAGCAGACCCACTCTGGCCGTGGGAGGCAAGTGTTTTTTTTCCCCCCTCAACTTTGAGGTCCGACCACTTTTTTTTAATTTCGGGTACCGTCCTGTCAGTTGCACTGACAGTCTGTACTGCAGACGCCACATGCTGCCACTCGCAGTTCTTCCTTTTATTTGTGACACCGCTGCTGTGTCCACCAAATAAAATGTCTCTTCTAGCCTCCACTTCACCCACTAGCACTGCAATCAACATCTCCGTAAAGTTTCTCTTCTTTTTTTTCTTTTGTTGTTGCCATATTTCCCCTCTTCTTCATATGCATCAATATTCATGTCCTGCTTTGCATTTACCTTTTATAGCCAGATTTGGGCGTGTTCAGGGCGGGATATGAGCCAAATTCACGTGTGCGAACTTCCAAGAAGACTGTGATTTATGAATGGGAAATTGCTTACATCTGTGCGTAGGCATGGTTTTATAAATCAGAAATCGTTTTGGCGTACACAAACTTTTTGTTTTGGTCGTATGTACACTTTTAGTAGGGATTCTACGCAATGTTTTATAAATGAGACCCCTGGTCTGTGTTATCTCTTCTGAGTTTAAACTGGACTCTTAAGAAATACAGAAAGGAGTGGGAATCAAACACTGAATTAAAAGGCTGTTTAAAGCCGGACAACAGCAAGAAGCCACACACAGTTTTCACATTTTAAAGAACATTATATACATTTGGCCACTACCAGACATTGACTACATTGACCACTAATTGGTCCTTAATATTTTTCACTTATCGTTATCGAGGTGAAATGCTCAATATGATATTCATTTTAGCTCATATCACCCAGTCCTAGTTTCAGCGTTGTCCATGGTCCAACCTCTACTCCAGCAGAAAGTAATGTGCCAGCTTGAATGAAGCTGTTAAATGTAAATGGAACATTCCTAATTGCACCACATTATGAGAAGCTTGAGAAAATATATTTGGTTTTAGCTACAGCAAAAGTGGGTAACAGTAGCATCCTTGCTAACCACACAGTTAGACGACTTAGTTAAAGCATAACTATAATTATGTGGCAGACATGTGTCATACAGTAAACATGAGGCCAGCATGACCAGCTCAGGCTGCAACCAGGACCAGGGTGTTAGACTAACATACTACCCTATAGGAATTCTTACTTTCAGTCATATAGAATTCAGAGCCCACTATGCAGCAGAATAGCTCACAAAAAACTTACATAGACATGTAACATGTGCATGTTTTGCTGAAGAACAGATTATACATGGGTGTACATTCTTTGTCATCCCAGACATACTGTATCACACGCAAGGAGTTTCATATAAGTAAACTACACTTCTTTTGTTTCTTGAAGACATTTCACTTTTTGTTCAAAATGTTTCTTTAGGTCTGAACATGGTCAAAAACCATTAAACCTGTAAGTTTAGACAGAATAAGTCACACAAATTATGGACAGTTAAGGTCACTTTGTCAAGGTCCTATCAGCTACTGACTCTACAATCCAACTGGTTCAGTGTTTTGGTCATTACCTTTTTACAACCTAATACATGTCACCTATTGATACCAACCTGTCCACGCTAAGCATGATATTAAACAGAGTTGGTGGCCCCCGGTTTCATCTTTCTAATGGTGTGTTCACACTAAACATGTTTGAAGCAACCAGAGAGTCAGGTTTACATGCAAGTACTACCCCTAAAGAGGCTCTTGGCAACTTCAGGAGACAATATCTCAGAGGATCTTCGAAGATATTAATTATGTTAAATAAATTGAAATTAGAGCCACGGTTCTTCAGATCACAAGGTAACGACGGTGTGTTCACACTGAACACATTTGAAGCAACCAGAAGAGTCAGGTTTACATGTAAAGCCAATAGAGAAGCACAATAAAGCGCAACCGCGGGGACCACATCACGTCAGAAGCAGATTTGCATCACGAAAATGCTTTTCTGTTTAAAGTGCAACCAAAAATACGCACTTCATTTTATATGGTGCATTTATCTTCGACCTTTATCATGCCTGCCCCTGAAGTTGGAAAAATCGCAACTTTGGCTTCAAGTTGCCAACCGATCAGGTGAGTGGGTGTCAACGATGCTGTGACTGACATGACTTGGTTTCTTGGCGGGGGAAGCTTGGACCTACTTAGGACAACAGCTCCTGAAACTGGGCGTGCTGATTTTTAAGGAACCCTCCGCTGCTGCTGGACTGAGTCTTTAGCCCTCCGATTCCCCGCTGTAGCGGTCTCAGCTCTGCCTGAGGCCAGGCCGAACATTCAACATGGTCAGCTCGAAGACCAGAGTCCACAGGGAGCTCCCGGAGGGTCGGGAGAAGGAGGGAGGGAGGAGGAGGAGGAGAAGGCGGCCAGCTGACTGCTACAGAGCTGTCCCGCTGTTACACCATTTTCTGTGACCATCATATTCTGTGACTCTGAGTGGCGCTTTTTTGTTGATTACTCATGACCAAACCTTGTGTCACTTTGTAAAAATCATTAATGCCATTAATAAAATATGATCTAAGGTGACCATTGTTTTACAAAAGGTATGGAAGGGTTACATGATATCATAGGACATGTAAACTATTAGAATTGGTGACCTCTGAGCCTCTGTCATACAGTCACCTTTACAATCAAAAACAGTGAATTTTACAACGCATGTATGCACACACTGTCACCTGAAAAAGGTTTCCAACCTCTCAAGGTCTTTCTTTCTTGAGTGATGGAGTTGTTAAATATAATATGATCGGAGCATCTATTATCACAATTGGTGACCTACAGAGTTATTAACAAAACAGCTCCACTCAGAGTCACAGAATATGATGGCCGCATAAAACGGTGTAACACCTGTTAGGGTCCTCCCACAAGTTGTGTATTTCTGTATTAACGCTCGTGAAAATGGCATATTGTGAAGTGTGACCAGTTTGCTTTGGACACGCTTCAAGGTGCGAATGTTTAAGCATCCAGGTAGGGGTGTGCGGCACTTTTTGGATGCTTTAAATGCCTTCAGTGTGAACATACTGTAACACCTGCAGTGCACTCATGATGTGTTTTTACTGTCTACTTTTTCTTTGCCATTCACACCTTAAAATGTGTGGTCCTGCTAAAGGGATCATAACACGGATGTGGCTGAGGCGTTTAAAGAATTTGGAGAGCCGATGAACTGACAGAAGAGGACGAGCAGGTTAGTCTGGCGACATAACAGAAGGATTAGTAGATCTTAAGGTTCTCTGTCACTGTTGACATTGATTGATCGATGACTGGTGAGTGGGAGAGTCTTTTATGAGAAAGCACAACCATGGGCGGTTCAGAACTCATTGATCCCGGCCTGATGGGTTTCTGACCATTACTGTGACTGGCATGTTTGGTTTTTAGAGGACACCAAGGTACAACTTCCACACCAGACTCGGAGACAGGTTAAAGTTGAAATTTAACAAAAAAGTTGAAAAGGAAAGTAGGTAATCTTGGGCAACACCAGGAAGAACAACGTGATGGTAGGTGATCAGTTGGAAGGTTAGTGGATAAGTTAGTATTAGGTAAGCAGAGCAGGATTGATGAACGAGCTTTGGGATCTTACTGTTGCTGCGGAGGAGATGGACCGGAGGGAGATGAGTCAGACTCGAGTGACTGAGTTTGGCTGGGAGTGGGTGAGTGTATCCTGACCTTCTATGGTGATGTTCTTGTAGGGCTGAAGGAGTTCCAGCCTTTCAGGGGTTGTTGGAGATGGAGGATCTGAAGGTGCAGAGGCTGACCAGAGCGAACAGGGAAACAGCTCTGGAAAATCCTGTGGGCCGTTAAAGTCACTTATGGAGAGAACTAGGAAACACAGATTAGGTGAGCTGTCCAAACAACAAGGAGAATGACCATTGGCACTGGAGATACTCAAAGTAAGTTTGGCCTTGTACCACACTGGTAGTGAGAACTATCTGGCGTCAGCTAGAAGGCTCCGCTCTCCTTTTAAGATGGTGATTGATTAGATGTAACCAGCTCCACCTGCTGGTGGCCATCTGCCACGTCCTACAGAGCAGATTGGAGAAGGAGCAGGAAAACACCCACTCACCAGCACACAGTCACAGGAACTCAACAGTGACTAGTATGACTACAACTTCATACATCTAACTCAAGTTCAGAACTGAAGAATCCCTTTGGATTAGAGATTAAGAACCTTTAAGAAACAAAAGAGTAAATCAAGTTCCCTGCTGTTTAAGCCCTTAACCCCGGTTCACACTAGGGCTAGAAGATAATTCTATAGAAATATCAATCAATATGATAGACATGTGGTGCAATAGAAAAAAAAAAGGGTCAATTAAAAATTTTGAGTAAAAAAAAAAAAGTTTCCCCATACATTTTTTTTTTGTTATAGCTTATCAGTTAGCTTAATACAACAGTCACTACCTACTCCAAACAAATCATTAACACAGACCCAGGCAACTCTTTCATGCATCCATCTCACCTTTCAAACCACAAAAAAGAGCAAATGATTGGAGCTGCAACAGAATTTGTTGATGGTCCCTAAGTGAACCATCGGCGTAAAACAAACTTCACCTCGGTCATATGTTACAGAGTTCACATGCCTTTATCGAGTATATAACATGTTATCATGGTCAAATAGGATATATGTTGGCTTCCAGTTGTTACGTCGTGGAGGCTTCGAATAGATGACGGCTTGTCGCTGAAGACAACACAGCATTGGTGTCTCCACTAACATCTGGTTTAACTTCAGACTGCTCACAAACTGACAAGTGGTGCCTACGGTTGCACAAGCTACATGAAACCTTTACTCGACAGAACTTCGCTATATGTTTTGGACCTAAACAAACAAAACACCGTCCAAGTCTTTTCAGCTTTTCCCTACGTGCACTTACTGTGTGTTCTGTGCAGTCCTCTGGTTTATGGTCGCTACTATCACAGTAAACACAGCTCTTGGGCACGACGTTGGCTGTGTGCAAAGCAGTCGCTGATGGAACGCTCCACATTCTGGGCTTGTCACAGGCATGTAATGGCTCCCCCATGTTCTTCTGTGGGAAGCTGGAATGTTTCGAAGTGTGTCCTGGTCTGGTTAGCTGAAGCGCCCTTTCTCTGCTTTGCACCTCATGTTGCAGAAACTGAATCAACTCCAGGACTTTCCATTCGCTGGTTGAGTTTAGTTGTCGGGTGTAGGTAAGCGCTATGTCCTCTGGAATAAGCTGTAGCAGCACTGGACAAAGCAAGCAGCCGTAGGTGTCACTCTGCACTCCAAGGGATTCCAAGCTGCGTATCTGGATCTCACATTCATCATAAAGGTTCCTCAGCGCAGCAACATCAGAAGATCTTTTCAAAGGTGTCAAGTTCAACAGTTTGGACATGTGGGCACTTATCACGATGTCCTTCCTCCCGAAGCGACTCTGAAGCAGGTCTATTGCAGCATCGTAGTTAGCATCAGTCATCGTGAGGCCTGCAATAGTTCTAGCCGCTGCTCCAGTCAAGTAGGATTTCAGGTAAGTAAACTTGTCGGTCTTGCAAAGTGCATCATTTCTGTGAAAAGCTGTTTCAATTGTGACCAGAATTCCTGCCACTGGCTTATGTGTCCATCATACTTTGCTATCATTAGCTTGGGAAGTTTGACTGTTTGTCTGGACTGCGAACTGAATGAACCGCTGCTCACGTCACTCACGCGCTCTCTCGGGAGGTCCTTTGCAGCCTCCTGCAATCCAATAATGGTGGTAGTACGAACCTTCCATGTTATAATCCAGTCCATGTAATCCTGTGCGTTCGCAAACTCCGTGTCCAGACCATCCGTGGGCGTTTTATCTTCTATGCCCTTGTCTAAATCCAGCAAACTTTCCTCTTTCGATGATAAAACAGCAAGTAACTCACAAAGCTTTGTGGCATCTGGTCTCTCTTTTTCCACCTCCTCTTCTAGGCGGGTTAACAGCCTTGTCGTGGCTGTGCGGATGGTGGCCCGCTTCCTCTTCATGCGCTCCAATTGCTCCGTCATTTCGGTATTTAGCTAGCCGTTAGCCGTTCACTTCGTTCAAAAAAAAGCACGGTAAAACCTTACTTCCCGTGTTTCGGCACCAAAATGTTACGTTCTGGATGCTTTGAATAGATGAGTCTTTTCCTTGCTTGTTAAACATCGCCGTGAACATGCAATGAACATGCCGCTACTCGTGTTAATCAAGTTAGAACTAAGCCCGGAAAAAAAAGGACCGGGGCTTGTAACCCTTCAAAATAAGGGTACTTCCGGTTTCCACAATAAAACAACAAATAAGTCACAACACCAGTGTCATGTGCATTCAGTCGATGTATGCTGATGACGTTGCCGTGTCCAGCTAGAGTGGTACGTCATGTTTAACTCTCTGAAATCTTGGGCAGTACAGCTAGCACCTCTTTAGGGCTCACACAGTGTAACATGGAGCAGTCCTTTGTGATGGCCGAAAAACGCACAGTTTGAATCGAGCTTTAGGAAAGTAGAAACAGGTTCAATACTATCCTGGAGGTGTTGGAACCCAGGACAATGGCTCTCTGTTTCACATAAAGACATTGTAATTACTAGCATCAACGACTTTGTGACAACAATACAGCCACATTAAAGTTCTACAACTGACACGGATTTGGTAGAAAAAATCAGGCCAGATTTACTGGAACCCAGCATGGCTTTACTTTATTTTAAAAACACAAAATCTTTACTGATTTGTCACCATCTGACACATTTTCTTTGAAATATTATTGTTATTGTTCTAACGACTCGAGTGAGCACTCACCACTGTGAAAATGGTTTCATCCTCACGTCTGTCAATCTCTTGTTGCCCTTTTCTCTGTCTACACATGTCTGTGTTTAACTCCCAAAACCTTCACAACTTCACCCCAGACCCCCACCTTTTCTCTATCTCCTGCAGAGTTTTGTTGGGACGAGGGCCATTTTTACTCCAGACACAACTTCTCTATTTATAAATGACTTATAAATAACTAGATGAGGCACCAAATGAAAACCAGATCTGAATCATGAGCACTCCAACTTTCCTCTTCTTTGTTTTACCATATATGAACAAAACCTTGATTCACAATTTGCTCTGTTAGGCTTGTAGAGGTCTCCAGTGGAAGAAAGATTTAGTGGTTGTAAAATTGTTAGAAGTGTTGCTGCAAAAGCATTAAACTTTCAAAAGCGCACTAACATTGCATGGACTTTGCAGGTCCTGGGATTAGTATTACTCTTCTTATCCATTATTTATATATATATCAAGATTAGTCAGATTAGATTAATAGTATCTATGCACATCACTTTATATGTCCTGCCATAGGTTCTCAGTTGGACTTAGGTCTGGACTTTGACTGTATCAAACTAGATACCACGCCTATTGAACGCAAAAAGGTTTCGAGAAAAAATGTATAAGAGAAATGTGTCTTTCACACGCAAAAAAGTAAACATTGCACAAACAATATGTTTAATACCCGTTGTAAGGTTGCACCGACACTTCTGCACTCGAAACACGAGTTCGCTGACTACACACTCACTGCCTTTACATGAAGCAAGAGAAAGTCGAATTATTACCTTAAAATAAATATAAATTCTAAAATCATACTTTTGAAGTGCATCTATACACATTATTCCATCTTAAATCTAACAGAACTGGAGGTTCTCAAGTTGCACTATTCTACCCAGATAATGCAATTGGGAATCGAACTTCTCTGGATCAATCCACTGCCCCTGCCTGTATTAATGCACCCCCTCAGGAAGTGAGGAGATGCAGATGTGAGACTCATCAACAATGCAGTAATATCATAAGAATGGCGGCTAAGAGAAACGTAAGCAGCCAATCAGTGCATTTTTGGACTGGTGGAGAGGCGATACGTTGTGATTATGAATATCCTGCTTTTCCTCAGTCTGCTTCACTCCCGCCAGCCACTGTTGACTACCTATGTGCAGGTTGAGGCTAACCACCCTAATGGCGCATTCAGACCGCAGGCTTTGTCAGCGTCAGCAACGTCAACATTACATTTTAAGTCTGGAGGAGCGTAAGTCTCTGCGGCGCTTTGTGAGGTTTGGCTCCGTCAACCTTTCAAGCTTTTCCTGCGTTTCAAGCTTCAAAGCGCATAACGCTAGCAACGCAGAAGTTCAGGTAGTTGAACTTTTGACGTTCTTAACGCTCTTGAGGCAGCACAGCATCCAATTAGAGCGACTCACTGTAGTGACGTTGCGCGACGTTGACGCTGCCTAGCCGACCACAATCCACGAGTGTTTAAAACATCCAGCAGAGAAAGACCCGCCTACGAGCTTTGCTAGCTTCAGCTTAAAAATGTATCTTCTGTGTTTATGCGTCAAACTAGTCGCTTCATGAGAGTTGCTTGACACTGACAAAGCTTGCGGTCTGAACACACTATAAGGCTAACACTTAGGGGCGCATGTTGCTATCTATTGTCATGGGGTCTAACGTACTTTATTTAACGATTTGGTTTTCTGAGTGACATGTAAAATGGTACACCAATATCGACAGGGGGCAAGCCCCTACAGTGCCTTCACACCTAACGTGTTTGAATCGTCCTGGGTGTCGGGTTTACATGTAAAGTCAATGTAGAAGCATGCAGACGCACGTCCAAGGGTCCCACGTCACTTCAGAAGCAGATTTGCGACGCAAAAACTCTATTCTGCCTGATTTGCGCAAAGGATTAGAGCGAATCGGGCTTTTGAAGCGAGACCGAAAATATATGCTGCAGTGATGGTGTGACTGACATCGAGTTCGATGAGTATATGAGGCCGTTGATAAAGGAACCTTGCCGAAGGAGGTAGGCGATGAATCATTTGATCCACGGCTCTCTGACAACGTTTCTTTTTGGCCCTCTGAGAGCAAACGTTTGCGCCTCCCTGCTATAGAGGCACAGTGGGTATTGCCACATTTTCAGAGGTTTTGCCACACATTGCTTATCCTATTCTCCAAAATGTGTAGTACTTCTCTGTTCATGCTGATGCCCACAGCATGATGCTGTCGTCACCAATATAACAAATGTCAGACCAGTTGAAACTTTAGTAGGATGAAAATGAAAACAGTGGGCTCTATTTACTTGTTTTCGTAGCTTACCCTGGATTTATTGTGGGGTGTTCTTTTTTTTTCTTTTGGAATCTGTTCTATCCAATGAAAACCAAATAAAATACAGGGAATTTCAGTGTTTTGATATTAAAGAAATGTTTGACTACATAATTATTTTGTATTGCAATGTTCTGATTTTGATTACAAGAGATTCTACCAGGAGTAGTGACCTCACTGTGTAAAAATGATCCTAAACCCAAATCTGGGAAAACAGAAACACTAACACGGGCTTTCATTGTGAGTCATAGACAGAATAAACAGCAGGAGTGTCCAGAGTTTAGATATGAACCCACATATTTCGGGTATCCCTTCACATCTGGCTTCGAGTATTCAAGCAAGCGTGCCAGGTTTATTTTCAGGCGGCGGTGTTTGTGTCGGTACGAGACGATCTGATCACCTGCAGGGAAGACTCAAACCTAGAACTGAACTAAGAGCTTTCTTCATGTCAGGTAGAGCCCTCTTGAAGCTGTGAGAGCTTGTATCTCAGGCAGCAACTTTCCCACCATAAAAACAACGGCCATGTGATTTTAATCTGGATAAACACGATGCGTCTGCATCTTTTCTCTATTGTCAAGCTCATTAAGCTGTTGGGGTTTTATGTAAAAGTCACATGCCACACTAAACGATGAGGTCCATTACTGAATTTCTGCCCTAATTTATTGTCTTTCTCAGCTCCAGAGGTTCTTGCACAAAAGCCATACAGCAAGGCAGTGGACTGCTGGTCCATTGGAGTGATTGCCTATATTCTGTAAGTACCAGCTCTCCTTATAATAATATATAATAACTGAAAATGTCACTCAAGCCTGACGGACACTATCAGCAGATGTCAGATTCACAGTGTCTGATAATCTGGTACTAATGCTGTGGCTGGTAGAGGCTCATATCCTGAAGATCACAGGTGGAGATAATGAGACATCTTATTTTTCACTCCCTAATGAACACATAACTGCCATAAACTTATTAACCTTAGCTAAGAAAAGACTGAGCCCTCTACAATCTGAATATGAAAAGTATAAAACATTTATTTGAAAAATGTTAAGAAACCCTGAGAAAGTTTATAGCATCTTTATAGATGAGTATGCAATCAGATTAGTGTTTTGATCAAAATGTTTTTGGTCTTTTACAGACAATGTCCTCATTTGATATACTAAACATAATAATACTTATCTTGTACACTAGCCAGTAGCTAAATTACAGACACTGTTCCTGGTTTGGTTTTTGGTGCTTTAAACTTCTTATGATAAAAGAAACACATCAAAACCAAAAATATATCGAAACATTTTATGCAATAAGTATAATAAAGTAACACTGAGATATATAGTACGAAGAATGTCTAAGATGAAAAGGTCTGTTTGTGTTTTAGAAGCTTTAAGTCAATTAATATTTTTATCATAAACTTTTCCAAATCCAGATTTGAAGATCCAAGAAGATCTTTCAGTCATACATGACATTTTGATTTGTATGTAGTTGGATTGCACTCCCCATTACCAGCCTCCCTGGTTATGGTGCCGCTCTGCTTATTTTTAAAATCGTTTTACTAAAAATCTCAGAAAATGGTTAGTAACAGATGTATAAAACTATTGAAGTTTAGTAGATTATGCTGGTCTTATATTTTACATACAGTAGATCTCACTTCATTAACTTTTGAAAGTTTGTTTGTACAATGACCTCATGAGCTTTGAAACATACAGGGGTAATAACTTCAGCTAAACAATCACATACAAATATTGGCAGCCTTTAGAGCCTAACTAGATTTTATCAGACCAGAGAAGATGAGATTTGTTTTGATCTTTTTTTGACACTTCCCAAATATCAGCCAAGAACTGAAATTAAAAATCCAGACCGCATCCAGTTATTTGAACTCATCTAGATTTTAGATTCAGACTTTTTATTGATACCCTGTTGCCACACAATGTTTACACAGATCCCAGAAAGTTCAATGTGGAGTTTTCGCTCCAGTATTCAGTGTCTTGCAGAAATATAGAGACTGCATGCATCCTCACAGTATATTACCTTTGGATGACAAATGTGTATTAGAGAGTTTTAGCAGTGGAACCAGTTTCTCAGCTTACCTGCTTCATCACTGCTCACTCCCACTTATGTTTCTGTTACCAACAGGATGAGATATTAGGGGTCAGAGGTGGAAGAGAAAATTGTTAGGACAGTGATTGATGCGTTTCCTGCGCTGACCTCTCCATCGATCCTCTCTTTTTTTCTGAACACCTGGCAGCACTGCAGAGAAATCATTGTGTGTGTGTGTGTGTGTGTGTGCCCCCGTGCAGACAACAAGCAGCTTTCAGCTGGTAATTAGCACAATTAGCCCAGAGATTCAGACCATGTTAGCTTTTAGCTGCTGCTCAGGTGGAAAAATCACATCAAGTAATCAACCATGATAATCTGCCAGGATCCTTGGTGCGTGTTCTTGGACACATGGAGACTGATTTGGACATTTTTATCCTAGTGTGTGTGTGTGTGTTCATGTTTGCATGTGTGCTAGATGGAGTGGAGAGTCAGCAGAGTGACAGGTACATCTTTAAGCAAATGAGAAGCAGGAGAACAAAAGCGAAAGCTTTTCTGTCCTCACTGCAGGGACAATCCTGGTCTCTTTCTTACTGATGTGTGTTTTTCCATTATTCCCGTTTTCCGATGTGTATCGATGGAGAACGGTATTTTAATGAGTTTTGATTAAACTCTGGGTGCGTCCAACTCTTTGATAATGAGGAGCAGAGCGTTTTTCTGTTCAGTAGCAGCTCCACCATTGTTTTATTATGCTCATTTTGAACAAGCAGACCAGAAAATCTAACAAATTGTTTTCACTCAGTGATATATATTCAGATTCAGAGCAAAAGTAACCATATACAGAGCTTCAAAAAAAAAGGATTTATAGTTTGTACATTATGTGGTTCTAAAAACACTAATGTTTAAGTATTTCCAGATTTTAAAAAATCTGAAAGGTTTGACATGCTTTTTTGCTTACTTCTCTTGGATCAGATTTTTATAGAACCACCTCAGGCCTTGTGGTGGAGACGGGTGTGGGGGTGTCCATGAAATGAGCCTTTGAACTGCACATTAAAATGCACATTACTTTGCTACAGTTTTGATTGTATCCTTGATCGGCATACACCATTGGAATCGTAAGAGTTTGCAACCGACCGTAAACAGGATGTAAAAACGTGCAGAATAAGGTTGACCCAATAGAGCTGTGAAACAATATACAAATTTTAATCAGTTAATCTAATGGTAGCTGTGAATTAAGTATGATTGATCAACATTTCTAAATATGACTGAATAAGTAAAATTTTCATTGTAAACAAAGGACAAAACCGCATGCTATTGCTCTTTTTTAAGGAAAAACAGGAGAAATGTATGGAACTTTTGATGTGAATCCAACAACCACATTTACATGTGGCACTTTTCATCTTTTAGCCTGTTTCTAAGGTAAACTAACTTGACCTTTTCTGAATATAAAGATGACGGTTTCTCAATCATTTCTAACAACCCCTACAGATCCTCTTTATTTGAGTATCCTACGACAACAGTGTCTTCAGTCAGAGGCTTCTTCAGTTTTGCTATTACACAGACCACTACAGAAGATCCATCATGCCCTCACCCATCAGATCTTTGATGAATTAAATAGTATGAGCTATATCAACACTTAATTTCTCTCCGTGATCAATAAAGTATCTTTGAATTGAATCCCTAAGACAGAGTTGAGCGAGCACAGAGCAGGTCTTATGGTTTGTTCTAGGACTAAATATGGACCAAAAGTTATATCTTGATATTTTTCTGTTGAAATCTGATTTTCGATATACAGTATATCTAGATAGTTTTCTACCCAAAAAGTATTGACAAAAAAGCATTTAATAATCTAAGTTCCGTGTCTTAAATGCCACGCAGGCACTTTTATTGACACAGCTCTAGATGTACATTAAAAACTGTTATTGATATTAATAATATTACTTTCTTGAATAAAATAATGTTCTATTCTTTTAAACCGAAATATATAGAGCTTTGTTATTAAAAAGTATTGGTTTGGGTCAGGGTTGTGCTGATTCTGAAATTCAGCCTGGGAGCTTGGTTCTGAGTGGCTAAGAAGTCAAAATTAATAGAGAAAATAGTGATTATCTACTTTGTAAAAACATAAGTAGGGCATACAGTATATAGCATGCTTGGAGAGAGAGTGAGAGATTGGTTTGTGGATTCCACCTGAAAAAATGTGGAAAGTTTCCTGAGTATTAATTTGAGGTTCTGTATCTCAGTGTTTCCCAACCTTTTTCAACTTGTGTACCCCCAGAGCCATTTTCTCATCCCACACACACACTTAGTCAAATGTGTAGATGATTCCCTAGAAGTAAAATGTACAACAGATTATTAAACAAAAATAATGTTAATAATGTTTCAGTTCCCTCCAAAATTTTCCCTTCAAATTAAAAATGGCAACATATGCATACTGTGTAAGTATGTTGCCATGAAATTGAATAAGCAATCTGAAAATAATTACTAAACAAAATTCAGAAAAATTAAATAAACCTCCCTTTGTTACAGCAGAGACCGGAACAGACATTTAAATATATCCCATTTTAGTTTTACTTTCATTCAACCTAACTTTTATGAGACACCTGAGCCTAGTTATCTTTGATAAGCTCTGCTAAACTTGTTGGCAGAGAGTTCTCCAGGCTGTTCTCCACATCCAGTCTGTTCCTCTGCTGGGTAACACATAACACATCCCAGTCTGATTTTTTTTTTTACTAGGACACAGAGAATGTTGTGGAATGTCTTATACCCATCACCAGGGGTACGTGTAACCCTGGTTGGGAATCACTGCTGTATCTCATGCTTTATATTGATATAAATTACCAAAAACTAGATATTAAACAGTTGAAAACGTGTTGTATTGCTTTCTGACTGAATAACTGACTTGTTTCCTGCAGGCTGTGTGGTTATCCCCCATTTTATGATGAAAACGACTCAAAGCTGTTCGAGCAGATCCTTAAAGCCGACTACGAGTTTGACGCACCGTACTGGGACGACATATCCGATTCAGGTGAGCCTTCCTCGTCTTCTTTGCTCGTTGGGCCCTTAACTGTCCTGTTCCTTTCCACCATGGACCACACACACCATACACCCATCTAGATCACGGTGTCTGACCTAATTTTCTAGGCATGGTCATGTTTGTGTCTGTTTGTGCCCTGGGTCAATGTCACTGCTGTGGTTACATGCGAAGCCTGGCAGCAGAACTAGCTATTTGTCGGCTGTAAATCCATGGAATGTGTTGGTGTCTGCACCTCTTGATGATCAAGTATTATTTGTGTTTTGTCAGGGGAAGTTGCTGGGAAGATAGCCTACTTAGGCTTGTTAAAGGAATAGTTAACACATCTTAGAGCTCTTAGCCATACATAAATTACCTGTGTAATGTATCATCAAAATTCAGATTTATCTTATTTGCTGATGACACCACAATATTAGGCTTAAGCAAAGACCTACAGCTACTTGTGACTAAAATGACAATGGAATTAGAGAAACTTAAAGACTTAATAGAAACAAACTATTTCTAAATATATCAAAAACAGAATTGTTGCTGTTTGGTAAGCAAACAGAAGACATTAAAATCAAAATTGACAACAATGAAATAGAAAAAGTAAATGAGTATATATGTCTGGGAGTGATTCACAGTCACGATAACAGCTGGAGAGCCCAAACATATAGTATACAAAGATATTGGCAACGAATATTGCTATTATGAGAAACTGCTCACCTTCCTTGTGTTAGTTACTGAGGGGAGGTCTGGTGAAACACCTACAGTGTTAGTAAATAGTAGAGATGCAATGATACCACTTTTTTCAAATCGATACAATACTAAGACTTGAATTTGAGTACTTGCCAATACTGAGTACAAATACCGATACTTCTACCACACAAAAAAAATCAATGAATCTAAAGACAGGTTTTGTTTCTTCTTTGCTTGTTACAACAAACGATGGTGAAAAAGATTGAAAAAATCATTTATTAATCAAAATGACCACAAAATAAAAATTCCAAGTGAAAAATAAACATTTTCTGTGAAATTAATTGAGTGTTCACATCGTACGTATCGGTTCATGGTATCGGTTGACTTTAAACGATACACTCCATAAGAACAGTACCGGCCCCGATACCAGTATAAGTATCGGTGCATTCCAAGTAAATAGTATTTAGACTTTTAAGTAATCAGGGGTGAACATAATGTTGGGTTCAGGGACCACATAAATATACTTTTCAAAAAATCGAAACTTTTAAACCCTGAAGATTTAGTGAACCTAAAATTGCTGTTTCTGTTCTATAAAACAAGGAAGTATCTACTTCCAAGCAGTATTCAGAAATTGTTTCGTAATAAAGAGGGTGGATAACACTATACTTCAAGTTGCATCCTGCTCGCATCACCTTCAAGAACCAGTCTATCTCTCAAAGATATGTGAAGCCATGGAATTGGTTAGATGATAAGTTAGAGAGCTGCTTGTCTAAACCAATTTAAAAAGTAGTAATTGAGGCAGAGGTGGTACCATCCTGACCATTCGCCAACACATGCATGTATTCTGTGCATTCAACTGAGTCACTTTTTTTTAAAGGCAACATATTTTTAGTTAAGCGTTTTAATAAGAATATGACAATTATTATATTAAAGCATTATTTTACAAAAACAATATAAATACAAAAATAAGGTGCTAATTTTAAACTGAAAGTGCATTAAGTTGTAAGGATGTATCCACACATCTGGCAGCCAAACAGAGAGTAGTCTACAGTGCTTTTGGCATAAATAACAGTGCATGCCTTCTTCAGTATGCCTCATACTGAGGCGTCAGTTTGTTTTTAAAAGTGCTGGGGACAATAACTATAAACCTGAGTGTGGTTTGAAGATTGCTGGGGATAGTTATTAACTATTAATAGCCTATTATTATTCTGTTTCACGTTTCATCACCATAAGCACTGAAGGTATAAACGGGTGTTGAAAATCGCATCTTTATTCAATTACTAACAGTTGAAACCCAAATTATTAAACGTTTTGTTTCTCAAATGGCAGACATTAAAAACCACAAAGATGGCAAATTTATATTTATCTGCCCCAGAAGAATAAGTGCAACAATAAAATGCATTCCCTTTGCAACCTTTACTATTTTTGCCCGTTCTGTGCAGAGAAACTTCAACTTTAATTTACAGATCAGAGTCCTGCAGTAGAAAGGGTTCCTGCAGCTAATCTGCTGTTTCAGGTGGACCAATCAAATCCTTCTCTGGGAGCGCTGGATGCTGAGATAGTGAGAATAATCGGCATTCAGCGTAAAGATGGAGACATTTTCAGAAAGTGGGAGTCGACCAAAAATATTATACTAATATTTTTAATATTTTTTTACCCATCTACAGTAAAGAAACTTCTGCCAGACCCATGATATTTAGATTATGTATTTTTTCCATCTTGAAACGGTGCCTCCAACATTGCAGAATGTTTTTGGAGCAGAAAGGAGTCTGTAAAAATCCTGAAAGTAGCATCTGCGCAGAAAGAAAACATGACAGTCTGGGCGGTGGTAGAGAGGATTATTTACTGTTGAAATACACATATTTGTTTATCTACTCTTCACATTTACTAAATATATTTTCTCTTCCTGTTTCCCAGTGCTTTAGACAGGAGGAGAGCTCTCTATTAATCTCTATAATCTGTTTAGATCCACAAATATGATGGCATTTGTAATCTGCATCAGCCTACTTTATTTAGGAAAGTTGCCTTTAGTTTCATAATTGACTGGTTCACTCACAGCTCACGCAAAAAGGAGGTCAGATGCCGAAACGATCACTTCACAGCGATCCAAGACTGGTGTGAACCAGGCTTGGTTGGTACAAACTCGTCATAAATAGTGCTGGGGACATGTCCCCGGCTTCCCCGATTAAAATGACGCAAATGCCTGAGCCAGGTAAATTGATTCAGTCACTACTTGTCAAACCCGCTGGCTCTGTGTTTTTGATAAACTGTCCTGTCCTGCATTCTGACCATGATTCGGACCCTCACCAGTCCCTGCCTGCAAACTACCTTTACACCTGGCACAATTTTCACATCTTGTCACAACCATGATTACCTTTTAACTGCCTGCTACGATAATTTATCTGCACTGTTTCACCTGGATTCCTGACTGTCCTTTTCGTGGTGTCGCTTTTAAAAGCGGTCGCTGATTTTTCCAGCCATATCTGCAACGCTAAAAAACATAAACGTTACTCTGATACGGAGAATTATTTTTAATCAACATGACATGCTTAGATGCAAAAAAAAAAAAAACAATTTACCTGGTTGAAGAGTCGGGGGAACTGATAGCACTAACTAGTGGGAAAACCCTAGTTTTACAGTCTATGGAAAAAACCCAAACAAGATTGGATGTTCTTTTTCTGTAGTTAATTCAGCTCTTCCTGGTGCACCACTGCTGATACAGCGCTATTAAGAAATATGATAAGGAAATGTAACGGGTTTATCACTATAACTAAACTCATACCCATAGGGCCTAATTTATCAATGGTTTGCTTGGAAAAACCAGCACTAACAGCACAACGCCACAAAAACAGGCCACATCTGATTTACTTACATGATGCAGAGCGCATGCGCCTGTTAAACCAAGACCAAGAAACACACAATCCATTTAGCGATTTTCCCCATGCTGAATATGTAATATGGGCTTGTCTGTAAGAAGATGCAAAATATTGGGAGGAGAATAGGCAAATAAGTAGGCGTTCCAGGCGCAGTGGGATCTACTAAACATCAAAATGTTTGCACCGGCTATTTTAGCGTCTATTTTTAGCACTTCTGAAAGGCATATATTAACTTTGCGGAAACACATTCAACATACGTCTATTACTGACAAACGAGAAATATCATTCACACACAATATAACTAAGAATATTTAACATTCTAATGGCCATGAACCTAAAAGTTATGTCAATATTTACCTGTTTTTCCCCAGAGACGCATCATAACTCACTGCGTGATCTACAGACGGGCTGAGCGGACACTGAGTTGTGATCCTCATGGATTCTCATTAGTTTGCCCCAGAGTGGTTTTAATAATCTTATCATAATCTTAATCAGTAGATTATGGGCATTTTAGTGACGTTGTTCTGGACATGCTGCAGCTTTAATCTGTCTGGTTCTAGATTAAGACGCTGGCATGGAGCAAAGAGCAGTGTGTGTACGTTTGTTACTGACAAACGAGAAATATGATTGACAACATTCTAGCCTAATAGTAATTAACTCTGTAACGGCCATATGTAGTTTTCCCCCTGTATTTGACCAAAGACGCATAATGAATCCATATTCCTCCTCTCTCTAAGTGTGGCGCTGCTCACAGTAGTGGAGCAGACTCCTAATTTGAATACTGCTCCTTGGGCCTGTTATGAACTGCTCACGTAATCTCAGTAGATCAAAATAAGGACAACCCACTGCCGCAAATTTTTAGTGCCACATGCAATTTTGCTGTCATTATCAGGAATCTTGATAAATCAGGCCTATAGGGTAGTTAGGTAAATGTCCAAAAGATTATTCAAGTAACAGCTTATTAAATAGTTATTAATTCCATAAATGTATAAACCTGTGAATTGTATGAATGCTGATTGTTGATGAAATGTAGATTACAGTGAGTGAGGGTTAGCTGTTGTTCTGTAAAATATAAGAATCTAAATAAAAATGTTCACTTTAATTCAAAGGTTCAGGTAAACCTTTGCATGTCAAATACCCGGAGAGAATTGTGATTAAAAGCTGAGCTGCTCAACACTCACTGCAGTTCTTTTTGATCAAACCGGAGATGTTGCTTTAGAGAAAATCTGTTTGTACTCAGCAGAAGAAACATTAGACAGCGAGCATTCCTGATAGAAAACTCAAATTCACATTTTGGCCTTAGAATTTTTACTTTTACGCAAACATTTCGCAATAAAAATTCTCACTGTTTATATCTAACCATGCCGACGCTTGTAAAAACTGTAGTCTCATCTAACCAAAGCACAATGTTCCAGCTCAACTCCCAGTAGAGCTTAGTAGTCCACATATTGATGTTTTTACAGGAGCAAAGGTTTATTAATGGTGTATCTCCCAAACAACAGATAGTGCATGCAGATAGTGCCCAATGGTTGCTATGGAAACAAGTAAGCTTTTAAGATTTTCTTATTTAGCCCTTTTTGGCTGTAGATATGGTGTCCTTCAGGCAGGTACCTATTGTCTATTGAAGAGCATCCTTGCTCCAATCAGCTGTTCTCCTGTCTTTCCGATTTTTAAGACTTAAAAAGGTGGAAGATGGGCACTTTTATCATGACATATTAATACACCATGGGAACAGAAAGTTACGGATTGCTGATTAAAAGTTGCATTTAGAAACAGAATTAGATTTTTCCTTCTGAAGTTGACGGTTTTTTTTTCAGTGTTCAGTTATGTTTCTACATTGAGAGATTATTTTATTTCTTTTATGAACCAGCCATCCGTAATCGAGGGATAAAACCATGTACCAGTGTTCTCTATGATGGTTCCTTAACCAGACACCATCTTCTCTGGGGGGTTTTGTTCATGATTGTTATTATCAAATAACAGGGTTTGCGTTATATTCAGCCATATTTTTTTTTCCTTTGTTTTAAAATGTTATTGTATTTCTCCAGCCAAGGACTTTATCAGCTGTCTGATGGAGAAAGATCCAGCCAGGAGGTTCACCTGTGAACAGGCCCTCAGACATCCCTGGTGAGGGGGAACACACTAAAAAGGTCTTCGGATCAATGTAGATATGGAGGCACCGGTGGGATGGTTGCAGACAACAAACGCGCCTTTGTGTAAAAATATAAATGTACATTTCAGGATCTCTGGGGATACAGCACTCTGCAAGAACATCCATGAGTCAGTCAGTCGGCAGATCAGAAAGAACTTTGCCAAGAGCAAATGGAGGGTAACTTTTGTTCATTGTTGTTCATTATCTCTGTTATTCAATCTTTATTCCAGAATGAATATCTGCATTTTATGAGGTCAATTATTATCAGTTAGAAAGCTTCTTTTTACCCCCTTCTATACCACTTACCATTGTAACGAACAGCCAAATGAACATGTCATATAAGAATATTACCATCTCTGCATGCATTTTTCCATGATCTCGCTCTCATTTTTCTTCCCAGCAAGCGTTCAACGCCACCGCTGTGGTACGGCATATGAGGCGACTGCAACTTGGCAGCAGCATGGGCAGCAGCATGGACGCCACCAACCCAAGGCCGAGCCAGACCCAGAGGCCGGCCCAAAGCCAGAGCCAAGCGGGCCAGAACCAAACCACTCAGAGCCAAAACAGCAGCCAGGTGGCGCAAAGCCAGGGCGCCAACGACAGCACCAGCAAGAACTCCTCCATAGATAACAACGTAGCGGCTCCGCGCAAAGAATGTGAGTCAGCTGTACCAGTGGAACAACAATGTATGAAAGCCTGTTCATGACTGCAAGCAAGTTTATTTATAGAGCACAATTCATACACAAGGCAATTCAAAGTGCTTCACAGTTACATAAATTAAGAACACAAATAAACATTAAAACACCAACTTAGAAAAAAGATAAAAATAATTAATTACAATAAAAAGCAAGAGTGCAGATAAAATCCTTTCAATTGTCATATGCACGGGTAAAAAGAACTGTTTTCAGCCTTGATTTAAACATTGTTAGAGTTGAGGCTTGTCTCACATCGTCATGAAGACTGTTCCAGATTTTAGCTGCCTGAAACTGAAATGCAGCCTCACCGTGTTTATTGTTGACTCTGGGAACCACCAGGAGACCCCTCCCGGAAGTTCTCAGGGCCCGAGACTGGTGTTATAGAAATTCCTGCTAAAACTGATACAAAAAGGAGCAAAGCAGGTGTTAATCTTAACACCTGCTTTGCTCCTTTTATAAGATTTAGGTGGAAAAATAATGGAAAGGCAGGAGTTCTTTTGCTTTACTGCGCTGGAGCACAATGCCAAAGCGGAAAGAGATAAGCAATGACTTAAGAAGCAACTGTAGATTCCACCAATATGGGAAGAACTATAATGGATTTTTAAAAAGTGGAATTCCAGTATTTAAGGAGGTTAGGGGCCACAGCCGCACCTCCAACTAGCCAAAATCCAAGAATGTTTGATACCCCTTGTAAAAATGCGTGTAACTGCCAAATCAAATATTTCACATTTGTAATTTTCACAGAGAAACAGGCCACTCTGGGCAAAGCTCTAATAAGATATCATAAGCTGTAGACACAACTCTTAAATGTACATGTCTCCTCCCACTTCAGTATGTCACTGTAGTTTATAGAACTATTAATCTCATCGAGAGCCATTGGTTTAAACTGGTTTATCAACTCACAGCTCATTTAATATTCAAGAGTGGGCGGGGAAAACCAGTCTTAATTGTAGGCTGTATAATGGGGTTGTTAATTTGTTGCTCATTTATTGCTTGGGAATGAACAAGAGATTTCACCAGACTTGCCAGTTTATCTAGCTTCTTTTCAGTGGTTTCTTCTCTCCCAGTTGAAGCACTGCTTCCTTGATCTGGTTGTTCTTGCTCATTTGTCTTTCTACCTCCTATCATCGTGCTGCTAAAAAGGCCCAAATCTCCTGACACCATTTGTTAGACTCCACCCGTTAGCAGTAGGAGGCAGAGCAGCACGAATGAAGATACAGCTCTTCCTCTTTATTCTCACTAGTGATAACATGTCTGCAGAGCTCTGACCAGCAACACAGTTTGATAGTAAATGGTGCCTTTTATACTATGGAACTCATTATTACTGTGGAATCAACCATGTGAGAGTGCATCCTAAACAATTTCCAACCCTACTAAATAACCATACGCCAAATTACATTACAAAAACATTTAACAAACACATTCTAAAAACACCAAGTATGAATATATATAACTATCCTTTTAACACAATGTAGCTTCAAGCGGCAAGACCCAATTCCCCTTCTCACTCTGACTCTTGGCTCCTCCTAGAACCTTTAAAGTGGTGCCACGTGTTGCAGGGGAACTCTTAGCAGACAAGACAGTTAAATTGGGTTTAATTTACAAACATTTAAAATACAATTCCCACTAACAATATATTACTATATAAAATGCATGTATCTTGGTTTCTCATAATAAAACTGGATTATTCTAATTTGCACTTCGTTCTAGGTGGAACCAAACATTTCCCACCAGCTGGAACCAGTCAAACAGTCAGACATCTGACAAACAAACTCCAGCTGAAATGCAATTCAGTGTGCAAAATCAATAATGTGGACATGTCTAAAAAGGTTGTCATTCATTGCTTCTAAAAGTAGTTACCCCATGGTGTGAAGCTGTTAAAATAGTCATTGGTCAAATATATATATATATATATATATATACACAGTCAAAACCTAAAGTTTACATACACTCTGTGGAAACGCACATATCCTTTTTTTCCTCACTGTCCAACATGAAAACGGAATAAACTTTTCCTATTCTAGGTCAATTACAATTAATACAATTATTTCTATTTACTAAATGTCAAAATAAAAAGAGGAGGATTTTTTCAGATATTTTTGAATCACTTTTTTCAAAGTCAGAAGTTTACATACACTAAGATCACTATGCCTTTAAACAATTTGGGAAAGCCAATATAATGATGCCATCTCTTTGAAGGAGTCTGATAGGTTAATTGACCTCAGCTGAGTTAATTAGAGACACACCTGTGGATGTATTTAAGGACACATTTTAAACACACTGCTTCCTTGTGAATCATCATGGGAAAATCAAAAGAAATCAGTCAAGAGATCAGGAAGAGAATTGTGGACTTGCACAAGTCTGGTTCATCCTTGGGTGCAATTTCAAGATGCCTGCAGGTGCCACGTTCATCTGTTCAGACAATTATACGCAAGTATAGGCACAAGGGGAACATCCAAACATCATATCGCTCTGGAAGGAGACGGATTCTGGGTCCCAGAGATGAACGCATTTTGGTCCGATATGTCCAGAACAACCCAAGGACTAAAGCAGAAGACCTTGTGAATATGCTGGCTAAAGATGGTAAAAGTGTTTCATTATCCACAGTGAAACGAGTATTGTACAGAAGAGGGCTGAAAGGCTGCTCTGCAAGAAAGAAGCCTGTACTCCAAAGGAAACACAAAAAAGCCAGACTACAGTTTGCTAATGCACACAAGGATAAAGACCTTATTTTTTGGAAACATGTCCTGTGGTCTGATGAGACTAAGATTGAACTTTTTGGACACAATGACCATCATTATGTTTGCAGGAAAAAAAGGGCGAAGCTTGCAGGCCTCAGAACACCATCCCAACTGTGAAACATGGGGGTGGTAGCATCATGTTATGGGGTTGTTTTGAAGCAGGGGGGACTGGTGCACTTCACAAAATAGATGGTATTATGAAGAAGGAACACTATGTGGAAATATTGAAGCAATATCTGAAGACATCTGCCAGGAAGTTGAAGCTTGGGCGCAAATGGGTCTTTCAAAGGGACAATGATCCAAAGCATACTGCCAAACTGGTTGCTAAGTGGCTTAAGGATAACAAAGTCAATGTTTTGGAGTGGCCATCACAGAGCCCAGATCTAAATCCCATTGAAAATTTATGGGCAGAACTGAAAAGAAGTGTACTAGCAAGGCGACCTACAAACTTGGCTCAGTTATACCAGTTCTGTCAGGAGGATAAAAGCTATAATGAAAGCATGTATTCATAAAAAAGGCCAACGCGTACAAAAACTGTTTTGGGGTAAAACACAAGGAGAAGAAAGCGACTTAATACTGGGAGGCTGATTACTGGAACAAGGAACAGGTTAGAGCTGTGACAGGAGACCAGGCAGGCTGAGGGAAAGGGAGAGAGAGAGATGGCACAGAAGGAGCAAGGAGGGGAGTAAACACCATGAAGGAAAACGTAACTCCAACAAAATGTGAAAAGAAATAAACTACAACTATGGCTGAGTGGTACACCGAAAATTTACCGATACAGAAATGTATGACTGTTACTGAGGTCATTTTGCCCGTGCAAAAAAGAAAGAATAGATGTGTTTTAGTTTAGCAGTGCTCCTGCCCCTTTAAGAAATAGGTGTTGCCATGAGTCATGTGACTACACACAGTCATGTGACATACAGAGGCCATAATACCCAACTGAGGCGAAAGCGCTGCTAACGCAGCTACTGTGTAGCTATATTTAGCAAGAGTTTAGACTCATCTACCGACTGTTTTTCAGAAAAATGCAACTGGCGACAAATAAAGTGACTTTTTATGGTGTTATTGGATATTTAGACGCTAAAGTGGAGGACGTATTTGTTACTGCAGCAACGGAGCTGCAGAGCCTTTCTAGCTCAACAGCTCCCCCACCCAGGTTCTGCTCAAGCGGAGCAGATATTAAGCCCGCTGAGTTGCTCCTTGAAGCCGCCGCCTGTTCCCACCTACTGCTCCGATGTAAAAGATTTTCTGCCTAAAATAAACAACTGCACACTATAGTTACCTATTTTACTCAGCCCCTGTCACTTCCTCACTTCATCTGGTCTGTGTGATCACTTCTGAGTTTAAACTGGACTCTTAAGAAATACAGAAAGGAGTGGGAATCAAACACTGAATTAAAAGGCTTTTTGAAGCCTTTCTATAGCAAGAATCCACACATATTTTACACAGTTTGCACATTTTAAAAAGCGTTATGTAAATTTGGCCACTACTGGACACTGACTACAGAAAATGAGGGGGTGGGGTGGGGTGGTGATGCGGTCATTGTTATCCACTTATCGTTATGGAGGTGAAATGCTCAATATACCGTGATATTAATTTTACCTCATATCGCCCAGCCGTAACTACAGCTACTAATTAGAAGTAAGAAACTTATTTCAGGAAAGGAATAATAGACGGGAATGACTCAAAAGTACTAAGATTGACGAAAACCCAAACAACCAAAGATCCCAATTCTCTCAGGAGCAGTGATGGGCAGTAACATGTTAGAAGTAGTGAGTAAATAAAGGGATTAAAACTGCAAGAAAAAGTATTTAGATTACTATTATTTACCTGCTAGCATAACAGTCAGTTTGCCCAAAAGGACAATTGTTTTATAGCATATTAGAGTTGGTCATTAAGGTTGTTTTTTAAGTATTTGGGTAAAGTAATAATTAAAGTAACTCATTGCTTTTGAAAGTAGGAAATTAGTAAGGTAACTGTTAATTATTAATTGATTACTATTTCAAAGTAACTTGAGCAGCACTGGTAATGAGTCAGAAAGAAGATTGGTATTGTTAAGGAGAGTCACTTAGAGAAAGCCTTCTCTGTAAAAGAAAATAACAGGAAAACTTTGTAAAAACTTCTTCAAATTAAACCAGAACACCATGTTTGTAGAAAGCCCGGGCCAAGCATCAAACACAGTGTTGGCTGTGTTATGATGTGGGCCTATTTTGTGAACGTCATGCCTGACAACAAAAGGTGTAGAAATCGCAGCTAAGCTTTTGTCTCCCGTTGTCAGGTCTCCCTGCACCCGTCACCCCCTGCAGCCTGGCATCGGCAGCCTCTTCACCCGCTGCGGGGGCGGAGCTAAACCGGCCCCACCCCTCAGCTGTTCCCGCACCGATGATGACGGAGACCAAGTGACGCCAGGTCCCGCGGGGCACCAGCTGGGAGGCCACAGCGCTGTGAGACCCGAGAGAGTCCAAAAAAATCGAGGTGTGAAAGGGACGACCAGAGAGGAGCGCGATCTTACTCTTCCTCGTCCTTCCCGTTCTCGGATGCGTTCTCCCTCTCGGATATGCCGCCCGACTAGTTCCCCGCCCTACTCGATGGAGAGCAGTGGACCTCATTACCCCCAACCCTTACCATTCAGGCCACCATGGCCATACTTTACGCCCACTAGGATGGCTTGCAGGATTCTTCTTGTAGCAACAAAGGATCCACTGAGGAAGTCTGCATGGTCGGCTGCTCCGTGCTTCTGCTGCAGCTGGAAGGAGGAGGGGCTCATGGTGCATCTGGTGGCATCATTATTATTCAGTGTCAGTCAACTTCCTTCTGCAATCTTGGCTGTCCTGTTTGAGTTTAGTCACATTGTTTTTTTTATTTCAACTGTTTGCAAATGGATTGTTCCATTCTTTATTCTTCCTGTTCATTTTAAACAAGGCATGTTTAACTTTCAACATCGTCAGCATCGTCACATTGATATCGCCACTTTGGTATAATTACTGTAAATAAGCCATAGCTGAGATAATTGACAAGGAGTCAGTTACTTCATGGTAAGCTAGCATGTCATTCTGTAGGCATTTCTCTAAATAATAGCCAATTTCTCATAATTCCATAGTCTTTTTTCTCTATCACTACTTTCTGCGTTTTGAATATCGATGCAAAATAAAGGCTTGACTGTGTTCTGTGCAATGAGCTCCCCTCTACACATTCTACCATCGTCAAAGACGGATTTGATGACACGTTTGAGGGAAAATGCCCCACATTGCATCTGTAAGTGTCTCTATGTGTCCTTACGCGCTTGTTTTCAATGTTCATGCTTGCAGAAGTGCTTTAAAAGTCCCATGTGACTGTTGAGGTGTGGAGACGTGCAGCGTTATCTTTTTTTGCACAGGGAACGTCAGACATCTCTGACAAACTAGCTGCCATGCACACGGATTTATCAGATCTGGGGGAAAAAGATTGTAAACCTATGAAAAAAAAACAAATGGATGTCTTGTAAAGGTTGGTAATTGTGTGAAGTTATGTAATTTGTTTAGTTTAGTTTTTTTTGTAATGAGTACCCTTTAAGGGCGACACAAAGAGGACACCATATGCAGTAAATGGAAAAGAAACGATATAGATCTGTGTTTACTAGATAAGTACCTCCGCATTGGAGTGTTAGATAGTTGATATCAAAGGCCGTTTTAGTTTCCCCATTGGCTCAGAGTGACCCACAGTCAGTGCAAGAACTCGTATCCCTTGAGCTTTTTCACATTTTGTCACATTATTACAAATCTCAGCGGGTTTACCTAAACACCTCTCTGAAAAGTGTGGCATGCCTATTCATTCATTCTCCCTGAGTCATTTGTAAAACATCTTTTTCCCACCGCTGCAGGTCTCTGGGGGCGGTTCTACCATCTATTCACTTCTAGAGACAAAAATGAAGCAATATCTGCCTGTAAATCCCATTTTTGAATCATTATTTGCTGAAGAAAATCATAACACATCATAATGCTAAATATTACCATATTTCACCAGTAATGGTGTAATTTTCCCAGCATATCCACTGGGGCTTGAAAAGGATTAAAAGTTGATCAACTGATGTGAGTAAAATTAAGACCCTCACAAGTATTAAAAATTCAAATAATAAGTTTGTCTTTAAAAGATAGACTAAAGTTAACTGGTAAAATAGTTTTTCCTTCTTATATGCCGTCTGTTGCTCAGGTTCCCGTACCATGTGACTTTACGTACTATCGCTATAAATGACGTCACCAACGTGACACATCCTACAAATTTAAGGTTATAGATAAAATCTCTGATTCCTATATTAACAAAAATATCTTATCACAAGGAGAACTAGGAACTGGCAGTGTATTAACTGAGTTAAACATGGCGGACTGGCAAGAGATCATATTGCCGGAGGTTCGTAAATAGACATCATCGTTTCCGCGCGGAATGTTCATGCGGCAAGCATAAACCAAGCTTAATTCGACCACCTCCAAAGCAATATCTTCAGTCCCGCCATCCGACCTCAGGGTGGCACTTGCGAGCACACCAATGCAGCGGGATGAGGTGATTTAGTGTTTACGCACAGCGGTTAACCACAACTCATTGAACTCTAACCTCAGTCCCTCATTACTTGGGCAAATTTGAATAAGCTTTGCTTTTAATTAGAGTGTTATTGGCAAGATAGATTTCTTTCTATTTGAATCACAAAATATGACCATTAGTGCATTACGATAAAGTCTTACGTTTATTTTAGAAGGCCTTAAAAAAATTTAAATAGGGCTCAAATGTATTCTAAGATCCCTGCTTATACCCTGTTTCAAGTCTTCTTAAGATGGTTGGAGTACTCCCAGGATCTCCCTGTATTCTCTTCCATCCATTTTGCCGTTACTTGACCAGCTCTCTGCCCTCCTTGACGGAAAGGATCCCCACATCATGATGCTGCCACCACCACCAAGATTACTGGTCACGGTGACATGCAGTGCTAACTTCCTAGTTGATTAGACTAATTTTCATTCCTATCAACTGAAGAAATATAGTCCCACATCATGATGCTGCCACCACCAAAATTCACCAGTCATGATGTGAGCGGTTTGGTTTTGAGTCTTCTAAAGGTAATCGGTTGGACTACTTCCAGGATATCCCTTTATTTATCTGCCTCCTTCTTCCCATCAGCTGGGATCGGCTTCCCTCTCCTGGTTGGAGAAAAATATCCCCACATCCTGATGCTGCCACCACAGATTTATAGCAGAGGAGTGGACCGTAGATAACAGTCAGCTCACTTCTGGTTATGCTCTATGTTATTTAGTAGTATCAAGAGCAAAGAGGTGCTAAACACTAGCACCCTTTTCAGATTTTTACTTGTAAATAAACAGAAACCAAAAGGTATCTTCACCTTCGACTTCTCGATTATGGACTAGTTTGTGCTGGTCTAGCTTATAAACTTGGAAAACTATATATTAAAGTATGCGGTTTTTAATATGGCAAAAAATGGAAAAATTCAAGGGGTGTGAATACTTTTTTGATGCACTGTGGTCCCAAAAAAAGACGTCTATACGCAGGATGGGTAGGAAACCATTTCAGAATGTCAGGATGGTGTTTTTACCCGCCGTTTTTTCCCCTCTCTAACGAAGCCATGACCTCCAGTTCTTGTTCTTTAAGCTGCACCCAGTTCAGAAGTCCTCAGGGAAACCTGCAGCTGCACTGTGAGCTGGCCCACACCAGATTCCTGGTGGGTTGTTTTATTTTTTTCATACCTCATCACAGTAAGAGTGGTTATGGTTAATAATCCAAGGTTTAAAATCTGAGCTCAGCTCGTATCCTATTGTATTAGTGATGTGTGACAAGATCTCTGAGGATATGGAAAAGACAAATATCCTTTAAGTTGTGGACTTCTTGAAGCTATTACATAATTAGATACAGCCTAGTTTTTTTCTAAATGAATCTGTTAGCCTCTCTGTGGATTTTAATAGATTAGTTTTTTCCTGTAGATTTCTTTTTCTCTCCTTTTTTTCTTTGTCCTGATTTAGACAACCCAACTTGTAGTATTCATTTTATTTAGACACAACTCAAAACCAGAAGTGTTCACTGCCAGGTGCTCACTCACACACACATATCAGATCGTCATGTCCGTATTAGATGCAAATTTTATAATCCCTTTATTGTGAATTGTAGCCAAAGACTTGTGTTGATCTTTTAAGACAAATTGATTCATTGTTGAGTTGTTGACTAGTTAAAGCAGAGTTATTCTGAGAAGAAGTACTTCAGAACACAAGCAAAAACTAAGGGCTGAACTCCATCTGCAAACTAATCTAGAAACCTATTGACCTTTACTCCCTTCTCTTGCCATATATATGTGTTATTGTCTACACAGCCGTGCTGCTAAAAGGAAAAGAGGAAGAGGGTTTTCAGTCCTGGACCTAAGTCCAATTACAGTAGGGTTGACAGTAAATCAAAATGCAACACAGCCGCATGGTTCTGTATGTTAGGAATCAACTATTCCACCCTGAAGGTGATTTAAATGGGAAACGAGACACTTCAAATGGAGGTCTAAGAAGTCAGCATTTTTTGTCTTTAGAGATTACTTACAGCATGCTTTGATTTTTCACGTCTGTTTTCCTTCTCTAGTGGGGGTTATATCACTGCTAAAACTCTTCTCTGGTTTCAGGTTATTATTCTGGACTATTCTAGATCGTCTGTCGTCTCAATTCTCTGTTGACTAAACTCACTTTTGTCTCTTTTTAGAAACGACTCTAGGTCATTTGGTGATTTGTGATTTGCTTATTAATTATGTGCTGTATTCTTCCAAACTGGGAATTATTGTTTGGCTCTGGGTTCACAGGAAATAGTGGAGGATGGGATTCATGCAATGTAAGGTCGAAACAGTTGATGGTCAGCACACTTTTAAAGGTTATGTTGCAAATATGGACTATTACTACTAACTGTAAAAAAAAAAAAAAAAAAAAATTAAAGGTACTGTTACTTTTTTGTTGTTTTTTTTTTATGAAGATTCTGTTAAAAGTTTGGTTTGATGTAGAAACTTGGTTGTCACAAACCATAATAATGACCATCCTGTTTGAAACCCCCATTACTGACCTGTCACTTTTCCACAATGCAACCTTTTGGATCCCTTCAAATGACACAATACATTAAAATAGCTGAAAGAGAATAAAAATCAAATTACCGTAAATTTGTCATCACTTTCAAGGAGCTGCATTCAAACCCTTTTTTGGAGACCTTCTCAAAGAGAAGTTTAAATCACAAAAAACAGAGTCCATATACAATGTGTCATTACCCTTTTCTATAAGGAAAAAAATGTATTCACTGATAAACTTTAATTGTTGATAGTTTAATACTATTTATTCAACAGATAAATAGAAACTTTTTCAAATACAACTGCTGATCTAGAGATACAATATACTATTATTGCAACATGTCAAAAAAATGTAAAACTTAGTTTTCTGATTACCTCGTCTATTTTAACACATAGACAACCCGCGTTTGGGGCGGTGTGAACGCACCATACAGTAAGTCACGCCCTTCTACTTCTGGTCCATAGAGTTAGCCACAGTTAGCTTTCCATTTTTCAGTTGGGATGTCCTTTGTTTCGGGTCTCCATCTTCCTTACCATTACCTTCTGTGTTAATAACCTAAATCTAAACATGATGTTGACTTAAATGATCCTAAAAATGTGTGAACACTGTTGGGTTATTTTAACATGGCAGAACTCCCCATTTGTTTTGAACCCACGATGACTGTTAGCTGGAAAGCTAACTCTTTGGTTCCATCAATAGTTCAAGTAGGACTGCATAATATCAGGAAAATATATAATTGCAATGGTATTGCTGGAAAAGCGGAATAATTTTTTCATTAAGAAGCATAATAGTGAATTTTAATACTTATGTATTTTTTGTGTTTGTTTTCTTTTGTCTTGCTTAAGAAGTCCATTCATACTAATTAACTTTGTAATTCAGGATTCTTGAAGTAAAGATCTTTTTAAAGATTGAGCAGCTAATATCTTTCCTGCAGTAGATAGCTGTATTGGAACGTACATTTTGTAAAAATCTTGATAAGACGGTCCTGGAGGCTGAAGCTCACTGGTTGTCCCAAAGTGGCAAAGACCAAAGCAGACTACTGTACTCTTAAAACAGCTAATTAACTAATAACCCATCTGAAAAACATAAGCAATTTGATATGTTTTATGAATCTTTAAACTGTTCTTTTTGCATCAGAGGATTACTCGCGTAGAATCCAAGGATTATTTATGCAGGAAATAGTAGTAGGAAGTGGTGCATCACCATTGATCTTCCTAACTCTGAGCAGAGCAAGTGTTTAATAGAAACATAAGGCCATTTACAGATCCATATAATCCTTTATGATAAAAGTGTTGCATTTTTTTTTGTTTCTTTTCTATATCGCTTTAGTTTTAAATCAGGCAAAAACTCGAACAGGAGGAACTTTACACGTTCCCCTTTCAGTATTGTAATAAACCTTCCAGGAACAGCAGTGTTTTGTTTTTAAAGAGATTCACCAGAAAGAAAAGGGGAAGAACCAGGTTTTACCAAACAACAACAATCTTTATTTGCACAATAATTTAAGGCAACACGCAGCACAGACCTCAGTGAAGGCCAACCTAACTCAGGGTGAGGCACAAACAAGTAGATCCCTAAAACACAGGTGTAGGAGCCCCACCAAGAGCTAAAATGAACCACATCCCCTAGGGGCACGGCAACCCACACAACACAGCATACGGTCAAAGCCGTCACGCCTCACAGCAAACCCACCCGTGGTATATGGGCCACTAGGACAGGTAACCTCCCTTAATAGTTGCACCCTCCCCCGCCTCACGCTTGTAGTCTGCAATCTCCAAAAAGTTCCTATAGCTACGAATATTAAACACACAACAAAGAAAAGAAGGGAAAAAAAACACTAAAAACACTTTGGTTCCTCCCGGCATAGTCGGAGACCCTCCCCTAGGGTCTGAGCTTGAGCGCCGATGCTGTGATTCTTCAGCCAATTGCAGTACTGAAGTCACAGTTCAGAAATCACAGAGAGTTCTTTTCCACGCGAATTCTGTTCGGTTAAAACTCATGAGGTCCCCATCACCACACAGCTCCCCTTCAGAGCAGTACGGCCCTGCCTGGATCGGGACAGATCGAATCCCCACACACGGCAAGGAGATTCAATTCCTGGAGAACTGCTTGTCGCACTCCTAGTTCCCGCGCTCACTATCTCTCTCCCTGCCTAACACAGGAAACGTTCCTAACCACTAACTGTCTTCACCGTCGGCAGCCCTAACCAGCATGCGAACGGCACCCACCCGCTCCCACTGAGTGCTTTCACAGCTGCTTGGCTGGGCTGTCACCCGGTTACTGTCACCAAGCACTGACCTCCAGGTCCTCCCTCTGGTCTCGCCTCTCCTGGTCTTATTCCTCCTAACAAGCGATTTCCTCAATAATCCCAGGTGCGATCAGTTACCTACTCAGCTGCAATCAGGCGCAGCTCACGCCCCTTCTCCAGAAGCCGCCACACACTACACTCCCCCTTCCCATAAACATGACTCGTCCCAGAGTCAAAACATTTCGTAGTCCTCAGCCCAGACAGGTGGTCTCCTCTGTCGTCGTTGCCGTCCCGCGTGGTTTTCCTCTTGTTCCGATGGGGTCTCCTCGTCAGCCTCTTGATCCATCCCCGACTCCAAGTCCTCTGTGTGTTGCTCTGATGACATAGCCGTCCTTCCTCCTTCCTCACCAACCTCTTGGGGCATCACCATGTCCCTCCAAGGTTCTCCATCAGTCTGTTGGTCAACCCTCTCCACGTTCTCCCTCATCTCTGGGGTTCTCCATCGCATCCAGCCATTGCTGCTGCTGCTGGGGCCCGTCAGATGTTCTTTGTTTTGTTGACTCTGTGGCCTTCGTTGGTGACTAGAAGCTGGTCGTTCCTGGTTGTGCTGTCCCTGTGGCCCTCCTTGGTGACTGGAATCTGCTATTGGACAAAGAAAAGGCTGAAGTCTGTTGAAATGTACCACTCTTTCAGCTCCTCCCTCAAGTAGCACTACTCTATACAGGACATCTGTAATTCGCTCTTTGATCCTGTAGGGGCCACTAAACCTCCTCTGAAGCTTGGGACAAACTCCCCTTTTTCTAGCCTTATTTTGAAGCCAGACCAACTCTCCTTCTGAATAGTACTGCCATCTCACTTTCATATCGAAGGCCTCCTTTTGCCTCCCGGAAGCTTTAGCCTGATGCCCCTTCACTGCCTCAGCTACTGTGGTTAATGTGTCCTGCAGCCTAGAAACGTATTCGGTGGTTGCAAAAAACCTTTCCCCATCCAGAGCAAACTTGACGTCTACAGGTAACACTGTTTCCTGTCCAAACAAAACTTTGTAAGGTGTGAAACCTGTACTTGAATGCACACTGCTCCGATAAGCCAACATCACATAAGGCAACAATGCGTCCCAGTTAGTCTGATTTTCTTCAACAAACAGGGACAACATTGACAGCAAGGTCCTATTAAATCTTTCCACTAATCCATCTGATTTAGGATGGTATGGAGATGTACGAGTTTTGTGAATATTTAACAATTGACAGAGTTCTTTGAATAAACTTGATTCAAAATTCCTCCCTTGATCTGTGTGAATGGAACGGGGTGCCCCCAACCGGCAAACCCACTGTTCTGCCATCACTTTTGCCACGGTCCCCGCTTCCTGATTAATTAGAGGAAACGCCTCTGTCCACTTAGAGAAATAATCTCCAATGACTAGAATGTACTTATTGTTCATCAAAGTCTCTGGCAGTGGCCAAAATATCCATCGCTACCCGTTCAAAGGGTCTTGACGCTACTGTAGACTGCAGGGGGGCACAAGACTGAGGCCCAGAGGTCTTCCTTGAACCACAATCTTTACACTCGCGGCACCACCTTCGAACATCCTCAAACCAACCAGGCCAATAGAATCTATCTTTTACTTTTGCCTGAAATTTCTGGACTCCTAAATGACCTGCTGTAACTGAGTCATGGAGTTGTTCTAAAACTTTTGGTATAAGGGACTTTGGGAGAACCACTTGAACCCGCTCTGCAGCATCTGAATTTACAGGAGGTACCCTAACCAGTCTTCCCCCTTTTATCTGCAGCTGGCCCCACACTGCTCCAAACTCCTTTAATTCTGGTGGGGGATGCTGATCTGCCCCACTACTTTTCAGGGTAATGATCTGTGCCAACTCTACATCCTCCCTCTGGGCCCCAGACAGATCATCGATTTCCTCTACCATGGGAGAAACAGTTTTAGCTTGCTGTACTGCTCCTATTACTGGAGGAGGCTCTACATCATCTTCCTGAGGATCTACTGTCTGCCCCACATAAGCTGGCACTCGTGATAGGGCATCGGCATTAGCATGTACTCTACCTGGACGATGTATGATCCTATAATGGAAACTGGCTAGCTGTTCCAACCAGCGGGCCAGCTGTCCCTCCACACCCTGAAAATTATGCAGCCACCTCAAGGAGTTGTGGTCAGTTCTCAACACAAACTCTTTTCCCAACAAATAATGTTTGAAGTGCTTAGTAAAGGTGACCACACTCAGCAATTCCTTCTTTGTGGTAGCGTACTTTCGTTCTGGTTTTGACAGAGCTCTGCTAGCATAGGCAATAACACATTCCTGTCCCCCTTCTTCCTGCGACAAGACTGCTCCGATGCCGGCATCACTGGCGTCTGTATCTAAAATAAAGGTCTTCTGCGGATCAGGGTATGCTAGAATAGGAGCTGACATTAGACAAAGTTTAAGCTGTTCAAAAGATGTCTGACACTCATCAGTCCACTTAAACCTCCTACCCTTCTCTGTGAGCTGATGAAGGGGCCGTGCCCTTTCTGCAAACCCCTTAACAAACCTCTTATAGTAGGAGGCCAGTCCAATGAAGCTTTTTACTTCAGTTTGGTTTTTTGGAACTGGCCATTGTCGCACTGCCTCCACCTTTGTTGGATCAGCTGCAACACCTTTAGTAGAGATGACATGACCCAAATATTGCACCTGGGTGGCAAACAAATTACACTTAATTGGTTTAACCTTCAAATTAGCCAGGCGCAATTTGCTCAACACCTCCTCTAACCTTGTCAAATGTTCCTGAAAAGTACGGCCAAAAACTATAATGTCGTCCAGGTACACCAGACAAGTAGTCCACTGCAAATCTGCCAAAACGACATCCATTAGTCTCTGGAATGTGCTTGGACTGTTACACAGCCCAAAACTCAAAACATTAAACTCAAAGAGACCCTGACGTGTAATAAAAGCGGTTTTTGGCTTATCCTTAGGGTCTACCTCAACTTGCCAATATCCACTAGCCAGGTCAAGTGTTGAAAACCAACATGCTTTATGCAAGCTGTCCAGAGCATCATCAATTCGGGGTAGCGGATATGCATCCTTGCGTGTAACCTCATTCAATTTGCGGTAATCCACACAAAAACGCAAACCCCCATCCTTCTTACGAACCAATACCACTGGAGCAGCCCAAGGACTATTAGAGGGCTGGATTATGTTGCTTTCCTGCATTTGCTTCAGTTGTTCCGACACTTCCTGCTGTAAATGAAGTGGGACCCGACGAGGAGGTAGCCTCACTGGCTTTGCATCCCCAGTTTCAATCTCATGTACAGTCAAACTAGTTCTCCCCAGATCATTATTCCCTGTACTGAACACTGATAAATTTTTAGCCAACAATTCCTGAATGACTGTCACCTCTCCTTCCTGAAAACCCCTCCGATCTAAACCTAAACAGGCAAAAAGAGAGTCTACTGTCCACAGTTCAGCCATCTTGCCCTCCTCCCCAGATGAGCCCAAATGCTCTGCATTGTTTCCCACTTCAATACCAGTATGTAGCATACCAACTTTCATTCCTTTCTTCAACAGAAGGGTCTCATCGGTCACGTTGATAACTCTGACTGGCAAAAACCCTTGCTCCACCCTACAAACGACACGTGCCACCATGACATTACATTTATTTGACACTGATTCGACAGGTTCCAGCATTACGTCGCAATCTGATGCAATAGGATGTTCCACCTTTCCAGTAATGATGACCTCACTCCGAGGAGGAACTGCAGTATCATTTGGCATAGTAACAGTTTGTGGTTGGCCCAGATCTTTTGATATCAACAGGGGAAAAGATTTACCCATCAGTTTAAATTCTCTTTTTCCAAAGTCCACCACCACACCATATTTCAGGAGGAAATCAAACCCCAAAAGGATCTCTTCAGATGGCACATCAGCCACCAAAAACTCTGTTATCAATGCCAATGTTTCAAACTGACAGACTGTATGCCACCTTCCCAAAATTGCCATCCCCCCTCCATTAGCAGCAGAAACATCCCCTTGGTATTTTTCTAAGTCTGATCCACCTTTAGTGATGGTCAACCAGACCTGCTTTGGAATCACTGATAATGCTGCACCACTATCCACCAAGAGGAGCAATGATGAGCCTCCCACTTTGGCTACAACATACCCTGAGCCTCCATAACCAGTCGCCAAGGCCACAGCTTTCACAATATGTTTGGGGGCAGGCAGTGGGCCTACTTTACCTGCCCCCTCTAGTTTCCCTGCAAATAAGGGCAGTTTCGTTTAAGACGTTTGGTACACCCACATTCCCAGCACCCCCCACCTGACCTTCTCCCAGCATAAGTAGCTGATGTACTAGCTGCCCCCCTGGGAAACCCATCTGAGCGCTCCACAGGTCCAACAGAACCCGCTGCCTTTTGCGACGTTGATAATTTACTAACGGTTGACTGCAAACCCTGCACTTCCTGTCTCAACTGCTCCACCATCCCCAACAGCATTCCCATCTGTTCCTCATTTCTAGGTTTTTCAACAGAAACCCCCCTAACCTTAGCTGTGTCGATGGCCTGATTTTGTTCCAAGTCTCTTAACAGTTCCATCTCTGAACATAAGTCAATTGCTTCTTCTAATGTTTTGGGCTTTGCTGCACGCAAGCTAACTCTAAAATCCCCAGTGGCAAAATGGGAAATAAACTGATCTCTAGCCAACATATCCCGAGTGTTTTCATCTGCGATGGGGTATGCTCGAGTAACCAACCGCCTCAATGCATTTCCAAACTCCCTTGCTGTCTCATTTGGCCTGCGCCGTCTCGCTGTAAAACTAGCTCTACTCCAGTCATCACTGTCACATGGCTCAAAGCAACGGGTCATGGAGCTCTTTAATAGTGCATAGTTGTTCTTAGCTTCCCTTGGCAACCCACTATACATATCTCTAGCTCGGCCAGATAATAAGAGGGACATGAACTTAAGTTTAAGCGGCTCATCCCACTGATTCACTTCTGCTGCCAACTCAAACTGTTCTGACCAGTCCAACCATTCACGGCCGACACCTGTAAAGGTTTCTGGCATAAAAATAGGGCGGGGAGGTGTTCTACCAGCAGAATAGAGCTGCGGCATCATAGTTGCCCCACTCCCAGCAGATGAGCCTGCCACCGACTCCCCAGATGTAGTTTGGGGCTGTGAAACCTGCTCATCTTCCTCCTGCAACATTCTGGTACAAAACACGCTTCAGGTTTATATGCAAGAGGGTGGAAAAAAAATATATAACCCTGCCAGCAACGCCAGTGTAATAAACCTTCCAGGAACAGCAGTGTTTTGTTTTTAAAGAGATTCACCAGAAAGAAAAGGGGAAGAACCAGGTTTTACCAAACAACAACAATCTTTATTTGCACAATAATTTAAGGCAACACGCAGCACAGACCTCAGTGAAGGCCAACCTAACTCAGGGTGAGGCACAAACAAGTAGATCCCTAAAACACAGGTGTAGGAGCCCCACCAAGAGCTAAAATGAACCACATCCCCTAGGGGCACGGCAACCCACACAACACAGCATACGGTCAAAGCCGTCACGCCTCACAGCAAACCCACCCGTGGTATATGGGCCACTAGGCAGGTAACCTCCCCTTAACTAGGTTGCCCCTCCCCTCCTCCAGCTGTAGTTGCAATCTAAAAAGTCCTAAGAACTACGAATATTAAACACACAACAAAGAAAGAAGGAAAAACTAAAAACACTTAGCTCCTCCCGGAGTCCGAGACCCTCCCCTAGGGTCTGAGCTTGAGCGCCGATGCTGTGATCTCAGCCAATGCAGTACAGAGTCACAGTTCAGAATCACAGAGCAGTTCTTTTCCACGCGATTCAGTTCCGTTAAACTCATGCAGGTCCCCACCACACAGCTCCCCTTCAGAGCAGTACGGCCTGCTGGATCGGCGCAGATCGAATCCCCACACACGGCAGGAGATTCAAATTCCCTGGAGAACAGCTTGTCGCACTCCTAGTTCCCGCGCTCACTATCTCTCTCCCTGCCTAACACAGGAACCTGTTCCTCAACCCACTAACTGTCTTCACCGTCGGCAGCCCTAACCAGCATGCGAACGGCACCCACCCGCTCCCACTGAGTGCTTTCACAGCTGCTTGGCTGGGCTGTCACCCGGTTACTGTCACCAAGCACTGACCTCCAGGTCCTCCCTCTGGTCTCGCCTCTCCTGGTCTTATTCCTCCTAACAAGCGATTTCCTCAATAATCCCAGGTGCGATCAGTTACCTACTCAGCTGCAATCAGGCGCAGCTCACGCCCCTTCTCCAGAAGCCGCCACACACTACAGTATGTTTCACATAGGAAGATGATTGGTGATACAGTGCCTCCTACCTTCATTTCCTTTCTAACATTGGTTTCTAATTAACTGCCCAATTTGAAAATGTTAAAATTTTCATTAAATATTATTCATGTAGACTGCTTTTATTTTTCTCATATTAGACTCTTTTTGTGATGGTCAATATTTGGTCATTGCCTCTCTCAGACTACCCATTAGCGTGGTTAGCCATTAGCTTAGTTGTATGCTACACAAAGACCTGAAGAAAGTTGTCCATTTCAGTTTAAATGTGAACTTCTTGTGACATTTTGACAGAAAATAATCAACTAAACTATATTTTTGAGGGCCCAGAATTGAATAAAATGATTTTCAATGCATTCCTAATAATATTTTAAAGGCAGTGAGGTTCAAAATAATGTTAGAAAACTTGATACCTCCTCTTTCACTCTGAATCAAATTGGCTTCCAACTTAGAAAATACCCTCACTTAAATATTTCTCAAACCGATTTATACAAAAGGCAACCCTGACCCATTCACTTACATACGTAATCTACTGTATAATATAACGTACCACTAGTAATATAAAAAATTTAAACACTGGTAGAGATCAGCTGATTTCCTTCACTCTGTTTCCAAAACAACAAAACCTCATTTCAAAATGTATAAGGTAATTAAACATGGAAGAGTTGGGTGTGTTCTGAATGACAAAAAAAGTTCCCAAATTATTCTGAATTTTGTCTCACGGTGATGTCTTGTGTTACATTTTTCTATTGAGAAATTAGTACTTTGTATATATTTACATAACTGGGGGAAATTTATAAGGGCTGTAGTCGAATGATCACCTTAATCTGATTATTTGCTGTGACCGTAAATGTTGCAGCTGATTGCTATGCATATGGTTTTTTCTTAACTCTAATATGTTTTCACTACTTTCTCTTAAATGCAACATCAGAAGAAGCAAAGATTAGCAGCTCAAGTAGAAACTAAAACATGGATTCCCTGTTATCTTTGATCATTTCAAATATTTACCTACTGATCATTATTACTGCTAAATGAAGTAGTTCGTATTATAGTATAAATGGGATTTCTCTCCCATAAGGGATGTTAATGAAGCCACCAATTCATGTTTTATGTTTATCTGCCATTATAATTATTTTTTTAAAATTCGCTTCAGTCTTGGCCATAGATTGTGTCAGTTGTCTTTGCTGCTGTTTTTTTGTTTTTAAGAACATTTAAATGAATGTTTTTCATATTAATCATGCTACTGTAAATAGATTGTGAATATAAATGATCTTTTCGAGATATTTATGGATTTTGTGGTTTAGGAATGTGTGAGTGAGTCAGTATGTGGTGAGGGAAGTTGATTGTATCACCTATGGAATGTTTAATGGAAAACCAAAAGAAGAAGAAAAACAGTTTAACTCCAGCGGCAAACTGCATGGAGCCGATTAACGCCATCGGCATCCATCCAACGAACAAAAATGGCATCATTTTAACAAACTAACACCTGCTTTGCAACGGACGTGTAAATGATGCGTCACGTAGTAGACATGTTTTAGGCCTGGTTTAGAATTTTCCATCGACCAAGTTTGCATTCACACGTAGCGACAGAGATGTTTTCCTTTTATCCTTTTCAGTCATTGCGATGCAATTCCAGGACAGTAGTGGTTGGTGACCTTTTCTGGCAGGTCTGCCTACCATTGCAGCGACGTCTCTGGTCAGCAACAGTTTATTTTCTTCATCTTAGAGATGCACATCCACTCAAGGAGCAATGGCTGACAGAGAGTGAGCTGGAAAGCTTTTTACTAGACGTGCAGCTCATTAAATACTCTAAAAACACATGGAAACAGACCAACCCAGGGGTCTGTTTTGTTATTCTCTACAAATCCTGCTGTTCAAAATACCTAAAAGATCATATTAGATAAACTGGCCTTGCAATATACAGCATCTAGTGGCCAAACATCAACAATAGAGCACTGTTCTGGTGAAATGATATGTGTCTGATGTTGGGCTGTTGAAATTTGCCTCTACTCTGTCAATTCTTCTGTGAGTTACAGAGAGCTCTTGCGTCAACAGATAATGGCGCTGCCTGTCTCCACGCCTACACTGACGGAGAAGTAATCAAGGCAGCATGCCTTTCTACTGGGACCGTTTTAGTTGTATATCACTTACGAAGGTATTCCACCCTGCGGTTTCCAGGATCCCAGAATTACATTGACATAACTAAATGGGTAGTACGCAGAAAAAATATATATTACATAATATTCCTATATTAACAAGTATCATACACCCACCATTCATTCCCAAAACTGCAGATATTTCTGTCCATGCTCTCTGGTTTTTAACATTGTTCTTATAAAAATATTAACTGAATGATTCTCCATTTCAGGGATTCAGTTCTCATAATCCGTAATGAAAACCAACAAATTAGAACCACAGAACGACTAACTTCAAGTCTGGAGTCACGGATAATGACGTTTAGTTTTTTATGGTTAATCGCAAATCTGCATATGTCTATTATTTTTTTGTATTCTTCACACTGTTCCAGTGTCTGATCTCCTGTCTGTTTTAGATTATGATGCTTCGATTTATACTTTTTAAGAAGCGTAGCGCATAAGAAATAGACCCGCCATGTAAATTTAAGAGAGGGCTGCAACACTTCTGGGACCCATCTGATTCACATTGCTTCGCACCCAGTGGAAACGGATCAGTGGCTATGAGTTTCGTGTTACACTTTGCAGACGTTACGTGCCGCGTTACTTACTCGTCTGGTGGAAAGTAGGGCCTTGATAAAGTTTTCTGTTTTTCCATTGAAACAGAAGGAAATCAAAACCGTGATCAACTCAGAAACACACTGTTGGATGTTAATCTGTTTTCAGTATGAACTCATTCCTGCTTTGATTCTATTATTTTAAAATGAAAATGCAGAAGTGCACGACCATTAAAAACCACAAGCATGTTGGGGAGAAAAAGTGCTTCGAGAATTCAATTTCATATTCAGTGTTTGCATTATCTTATATGCCCTTGTATGGTGTTACTATCTCTGTATTATGTAATGATGTATCCACTTTGATATTCATAAGCCCTCAAATAGCAGGAAGAAAAGTTTCAGTCCTACAGGCAGAGTGCTCACTTTTACACTCAGTTACTGATGAAGATGTATCAAAGTAGAGACATGTAAATAGAAGATGAATTGAGATATATACTGAACCAGTTGCTGTCAGATGACATCTAATTAGTTAATGTATCCATGTATTAAATGCATTCATATATAATTTAGCTTCCACTTCAGAACTCTGCATGATTTTGTGATTCATTTTTCCTACTGAGATGGTTGTACACACTCACTTTTCCAGCAGTTTTGCTTCAGAACTATATGGTGTTTTATTTGTTCCTGTAACCCAAGTGCGCAGTTAGACTAATAAAAGCACGTATTTCTGTGTGAACAAACAATAGGTTGTAGCGAGACACCATATGTGCATTAAAGTTTAATATGCTTCGTTAAATACATGATTTGGGAAGCTTTCAACTCTGACACACTTGCTTGAAATGCTCGCGATTGGAGCAAGCACCGCAGCAGAGCTCGGAGCTCACTCGCTCTCAACTCTGACTTTCCTGCATCTAATGTATGCGCTTAGTGCTCACATTACCCCCACGTCACCCCCACGCTTTTGAAGACTTTGCTATGCCACTTGTCTACCTAGCTATCTTCTAAAATTCAAATAATATCCATTAAATACTGGTTGTAAGATGTAAAAGTTCAAGGCACTGTACGTGATTCTGTTTTAAAGATGGTGGATGTTTAGAATGGACACCAGAAGAAAGAAGTGGTAGCTTCATGAGGATATTGATGGTGTTATCAGGCAGTTACCTAAGCATTCATCAGTCAGTAAAAACAGTAAATCAACAAACAGAAATCCCAGTTCCACAAGCTTCATGAAATGTTGACCTACCATCAAGGATAGAGTAGTCAAGTCCTGGACTCAGACATAAATCCTGGCTTAAGTCGCGTTTACAGGACTTGTAACTTGATTTGAGCAGCACGTCGATGACCCTTGGACTCCTGCATATTAAATTGTTTGTGTCTGCAAAAGTAATTTAGCTTGTCTTAGTAGCTAGGCAAGGTTACCTTTCAATAACTTTGCCTCAATGGTTCCTAAAAGGTATTAAAAGACAAGGTTTCTGTAGTTGACTCCCTAATTAGCATACACTTCTATTCTTCCTTCCTTATTGTAGAAAAGAAAACGGTTTAAACAGAGATGTACTTACTTTATAACTGGTTTGAGTGAGATTAATGACTGCCACTATCTGCTAAACGAGGGGTCGCCAAATCCATGCATTGAGGGCCAGTGCCCTACCAGTTTTAGATGTGTCTCTGCTCCAACACAGCTCCTTCAAATTGTCCAACTTCCTCCTCAGCATGGCAAAGTTCTGCTTAGGCCTGCTTACCATCATTTGACTCCCTAAACTAAATTAACTAAAAGAACTAAAACATGCCCTTGAGGCATTGGATTTGGAGATCCCTGCTCTAGACATTGCCAGAATATTTAACGATGGATTAATACAGTTTCTTCGCTGCTGAAGTTACTGATATTCTTATCAAGTTAGTCAAACAAAATATTCAGAGGTCAGGAGTCAAGTCATACGTACTTGAGTCACCTCTATCTGGATAGATAGTTATTGACTGGGAACATGTCATGCTATCATTTCTCACTTCCCAAAGGAAGATCAGTGTTGGCACACCATAATTTGCTTCAATTCCAATTGCAATATCAGCCAAAAGGTACATAAAATAGCATTATCATAAACCCCCATTATTTTTTGGGAGATTAGAGTTGTTTTCAGGTGGAAGACGTCCACTTTGACCTGAGCCCTTCTCTGGATAGGTGTTAGCTTTAGTGCGCAGGTCTGACTAACTGGTTTTATGCAAATGGTATTCCTTATAAGGTTTTAATGTACTTTCTCTTTAAAAATTCAGAACTATACTTTCAATAGCTTCTCTTTTTCATCTGTTGAGTCGTACAAAATATGATTAAACCCCTCCAGATTATAGAACATCTGTCTTTGAGGACCGTGGGTAGGACTGAAACTTTCTCCGTGCTGTTTACTGGTACCCTGTCTCTCTGTGGGTGTCCCCGTCTAGAGCCAGCTGAACTAGTTGGTTGTATTTACTCTCTGCATGTGACCACGACAAACTCCCATCCTGTGCACCAGTGTTGCATTAAAAAAACGCCCTCTTGTCTCAGAGTTGGCACTTCGTGACGCATTTATTGTGGTGTGATGACAACCACGACCATGACTTTTTGTTGATAGAGCTTGTTTATGAGATGCCTTCGACAATCGTGTACACATATCAGACCTACCATGACGACACAGGCTGGAGCAACTGATTCTGTTCGTTATTCTGGAATAAAACCTAAATGACTGTATCCTGACTACTGTCTGTGTTTGTATGGATGCATGTACAGCAGGGCCAAAAAGTATTTGGTAGCCGAATTCTGCAAAATATTCCACCTAAAAAGATGAAAGAGGTCTAGAATTTGTTTTTCATTTGTCCACTTCAACTGTGAGAGACAGGAGGTTAAAAAATCCAGGAAATACTATTGTATGATTTTTTTTTTTAAAGAATATTTGTATAATGGAGCAAACTAAGTAATTAGCACCTATAAACAAACAAGAATTTGTGACCTCTATTAATGGCATCTGTTTGAACTCATCTGTATAAAACACACATTTAAACACCTTCAAACAGTCAGACTCTAACCTCCATTAAGGCCAAGACCTGTACTGCCATATTCTCTGAAACGCCTTTGGAGACGGCTTATGGTGGAGAAATCAACATTCAATGCACGACCAACAGATCTGGTTGACATTCCTGCTGTCAGCATGCCAATTGCACGCCCCCTCAATTCTTGTGGCATCTGTGGCATTTTGCTGTGAGACAAAACTGCACATTCCAGGATGGCCTTTTATTGTGGGCAGTATAAGGTACACCGATGCACTAATCATAATGTCAGATCAGCATTTTGATGTGGCACACCTGTGAGGTGGGATGGATTATTGCAGCAAAGCAGAAGTGCTCACTATCACACATTTAGACTGATTTGTGAACAATGTTTGAGAGAAATGGTAATATTGTCTATCTGGAATGAATTTTAGATCTTTAAGTCCATTTCATGAAAAATGGCAGCAGAAACAAAGGTGTTGCGTTTATATTTTTGATGAGTGTACATTGGCAAGCAGTTTAATGAGAAGAGATTAACTGTTGGTGAAATTAATAGGAAATTGAATAAATAGTAAACTCCCTCAGCCTGGGGCTCCGTGAAAGATCCCCCTTTTTGGGTACACATGATCTTAAAAACTGAGAGGAAAAAGCCCAGAACTACACGGAGGGAATTTGTCAATTAGCTTAAGAGCTGGGTACCAGACTAACAAAGTTTACTATCAGTAAAACACTATGTCACTGTGGATTAAAATCCTGTGGATGGTGATGCTGTGAGCAGTAATGATTTCCAGTTAAAGCATTACAACAAACCTGAAAAAGCCTCTGAGTCAAAACTATTGGGCAGAAGATACGATATTCAACAGTAACATATCTGAAATGACACCATCAGTTATTGACAAGCCCAGCTAATTCACCTTATTAGCTTTTGCCACTCCTCTTTAAATCTCTCTCCGTCCATATAGTTAGAAATCCGGGTTCGGGAGTTAGTCGGGAATATGATCTTGGCCCCATTATGATGTATGAAAGCTCTTTGGTCATGAGCTGCATCCATGAAGCCTCTGTGAGGGAAACTCCAACAGTGGCTGGAAAAGGATCAACTAAGCTAAGACACCAGCTGCAACTCAAAGGTAACTGCCAATCATCAAAAGACGCATTTCTGTTGCATTTTACCCCTAAAGGACAACAGATTTACAAATAAATATGAACCTGACAACTAAAAGGGCAGGTTAATAGATTTTTTTTGTGATATAGCTTTTATTGAAAATATACATCTAAAATTTCCAATCATATCATCATACTTGTCTGATGTGTGGCAGTAGGGGTAGCTGTTAGAGCTAAGTGAAACACCACACTGGATTTCGCTTACTTTGTCATTCTTGCCATACTTTGTAATTCTTGCTACTTTGTATTGGTGTGTCACTAAGAATTGCAGTATGACAAACTGACATTTGGAACTTGACATTGTATGGAAAAGCTCAAGGGGGCTGAATACTACACTGCTATTTTTCAGTTCACGTCTGTTGGTTCTTACCACAGCAAAACTTTCAGACTCCCTAATCCTGTCAGGATCCAGCAGGAGGAGCTGTTTTTCCATCCTTTCTCCACAGGTGCTGAGGCTGAAGCAGCAACAGGTGGAGCCTATTACTGCAATCACCACAGCAGTATTTAGAGGGAGCGGATCCACCAGACGGGCGTCAGATGATTCCGTTTCTCAGAGTGGTAAACCTGACCGCTTTACTTGAGGTACGCTCAGTTTCTGACTGTGGACTTACCTTGTTCTCTCCTGTGTTCCTCGTCCTCGTCCTAGTTCCTCCCGGGTTTTGCCAACCAGTCCTCTGACATTCCTTCGGTGTATCTTCACATTGGCACCTGTCCTGGACGCCCGTCTTCCCGGGGTGTGGCCGCTCCTACAAACTCCTCTGCTCCACCAGTCTCCCTGTTACTGCTCCTACGGCTCCAAACCTCCTTCGCTCCTTCCAGCTACCTGTGGGGGCACAGCTCTGTCAACACCAAACTCTACTACAAGAATCCTGCTTCTACCGGATCACTTACCTCTCCCTCCAGCTCCGGTGCCCATCTTCACCTGTGAGTCAAAGCTAATCCTCTTCACTTAAAAGGAAACTATTCTCACAGTCTCAATCCCAGACTCACCTCCCGTCTTACCTTCCAGCGCCGCCATCTGCCGAGATCCACATCAGTCTGGTTCCTGTGATCCTCCAAACGAATAAGAAAATAAACTTTAATCAAGAAAACATGACGAATCCACCATTATGAGTCTAAAGCATCTTGAAGAGCAGTGCATTCACCAGTTTATAGCCAATGTTCAAATATGCTGTGGAGCGGATGTTTGAAAGACAGAAGACAGACACCTCAAGCACACGTCACCCTCAACACCCCATGATAGAAAACATTTTGAGGGTTAGAACGGTTCAAAATATGCTGCTGATATTTGTTGGTAGCTTGTAAGAACAGACATTTGGCTTATGGTTGGCATCTTTAAGGAATGGGGTTTTTCCTGGTATTCAGTGTTTTCATGCATGATGTTTCCCCAAAACATCCCTGACCATACAGACAAGCACATGGTTAGACACAGTTAAGTCCTCATGCGAAACCAAAAAGAAACTGAGTTTAGAAACAATGTCTCCTTAGCAAAAAAGCCACTCTGCAGCAGTGATTAAATGACCAGACTGGAATTCCTTCCACGTCTTGACTTTGGCAGAAACCCAAAGTATTGATGTTACAGTTCTTAAAAAGAACATATTAAAACAGTTATGTCATTTGTTTATTTCATATTTTATTCTATACATTTTTATGTTAGTGCAGGTTGTGACGGGCAGGTGCAGCGACCAGCTGGTTCTAATCAGTCCTCATTAGGGTGGTGTTGAAAAGAGGAGCCGTTTTCTAAAACTGGTGCTAGATGGCTAACTTATCTAGAGTGGTAAAAGGCCTCCTAGCTCTCACTTCTGGGCTACTTGAAGATGGTTGACTGTAAAACCTGGTTTATACCTCTCTGTCAGTTATTTAGCACCCAGATGCAGATGTATTGACAGAGACTTTTTTTCCTGTATCGTTCTCTGTTGGTCAGTGTTCCAAAGCAATTTCCTTCCAGGACAGCAGGGGGTGCTGATTTTTTATTTCATTTTAAGGTGGGTCTTCCTACTAGTGAAGGACAAATTTGTCTTTACCTAATGTCATCCCTATCTCATCGAAATGTATGATATATATTAGGGATGTCCGATATTGTCGGCCTAAAGTCATTATCGGCCGATATTGGCATTAAAATGTAATATCGGAAATTATTGGTATCGGTTTTTATTTTTTTAATAAGATGAGTTTTTCACACCATACACAAATTGTATATCAAACTCTTCGGCTACTTCTTTTCTCTCAGAATGTAAAAATAGGACAGATTTGAGGTTTAGTTTTTGAGATATTATTTGTTTGAGACAACTTTCAATATTTCAAAAGGTAGGTTAATTATTGGCCCTGCTTAAATGTTTGCTGTTTTTTTTATTTTTATTCTTGTTTCAGTTTTATTTTTTATTCTTGTTTCAGCTGAGAAGCCATAACAGAGAGTGTTTTATCTTTACTTCTCTCATCCTTCACACTGTATAACCACTAACAGGTAATGTTGAATGTAACTTTAGAATAAGTGGTCAGAGATTGACAACTAAGTACGCGAGGCAGACATATAACTGCCGTAAACTGCCCTCTCTGAGATGGTGCACAAACAAACCCAACCAAACACTGACTACAACATAACTCAAAGAATAACTGAAGAATGATTGCATTTGAAAAAAATAAATTATAATGGAAAATGGAAAAATTCGACAATTTTACATGAACACCCATAAGTCTTTCTGGCATACAACCGAAGGCCCCGCGCCTGCACACAGATCAGTGTATAGGCTTTAGAAAGATTCAACAATTCTGATTCGATGTGTAAATCCTTGTTCGGGGACACCCCCAATATATATATATTTTATATATATATATATATATATATATATATTACAAATACAGCTTGGAGCTCACCTCAGAAGGCTACAAATAAAAAGTTCAATTATCTGACTGACCAGCTCAGACAACCCCACTGTGTGCTGCGAGATTCAAAGTGCTTATGAGGAAGTGACACGCTGAATGAACCAATGATGTCACCAGAGAAATCATTTTTTAAAGGCATGACATTTCCTCTTGCAGGACTATTAAAGAATTATTCGATTCATCTGTTCATGTGATTTTCCCATTTTTGACACAAGCCTCGAATCGAGACTTCATCTTCAAGTTCATCTTCTTCCACTTTTGCTTGAGACATGCTCATTTGTCCCATCACTACTGCCTACCATTGAAATGTTGTTTCTGGTTAACTAGAGTTTATTTTCTTCAGCTTGTGAACTTATATTCCCTCAAGGAGCTATGGATGTAAGAAAGAATGTTTTTATTAAGCTGATTTACTAGAAGTGCACCTCAAAAAATACTCTAAAAACACATGGAAACAAACACAGCGGCCTGCTTTGTTGTTCTCTACACCTCCTTGTGTTCTAAATCACCAAAAGAACAGATTAGAAAGATTATCCTTTCAATATAAAGCATTTCGTGGTCAAACACTGCATGAACTACTGATTACAGTGACTATAGAGCCCCGTTCTGGTGAAACCATCTCTGACTGTTGAGCTGACCAATCACAGGCAGACGCTCTCCGTTGACAGAGAGTTAGAAAATCAGGCACTAGTCCGTCCATCGTTGCATAGGTGATGGAGAGACCTTGCATCGATGTATAATGGCATTGCGTCAGTCCATTTCGACATGGATGGAGAAGTATAAACTAGGCGTTAGCTTGCCTTGCTGTTGTCGGTGCTGATTTCCTGAATAAGCCCAATGAGTTTTTCTTTCTCTGATCGCTCTACTATCCATGGACAAGTCCTCTTCCTGGTCAGCCTCCATTCACTCCTCCTTCCACCTCCGGTAGGAAAACTTACCTGCTCTCACTTATCTGGATCTCCTGCCTTTCCACCCTCTAATGGTGCATTCACACCGCAGACTTTGTCAGCGTCAAGCAACGCTCACAATGCATCTAATTTAACCAGGGTTGGGAAAGTTACAAAGAAACTGTAATATATTTCACATTACTAGTTACATTGTCAAAAATGTAATATGTTTGCATTACATATTACTGTCTTAAAAATGTAACTGAGTTACACTATAAGTTAGTTTGGGTAAAATATCTTAAATATTTACCACCACTTCTAACCACCGTAACTTATTAATTTAAATTTTACACAAGTGTCACACCACAAATACTGTAGTTTTAACACTATTTTGCCTTCTATTTCATGGTAATGTTTGTTAAATCTAATCAAAAGAAGGTGCTGAAAGTGCTCATCACAAAGATGGTTGACAAAGATGAGACTCCGATGTCTGAAGTCTTAAAACAGATGGTTAGGAAAACAGTGTGAATAATGTCGCTGTTTAAATATACAGTCAATCTTTTCCTCAACCGTCCTGATTCTCTGATGTTTTGGTTTTAAGCAACAGGAAGTGGATGGTGGATCTTGTTCTACCGCATCCAGCTTGATTTGGTCCGTTGCATTAGTTGGCCAGAAAAACAATTTAAAATGCTTTTGTAACTTGAGTTACTGAAATTGTAACTAGTAATAGTTACTGAAAAAAATAATCTATTCCTATAACTTATTACTTTTGTAATGCATTACTCCCAACACTGAATTTAACACATATACATTTTTAAACTGAAGCTTTCAAAGTGAGTGGGCGAGCCTGTCTATGCCCGATGTTTAAAACTAGTGGATCGTGATTGGCTAGACAACATTGATATCGGCCGACGTCACTAAAATGAAATGCTCTCATTGGTTGGGGCACTTTGTCAAGTCCATTAAAAGTTCAGCTAGCTGAACTTCTGCGTTGCTTGCGTTTGAAGTCATGCAAGGAAGTAATTCTAATATTAAATATTTATTTTGAAAGGATTTCTGTAATTTAACAGAAATCCCAGATAAATTGGTTAAAGTTGACTTTATCTCACTGAGCTCCTTCTGAGCTGCCTGAGGGCTCCCTTCACAGGGGGCCCTTCATTTGGTGAGCTTGGCCTGGGCGAGCTTCCAGTAGTTCGAGTCTCTACACCTTTGCTGTTCCCTCTGTCTCAGCTGGAGACACTTCTCCCTGTTATCTCTCTCTCATCTCAGAAACAAAGAAATGAACACACATTCCCACTACAAAGCCAGGAGATTAAAAACAGAGTAAAGGGAGATGAGTAAATCAAAGTGTTTCTATGCCGTTTAGGCCTGAATAAATAGAAAAAAAGTGTTCACAAAGACATTACTAGGGAAGACGGATAAATATTTGCTGAATGCCATTCAAACACACATCTAGCACTGCTTGTCAACACTGATGTCAAACTCACAGATCTGTGATTGCTTGGAGTGCTGGAAACTAGTGAATGCTGCACTTATTAAACTGTTTTTCCCCCCTCTCTCTTCTCTAATTCACCAGTTCAGACAGTTTTGTCACAGTTATCTACAACTTATCCTCTTTAGTTTCAGCCAGACCCGTCTCTGCAGGCCCTCCTCGCGTTTTCTTTCATTCTTTGCTAAATGACACATACACTGTGACCCCTGAAAGACTTCTTATAAGCAGAAATCCGAAGCGGTGAGATGACGCCTTGCAGCAGTCAGAAGAGTGAACATGACGTGAGATTCAAAGAAAAACCGTGACAGCAGAGCTGGCAGGTCAGAATGCCTAGATCTGACATGCAGGTCTCTACTTATGTTAGGGGACAAACAAATGATGTGTTCCCATGTAGATCCCGCCTTCAGTCCTCGTGGTGAGCCAGGCAACTTATGGAGAATTATTATTGTAGGAATGTGTCTTTTTCTGTATTGTTAACTTTTACTTCTGTTTTTTTTTTTTCAAATTCTGTAAGATGAAAGTTTTCTAAACATTTCTGTTAACTGCTTGACTCGGGTAGGTTTTCAGTGTTTTGGTGGGTCAGATCACCAAGATCATCACACTCAGTACGTTTAGCTGCACAGCTAAATCAAGCTTTCTGGACTAATCGGACTACGGGCTCCCCCCCTTCAGAGAGCCGAGTCCCAGTTTACACGTCATTCAGAAAATCTAATTATTAAAAGAAGTATGTTCAACTCCCCGACAATAGATGGGGATATTCACCCCTATGTGTTAGCCTAATAGCGGTTCGCTTCCAGCTACATTCAGGCAGTAAACTGAGGCTGGTGGGAGTGAAGCAGACGGAGTTAAAGCATGATATTCACAGTAACAACGCATCGTCTCTTCGTCAGTCCAAACATGCTTGGCCACTTACGTTTGTCTTATACGGGCAGATGACGTAACGCCTGTTTTTTCTGTAATGAAGTTTAAATGTTTAATGAACATAAGCCTGTGAATATTCTCATTCATCCAGGTCATGGTTATCTCAAGGAAATTTCAATCGAACGCAACTGGACTTGGTAATTTGTCTTGGAAGACGTTTCACCTCTTATCCAAGAGGCTTCATCAGTTCATGCTCGCCGCTGACCAGGCTGGGACTGGTCCAACTAACTGGTGTGGAGTCTCTGCTATTTAACCTCTTGGAAGGCTTTTACAAGACTGATTATGTCATTGGAACCTTTGTGCTCCATGTCTTAACGACGGTCGTTGGCATGTCGCTCACGTGTCGCCACGTGAGATACACCCTCACAACTTGTGGTTACCCCAGCTGGACTTTTGTGAAAACTGTAGCTAGTTCCAGAAGGAAAGCCAAAAAAGTGGATGAAGAAGAAAAAGAAAACAAACGAAGCAATGTAGTCATTCCATATGTGTCTGGGATTTCTGAAAAACTCAGGAGGATTTTTAACAAACACAGTATCCCTGTGTATTTCAAACCCAGCAACACACTCAGAGACTAGTACATCCCAAGGACAGAACATGCACATAAAAGCAACCTGGTGTATGCAATCCAATGCAATGAAGAATGCAAGGACCACTGCATTGGTGAAACCAAACAACCACTGTAAAAACGCATGTCCCAACACAGGAGAGTTAACTCCTCAGGCATTGACTCTGCTGTTCATTTACATGTCAAGGAGAAAGCCCACTCCTTTGAGGACAGCAATGTCCAGATATAAGACAGAGAGGACAGATGGTTTGAAAGAGGGGTAAAAGAAGCCATCTATGTAAAAGTAGAGAAACCATCGCTTAACAGAGGAGGAGGCCTGAGACATCACCTATCTCCAATTTACGATGTTGCCCTTTCATCCTTACCCAGGAGACTCAACAATGTAACCTCTAATAAGAAAAACAACTGTGACTCCAACGACCGTCGTTAAGACATGGAGCACAAAGGATCCAATGACATAATCAGTCTTGTAAAAGCCTTCCAAGAGGTTAAGGGCGCTTTCACATGGTACGGGAGTCCGTACTCGGGTACGGTATTTAGTCAAAATCCACTTATTTCGTACCATGTGAACACAGACTGTACCGTGCCAGGATACGGCCAGAGAGACCTGCCTTGGAGGTAGTATCCGAGTGCAGGTACGAGCGGCCACGTATCATGTGAACACAACCCGTACTCTGGCCGTACTCAAGACAATAGACGCGCTCCATGCGGAAATGACGACACCGCCGGCCGAAATTACAGAATCACCTCGCGACCACACAAATACCAAAACAACGCGATTCAAGCATCCCACAGCAACACAGCAGGTTACAAAACGGCGGGTTTACTACAACACTCACCCTGTAGATGGCTTCAGGTAGCAGCTGACCAGTAGACCAGTTTGTTTACATTCTAGGCTGTCGCTCGTTTTATGACGTCGGTACTTCTCACTCCCTTGTTTGTTGGAGAACTAAGACTTATTTGTATACCGCCACCTGCTGTTTATTTGTAGTAAAAGACTGGATCCCAATACTGTCAGAGATCCGTGACATGTGAACAGAAAAAATTAGCATTTTCTCTGGCCGTTTTCTGGTACGGCCACACATGTGAAAACGGCCTAAATAGCTGAGTTTCCACACCAGTTAGTTGGAGCAGTCCCAGCCTGGTCAGCGGCGAGCATGAACTGATGAAGCCTCTTAGTAAAATAAAGCAGATATGTTTGGAACAGCTAATAAATGCATTGACATTACCTTGTATGTATTTACTTCAAACCAATCAAACTTTATTTATAAAGCGCTTTTCAAACAAACAAAGTTACTCAAAGTGCTTTACAGATTTAAAATAACACCACAACCCCCCCCCCTTCAAAAATAAAATCATCAATGCAAATACAACCCCCTCCCAACCCAACCCATCAGCCATATATATATATATATATATATATATATATATATATATATATATATATATATATATATATGCACGGTAACACACAATAAATACAAATAAACCCTTCCAAATAATTATAGAATTAGACTATGTAGCAGAGGTTTGCCCCTTCAGTCATTATTATTAATCCTTACTGGTTGAATAAGAGGGTTTTTCAACCAAATTTGAAAATTTGTAAGGGTGGACTTTCTTTTACTGAGATCGGTACAGAATTCCTTAGAATTGAACCTCTATATTTTATATTAAATTATCCTATTTTTTACGGAAAAAGGGAACATGGATGTTTTTTAATTGAGTCCTCTGATAGGTATGGACCTCAGTTAGACATACAAAACCTATAAAAAACAGAAGATAAAAACAAATCATGTGATCTATATCTGTATAAAAAATACATTTTCAATAAATATTAACACTACAAATAGATAAGATTTTACGTTCTTAAAAAGAGGTATAGAGGGTTCCAAGCGATTCGAATAAGTAGCTACTCTAACAATTTTTTTTCGGTATCAATAAAATTTTATGAAGGGATGATGGATAAGTGCTAGCCCAGACAATATTGCTGAATAGTAGATATGGGAATATTACACTATAAAAAAGTTTTCGCAAATACTTGCCATTTTTGAAATGAGAAATTATCCTAATTATACAAAGAGATTTGCTCATTTTCCTTTCCACATATTCTATGTGCTTTTTCAAGGTAAGATGTTCCTCTATTAGTACCCCCAAAAACTTTACGGAGGAGACCTGATGCAGACAAATCTTTTGGCTAATTCAGCTACATTTGCATTGAACTACTTTATACTTTGGTTAGTGTAAGATAAATTAAAGGAATTTTATTTTAATATGAGATTATTTTTTTACAGTGATTGCTGTCTCATCTATGAGGAAACATTGTAACTCCAAAACAGTACAGTCACCACCATACTTTACATTTAAAGTGTATTATGAATTTCAAATTAATCTGGCTTCGAAGCTTTTTCATAATTGGAGGATCACTTGGTTTCTTTGATACAGGGTTTCTTCTCAGTTCAATTCAGATACACTTTATAGAAACAAAAATTCACTTTGATAAAAACAGAACGGGAAATTACAATCCCATTTCAAGGCAAATAAAAGACTTTGGATTACAAGCTATCAGAGGAAGCGATTGAAACTATGATTAAACAGGTGAGCTAATGCTAACAGACAAGCTAACACTGCAACTGCAATGTGTAAACAATAGCAATGCGGCCGGTGTTACACCGGAGCTGTGTAGCTGGTGTAGATAGTGTAGGTTGTGTAACTAGTGTAGGTTGTGTAGCTAGTGTAGGTTGTGTAGCTAGTGTAGGTTGTGTAGATAGTGTAACTGGTGTAGGTTGTGTAGCTGGTGTAGCTAGTGTAGGTTGTGTAGCTAGTGTAGGTTCTGTAGCTAGTGTAGGTTGTGTAGCTAGTGTAGGTTCTGTAGCTAGTGTAGGTTGTGAAACTAGTGTAGGTTGTGTAGCTAGTGTAGGTTGTGTAGCTAGTGTAGGTTGTGTAGCTAGTGTAGGTTCTGTAGCTAGTGTAGGTTTTGTAGCTAGTGTAGGTTCTGTAGCTAGTGTAGGTTGTGTAGCTAGTGTAGGTTCTGTAGATAGTGTAGGTTGTGCGTCTATCCGCTGTTTTGATGGACAAATAATCCCTTTCTAGTTTCTGGTTGTCGGTGGTTTTTACTGGCTACACTGCATTATCCCAACATGTCCGTCAAGCTGTCTGTGTTGCTGCAGTAGCCTATGCCTAGTGCCATGTTAGCATAGAAAGCGCCAATTTGAGTCCAATTTGGGATTACTTACTACTAGAATATGTGAAAATTAACGATCAAAAGCATCATAATACTCATGGTGGCTTGGCTTTTGTTTCGTTGTGTTGCAGCACGGTGTCAGTGTTTTTATAGAACTATAGCACCAGCATTAATTGTTGGACTTTCTAATGTACAGGTGTTGTTATTTTGTTTAAATAACTTTGAACGTTACTTTGCCATATATCTTTTATACATGCCTGATTTGTATGGTTGTTCATCTGGCCCATGTCAATACATTTTTAAAAAGGCATAATCATTTTCTGAGATTCTGTTATACGTTTCTTCTTTTCTTTTTAGTCTATCCCCTGTACACAACTTTTCTAGCAAAAAGACTAAAACTGAAACGAAGCATTTTTTTTAAACAAAAAAACTAAAATATCTTACAAATGGTGAAAACTAGTTAAAACTAACATAAAATTAAAAATCTTAAGTCAAAACTAAATAAAAACTAAAACTTATGAAAATTTTAAAACTATTATAACCCTGGTAACGTATCCTTTACACCATCACTTTTTGATAATCACTGTTAATCCACTTCTTTTGCTGCTCCTCTTTATATTTCTCATTAAGCTGTCCAAAATGTTAGCAATGTTGCCATAAAATTGCCAAAAAGCACAAAATGTTTTGGAGGAAATAATAAAGTTGTTTGATGGACCAGTCTCCCCTAATCTGCCTCCTACAGAGCTTTAGTGAATTTTTTTCATTTCATCCTGAAGGATCTCGTGACTTGGTGAGCCCCAGCCTCTTTTCACTGTTTTCCAGTCCAAATCAGAGGAATATTTCAGCGATACCATGCTGTTCAGAACACCACTGTCCACATAAAAACATTCCAGTCGCATGATGGACCAGACACACACATGCACAAACATCGCTTTCTCAACGCAAACACACACATCTACACTTTCTACAGCGTCTCTGAGAAGCCTCTCGTTAAACTCTCTGCGTGATGCAGACCCACTCAGTGTCTCATCTGTTTTTTTAAACTCCAGTGACCCAGATAGTGGTTATCTTTAAAAGTCAGCTATGTTTAAAGCAGAAGTCATCCATGTGACATTTTACATGCGTTTCTCACCTTTAATATGGTATCTATTCAATTCAATAAAAAATACTTTATTAATGCTTTTATTAATCCTTTACTAATTAATTAATAAAGGAATCAACGTACTGCTGTTTTTGTTTCAGTCACTTTCAACTAAAATTCATAGTTCCACTTTCAAATTCCATACATGTCTAAATTGCTATGAAAATACAATACAAAGAGAGGCAGGGGACATTGAGTTTGAGTGGGCCATGTTCCGTGCCTCCATTGTCAAAGCGGCTGACCGTAGTTGTGGCCGTAAGGTAGTCGGTGCCTGTGGCTGCGGCAACCCTCAAACCTGCTGGTGGACACGCCGGTGAGGGATGCTGTCAAGCTGAAGAAGGAGTCCTGTCGGGCCTTTTTGGCCTGTGGGAATCCGGAAACAGCTGATAGGTACCTGCACACCAAGGGGAGTGTGGCTCGGATAGTCGCTGAGGCAAAAACTCGGGCGTGGGAGGAGTTTGGAGAGACCATGTAGAACGACTTCCGTGTGGCTTTGAAACGATTCTGGTCCAACATCCGGTGTCTGGGGGGGGGGGGTTTGGGTTGTCTGCCACCAATGGTGGTGTGCTGCTGACCTCAACGCGGGACGTTTTGGGTCGGTGGATGGAATACTTCGAAGACCTCCTCAATCCCACAGACACGCCTTCCTGTTTGGAAGCAGAGTCTGAGGACTCTGGGACGGACTCTTCAATCTCGGGTGCTGAAGTCGCCAAGGTTGTTAAAAAGCTCCTCGGTGGCAAGGCACCAGGGGTGGATGAGATTCGACCGGAGTTCCTCAAGGCTCTGGATGCTGTAGGGCTGTGTTGGTTAACGCGGCTTTGCAGTATTGCGTGGACATCGGAGGCAGTTACCTTGGATTGGCATAGCAGGGTGGTGGTCCCCCTCTTTATAAAGGGGGACCACAGAGTGTGTTCCAACTATAGGGGTATCACACTTCTGAGCCTCCCTTGTAAGGTCTATTCAGAGGTTCTGGAGAGGGAGGTCCGACGGATAGTCGAACCTCGGATTCATGAGGAACAATGCGGTTTTCGTCCTGGCCGTGGAACACTGGACAAGCTCTACACCCTCGGCAGGGTCCTGGAGGGTGCGTGGGAGTTCGCCCAACCGGTCTACATGTGTTTTGTGGACTTGGAGAAGGCGTTCGACCGTGTCCCTCGGGGAGTCCTGTGGGGGGTACTCTGGGAGTATGGGGTACCAGGCCCTTTGATAAGGGCTGTTAGGTCCCTGTATGACCGGTGTCAGAGTCTGGTTCGCATTGCAGGCAGTAAGTCGGACTCGTTCCCGGTGAGAGTTGGACTCCGCCAAGGTTGCCCTCTGTCACCGATCCTGTTCATAACATTTATGGACAGGATTCCTAGACACAGCCAAGGTGTTGAGGGGATCCGTTTTGGTGACCTCAGGATCAGGTCTCTGCTTCTCGCAGATGATGTGGTCTTGTTGGCTTCATCAGAACGGGATCTACATCTCTTGCTGGAGCGGTTCGCGGCGGAGTGTGAAGAGGCTGGGATGGGGATCAACCCCTCCAAATCAGAGACCATGGTCTTGAGCCGGAAAAGGGTAGGGTGGCTTCTTCGGGTCGGGGATAGAGTCCTTCCTCAAGTGGAGGAGTTCAAGTTTCTGGGTGTCTTGTTCACGAATGAGGGGAAAAATGGAGTGGGAGATTGATGGACGGATTGGTAAGGCGTCTGCAGTTATGAGGGCGCTGTACCGGTCTGTCGTGGTGAAGAGAGAGCTGAGCCAAAAGGCGAAGCTCTCGATTTACCGGTCGATCTACGTTCCTACCCTCATCTATGGTCATGAACTCTGGGTGAGGACCGAAAGAACGAGATCGCGGATACCGGCGGCTGAAATGAGTTTCCTCCGTAGGGTGGCTGGGCTCTCCCTTAGAGATAGGGTGAGAAGCTCGGTCATCCGGAGGGAGCTCAGAGTAGAGCTGCTGCTCCTCCACATCGAGAGGAAACAGTTGAGGTGTCTCGGGCATCTGGTCAGGATGCCTCCTGGACGCCTCCGTAGTGAGGTGTTCCGGGTACGTCCCACCGGGAGGAGACCCAGGGGAAGACCCAGGACTCGCTGGAGGGATTATGTCTCCCAGCTGGCCTGGGAACGCCTCGGGATTCCTCCCGAGGAGCTGGCCCAAGTGGCCATGGAGAGGGAAGTCTGGGTCTCCCTGCTTGAGCTACTGCCCCCGCGACCCGACTCCGGATAAGCGGAAGAAGATGGATGGATGGAGACTTACTGTATTAGGAAAACAATGAAAATATGGTCAACCAGAAAAAAAGACATCAAACCTATCAAGACTGGTAAGTAGAGCTACAAAAATTGCAACAAAAAACCCCAAGAGATTTTGTATCATGTATCATGGACAAAAGTTTTGAGAAATTGATCAATAATGGATTAATATTCACTGATCAGATTTTTAAGGGTCCAACTATGAAATCATATGAAAAACATAAACAGGAATTTAGTTTACCAAACAATTATTTTAAATGTTTACAACTGAGACAACATATCCGGACCTATGATGAAAGAGATAAAATGTATCAACTGGACAGGTCAAAAAACGACCAATATAAATGTGTGAATCTATACCGCAGGATTCCATTGCTAATAATACAGCTGTAAAAGAAGAAACATTTTAAAAACATTTAAAGCAAAGGGCATAGTTTATTATTAAAAATTAGAACATCTTTCTCTGTAAGTCTCATGGAAATAAGGAAACTCCTGATATGAAAACACATACAGGAGCAAGATGTTAGTTTATTGAACTATATACTGTACAAGTGTTGTATCAGAAATATATCTATAAATGTAGCTGGGAGGTCAAAAGAGCACAGAGAGATGTCACATGATAGATAACGGGCTAGCATTCCAGTTAACAGATAAGTCACAATTAGAATAGGCAAGGCCAAAGTAAACAATCCCTGCATCCGAATACCCCTACTATGCCTACTATTGGTAGGCGAAAATAAGTAAGGGAGCGATGTAGTATATCCGAATCGCTAGTATGGACTGTCCAAGTAGGTATAAAGTTCCCGGATGTGTACTACCGCCACAGTGAAATCTGATGTATGCTACGCTATCCCACAATGCAGCGGAAGCCCCACAATCTTAAAAGAAGAGTGATGTCAGCTATGCCGAGGACGGCACCACTAAAGAACAATTCACTAACTGTGTGTCCTGCAAAATAAACACGTTTCCACAACAGCCCAAGATGCTCAATATCTTCTACACGTCCATTGTGGAGAGTGTAAGGTCATCTGCATCAATCTGTTGGGGTAGCAGCATCAGAACCAGGCACTCCGGGGCTGTTAATACGACGTTTTCAGCTAAATGTAGGTTTTTATCTGCCATTCTGCCTCTCGTTCACATGAGAGTGTGAATGGTTCCAGAGTGGAGAATTATGACAATGTTGGGGCATTAATTGCCATCCGAATACATCCCGGTGATGTCCAGAAACGATGACGTCACTGCCAGCTGCTCAGGGCAAATTGGACATTTTCCAGGTAAGAAGCAGGAAACCGGAGGAAAGCATAGAACACTGCATACAGGGGTGTAATGAAGGTCTTCATTACTTGTATGTGACATTATTCGAATGTTTAAAAGAATGAAAATTGACACCATTAAGGATGTAAACATTTTATTATTGCTGTTTGTGAATGTGCTGTGGCAGTTGCTTCTCATACTGTTGAAGACCTGCCCTGTAGACAAAACAGACAAGGTGTGAGCTTGGTAACTTTGAAAAGCTAACAAGGAATATCTAAACAATCTTTGGAAATTAATTTGTAGTAGATTGAGTTTAGTATAGTGAACATGTGGTGCAGAACACTTACATTTGTCTCTTGTCTTGAGGTGTTCAAGCTAAAAGATTCCCAGGGCAACCTGAACATCCTTTTAAAGGTTCTAGAAGAAACCAAGTAATGATTGTAAGGGGGGTGGAGTGAATTTAGCTCTTTTTGTATTTTTGTATACTTAACTCTGAAATTTGATGTATGTTTTTATATGTTCTAAAGTTAAACTGTTGTAAATTGGAGATTCTGGATAATGATGATTGATCTGTAAATATTTATTATAACTTGTATCTTTTTCATTAACATTGTTTTGGTAGGTCTTAAGTGTGGGTAGACTATAAAACGTTCTCAGTCTAGCTCATTTGAGTCTTTTTTCTGCTGAATCCTCATGTGAGCTGCTGCTGAGACTACACCAGACCTGCTGAATAGGGTTTTTATTTTGTTTGTCCTGTTACAATCCATCCATCCATTTTCTGAACCGCTTATTCATCAAGGGGTCGCGGGGGGGCTGGTGCCTATCTCCAGCTGTCAACGGGCTAGGGCAGGGTACACGCTGGACAGGTCACCAGTCCATCACATGGCAATGTTGTGAATAAACACCTGGTTGGTCTGCACCGTTTTCCTGCCTCAGTCCTCCTGTTCATTCCAGCCGTCAAAGGCCATTCTGACAAGGGGGCACCCAGCCATCTAAAGGATGGGTACAGTATATACTACATTGTTTTTTCAACATGTCTCATTCGACTCTCATTCACTGAAAATCATGAAAAACTTGAAAAACAAGTTGTTTTTTTTAAATAAAATCACTCACTCTGAGTTGTATAAACATGCTGCACATGAGCAGGCGTGTGAGATGCATAGACCGCTTACCTGGTGTTGCTCTGGAGCCTGCGTCATCCTGATCAAAGCTCAGTGTGAGGCCGGAACTCGGAAATTCCGACTTCAGAGTGGAAAAAAATCATCTGAAACGCTCTCTGAAGTCGGACTTCGCAATCAGAAAGTCTGAGATTATTTTTTTTTACTCTACCTTTACCTTTCAATATGTCCGCTCCTCACATCAACAATAGTAGCTGTGGTGGAAAAAAATTTCTATTTTACAAGACACACTAGTAAGTGTGCGTCTGGAATCCACCTTACATGTAGAGCCTGTTACTCTAATCTTAACAAAATAAAATGAGTGTTTGTATACGGAAAATATACAGCTTAAAATGATGTTTGTAAGTGGTACTACAATGACGGCTAGCAGGGTGTCGCCATATTGTAGTCCCGACTTATTCCAGTATGTTAACTGAAACGCTGTTTACTCGAGCGTGATGCCAAACCCAGATCCAAGTTCCGACTTCCGAGGTAAGTAGAACGCACCATAAATACCGTCAGGATTTTTGTCTCACGTTACTAATTTTAGTAAACAGAGACAGTGTAAAAGTTGTGTTGCAGTTAGCCAATCAGAGGACAGAAACCCACGTGTCATTAATCTTAATGAGTAAGTCTCAAATCTTGTCATGTCTTCATGCCCACGCCCGCGCTGACCTGGAATATACTAAGAAAAAGGAGAGTGGAGGGATTTTTTTTCATGGAACCCGACCTGGACGGCATTCTTTCATATCAGATAACATGGAAGTTTTAGAGTTTTTGCAAAAATTACAAATCAGAGACAAAGAGACGATATAAAAACATTTTTATATTGGTACGTCATGATCCTAGACAGGAATTAACCAGATAAATGTACTTTTTGAACTTTCTCAGGGTGGAATAAACCTAAGAAGCATTGGCTCTATGATCACAGTCGATCAGAGAGCAATAGAAGAGTACATCTACAAGATGAGAAACAGAAAATAAAGTTAATTTTTTATTTTCACAGAACAGGACTGGCATATCAGATTGCTATCAAAGGGAGTTTGTTCTTTACTAAGAAAATAATTTCGATGAATACTTCAGTAGTTGCTGTATTCATTTATGAAACATAATTGTCCCGTGCAGAACGACTGTCCAGCAGTCTTCGACTCCACAGCTGGTTTTAGGTCCTTTTGGTAGAATTAAAGCCGCATCCTGTCCTGTATGGCTGGACTTGTGAAGCCCCCCAGTGCTGGCTCCTCATGCATCACTGCATTGAGGTGACCCCCTACCCGCCTCTCTGCTGCCTTCAGTTTTTCCCACAGCTCCCGTGCCTCCTGCTCTGCCTTGCGTGCAGCCTTGCGTGCGTTCCTCAAGGAGCGTTTCACCTTGCCGACGCGCTCCTTCAGCTTCTGGTTCCTCCTCTCGGCTGCAGCCAGTCGCTCCTGCAGCTTCCGACCGCGCTCCTCCTCTTCGAACAGAGCCAGCTGCACCGAGGAGCACAGCAGCTGGAGGGAAACGAGAGGAACAGAAAGTGGTGTTTTTTTTGTGTGTTTTCTATCGCAAATAACTATCACATCATCAGGTTCTGCAAACTGAGGAGGAAAATAGTAGAAAATTGTTCAGGTTCCCTCCACTCAGAAATTGTACAGGGGCACAGTCAGTAAAAAGGGACAGCTCACATCTCTGCAGACCCCACACATCCTGGACAAAAACTGTTTAGACTAAGAAAGTTTAGACTGTTTAGACTACAAACCGATACCATATATGGCATTGGTAGATCATAGTATCGGTATACCGATACTATGATCTACCAATGCCGACGCTTATATCACACAAAAAAATTCAATAAATTGGAAGACAGATCTTATTTTATTCTCTGCTTGTTACAACAAATGATGGTGAATTAAAAAAAATTTTTTTATATAAAAATGACCACAAAACAAACATTTCAAGAAAGAAATTTGGCATTTTCTATGAATTTATTGCAGAATTTACACATTTCAAGTATCGGTTCTTGGTATCGCTTAACTAACTGATACGAGTACATTAGAATGGTATTGGCCCGGATACCTGATACTAGTATGGTGCATCCCTAGTTTAGACCTTTACCTTCACATCAGCACTGCAACAAAAAAAAGCTGATTCCCATGAATGTTTGTGCCCATTTCAATACCATCAATATTAAATATATATGTTGCTTCATCACTCAATCTGAAATATATTTCCCAAAAAAAAAATTCAAATGCATCATCAAATGAATCGTGTGTAGCTTTCCTTTTTTTGTTGTACATGTAAATTGAAAGTGAGAGTGTATGGTTTTGTCTTTAGAGCTGAAATCGATTTAGTCCTCATTGGAAGGCGCTCAGTGTGACGCCTTCAGAACACACACAAGCAAACACACCATCTGTGAAAACATCCAGGCGTTGTCCACCTGCTGTTGGCTGCGTGTCGGCTCCATAAACACGCTTTAGAAAACATCTATATGTCTTTGGTTTCATGTAGACAAGAACTGGACCAAATTAATTAAGTTGATTAAACGGAGTAGCGTTTTTATAATTTATGTAATCAGAATTTAACATATAACAGGCTGACATCAGCACCAAAACGTGGTTTTTACAGGTTTCCATTAAAAGTTACTTTAACTACTGCTTTCCTACCCAAACCTGGTAGTTAAGTTAGTGAAAATAATAAATCTAATAGCTGTACACTGCAACAAGTGGACTCTGAGCAACTAAAAAATTTATTATTTTAAGAAATAAATGTTTTCCCTAAAAAGTAAAGTTGTCATGTATTTAACACACAAAAAAAAATATTAATCATGTAAAATAAGCATGTAAAGCACCTTGAATTGCCTTGTGTTGAAAGTGTGCTATATAAATAAAATGATATCATATAACGAGAGCTGTGGACAAGACAACAGACGTCCTCTCACAATCTGGAGAAGTTTTGTGTGGAAGGGTGAACTCCAACCGAAGAAGGCAAAATAATGCTGTGGGGTCGCTTTTCTTCTGATAGATTTATTAGGGGATGAGGATAAAATAATCCAAATGACCAAATAATTTTTTTACCAGACACATTCTTCAAGCTTTTTATGAGGAAGGATTTTATTTTTCAGCATCACCATGGGTCACAGCATGCAACCAAAAAGATTGGAAAAAGGAATAAATCCAACAGAATATCTGTGAAGTCACCTAAAGATGACTCTGGATAGGAGATGTTTCTAGAGTTTGATAGATCTGGAGATGTTTTACAGGGTAGAATGGACAAAAATTGTCATTTAAAGATGTGGGTTTTTGAAAGACTCTTCCCAAAGACTGCTGAACTTAAAGAGCAACTCACCCCACTACCAGAGTCTAATTCAACATTTATTTCCGGTTTGAAAAATCCGCTAAAAAGTGACGTTGCTTGGCAGACAAAAAGGACGCACAAAGAGAGAGAGCTGGACAGTGTCAACACTTCTTCCAACTCGCTACGGATCAGGAGGGTGGCTAACGTAAGCCTGATTCAAATTCAAGTGCAGTTTGGAATTTGAATCTGAAGAAGGTGCCACACTGATGGCTTTTTATTGAAAATTATTTTTACTAAAATGTACTAAAATATTAAAAAGAATGACCGGCATGTAGATAACACTATACACTCATTAGACAGTTTCTCAGCAAAAAAAAGTAGATCAGCGGGTGAATTCCGTAGCGAGTTGGAAGAAGTGTTGACACTGTCCAGCTGTCTCTCCTTGTGCGTCCTTTTGGTCATCTTTAGGTGAAACAAATATCATTAGTTATTATTTAAATTGAGGTAAAACATATATGTGATTCAGGACGTAAGACAAAGCGGACCACAAAATAACTTTTCATCGCTCCATTGACTTTCATCGATAATTCTTTTGGCCAGGGGACCCACAGGCCGACCGGAAGGGGGAGGAGACTAAGGCTCCCCTTAGTGAACTAACTCAATGAGGCCCCTCATCCCATGGCACCATTGAGGCCTGGGGCGCATTCTGGTTGCTTGACAACTCCCTCTTGTGGATACACAAATCTATTGGTCAACACTCTGGGCCAAATGATTGGTTTTGCTGTAGATTCCAGGGGAGGGACTTAGGGGAAATATAAATTCTGACAGATTACCTACTTTATATCACAGTCCAATTTTCTAAATTACTTTTAAACCGTAGCTCAGGAGTTGGGTGTTTGTCTTGAGATCAAAGACTGCCAGTTCGAGCCCCAGCTCTTTCAGTATCAGTCGTTGTGTCCTTGGGCAAGACACGTCGTCTACTGGTGGTGATCCGAGGGCCTAGTGGCGCCAGTATCTGGCAGCCTCGCCTCTGTCACCACCCCAGGGCAGCTGTGGCTATAACATAGCTTACCATCACCAGTGTGTGAATGTGTGTGTGGATGCGTGAATGACTGAATGTAGTGTAAAGCGGTTTGTGGTCCTCTGACTCAAGAAGCGTTAAACAAATGCAGGCCATTTACCATAAAAAAATTTAACTACATACACCAGTTTTAACAGAATCAGGTAACGGTCACCATGCACATGGTGAAACTACAGTTATGGCCAGAAGTTTTGACAATGACACAAATATTAGTTTTCAAAACGTTTGCTGCTAAACTGCTTTTAGATCTTTGTTTCAGTTGTTTCTGTGATGTACTGAAATATAATTATAAGCACTTCATATGTTTCAAAGGCTTTTATCGACAATTACATGACATTTATGCAAAGAGTCAGTATTTGCAGTGTTGGCCCTTCTTTTTCATGACCTCTGCAATTCGACTGGGTATTCTCTCAATCAGCTTCTGGGCCAAATCCTGACTGATAGCAACCCATTCTTTCAAAAACACTTCTTGGAGTTTGTCAGAATTGGTGGGTTTTTGTTTGTCCACCTGCCTCTTGAGGATTGACCACAAGTTCTCAATGGGATTAAGATCAGGGGAGTTTCCAGGCTTGGACCCAAAATTTCAACGTTTTGGTCCCCGAGCCACTTAGTTATCCCTTTTGCCTTATGGCACGGTGCTCCATGGTGCTGGAAAATGCATTGTTCTTCACCAAACTGTTGTTGGATTGTTGGAAGAAGTTGCTGTTGGAGGGTGTTTTGGTACCATTCTTTATTCATGGCTGTGTTTTTGGGCTAAACTGTAAGTGAGCCCACTCTCTTGGATGAGAAGCAACCCCACACATGAATGGTCTCAGGATGCTTTACTGTTGGCATGACACAGGACTGATGGTAGCACTCACCTTTTCTTCTCCGGACAAGCCTTTTTCCAGATGCCCCAAAAAATCGGAAAGAGGCTTCATGGGAGAATCTGACTTTGCCCCAGTCCTCAGCAGTCCATTCTCCATACTTTTTGCAGAAGATCAATCTGTCCCTGATGGTTTTTTGGAGAGAAGTGGCTTCTTTGCTGCCCTTCTTGACACCAGGCCATCTTCCAAAAGTCTTCTCCTCACTGTGCGTGCAGATGCGCTCAAACCTGCCTGCTGCCATTCCTGAACAAGCTCTGCACTGGTGGCACTCTGACCTCAAAGCTGAATCCTCTTTAGGAGACGCTTGCTGGACTTTCTTGGACGCCCTGAAGCCTTCTTAACAAGAACTAAACGTCTTTCCTTGAATTTCTTGACAATCCTATAAATTGTTGATTTAGGTGCAATCTTAGTAGCCACAATATCCTGGCCTGTGAAGCCATTTTTAATCAATGCAATGATGGCTGCTAGCGTTTCTTTGCAGGTCACCATGGTTAACAATGGAAGAACAATGATTTCAAGCATCACCCTCCTTTTAACATGTCAAGTCTGCTATGCAGCCTGACATAATGATCTCCATTCTTGTGCTCGTCAACATTCTCACCTGAGTTAACAAGACGATTACTGAAATGATCTCAGCAGCTCCTTTAATGACAGCAATGAAATGCAGTGGAATTTTCGTGGCAAAGAAGGACTATGCTATTCATCTGATCACTGCTCATAACATTTTCCAATTTCCAATATTTATGTAAGTCTCAAAACTTTTGGCCACGACTGTAGGTGGACGCAGTGGCTGTGAGGATGCTGATATAGTAAAATCCAGAGCCACTATGGAGGAAGCACAAGGCAAAGTCCAACATATGATGATGCGTAAAGGAAGCTCGTTAAATAGCTAATGAGAACACAAATAGTCACATTGCATCTTCACTGCCTTCAAACATCTTTTGAAAATAATGACCAAAAACAGGTAAAAAGTTCTGCTAACCCCACACAATACAATCTGCATCCCATCAAAGACGAGGAGGAACAATCAAGCAGCTAATTTTTGGATGCAGGAAGAAACAAGCCAGTTAAAAACCCAAAGGTGAGCGAAAAAGTGAGAAAGTAGATTCATCAAGATTGTCTTGCATCTGTGAATAAATAATAGAGGTCTGCTGGACTGCCAAGCAACATGGCAACCATTAATAAAAGACTTTAGACATTAGTGTACACCATAGACTGTATAAAACAATGGACTAACCTTCCGGTACATCCCCCATAGGTTTCTGAATAGCAAAAATGAGGCCAGTTGGGCGGTTCCCACCGCCACAGAAGCTAGTCAGGAGCTAACTGAAGCTAACGTAGGCTGCAGCTGGTTTCAGCCAGAAGACCGCGGTTGAGAGACGTTTACCCCGTTTTTCAACAACGATCCCTTTAGACGCAGAAACATCTCGAGTAGAGAAAACAGATCAATATAATAAGACCCAAATGGGTTGGATCAATACGGCCTGATATTGTGTTATTTCCATTACCATCAGAGGAGGGTGAGGACATAGTCGGCTTATCTTAACAACACATCCAGCAAAAAGCAGTCACAAAGTCATAATGAAAACTCAGATCCTCTAAAAAAATAAAAGGCTTTTGAATCACCTCACATCTCAGACATCCATTAATTCATGCCTCCACCTGTGTTCCTCACACCAGTACTGATCTAACCAGCGATCATCCAGTCTGTCTAGAGTCCAACTCTGTAGCCTCAGGCCTGATGTAACCGTCTCCCGCTCTTGAGTCTCGAGGTGCTCTACCTGACCGGGTCTGCCGCGGCGTCCCGGTCCTGCCGACTTTGCTGCTCTGCTGCTACCCGACCGATCGCCTGCTCCAACTCGCCTGTAGAAAGAGATAAAAGCTCCGACCAGAACAGCATTCCTCTCGGCCACCTGACAGAGACCCCCCAAGCTCGTTAAGCTTTAGCCGGTATGAAGCCTCCCCCCAAAGCAGAGACTTCTTGGACTGTCTGTTACTGTAATGAAAACCACAGCAAGCCATCTTTGCCCAATAATTGCAGATTAACATCCAAAACCGAATAAAAACTGCAGAGGCAACTGGTAGTGAAGTTCAGAAACACCAAATGACTGAAGTCTTTACGTTAGTCCCAGGCTGTGAAGAGCTCCGCAAGCAGACTACGGAGCAAGCTATTAGCTACCGTTAGCCCACATTAGCCACCAGCGTTAGCCTAGACGGACCTGTCAATAAAAAGGAAACGCCCCTAATTATTCATAATTTCAAGATTAAATTACAAATAAACGGAGAACTTAGAAAAATTTGTATTCCCCTCAGAGTTGTCATTATGGTAAACCTGAACTATCTAACCTAAAATGTTTTTTTGAACCAGGCTGTAAACATGTTTATTTTTGCTGTAAAGTTGGCCTTTTTAACATGGGAGTCAATGGGAATCCAGCCCCCAGCGGATGAGGGAGGAACTGCAATTTTTTTCACTTCCGCGTTGGCTTAATATTCTGGGGGCGGAGTTTGCCCCTTGGTGTACACTCCCAAAAAAAAAAAAAAACATCCCACATTACTGATTTGGGTTGATTTAGCAATAATGAATTTTGGAGAGAGAACTAAATGTAAACATGTTAGGTCAACCTAATACATTCAGGTTGCTATAAGGCCCAAAATTAAACAGCAGGACATGGACTGAAACTCAGAAAAGGGCCTTTGTTTTCTGAGCACCCGCACTAGCCACTTTGCTACACAATAACTCAAAAATGTTGTACGTAAGGGATAATGCCCGACGAGGCATCCATTATCGGAAAATAATGGACGACAGTGATGCGTGAATCGTCCTCCGCTTCGCATCGGACGGTTGCTTCTGTTAAGTCCATTATTTTCTGATAATGGACATCTCAAAGGGCATTATCCCGCTTATACTATGGTCACTTATGAAAGAAAGAAATATTTAATGAATGGATAAAACTTTAATATGTTTTAGAGTTAAAATCGGGAGTTTTTTGTTTATAAATCGAGTGCACTATTTAATATCTCCCGTATACAGGAGTTGCCAAGCAAAATGCCCATAAGCGAGCTGACTGCAGCAGTTTATTAGTGATGGGAAGTGACATGATTGCTTTACGTTGTGCTACGTGATAAAAACTAAAATTTCAGAAGGCCAGTGCACTACTTACTGCTTGTGTGTGTCCAGAGGATGACGTAAATAACGTTGAGTCGTTGCCATTTGAGCCAGTGCAATAATTTAGAACTGTCATCAGGCAATTTGACGGGACACCTTTCCTTTGTGTACATTATCACTTTTTAAATGTACACTCTCCAGCCAATCAGAATCGAGTATTCACACAAACCATACTATAAATTACAATATACATATATTACTTCATTTCCAGTGTTAACTAAAAAAAATTAAATTATAAATACGTGCAAATTCCCTTTTTTTCATGACAAAAGTGAAGGAATTGTATTACTGAAACCATTGTAATCATGTTTAGTTAACACTGGAAAAGAAATTGTGCCTCACAGTAACCTGAATGTATTAGACTGACCCAACAGGTTTACATTTAGTTCACTCAACAAAATTCATTATTGCTAAATAAACCCAAATCATTTGGGTGGAAATGTTTTGGGTTTTTTTTTTTGAGTGACTGCTCTTTTCTTACCTGATTATTTGGTGTGTGTGTGTGTGTGAGTGTGTGTGTGTGTTTTAGAGTTGGGGGAGATGTGAGGGATGAAAGACGAAGAGAGATAAGAAGAATAAAGCATTCAGAGTAGGACGAAACACTAGAGCCACAGGGAGGCATTTCTGTTCTGCTTCTTTGATCCCTTCCTTTATTAACCAACACACACATTTTCACTGCGTACTTTCGAAGCTCCAGTGTTTAACCACTGAGAGAAGCAGGCGTCCCTCTGAGCACTCCCATAAAATGTTAATGCGAGTCTTACAAGTCTTAAAGGCGTTGACGTGACTCTTCCAGCAGGAGTATTCACTGACAATAAACTTTGAACAAGCTTTTATGGGAATGTTTAAACAGTTTAACGCTGTGCTGCTGCGACTACGGCTGAAAAAGAGTAAAAACCTGAAAAGGCAGCTCTAACTGATACTGATAATAAAAGGCTTTGACCAAAAGTTAATTAAAGGTTTGGCAGGAAAGTGTTGCAGAGGAGGCCGACTCTGTCCATCTGGTTCCCACGCACCTGAAACGAGGAGCAAACTCCTCCCACGCTCCAATTTAAGGGATTTCTTTTAACTAAAACGAAAGTTGAAGGATATGTCAAAGCACATGCAATCATGGTAAAATCTTGGAATCTTGTATTTTTATTCCAAGAATTGAACACAAAAAATAACCCACTACTTACATCTCATTTTCCACCCCATACTCAAAGCGAAACACCTGTTTTGTCTTGTTTTGCCTTTGGGTTATGACCTCTACAAGTGTTGGCTCATCCCCAGACTGAGCATAGCCTTTAAACCTCTGACCTATAACCTCACACTAAGCAGAAGAAAGCGCCCAGGAGCAGTTGAGGAGATCGCAAAGTCTTTGCTGATTATATAATTACAAACAATAACAGACAGAGCATTTGCATTGTTTTTCATGAGATTGAGTAACATTCTTATAGGCTCAGTGCTGCGAAATGATTAACAAAAAAAAAATGTTTTTTTGATCAAGTTCAGTGATGTGGAGAGCAAGTCACAAACGAACAGTTTTAAAAGCTGACTTTTTTTCCTTCTAAACTGGTTACACCAACCACAAGACACCTCGCCTCTGGAAAAACTTTCTAAAATGTATTTTTACATGCCACAGTCTCACTAACACATTTTTGACGATCAAACATCATAGAAGTGGCTTATAAATATGACTGATCTGATGTGTTGCTTTTTGAGACGTGTACCTCCACACCTGAGCCCACTGACACCAGAAGCTAGTGAATCTCAACAAGGGAAGGACAACTGAATGCACTTCAATCCTTTGGATTCGAACATTTTTCATGAATGCAAACGTGGGGGGGTTACAAGTACTTTGTGTTATGGGCCAACAAAAAGTACAAACAAGAATATATCCTTTCAAAATAATTGCATCCATCTATCCATCAATTGTGACCTTTTTCTCTGCTGACAAAACGCAACCCCACAGCATGATCCTGCCACCACCATGGGGATGGCTGGCTCATGTTTGTGTGTAGCGTTAGCTTCCCATCACACATCGTCATTTTTGCTCTTATCCATCCAGAGCCTCTCCGACCTCAGCAGAGTAGGTAATTGTGGCTCTCCAGATGACTGGTCCCTTACCCTGCTGTCCTCCTGGGTGTCCCACTCTGGGGTGAAGCGGGGGAATGGTTGGTTCCCTTGACTGCAGTTGGAAAACTGGAAAAGGCTGGAGAAGGTGCGTCTATTCTCCACTGTGTCAGGGAAGACTGCATCCTGGAAGTTCACGCCATGAGGGAGGATGCTGTAGTTCTCATCCATCCTTAGGTGGAGATAAAAAAGGACAAGTGTGAGAGGACAGTTAAAGTCCAACAAACCGACGGATATCTTCTTAGTAACCCAAGATGTTTACAATCTAACCATGAAGCACCTGAGGAAGAAAAAGTAAGAGTAATTTTCCATGACGGTGTGGGACTGACAGGACAGGTACCCCAGTCCCGTCAGGTTGAGCCTGGATCCGGAGGGCACCTCCAGCATACTGCCCCAGGCCTGGTCGCACAGCAGCTCCACCTCCGCTGAGTACAGCAGTCCTTCCTCCGCGCTCAGGTAGCCGTAGCCGAAGGGCAGCGAGTTGTGCATGCTGCCTGCTCCGAAACCCAGCGGCTCCCGATGGATCGCCAGGACCCGAGCGTACACGATGATCTCTGCCAGCTCCGCCCGGCAACCCTCGCTCAGCGGCCGCCACTCTGTGGGCAACTGGCAGCCGTGCGTAAAAGTGTCCAAAGTGTCCATCTGCGCAAAAACGCACAGCGCTGCAAGGAGGAAAGTTGTGGGAAGCATTCCGAATAACCCGAAAATCTTCTCCTGGGGTTTTTAGAGACGCTTTGAAAGTTTATTGATATTAAACTCTTATTAAGCGAATTTGAGTCTACGTAGGTACGCAAAATATGCGAACATGTGTTGTTTGCTGTGATACCTTACCTGAGCTCTAGAGATTGATGTCTAAAATAATCTAAATCAAACGATTGAACCGTCCAACACTCTGACACTTGCACACCTGTCATTAGAAGAAAAAATGCGGATTAGCCTCTCCAAACTGTTGCTGCGTTCATTCTCCGAGCTGAGAACCACAAGCTGCTGCAGCCTGTGCTGCATTCACTGACTAATTAGAAGCCTCGGGTATTTGGGCTTCTCAGATAAGTTGACAAGTGAATTTGTAAAGCAAAAAACAAAAATCTTAACATATATAATACTACTATATTACTACTACTAGTAGTCAACACGACTACTTCTACTACAGCTACTACTAGTAGTAATAATAATATTATTATTGTTATTTTCATTAGTAGTAGTAGCCTAGTAGTAGGCTAGTAGTAGGCTAGTAGTAGGCTAGTAGTAGCCATAGACGTAGAAATAGTAGTATACGCTGTTCAGGATGTTATTTGTCATGTAGAGTATTATTGTAAAACCCAAGCCGTAGATTGATACATTATTGTGAGATGATAACTGTTGGCATCCGGCCGATGTCGGTTTGTTTTGTTATGTTTTTTAAAGTTGTGAATTTTGAAAAAATAAATAATCAGCTACGTTTACCATAAAACGAGAACAGTTCCCTTTTAGCACATCTGCCGCTGTTTACAAAATCTCTACTTAATATAAGTATATTTTCCGATCAGCTCAGTTAAACACTTGAACAACACTGCCATCTAGTGGACAATGGCGTGAAACGTGAGAGTTAACAACCATCTACTTTCTGTAGCCCTTCCGTAGGAAGAAATCTGGATTATCAAGTGCTAGTTATAAATTATAATTGATAAATAGTCTCTGGAATTGCTGGGATATTTACCAATTAATGGTTCCATAAACCATGGCCTCTCATGTTTGGGGCAAAGCAGACCCTGACCATCACACTAACACACCACGATGTTTAATTGTAGGTAGGATATACTTTATCAGATGAAACAGGACGCAAAGTTTCCAAAAAAAATTCCACTTTTGTACTGTCAGCCCACTGCGTTTCTGGCCTTGGAGACCTCCCATGGAAGTCGTTTTGCTGATTCATGAACCTTGTCTGACCTTAACTGTGGCAGGTGACGCCTGTGGTGCTTTGGATGCTGTTTTGGGTTTTTCTAAGAGCTTCAGGACGAGTAGTAATCATTGTGCTCGTTGGCTGATTTTGGTAAGCCACTGTTCCATGATTTCTCCATTGATGGATAAAGGCCGTCATTCTGGTTCACCGGAGCCCTACTGAGGGTGTTTCCAGGTTGACCTTCTTGAAGTTCTTCAGGTAAGTGCATGATGTTTTATTTTATAAGATATTTTAACCTACTTCATGCAGTAAGACAGATCCTAGTTTAGTGATTTCTTAATTCTGATTATCTGCATGTAATCAGACTTCAGACAGTGTTATTCATGTTATCCAGTATGGGTCCCACTTTTTACCTGCAGTTGTACTTTGTTAAACCTGTACGGGCAAATAACTGGGGGGCGTAAGAACCTGCCCAATGTCTCAGCTGACGCCCGACTTTCAGCTTATTCAAATCAAACTTTTAGACAGGAAAAACTTGATCTGGACTGATCTAGAACAGAGATTCTATGAAACACAGTTTGAGATCTATATGAAGCATTTAGCAGGGATGCACTGAGACCCATATAGGTATCTGGGCCAATATCGTTCTAACGTATTCGTATCCCTGTTTTTTAGTTAATCAATACCACGAACTGATACTTAAAATGTGGAAGGTATTTAATGACTTCACTGAAAATGTTTATTTTTCACTTGAAATTGTAGTTTTGTGGTCATTTTTGTTCAATTTGATTTATTAGTTAATCTACCATCATTTGTTGTAACAAGCAGAGAGAGAGAAAATACAACCTCCCTTCCAATTCATAACATTTTTTTGTGTGTTAGAAGTATCAGCAAGTAGCCTACTCAGGTCCAATTATCGGAATCATACTGATCTGAAAAATGGTAGCCTATAAATAAATACAAAAAAGAGCATTAAACATTTTTGCATTGAGACTAGCACCATATAGACTGGCCTGAATACTCTGAACAGTAGTTGTTGTTTTTAAATCGATTTTAGATCAAGGGAATCCCCCACCTTTTCTCTTTGAGTTAAAGGTTAGTAATGACGGGATTTCCCGTTATCAGCTGATGTCTAGGCACGTGCCCGTCTACGTCAGAGTGCCACTGATGTATACAGCATGTTGATGGACTACAGTTCTCCCGACGGACCACACTGAGGCGGATTCTCTGTTCACTGTCAGATCTACGCTCTGGTCGTCGATGCCGTGTAGAGGAAACGGAAACCTCAGTGAAATCCAAAGTCACTGTTCTGTCAAGTCGTCAGAGTTTACAACGATGTAAACAGGAAAAGAAGCTTCAGAGTTTCACAGCAAAATGTGGAAACGTCTTTCAGAATAAACGTTTCTGTGAGATGAGTATTTTATTTTGAAAGTGTTAAGCGGAAACCAGACGATTCCTCCCGTTCGGAACGCTTTTTGTGATTTCACTAACCTCTGAAAGACACAAGCCTGGTTGATATTTCGGTGCTTTTCCGAGTCGTTGCGTGTTGTCAGAACAGATAGCTGGATTGGGTTCGGTTCGGCAGCCGGAAGCAGGTGAGTCAAAACCTTTAAACTTGTTCAGCTTTGTTGTGACGCAGTTTGGCTCAGCTCAAACCCACAGCGTTTATTTCAGTTAGGGCTAACTTTGTAGTGTTTAACCTAAAGTTGCGACCAGGTTAGACTGACCTAGTTAAAGTGAAAGTAACATCCCGTTTTCCAGTAAGAGAAACTCAGAAAACATGGCGTTTATTCATCTTAGCGATGCAGAGGGTTGTTTTCGGCTATAATTTTAATACTGGTGGTTTTAAGAAACATCTATCCAGGTGGTGTTTAATCTGCGACGTCTTACATATTGACTCCTGCTGATTGTTTACCCTGATATACTCTGTTTTTATATGTTTCCTTGTTTATCCCCATTTTTTGTAAAGTGGTCAAATTGACGAGAATGCCAGCTTTTACTTCTGGTATAAGAAATCTGTCGATCAGCTGATGAGGTCATCTGAGCTGAGTCACTTAATAAGTGAGGTTGTGTTTTATATTTTCTACTTACAAAACGCAATTCTTAAGCTTATTATGCTTGAATAGATACAGTAAAATCCATACTGTGTGTTTTTTTATTATATATCAGAAACATGTAGGAAAATAGCAAGAATATGTTTAGATTGCTTTATTTCCTCATGTTGCACATTTTGTGCAAACTATCATGGTGGTGTGAAGCCCTGCTTCTGAAGCTTAATTATATATATTATATTAACTATAGGATTTACAGTGGATCGTAGAAGTGTATTTTTCTTAAATGATCAGAATCAGAAATATTTTATTGAACCCTGAGGGGTAATTCAGTTTCAGTACAACCCATCAGATAGTAAACAAACAGCTCATAGACAGACAGGATGAGGCAGCATATGCAGATGAAGGGGGACCACAGGTCAGGATGGATAAGGAGGGGGGGGGGGGGGGGGATGCATTTCAGCCCTACTGCCAATAGGGGATAGGGTGGAGGTACGAAAAAAACAACACCCCAGTCCACAACAGTACATATTTCAGACAGAACACAAAAGGAGCTAGCAAGTTGCTATCAAGGAGTTTGTTCTTTTCTTTAATTGTTGCGTGAATGTGCACGCATGTGTCCGTCAGTAGTAGGTGAGTCCATGAACACTTTCCCAATCCCATAGTCTATTGCCTAAGGATTAGGGGTGCAGCGGTACAGGTAGCCCACGGTACGGTCCGTACCTCGGTACTTGGGCCACGGTCCACGGTACAGTTCGGTACATGTTTTGTGCAGAAAGAGACTGCTTTTTTTAATCCCAAAACATATATTTCTTTTTCTTTTTGGGGAACAAAAGCAGAATGTCACAGTTCACTTAACCCGCCCACAGTTACAGGTGTGGGTGAAAGCCGTGAGAATACAACATAAACGAGCTGTATGTCTCTCTGGGATTATGGTTCAAACACAGGGCCGCAGTAACAGAATGTTTTCTGTATTTTACCGGTTCTTTAAACGAGAGCGCGTCTGACCACACTGACACAGGTGTTAGATAAATATTCTTCATCCTGCTCAAAGGGCATTTGTGTGTGCATCAATGAATGGAGCGCAGCAATCTCTTCTTTGCTTCGCACTCCGGCACCGCAAAGAGGAGATGAACACAGCGCGACCCGGCGCCCCTGAATGCTGGAGCCTGTCCGGGCAGAAAGCGCTCAAGTCGGGAGAAATTTTAGCGGAGCCTCACACCAGGGCGCAACCGACCAGTGTACATTTTTTCGCTCCTCACGGTGCTCCGTGATGCGCACATTGTGGAGAAGAGGACGTGTCTCTATGCCAACCAGCTGCTGGAGCGGGGAACAGCGAGCTGGTTGTTGCACCTGTGTCTGGGAGCGCGGGCGGCGCAGTTTGGTAAAGTCGGGCCGACGGTAACTAATTACCAGCACAAAATCAATGGCAGTACCGAAGTCCCGCGGTACAGGAGGACGGATTGTCCCGTGCAGGGCGTACCGAACAGTCCAGTACTTTACCCTGTCCCGTTGCATCCCTACTAAGGATGTAGCACATGACCTCAGGAGAGCTGATACGGAGAGCTTGCAGGTCCCAAGAAGCATCTGTCTTGATTTATCATCAAGGGAAGTCTGAGATTGCTGGCCTTCTAAGGCCAACACAGGGTAGCTAGATTCAGATTACAATTTATTTTGAGTTCAGATCAGAGCTTTGATTTTGTCTGCCTTAAGTCTCTCAGCGGTCCCTTTCCAAACAGCCAAATCAGGGACAGTTTTCACCAACTTAAGCTGAAAGCAGTTCCATGTTGGACCTACTTCACCTACAAGTTCTGAAACGGCAGACAGTTTTCCAGCCAAGGCATCCAACCTGTGGTTCTGCTTGTATAACGCATGAGTCTGAGTGCTCATAGCACAGCACATCCCTTTGTGCAGGCTCCGCAGTTGGCCAATTGCTACCAACAGCTCTTGAAGTTTGTGATACATCAGGTATCCTTCCGCTCCAAACAGCAGAAACCCGGTTACTATAAATCCAATTACAAAGAAATATCCCAAACCCTCCACAAAAACCAGCAACACACACATGAGTTTCCAGTTCCCCCAGGAATCCATCCTATACCCAGTGACGGGGGGGGGGGGGCACCATGACAAGGCCCATTGTCCGAAGATTTGACATATGTGTAATAAAATTTAACAATTTAACGCTAAATTCTGCTTTAAATGACAGAGAATAAGATTGATCTTAATCAAGTTTAGTTCTAGTGGTATTTGTTTTAAAATATTAAAGTTAAATTTAAGTAAAATTTTACTGTTTGTAACCTTTATTGACAGTGCATCACATTTCCTTCATCTGTGGCTAGAACATTTGAAGACTTTAGAAAGAACTATTGTGTTCTGATCCTGCCAAACTTGAACTTTTGGCCTCGGTTCCACAAAAAAATTCCCCAAAAGAACGCCATGCTTACAGTGAAACTTGGTGGCAGCAGCATCATGCTTTGGTACTAAATTCCTTCCAACAGAACTAGTCTTTTTGTTTAAGTTGGATGTACTGTAATTATGGACGGATCCATAGGGGTTCAGCTCTAAACCTTTTTTATATAGAATTATAATTTTCATACCCATGTAGTTTAACCATTAAATTTTTTAAAGTGAAACGTCTTCAGGAATTCATCTATTATTTTCGAAAAACAATTTAGTTCAAAACAACTTCCTATTTTTAACTATTACTTACAACCATATCATCATATAACCAAACTTGCTTACAGTAGAGCATAATTAGTATATAAAAAAGTATTTTAAGTAATATTTTTTATCAAAGAGGGTATTGTGTTTTATAATTGAGAAATTTGGGTCAAAAAAATAAGGGTCAAAATGATCTACATCTATCATGTATAACATTTGAAATACTCTGCCCCCAAGCGGTGGTTGATGCCACTGCATTTTATTTTGGAAACTAGAGAAGTACTCAGAGAACACAGACCTGCACCAAGGCAATTCATCAAGTAAAGCCAATGTATTAAAAAGTTAGGGTTTTAAAACCAGCAAAATGTTCGAATATATATTCCCACAGCTTATATGTCTTGGCATAAGATGTCACTTTAGTTCTTCATGTGATATATTGTTTCTAGCCATGAAAAACAGACAGGGATGGTAATTGTGCTGGCATGTCTGTTATGCAGCCACTTTAGGCCTGCTATGTGAGAAGCTGGCTGATGAACCGGCTTTGCATGCCGCCATTGTCACGCTATAAAGAATTGAAAGACAAAAGTATAATCATTTCTGGATTAAATATGTTTACTTTAAATGTAGAACATGTTTACTCTATTTCTTTTTTTTGCTTAAGTCTGTAAAAATCAAAATAAGAAAAATATAGAGGATAACGGTAATTTATCGGTGTAGTAAGTTGGGAATGCATGTTTTTGTTGTTTTTCATTTTGATAAAAGCTGTTATATCTTGATGTATTTTTTGTCTTGGTCTTTTTTTCCCTCCATGTGTGAATGATTTTACCCTGTGGTATTTTTATAATCTCATACTGGCTAATGATTACTTTCAGGTCATTACTTTAAATGCAACATTTTTAGAATGTCTGGCCAAAGCAAATGAGTCCAAAAGTTTGGTATCAAAAAATATTGTAGCAATCCATCTGTGCCGTCAGATAGCTACTATGGTTAAATACACTCATCATGGTCTGGTTTGACATCCCGACCTTCTACTGTCCGCATTTTGAAAAATGCTAATGTGACTGGTGAGTGGTTAGGAATTGCCATGAAACATTTAGACACTTCAGCTGTTTTATGTCAGCAGAAATCCATGTGGATCTCAGCCTGTTCCCATTATCAGCCATCTGTAGCTTCTTAGAGATCTAAAACAGGCTGCAGAAAATAAGTTTTGATTACGCTGTATAGCATTTTACTAAAAGTGCAGCTGATTGAATATTCTAATAAATAAATGCATGTAAACAAACACAGCAGCCTGTTTACTTGTTTTCCTACACCTCGTTGTGTTTAAACACCAGATTAGATAAATTCTCCTTTCAATATAAAGCATAGTACCCAAACACTGCGTTGCATTAACTACTGATTACAGCGACTATAAAGCACCGTTCTGGTGAAACGATCTCTGGCTGTTGTTTAGCTGACCAATCACAGGCAGACGCTCTCTGTTGACGGTAAATGGGGCTCGACTTCGTCCATCCTTGCGAATCTGACGGCGATCTCTTGCGTCGACGATAATGGTTCTACGTCAATCCGTCTTTTTCAAAGCAGAGAGGTATAAACTAGGGTTGATGGTGTCATCCAGGGTCTGTTACTGTGGAGTATTTTCTCTGCTGCCTGGTTATTGAGATGTTAGCAGTCTTCAGTCAGAGGATTCTTCAGATTCGTTGCAAGACTGACTGCTACTAGAAATCCCTTCCTTTCAGCATCTTAGAATAAATAAAATACATCTCAACTTCTGAGATAAAATCTTGACAGAGTTTGTCTTTGGTGGAATAATATGTCACTGTAATTAGGCACACACCATAACTTTTACATTTCTTTTATATTATTCTATGTAATTTTACATTCTAGTTTGATGTTTGGTTTAAAAATGATTTAACAGTGAAAGGGTTAATGAAATGTAACTTTCCCCCCTCAGAATCATGGCGTCAGGAGGCCCTTTGATGAACGGTGAGATCTCTCGATCTCCTGGTCAGTCAGGCACGCTGGAGGAAACCGTGCAGCAGATGAACATCCTCATCCAGGAGAACCGAGACCTCAAAGGTGAGAGGAGTGCGTTTAGCCAACATGGCAGCGGCCACGACCACGGTGGATGATTTGTGTTTAAAACTCTACCCACCAGAGGCGCTGCGTCAGACCAACCTCACAATGAAGGAGCGGTTCGAGGGTTTGACTGTGTGGAAGGAAAAGCAGCGACAGGAGAAGGATTTCCTAGAAAACCGGCTCCAGGAAGCTCGGCGCTGCATCGAGACGCTGACCCTCCAAAACCAGGAGCTCTACAAGAAGCTGGAGGTGGGAGGAGCCTCGGGTGGATCTCAGGTTAGAGCTACGCCCAGCTGTTTTATCCTTGGTGTTCTTCTTAGCTAAAGTTACAGTCTAGTTGTATTGGGACTACATTATTCACCTCTTTGATGGTGTCATCCAATCAGAGTGCGGAGGTGGAGGCTCTGCGTGCCCAGGTTGCTCGTCTGCAGGCAGAGAAGAACGATCTGGTAGCTTTGAACTCTGAGCTACAGCTGAAGGCGGAGCAGGGGTCAGAAGAAGACTCATTCATTGAGATCATTAAAGTGTCGGTGAGGATATTACTGACAGCTGTCCACCATCCGTCCATCCGTCCCTTTTTACATCCATCCATGCATTTTTACATCCATCCATCCGTTTTTGCATCCATCCATCCATCCATCCATTCAATTAAATTCAAAAATACTTTATTGATCCCAGAGGGAAATTAAGTGCTGTTGTAGCTCATTAATTAATTAATTTATCAAGGAGTTGTTGTAGACCATGATGGCTGTGGGGAGAAAGGATTTCCTGTAGCGGTCTGTGTTGCAGCGAAACTGAAGAAGCCTCCGACTGAAGATACTCTGTTGCTGTAGGATAGTCTCATGGAGAGGATGCTGAGGGTTGTCCTTGATCTTTTTAATTTTATGAAGAATCGTTCTTTGCATCATTATCTCCAGTTGTTCCACAGTCGTCCTCAGAACAGAACCAGCCTTCTTTATCAGGTTATCAAGCCGTTTTTAGTCCCTGGCTCTGATGCTGCTACCCCAACAGATGATGGATGAAGAGATGACACTCTCCACCACAGACTTGTAGAATTGTAGATTTGCAGAATCTTGCTGCAAATCTTGAAGGACCTCAGCTTTCTAAGAAAGTACAGTTTGCTCTGTCCCTTTTTGTAGACGGCTTCACTTTTGATTCTCCAGTCCAGTATATTGTCCAGGTAAAAAAGTATTTGTACTTCTCAACCACCTCCATTTCTTCTCCCATGATGGAGACTGTCTTTGACTTGTCCCTGTTTCTTCTGAAATCTACAATCATCTCCTTTGTTTTGTTCACATTCAAGGTAAGATGATTGTTTCCACACCATGCCACAAAGCGCTCCACCAGCTCTCTGTATTCAGCTTCTTCTTCATCTCTGATACACCCGAAAATTGCAGAGTAGTCTAAGTATTTCTGCAGATGACAGATCTCCGTCTTATACTGGAAGTCTGCGGTGTACAGAGTGAAAAGGAATGGTGAGAGTACAGTCCCTTGTGGTGCTCCTGTGCTGCTGATCAGCTGGTTTGACATACAATCCTTCAGTCTCACAAACTGTGGTCTGTTTGTCAGGTAGTCATTGATCCAGCTGATTGTTGAGGCCTCCAACTGTGTCTTCTGGAGTTTCTGACAAAGCAAATCAGGCTGAATTGTGTTAAATACACCGGAGAAATCAAAGAACATGATTCTCACAGTGCTGCCTGCTTTGTCCAGATGACAGTGAGTTGGTTGAAGCAGGTTGATGATGGCATCTTCAACACCAACTCCATGGCGATAAGCAAACTGCAGGAGGTCCTGATAGGTTCTAGTTTGCTTACTCAGGTGGGGCAACAAGAGTCTCTCCAGGACCTTCATGATGTGGGATCTCACGGTGACAGGTCTGTAGTCACTGATGACTGACAGATGAGTTTCCTTTGGTACTGGAACAAGGCAGGATGTCTTCCACAACACTGGATCCTTCTCCTGGTTCAGGCTAAGGTTGAAGACGTGCTGCAGAATCCCACAGAGCTGCTCTGCACAGGTCTTCAGGACTCTGGAGGTGACACCATCTGGACCTGCAGCCTTGTTCCGGTTCAGTTTCTACAACTGCCTCCATCCATCCATCCATCCGTTTTTAGATCCATCCATCCATCCGTTTTTACATCCATCCATCCGTGTTTACATCCATCCACCCATAAATCTGTTTTTACATCCATCCATCTTTTTTTACATCCATCCATCCATCCGTTTTTAGATCCATCCATCCGTTTTTACATCCAGCCATCCATTTTTACATCCATCCATCCATCCGTTTTTACATCCATCCATCCGTGTTTACATCCATCCACCCATAAATCTGTTTTTACATCCATCCATCTTTTTTTACATCCATCCATCCATCCGTTTTTACATCCATCCATCCGTTTTTACATCCATCCGTTTTTACAACCATCCATCCGTTAATCTGTTTTTACATCCATCCATACGTTTTTACATCCATCCGTTTTTACAACCATCCATCCGTTAATCTGTTTTTACATCCATCCATACGTTTTTACATCCATCCGCTTTTACATCCATCCATCCGTTTTTACATCAACCAAGTATTCATCCTTCCGTTTTTACATCCATCCATCCATCCATCCGTTTTTACATTCATCCATCCATCCGTTTTAACATCATCCATCCACCCAACCATTTTTCATCCATCTATCCATTTTTACATCCATCCATCCATCCGTTTTTACATCCATCCACCCATAAATCTGTTTTTACATCCATCCATCCGTTTTTACATCATCCATCCATCCACCCAACCATTTTTCATCCATCTATCCATTTTTACATCCATCCATCCATCCATCTTCTCAGCCAGGTCTCTGCATAAAGATCATAAACTTAGTGAAGTTTTGCCTTCTTACCATCCATCCATCCATCTTTACATCAACCAAGTATTCATCCATCCGTTTTTACATCCATCCATCCATCCGTTTTTACATCATCCATCCATCCATCCATCTTCTCAGCCAGGTCTCTGCATAAAGATCATAATCTTACAGTGACATCTTCCCTACTTGGAATTTAAAAACAAACTGAAATGAACTGCAGACAATGGAAGATTGAGTGAAGGGATAAAGTGCTGTTTTGACATGAAAAAATGGGGAGAATTTCTGAGTTCTCGTCTGTCCCACTATAGGACGCAGGCGTGGAAGACGTCAACCAAACGTGCGGCTCGGAGCACATGAGACGCCCGGACCTCAGCATGACGTCCTCGCGGCTGGAGAACGAGGAGATGACGGTCAGCCAGCTGCTGCAGTCCCTGAGGAATGAGACGCAGAAATGTGGGCGGCTGCAGACCGAGCTGCAGGCCTCCTCTGCAAGGTGTGGAACGATCGCTCCAAGACACTTTAGAACAAAAGTAACAGATGAAATGGCAGAATAATCCAAAACACATTCTTATTCTTCACACCAACAGAATCAAAGAACTGGAGGAAAAGAACTGGGAAGTAGAGAAAAGATTGAAAACAACCCAGACAGAGGCTAAGGAGGGCGCTGCCAAGGACGAGAAGGTTTTTTTAATTCTCTCCAGCTGCAGTGAGGCCGCAATGACAGAAAGATGTGTCTAGATTTCGTCTGTCTGTCTTCGGTTTCAGGCAGCGTCTGAGGTGGAGAACCTGAAGTCTCAGGTGATGAAGCTCTTCAAGGATCTGCAGCAGGCCCAGAGCAAGCTGGATGAAGCTGAAGGCATGAAGAGGAACCTGCAGGACAGGTTAGTCTGGGAGAGTCCAACACACATGCACCCAAAAAACAGAGGGAAAAAGGCCCGCTCTGTGTTTGTGTGTCTGAGACGACGTGTGTCTGATCTGCTGGGTAGATGCCGGGAGGTGGAGCAGGACGTGGCCACGCTGAAAGCTCAGCTGGTGGAGAAGCAGACGGTGCAGTCGGAGAACGACCGGCTGAAGCTGCAGCTGGGTAGCCTGCAGGCTCAGGGCCAGATGGAGCAGAAGAAGGCTGACGAGGAAAGGTCAGTGCTGTCACTGCACCAGACGGGTTTACCCTTTCTTCAAGTGTCCAGTCTGGAGCCACTCACTTCAGCAGAATGTTTTATCCAGTCACGATTAGGGAATATCCATATAATGGGAGTGGTGGGGGCAGGAGTTCGCCACATGTAATAAGGCATTATCTGGCCCAAAACTTCATATAACCATGTTTTGTCATCAATCATTAGAACTACTCCTCTCCGAGTTCAGAACATCTCAGAAGTGCTTATTAGTTCTGTTCCGGGGGGATTTAGAGGCTATAATCCAACAACACTATTGCACGATTACAATTACGTCACTGTCGTGCTCCATCCCAGTTGTAGTCTGAGCAGGGCTTTCACTCTGAGCAGACATCAACATGGTTCACGTTTGCATGTTTCCAAATCGCACTAAACTAATGACGTAGCAGGATCAGGCTGCGGTGAGCGGGTAAAAACACACTCCGAGTCTGCAGCTACCTCAGCCCATAAGCGTTGCTACGCTGCTCTGAAAACCCTGGAGAACATTTGAAAATAGGCCGATTCTTAATGAACTCTTTCACTTAAAAACATCTTAAAACTGCTTTTTGTGACGAATTAATAGTGGTATAAAAGCAATATATTTCAGCACAGCACAAGGCATTGTGGGATACCTTGTTAGCTCGGTAGGTTGATTTGATGCATCCTCGAGAAAATGGCCAGAGCGAGAAACATTTTTTAATCTGTGATTATGTGTTAAAATACTCAGCAACCTTGAGAGCTCAGAACTAGGGATACATTCAAAAATGTTGGGGGGAGATTAAAAAAGACAAATTAAATCCTGGAGTTTTAACTTGAATTTATTCATTTATTTGTCGAAATAACAGTCAACAGTAATAATGTTTTCCATCCACTTTTTTGTGGAAAAGCTTTTGTGAAAAGCTGTTGTTTTTGTGATTTTCTTTTTATTTTTCACCAATCACTAAAATTGTTTGAAAAGCAAGCAGAGTTAGAGGCTACATTGTCACATAAACCTTAGCTAAATAAAATGACTTTAAATGTCACTTAACATTTGAAAACTAAAATGTGACCAGCTCAGATCGGGTCCCCACTAGAACCTTTTTTTTTTTTTTTTTTTTTTTTGGTGCTACAATCCCAGACCCATCCTGTCCCCTTTTAGCCCTTCTTTATTAACCTCCTAGATACGCCCCTGCTCAGCAGCACTGAACGTTTAGGAATAATCACTTATTAATCATTCTAAACACTCACAGGAGTTTTTAGTATGAAGAGTTCTTTTTTTTAGAAAATACAGCTTCTTTCAGTCACATAAAGACTGTTCTGAAAATTTGCGGCAGCTGACTATTTTCCTCATCTGACATACACGGATCACGTAGGTGACCCATTTTGGATTCAAAAAAGCGAATTACGCCATCAGGTGATGGTTTTTTATGTCCGTAATGAGAAAACTGCACCCATAGCAAAAAACAACTGAAACATGTTTTATTCTCCATCCCCCTCAAAAAAGATACAAGGAATGTACATTATATGCAACGCTGTCAGATATTGTTAGAAATTCGGGAGAATGGTGGCTTCGGGAGATTTTCGGGAGGGGCAATAAAATTGACTCTCCAGGAAAACCGGGAGGGCTGCCACATATGGTTAAAAGTGTTCACGAGATACCACCCTTTCCCCAGCCATCCTCTCTGCACCAATTAGGCCACGTCTTCCACAGAGGATCCAGAAAGACGTAGTGTGCATGGAGGGGAGGGGCAGTGTGTGTGTGTGTGTGTGTGTGTTTGTGTGTGGTCTTCTTAGGACCAGTTTTGGGATATTCACTAACCTTCTTAGGACTGATGGACCTTGTTAGAACCGAAGCGCAGTCCTAATACGGTGGACTCCCCCCTTTTAGGGTTAGGGGTTAGGTTTAGAGGTATAGTGTGAATTGAGTTTTAGTTAGGCTTAGGGTTGGGAATAGATCAGTAATGGTTAGGGTTAGGAAAAGTGTTTGTGTTAGGCATAAATCCAGTTACTAAAATTAATGGAAGTCAATGGAGGGTCCGAATATGGGTAGCAATACAAATATGTGTGTGTGTGTGTGTGTGTGTGTGAGTGACAGAGAGATAAAGAGAGAGCAGGGAAATGCCGCTGAACGAATACGCTGCATGTTTTATATAGCGTAAAAATGAAATGCAATATGTTACGGTCGGTTTTTAATTCTATTTGAGTTTTTTGGTCAGCGGTGTATGTGTGGGAAACACTGTTGCTTTATCCGTACTTGGATTTGGAAACGTACTTGGGCCGCCATCGATGTCGTTTCTCAAGTGCGCGAGTACACAACTACACACAAGTACACATTCTGAGAAACGCCCATGGACTTGGACTCAAGTACTGACTTCAGTCGCTTTTCAGGGACTTGTGACTTGACTCAAGTGGCATGTTGATGAGTTGCACTTGGACTCGGACAGGATAAATCGCTATTGTTGGAATTAGCATGTAGCCGATGCTAATGTTAGCTTGTTATATTAGATCAAATTACGACAAATGTAATAAATTCCTAAAACTTTTGTAAGTTTAGTGGTGAAATGTTGGTTTATGTTTTCAGTTTTCTTTGAAATATTATTTTATTGTTTTGCACATGCTACTGAGTTAGATTAGTGTTAGCATGGAGGCATCTATAGCTGCCATTGTTTTAGTCTTAAAATCTACACCCTGCTCTCTTCTTTTTGACTTGCTCTCAACTGATAATGGCTTGACTTGGACTCGGCCTGTAGCACCTAGAGACTTGGACTTGGACTAATCCTATGGGACTTGAACTTGCACCTAGACTCGACCACTTAGGAATTGAGAGTGTACTGGACTCGAGAGATGGTGACTGGACAACACTGGGTGAAACACAGTGGTGGTAGCATGATGTTGTGGGGATTCCAGCGTTGATGGGAAGATGGATGGAGGCGCAGAGGTTTGCTGGACTACAACCAGAGCTACAAAGGTTACGATTGTCCTAGTCAAAGTACAGAGCTAAACCCCATTAAATCGCTGTTGTAAGACTTGACAGTGGATGTCTACAAACGATCTCCACCCAGCCTGACTGAGCTTGAGCTGTTTTGCACAAAATAAATAATAAACTGATAACTCCTGCAAACAAGTGGAAAGGGAGGGGCCCGAATACATAGGCATGCCAGGCTTTTCAGATTTTTATTATATATATATATTTTGAGATACCTTAAAGTATTTTCTCTGTATGCTTTGTGCTCATCTATTTTGTTTTGTGACAGAAACAACCTGGCCCAGCTGAAGGATGCGTACACCAAACTGTTTGAGGACTACAACGAGCTCAAAGAGGAAAAGAAGAGAAAAGAGGTACATCTGTGCAACACCAGGAGGTTTTTTGTCCTTCAAATAATAACCCACGTCTTCCTGTCCTGCAGTCCCACATGGTGGAAAGGAATCTGGTGGAGGACCTGGAGCAGCGGCTCACCGCCGCTGAAGAAGCGTTGGCTATCAAACAGAACAAGATCGACGACATGAAGCAGGAGATGTTCCAGAAGGAGAAGGAGCTGGAAACCATCTCTGTCTTCCAGGCTCAGGTTGGTCCATGTGTCAAAAACCCCCACAAGAAATCAGAGTTACATGGCTTTACCAACCACTTTTAATCATCGTTTCTCTGTTTAAAGCTAGTAAAATGCCTGTTCAGCCTCCCACTGGTGTCATTTAAATTTGTGTTGCCACGACAGAAATGCAGCCTGCTGAGCTTTTTTTTTTTTTCTTATCACAGTTGTAGGTTTCTGTTAAAGAACAAAACAAACCGACTAGTACTCTGAGTATATGTAACTATTTTAGACCAGATTTTTATAAAATCTCATAGCAGTCTTAAGATTTATGCTAGACTTTTATTGATTAAACGTATAATTTCAGCTTTGGCACAAAGGCCACCTCTCTTCACAGGAAGGGCTCATCCTCAAACCTTTGTCCAGGGGTCAGATTAACCAAATATGTTTTTTTCCTTTTTAATGTGATGGATCATACCTCTGATCACTTGATAGAAATGGGCAGACATTTTTTTTAACTTTACTCACGGAGTACAGGTTACTAAATCAACCAATCAAAAGACGAGTCCCTCCTGGACGCCGTACCCTCTGCATCTTGCTAACCAGGAGCCTGATGTTGTGACGACCACAGGTGTACGCTGCAGGATTTCCTCCCACTGAAAACATATTTTTTGCGCATCAGGGAACGGCTCATTCCGACATTCTTACCAACCTCTGATCACTTCAGTTGGGAAATTGTTCCATTGCTTCAAAACTTTGGCTGAAGTGGCTTTTAATTCCAGTCTCCGTTGTTACAGCGGAGCACAGATCCAGCCTCCAGACCAACATCTAATCCCCCCTGAGAAGTATTTGATCATTTAATCACATCACCCCTATTCTTCAACAACTCCACTGGCTCGCTGGGAAGAAACGCATTGAATTCAAAGTCCTTCTTTTGACCTGCAAATCCTTCCACAACCTTTTCCCCTTCATATCTATATGAAATGATCCACATAAGCTCGTTTCCACTGAGTGGAACTTTGAGGTCCGATCCACTGTTTTTACAGCCGGCCCATACCGGTCCAATAATACGCCCCCCTTTAGTTGTAGGTCCATAGTACAGTGTTCTGGTACGGTTAGGGTGGAGCTACTCGCGTCAACAACACAGTCCTGTGATTGGGGGAATGAAAATATCAGTACTTGCTACAAGTACGAGGAATAAACAGCAGTGCTTGATTGTACACAGAATATGTTTCTCTTTGCTGCATGGAGCCCATTCATAAACACTGCAGAAACGTTTATGTGGAGAAAGAACCAAAAAGCAGGCACCAGCTGCTGTCTTGACTTATGTGGAATGTTTCATTGTTGCTGCACTAATATGACAACATGGTACGTTCCCACCCACCCGGTGAGAGTCCAGCTACTGGACCATAAAGTGATGGACCGGACTGTACCAAGACTGCTTTCTGCTCGTTGGAATCAAGGATTTAGTTTCTCTCATCTGCTCCCTCAGATCTTCATCCTCCATCCACCTCGTTGTTCCACCTTTCTGTATTATCTCAGTGGGCAGCAGAGCTTTTCTTTACCTCCAGCCATCCGAAACTTTGACTCCCGTACCACTTTTAAATCCAGATTCAAACCTACCTGTTTCAGACCAGCTGTTGTTTATGAGCTCTGTTCTCTTATTGCACTTTTTTTTCTGGTTGGTTTGTTAGTTTTTTTTGTTTTCTTTTGGGTTTTGTCTTCTTTAAATATTGTTTTTCTGATTGTTTTTTTACTTGTGATGGATATTTGCATGTTGTGCTGCCCGCAGGCCGAGGTCTACTCCTCAGACTTCTACGCAGAGCGAGCGGCGAGGGAGAAACTCCACGAGGAGAAGGAGCGTCTGGCTGCTCAGCTGGAGTTTGTGAAGAAGCATAACACGCAGCTGCAGCAGGATTTGGACTCGATGGGCCGGTGTGTAGTCCGCACAGTTTGCATTCAACCTGTTCAGTTCAGGTCGACCGACTGAACAATATCAAACGTGGTCGACTGGAATCCTGAGGCTACAGCCAACAGATGCATAAAATCTACTTTGTCTCCATCTAGTGGTTGTTTTATTCACAAAGGTGGTGAGCAGTGATAAGAGCAGGAAGATATTCAGACTTATCTGCTCCTCTCTGATGTCCTTTAGGCGTTCCCTCAATGAAATGCAGCGGCGACACGGATCCACGGGAGCAAGTCCACGCGGAAACGATCCCAGTCTCGTAGGAAGAGGTAAGCTGCGTTTGGTTCTGCTGGAGTAAGAACCCTTAAAGCTCCAATAATGTGTGGGTGTGATGTGATCTGTCACCCATAGGTGCTGAGTGGAACCAGGACAACATTCCCGAACACGCCTGCCCTAAGTGCAGTGAGATCCTCCCAGACCTGGACTCCCTGCAGATCCACATCATGGACTGCATCAACTAGACCTCCATCACCATAAACTCCCACAATGGCTGCATTAGAGTCTTCCTCTGCTTTAACCCGTACTGTACCCCCTTATGTCTGTTCCCTTAGGATCCAAAGATCTCATTGTTTCAGGATGGAAGAGGCTAAAATCTTTGCACATGTTATGTAATATCTACCGTGACAGACTATATGCTGGATAGAAACATGCTAAGGGAGCTCCTGTATGACTTCATCAGGCTACAGAGCATCTCGGTGGGCCGCACTGTCCCAGTGAATTATTTTGCAGAAGAGCACAAACCAAAAACTACCGTCTGGCTTTTTCCTTGTGTGTTCACACCAGCGTTTCTTTGGCTGATCCAGTTCTGAACAGCTGCCATTTTATGTGGACACATTCTGTAACTGAGGGTCTTGGAAGGTACAGGAGCCTGGTGTTGCATGTAAAAACATCCTATCACCTTTAGTTGTGCATTTTAATAGGGTTCAGTTAAATTAAAATACATGGTTTGGGGTTTGTAATTTGTACAATCTAAGATGAAAAGTGGGATTGAATGGGAACGTATATTTTAGATGCTGCCTTTCTACCAAGGTAACCAAGTATGCAGCTTCTAAAGGCTTTTAATCTGTTTTTATAGAGTATCCGATCATAATTGGAGCTCCTGATTGGGTTTTAACTTTCTGTCTACAGAGGATGGTATGAAGGTGCATATTTTCCTTTAATTCAGCAGATGCAACTCTGTAATGAGCATAATATATTTTACCTGTTAATGTGTTAGAAGCTCTGTGTAATTTCTGTTCACTATGTAGGTTTTAAAAGCTCGGAATTCTGTGGAAAAAATAAATTTATAAAAAGTAAGAGAATTTCTTATTTTCACTCTTTCTGATCCACTTAGATCACATATACAGTACAGACCAAAGGTTTGGACACACCTTCTCATTCAGTGCGTTTTCTTTCTTTTCATGACTACATTGTAGATTCTCACTGAAGGCATCAAAAGTATGAATGAACACATGGAATTATGTTGTACGTTTACAAAAAAGTGTGAAATAACCTGGCCTCTAAAGTCATCGGACCTGAACCCAATGGAGACTATTTTGGGGTGAGCTGAACCGTAGAGTGAAGGCAAAAGGACCAACAAGTACTAAGCATCTCTGGGAACTCCTTCGAAGCTGTCGGAAAACCATTTCTGGTGACTAGAAGCTCAAGAGAATGCAAAGCAATAATCAGAGCAAAGGGTGGCTACTTTGAGGAATCTAAAATATGACATGTATTCAGTTATTTCACCCTTTTTGCTTAATTACATACAGTAATTCCATACATCATGTGTTCATTCATAGTTTTGATTCCCTTATTGCTCTTTCTGTGTCTCTGTTATGTATTCTCCAAGCCACAGACGGTCGCGGCAGATAACCGCTTGTGCTGAGCCTGGTTCTGCCGGAGGTTTCTTCCTGTTAAAAGGGAGTTTTTCCTTCCCACTGTCGCTGCATGCTTGCTCAGTATGAGGGATTGCTGAGAATTCCACGACGCAATCTTCTGTGGTTCTGTAATTTCTACACTAAACATTGTACTGTAATAACTCTTTTTGTAAAGTGCCTTGAGATGACATCTGTTGTGAAATGGCGCTATATAAATAAACTGAATTGAATTAATTGAGAATCTACAGTGTAGTCATGAAAATAAAGGAAACTCATTGAATGAGAAGGTGTGTCCAAACTTTTGGTCTGTACTGTAGTTATTTGCTTTCTTTAGCTCTATACAACCTTGGTCAGTTTAGAGTCTTGTCTGATTCATTGAAAGATTTAATCATCTCAGATTGCCGAATTTAATACCCAAATATTGGAAAATGATATAAAGATACAAGCTTTGTTTATGTTTTTGATTATTTTGTAAACAATTTGACTTTATTTGGAAAGAAAAGCTTTGGATTGTTAGTCATGAAAATAGGGTTATAAAATAGGATGACAATATATCAGAAATATATTGTTCTCCTGGGAACCATCAGTAATGGCTAAACTGTATCCAAGGGTTGGTTTTTTTAACCCTCCTCCTTTAGACACACTGCCCTGCATGTTTTAGATGTTTCCCTGATCCAGCACACCTGACTTAATTTGACGGCTGAATTACAGGCTTTAACTGAACTGCAATCACCTGAATGAGGCGTGTCAAAGCAGGCAAACATTGAAAACATGCAGGCAGGGTCCGAAATTACATTTTTGACTCACCGGCCAAGTTGGCCTGTAGATGAAAAATATTACCGGCCAAGCAGCTCTTTTACCAGCTAAAGTCTAAATGATTTTTACACAGAAACCAGACATATGTTATAGGACATTATTTTGGATCCATGATGAAAGCAGTGACAACTTCAAAAATAGTTCATAAGACAAACAATTTGGTCAGTTTTTATTTATTTATTAAAATCTGGTCAGACTCCTTGTTTTCTCCATCCATGAAGTCTGGCCTCCTTCTTCTGACAGTCTTTATGCCACAGCATTGCAGCATTAATCGCGTCATAGTCCTCGATCTCTGGAGAACACAGTTACACCACGAGAAGATCTGAAAGTGTCCCAGGGCTTATATTGGACCTCCGATCAGTTTTAACATGCTTCATAGTAGGGCTGGGCGGTATACAGCAAACTAATACACCAAACAGAAAATTAGCTTGCATTTGGCGAGTGCTCATTTCAGACTCTGCATGCAGGGCAGTGTGCTTTGAGGACCAGGCTTGGGAAAAACTTTCCCAGCATGAAGAGCAGAGATGCAGTAGGGGGGATAAAATAAGTATAAAATTAAAAAGTTAAACAATTAAAATGATGTATTGAGAATCGTTAAAAAAGGGTATGTTAACCACATGTTTAGGCCAAAAGGTGCATTAAGGTTGAATTAATTAATTGATTAATGCCTTTATTGTCCCACATGAGGAGAAATTCAATTTCCACGACAGCCTGTCAGAGAATAAGCAAAAAACTAGAGATATATATTGGCACGGATCTGGTGATATGTATATTGTGATATCGCGATACTATAAGCAAGACTACGGTGATTTTTAAAAATGAATTTAGCTGTAAAAAACTGTCACAGCATTCTAACCACTCCAGCCTGCTACATACACAACACATCCAGTTTTATTACTAGATGTAGTTGATCCACTGGAACAAATAAGCTGAAGACAGGCACCAAGTAGCAGTCAGACTGGTAATTTTATTACAAAAATAGCTACCTACCTACCTTTCCTCCCTGAGAACTCTTAATAGTTTCGTTGGAAAATCTGGGGTGTTTGAAATGTCAGACCAACCTAATAATGAAAGAACGTTTTCAGGATCTCTCTGCATGGAAGGAAAGACAGCGACAGAAGCAGCAGGTTCTGGAGCACCAGCTTGAGGAAACCCAGTGCCACATGGAGACGCTGACCCTCCTAAAACAGGAGCTGCAGGAAAGGCTGATTGCTGCCGAAAAAGTGTTGGAAGAACATAGAGGAGCTGAAGGAGGAGATGCTTCAGAAGGGGGCTCAGGTGAGTGGGTCCTTCAGATCCCGTTTTTGTGGTATTATTTAACAGCATTAACTATGTTAGGAGACATCAAGTCAGCTGACTGTATACTGTATGAGCAGAGTAGATTTTTGCGTTGTCTGTTGGTGGAGGTATAGGCCTCAGACTTCTACAGAGAGCGTGCAGACAGGGAGAAGCTGCACGAGGAGAAGGAGCAAAGTTAGTTTCTGAGCTGGAAGATTTAAGGAGGCAGAACAGGCAACTGCAGCAGGAGTTGGTTAGTATGTAGTCGCACAGAACACGGCTTGCTTCCTGCCTGGAAAAAAAGTAGTGATTATTCTCCCAATCACAGACACAATACAGACTGAAATATGTGAAAATTACTCAACATTTATGTACAGTGGGGAGAACAAGTACTTGATTCACTGCTGATTTTTGAAGTCTTCCCACTTAGAAAGCATGTAGAGGTCTGTAATTCATATCAAAGCTACTTCAACTGTGAGGGACTAAATCTAAAAAAAAAATGCAAAAAGAAAATCGGTGGATGATTTTTAAATAATTTCCATTTTATTTTAGTATTTGACCGCCTCTCAGCCAGTAAGAATTTAGGCTCCCACAGACCTGTTAGTTCTCCTTTAATAAGCCCTCCTGTTCTCCACTCATTACCTGTATTAACTAGATCTGTTTGAAACACAACTAGAAAACTCTGAATATGAAGGAAGGAGATAACCATAACCATACCATAAGGCCTTTTCTCTTCAAATTACACAATCAGCAGCATATATTCCTTTTGGCCTGTATGTTTCAAAAATAACAGTACAGAACAAATACCTAATTTGATAAAGCTTTCTATATTTGGACATATTAAATCTGAGTTACATATTGGGCAAATTTTGAATCAATATTCAATCATGTCCATAGAGTTAACTCATGATTAATAACAAACAACTGCTGATTTTCTTTTTAAGTTCTTACTTTACTTTGACACTGTTATTGAAGCTTTTGGGTAGACAAATATGTTTTATTTATTTATTTCAGTTTCGAAACAGCACAGACATCTGACCTGACAGGAGAAACTTTGAGGATCTATTAGGAAGAACTTAATAAAACAAAAAAATCTTCAAACTCTTCAGAACATCTTTACATTAAGGTCCATTTTTTAGATTAACAACCTTTAACACGCCTGTTCAGAGTAAATAATTTTTTAACAAGCCTGATGTTGCTTTTTTATTAACCTTTTTGTTTCTTCAGAAGAGAATAACTGCTTGGAAGATGATGACTTGCTACGTTTTTTTTCTCCAGCAGTAAAAAGCTCCAAATGTTCTGTGAGTTTGTCTCCCTATCAGCATCTCTCACAGCTGCCATGAGGAGGACGGGAGGCGGCACAAAGCGGCGCAGCAAACTGGAGAAGCAGAGAACGAAATGCGCCCAAACAGCGCAGATAAATTCAAAGTGTTTGGAAGCAGTGCACGAAAAACATCAAATAAAGGTCCTGAAATGCAACATACTTACAAAACTCTCATATTTGGCTGACAACAGATGAATTAACAATAAAGCAAGTCTGAATTTAAGCTAGGTCAGACTATGAGCATGATCACACACGTCTCGGAATAGATAAATATTACAAAATTAACAGTCATTTAAAAACATTGTCTTACCTGCAAACGATCCAAGAGCATCCCCCTGTTTTTTTTTTTCTTTTTTCTGCGCCGGTTCCTGATGTCAACCACAACGAAGACAACCAGGTATCGGGGTTAATGAAACGGACCAATTGCGGGTTTGGGGGGTGCGATGATGGCTCTTCTCATCTTGCTTTCTTTTTGTGTTGTTTACTGTTACAGGAAATCTCAAGGAAATTTCAATCAAACGCAACTGGACTTGGTAATTTGTCTTGGAAGACGTTTCTCCTCTTATCCAAGAGGCTTCATCAGTTCATGCTCGCCGCTGACCAGGCTGGGACTGGTCCAACTAACTGGTGTGGAGACTCAGCTATTTAACCTCTTGAACAACAATCAGAGAATATTCACAGGCTTATGTATGTAGGATTGTGGCCAAAAGCGGTACTGCATCACATTCAAAATACAGTAGAACTGTGTATCCCTTCCTGACTCGAGGTTGCCAGCTGCTGCGGGATCCAGCAGGAACGGCTGACCCTAACTAAATAACATTAGCAATGGTCATACAGGTTAACTTGCAGCATGTGTAGTCCACAATGTACGCGAAGAACGAATGAGGAATTATTTGTACCGAGGTATAGGCTACTCAATACGTCTCCATTACGTTTCACATTGCCAGAATCGACGTGCTGCTGTTGTTTTCCTCGACAGTTCAGCATAATGACGAAGAAACGGACCCTGATGCTAACGTTAGCAATGACGACTCGTCGCTTTTATCTCCCAAACAATTCCTTACCTTTTCAATTTGATGACCAATCTCCTCCATATGCGCTAACGTAACCTTACTTTCCACGAACATGCATAACTTTGTTCGACTGTCGTGAATATTTGAAATGTCAATTTACACTAAGTACAAGTAAGTTAGCCAAACATAGGTGAATCTTACCAGTCCAGGAGAAGATTGGCGACGTTGACGTCTGTATTCAAATTCTACTCCATTTTCAGCTGTCTCCATCTTTAAAATGCATCTCCTTTACAAATCCTTGTTTTATTTCGGACTTTGTCTGGACGTATTTCGGATTGATAACGAGGTCTTTTAGGTTTCGTAACGTTATACATGTTTTGTCTGTAACGTTCGGAGCTTCAGTTGTGGTAAATAGAGCAGAACTGGCAACCCGGATGAGGAAACTCTACTGACTTCATGATTTGTAGATAGCTTGAGGGCGGAGCCTCCGACCAAAACAGAACATGACAACAATAACATCACATGAGGGCTGCAACTTTCACTTTTACATAACAATATCCTGGCCGGACTACGATTGACAGTGATATAAGTGTTTCAAAAGAACATGATTTCTTAATGTTTAGTGACATATTGGGGCCATTTTATGATTAATTAAAATACATTTCTTACATACGTTTCCTTTAACTTGTTTTGCATATTTTTATTGTAAATCTGTCTTTATTATATTTTTTTTCATAAGCTCAGTTGGTGCCCCTGCAGCCACCTTGGTGCCCTGCACACAGTGCGTGATGCGCGTGGGCGGAGCGCCGGCACTGGTTGTAGGGGTGGCCAATCAGATTTCAGGGGTGGCAATGGTGCTGCTTTGTTCTGTTATGAAGAAACAAATGAGCCTAGAAGCAAAGCTCTGAATTGAGAAGTATAAAAGGAAAAAAGTCTCCATGAATACGTGTCATTTGGGTACAAACTTACCGATGGAGAAGTATAAACTAGGCGTTACCAGTGATAGTTTTTACAAGGACAACAAGAAAAAAGAGACGACATGGACAGAAATATATCAGTTTTGGGGGTGGATGGTGAGTTTATGATAACATATGTTAACATATAATTATTTTCTCCCTGGTTAATACCCTTTAAGTCATGCTATTGTACAGAACCTGACAGGGGTCAGGTGCAGAAATAAGTTTGAGGTGTAAAAAAAGTGTGTGCATCTGTATGGGTGTGAGTTTGTGTGTGCATCAGTAGTCAGTAGCCCATGAACTCCACACAGCTCGATCCCACAGTCTGTTCGCCTATCATGTAATTTGTGTCCTTGGAGAGCTGAGCCAGCTCATAGTTGAAGGTGTGGGGGTAGGGTAGAGGAAAGGAGCGTCCTTCTAGATTCCCATCCAAGGGAGTATGTTTGGTCTAGGCCGAATTTCAATTGATAAGAAATGCACAGGCAAAGATCACTTTTCCTTCTTAGCCTTAGAGTCCGTCAAAGTGTTCTCCCTTCCAAATCAGGGGTCATTTCCATTCCAGCCGGCTGAGAACTTCTCCAAGTTGTTTCCCCACACAGCAACAAACGAGTCCATGCTCGAAAATCGCAAGAGTCTGAGCGTTACAACAGCCATACAGCTTCCCGTTTCCAGGCAGCCTGCCAATTTCTGCCTTAAAAGCCATAAATTTACGATACCTGGAAAAAACCTGCTATGCGCTAATCAGCAAATATCCAGTTATCATGAATCCAATTGTCCAGATGTTTCTAGTGTCTCGATGGTCAAGTGAGAGACCCAGGATCCGACACACAAAGCTGACACACAAACAAGGTCACACCTTAGACTTAATCATTAGCAAAGGACTAAAAATCTCTAACATCTCCTTATTGGATGTTGCATTATCTGACCATTTCTGCATCTTCTTTGAAAGCATTATTCCGGCTAAACTATCTATTCAAAATGACACCATAGTAAGAAAACGACCTCTTGTTGACAGCTCTGCTGAAATATTTAAACAAATTTACTGCTCTACCTCACCCCACCAAGATCCACCACCCCCACTACCCAACACACACTCTGTTAACAACCTGGTAGATAACTTTTTCTCTAAAGTCTCAGACATCATTAATACCATTGCTCGACTTAAAGTAAAAGTAGTCTCAGGTAGAAACAAGTCTCCATGGACCAACAATACTCTGGTACGCAGCGGAAAAAGGAAGTGCCGTCAGGCCGAAAGAAAATGGAGGGAAACTCAACTCCAGGTTCACTATAAGATCTACAAAAACAAGCTGAACAAATATAACTTAACCTTGAAAACGGCAAGAGAAACACTCTTCTCTGAAATCATTAACAGAGACAATAGTAACACTCAGAATCTATTAACAACAGTTGAAAGACTAACCAATCATCCAGTGACAGCAGCTCCTGAGCTACACTCCACTAGGGCCTGTACTGAATTTGCCAACTACTTCACTGAAAAGATTCTAGAAATTAGAAGATCAATCTGTAAAGCAGCAACCAACCAACCCACCAACATTTTCATTCCCACTTAAAAATAATGCAGATAAAATGTCTCATTTCAAAAAACTGAATCAATCACATCTTGATGAAATTATTTAACAACTGAACCCCTCCTCTTGCTGCCTCGATATCTTACCCACAGCTTTTTAAAATAAAGTTCTCCCTGTCATTAAGTCAGATCTGATGCAAATAGTTAACGCATCCCTCCAGTCAGGTGTCTTCCCCCAGGCCCTCAAAACAGCAGTTATCAAACCCCTATTAAAGAAAAACAACCTATATAATACATTGATGCAGAATTATAGACCAATCTCTAATCTCCCATTCATCAGTAAGATTATTGAAAAAGCTGTATCTCAACAGTTAACTACATTCCTGACAATGAACCACTCCTTAGATAATTTTCTATCTGGTTTCCGTGCCCATCACAGCACTGAGACTGTCCTAGTCAAAGTTGTCAATGACATCCACATAAATACAGACAGCGGCAGAACCACAGTTCTTGTTCTGTTGGACCTCAGTGCAGCGTTTGATACTGATCACAAACTATTACTGGAACGATTGCAGAGCTGGGTCGGACTCACTGGTACAGCACTTCAATGGTTCGAATCTTACCTCAAAAATAGGCCGTTCTTTGTGTCCATTGGAAATTTCTCATCAGAACAAACAGAAATTACATGTGGGGTCCCCCAGGGCTCCATCCTGGGCCCCTCCTGTTCAATATTTATATGTTCCCACTAACCAAGATTATAGTAGCCAATCAGATTAGATACCATAACTATGCAGACGACAAACAGATATACATTACATTGTCACCAGGTGACTTTGATTCTATCCAGACCTTAAATGAATGCATTGAACAAATCATCGACTGGATGTCCCATAACTTTCAGCTAATACAACTAAAAACTACTCATCAGGCCTGTAATCTAGGTGTAATAATGGACTCAGACCTGAACCTCCAAGGTCACATAAAGGCAATAACAAGGTCAGATTTCTATCACCTGAGGAACATTTCTAGGAATAAAGGACTGATGTCACAGAAGGACCGTGAAAAACTGATCAATGCGTTTATCTTTAGTTGGATCGATTACTGCAACAGCGTCCTCACAGGTCTACCTAAAAAGCAATCAGCCAACTGCAGCTGATCCAGAACGCTGCTGCTTGTGTTCTCACTAGAACTAGGAAAGTAGAACACATCACCCCAGTTCTAAAGTCCTTACACTGGCTCCCTGTAGCTCAGAGAATAGACTTTAAAATACTCCTAATAGTTTATAAATCATTGAACGGTTTAGCACCAAAGTACATTGAAGATATGATGTCACTTTATCAAACCAGCAGACCACTCAGGTCCTCCAACTCTAGCCTACTAATCGTCCCTAGAATCAAACTAAACAGGGAGAGGCAGATTTCAGCTTCTATGCTCCACAAATGTGGAATAAACTTCCAGACAAATGCAAAAACGCTAAAATGCTAGGCTCTTTTAAATCAAAGATTAAACCTCTACTATTCAGAGCTGCATTTGAATCTTAAATTGCGCTTTCTGATCACTTTTTGTTTTGTTTACCCGATTGTTTTTTATCTGTTGTAATCTGTTTTAATTGCATAAATTTGTTCCTTAAATTATTTTTTATTGTTGTGGTTTAATTTCTATTCTTACTTTTTTATTTCTTTTTTAAGTGATTGTGTATTAATTACATAAATTTGTTCCTTACATTATCTTTTCTTACTGATTGATTACTGTTAAACTTATATGTTTTGTTTGTAATCATGTGGTTTCATTATCACTGAATCATGTAAAGCACCTTGAATTGCCTTGTGTTGAAAGTGTGCTATATAAACAAAATTGCCTTGCCTAAAAATAAAGGAAGCTTCATGCTTAGTTAATGTTTGATCTTTTAGAGGTATCTACACTTTTTAATGTTTTCCTCTCCCATCGACATTTTAATCACAGTATGCTTTTCTTCTAAACAAGGTCTGCAGTGACCCATCTTAATGCATTCATCCCTAAATAATTGGGCATCCTAGTTCTTAACACAATGAACACTACACAGAATCAGCAGCATGCTTGTTATGACTGTTGCATTTATTACTTACTACACTGAACAGTAAATGATTAAATGTACTATGTAGGAAAATGTTTACTGAAAAAGGTGATGGATTTGGCTAATAATATTGGAGACTTGTTGTTTTGAACACATTTATAGATGCAGCTCTAAGTAGCTTGTAGGCCCTGCTTCACGTATTGTGTTGTGTGATCTGTGACATCCAGATGCTGAAGGGCGTCACGGTAACAATGAACAACTTGTTTGTCCTAAGTGTGGGGAACATTTTCCAACTCCATCCGGATCCACCTCATGGATTGCGTCAACCAAACATCCATCTTGCTCTGCTTCGACCTCGACAGCGCCTCCTCCTTTCCAGCCTCTGAATTTCCACAGATTTCATTGTGGCAGATTGCTCTTTGCTCTTGAAAAAAATGATAATGCATGATATCTATAAAAACGTTCCTAGAATGCTTTATTGATGAAGTATTTTGAGGTTTCCAGAAATTTAATATGAAGGCACATTTTATTTTGACTCAGCAAATTTCGATCAGGCCAAAACTGCATCTTGACCCGTTAAGATGCAGAATGCTCTGTGATGATTCTGCATATTATATGCTTTAAATTAAGTTTTGAAATGAAACAAAATAAAACAATAATTGTTGTCTGAATTTTACTCTGGAAATTATGCTTTCATTCATTCATCAATAGTCTTAACACTGCTGTACTCTGAAGAAACTTGAAGTTAATTTGTGTTTCACTAGTGGTCAAGGCAGAAGGTCATGCGACGAAAAAGCACATTTCCATCAATATTATTGGAAGATGTTACAAAATAAAAGCTTTTTAATTTTATTGTTATCTATACTAACGGATCTCACTGTTGGCTTGTATACAATATCCTACTTTTAAAATGTTTTTTACCAGAATACATACAACTCTGTAATATAAATGTACTTTTTCACCATAAACCAGTCACAGCGATGTGCCCCTCGTAAGATTTTTGACAATGTAGTCAAAAGTATTGTTAAGAGTTGTTCAAAATCCTATGAACATTTTCATAATGCTACAGAAAGACCTGGAAATGAAACCCATAAGTAATCCAACGTAACTGACTGTACATAGTCACTGCTCAGGACTCCACTGCTAAAGCAAAGGTGTGTTGAAACTTATTTTAGTTTCCTCAAAAGGATGTGGACAGGCTAATGAAATACTGGGAGATTAAATGTGTTTCGGATTTGCATTTGGAACTTGGAAACTCTGACTTCCATGTTGAAAGAAATCCATTGAAATGCCCCCCTTTAAGTCAAACTTCCCATTCAGAATGTATTTTTTCTTGTGCTTACTTCTAGTTTCAATATGGCCACTCATCATGTCGACAATAGTGGCTGTGGTGGAAACTTATTTTTAGTTGTTTTTTTTTTTACAAAGTATAGGGTATCTAAAAGTAATATTGCATATAATCAGCAACTTAGGTGATTATGCTAACAGGAAGGTCTTTGACTGGAGTGTGATGTCAAATCCAGCTCTAAGTTCTGACTTCGGCGGTAAATAGAACACACCATATATTTTGATCAGGCCAAAGCTGATTTCTTTGGATGCCATAATTTGTGTAAATCACTTTGGAAGGAAGGATGTTTCTGTGGATATTCCCTAGAACACGACGCCAAAAGCAAAGTTTGCAAGCAGGGGTGTCTGACAGTATAGGGTGGCAGAGTTCATGTAATTAAGAGGATGTGTGACAGCGTGGAGTTCCTGTCACAATGGCTCCGATTGATGATGTGCCCTGGCTGCTTGGCCACAGGGATATTTCTGTGTCTGAATGGTTAGCGTGCATGACTCTCAACCAGGAGTCATAGGATTGAATCCTGCCTGGGCCCTTATTGTGTACCTTGCCACAGATGAATGTAAGGATGTTCCTTGTGTTAATCTGAAGATGAAATGAGTGAAGATTTCAAGGTAACCCAACAGTTCAAAATGTTTAAGGGGACTTGAAGGTCAGAGAACGTAGAAAGGACCTTGGAAACCTGGAAAAAGTGGTTTACCCATCTATAAATTGAATTCAAATGCCCCAACACAGGGTTTGATGTCATGATTAATCAATTATCCTTGATAGGATTTAACCTACTGACTTGTGTATTCTGGCAAAGACAGGCCAATATTTATACACAAATGTGTGTACAAACTTGATTTGTGAAAAAGGCAGCGGTGGGGGTTGATAATAAATCACAGGTTTGTGTATGTTGTACAGCGGGGCATCTTGCGCTTTCAAAACTACCAGAAAAAATGTGAAAAACTAAATTAAAGAGTCTGTATGATTTGTTCCCTGTTAAGAGATTGTTGCAAGAAAAACATTAAGATAATATAAAATATGTTGAAATTACTAAATTAAATATAAGAATTGACTTATCCAGCCATAGTAGAAAAGTCTGTGGTTTTTATCCCCCACTTTTACAAAATATTGCTCTCTAAAGGTCGATATTGATCAATTTAAAGTGTACAAAGAGCAAAGTGAGGATATTTTGCCTGGTCCTCACTTTGGGGCATTGTTAATGGGCTCTACTGGTTGGTTTTAGAGGTATGTGAGAATAAAGTTTTAGTTAGGGTTAGGAATAGATCGGTAATGGTTAGAGTAAGGAAAAGTGTCTTGGTTATAATACAGTAAAACACAGGATTCAAGACTCCCGTTTTGCCCGGGAAACTCCCGTATTTTACCTCTCTATAAAGCCGTCATCCCGTATTATTATCCCGTAAGTCTACCGTATTTCACTAAATGATCAAAAACAGAGACACAGAGAGGGAATATAACAGAAATGAATGGGTCTAAAGATGGAAAAAAAAGACTAAGAAGACATGTAAATATCTGCAAAAACTGGACAGCCAATTTACTTTCATATGGAATAAAATAACGTAGATCAATGAAGGTCCTCACTACTTATATCAAAACAAAAGTGTGTGTGTGTGTGTGTAAATGTGTATTCATGTGGCCCGCCACTTTAACTGCCTACCGGTATTCTTCCTTTATTTGCTTCAATTGCCATTAGAGTATACATAACGAACAGATATTAGCATACAAATTATATATACTTTTTCAGTTGATGAATTGATCTAAATTGACAAATTGGTCTAAGCAAATTTCACCTACTTTTTAATCAGGCAAACCCCTAGGCACCCTAAAGCTCTTTGACAACACAACAGGGTCCTTCGTTTAGCGCCAGTTTAGATTTCCCTCTCTGTGTGTTCAGAGCAAAGTTTAGTGGCTTCCGTGGATGAAATAAATTCCTGGTTGTCTGGTTTAGACAGAAAGCCGCTAATCATAGAAAACAAAGTTACATATTATGAAGTTTTGATATTTGGTTTAGTGTCGTCAGTGCAAACAGAGAACAGGACGCCGAGCAGCTACTAGAAACAGAGGTAAGTGTCGATTTATAGTTGGAGTTAGACTTGGATAGGTTTCTTTTTGGCATGTTTACATGTTTTATCTTTAGTTATTTAGCGTTTTTCTCCTGTGACGTCCAAGGAGAAAAATGTTGTTCATATTAGCTGGAAGCATCTTTATATGGAAATAACTTAAAGCATATAAAATGTGAGCATTGCTTCACATTCTCTGCCTTCTCACGTTGAACCTTTAAAAGGTTTGATTCATTCTGCAACATCTAGGCTCAAACTCCCTCCGGTAGTTCAACCTTTCAGGGTGAGCCTTTCATTTATTTAAAATTATATTCGACTTTTAACAGAAATTCTTGACTGTTTAAAAAAACAGCAGAAATGTAAAATAACTTACTGAACATCCCCCAAGAGCGGAGCTTTCTTTTTTGTTGCCAGAGGTTTTTAATTCTCAGTGAAACCCAGACTCAAATCTATTGGATTAATATGAAATATGCATAAGCAGACTTTTCATAATATCAATGATCAAATGTATCTATAAAAATGAATTTATTAAAAACGTTAAAATAAACCAAGCAACTGATCTTATAACCTGGCTCTAGTACTACAGTGATATTGTTCCGTATAATAGTCTTCATACTTTTTATTTTTTACAGTTTCTTACTTTGCTTTGCTACCACAATCTTTGCTGTTATTTATTAAAACAAAACCCAAGAAAATGATAAATGATACACCATTCTCTGGCTTCATTCAGTAGTATCTCTGGCTGAAAGAGAGGATTTTTTTAACGTTTGCTTTTAAAATAGATGTGACAACAAAACGGTTTTTGGTCTGCTGTTTTCAAAGCAGCAGAATGAAGGAAGGAAAACTCAAATCATAGCAAACTTGTCTTTGACTTTTTGAAATCTATCAAAACGGAAAAAACCTGACAAGTCACAGTAAACGTTTCATTTCAGAGAGAAAGAATTATGGGAGTAAAGGGTCAGTAGAGGCTACAGTAAATCAGCTGTGTAAAAAAACAGAAGTTTTATTTAGGTATTTCTGTCAAAATTTTTAAACATTGATCTTACCTTCATGAAATTACAGCATTAATTAATCAGCAACACCTGAATTAAAACTAATGTTGTGCCAAGCCTGACCATTTACCTTCCACATGTTAGCTAATGAAAATGTTAAATTTCTGCTAGATTTATTAATATAATTAATGCAAAAACTGGCATATCTTTTCGACGTTTCATATCATTTTAATTAGGACTGTAAGACAATAAAGATCCAGCGTTACATTGTGATATTGCATGTCACAATATTCTATTAACATTCAACGGCAATTTATCTATATTTTTTTTCTAGAATTTGAATGGAACCAGTAATGATAACAGTAATTTCTGTAGTAAAATTAAAAGTATTCACCTTCTTTGTTCCAGTAGATCAACTAAATCTAATAATAAAGGTGGCTTTTTTTATTAATGCAAGGTCATTTTAACTGTATTTCACACTTTCAACAACAATGTAATTCAAGGTGCCTTACAAGATTCACCATTAATGAAACATATGATAAAAGCATGCAAAGTAAAAACAGCAATTAAGGAGAAAACACCAAAGGCATAAACCATTAAAAGCAAATTAGAGAGCAATTAAACGTCATCATCGTTTACTGAGTTTTAAGTTTTGCTTTAAAGCAGCTCAGCGTTTCAGCAGCTCTGCAGTCATCAGGAAGTTTGTTCTAGATAAGGGGAGCATAGAAACTGAAAGCTGCTTCTCCATGTTTGGTTCTGATTCTAGAGATGATTAGTGAACTACAGTTGAAGGACCTGATTGGTCTGTGGGGTTACTATAGCGACAACAAGTCTTTAACATACTTGGTGCTAAACCATTCAATGATTTATAAACTAGTAGGAGTATTTTAAAGTCAATTCTCTGAGCTACAGTGGAAGGACTTTAGAACTGGGGTGATGTGTTCTACTTTCCTGGTTCTAGTGAGGATACCAGCAGCAGCGTTCTGGATCAGCTGCAGCTGTCTGATTGACTTTTTAGGTAGACCTGTGAGGAAGTTGTTGTAGTAATCAATCTGACTAAAAATGAACACATGGAGGAGTTCCCATTGCATCATCAGTCCTTTAATCCTAGAGATGTTCTTCAGGTGATAGAAGGCTGACCTTGTTATTGGCTTTATGTGACCCTGGAGGTTCAGGTCTGAGTCCATTATTACACCCAGATTTCTGGCCTGATTAGTAATTTCGAATTGTATTAACCAAAGCTTTGTGCTGATCGCTCCTCTTTGGTTCCAAAAACAGCTACTTCAGGTTTGTTTTGGTTCACCTGGAGAAAGTTATGCAACATCCAGTCGTTGATTTGTTCAATGCATTCATTTAGGATCTGGATGGGATCAAAGTCACCTGGTGACATTGTAATGCAAAGATGAGTATCATCTGCATTGTCTTGGTAACTAATCTTATTGTCTGTTATAATCTGGGTTAGTGGGAGCATGGAGAAAAACGCCTGGGCAAAAAATCATCTGAATTAATTAATTAGAATTTTTTTTGTTGTGGGGGATTTTGGGAAAAATTAAATTGAGTTTTTAGGTAATGGCCCGTTTTTTGTTCTCTGAAGAATAGCAGAATTAGTATGGGTTTGCTGCGACAGACGTATAGCAAGAGACCCGACTTAAATCAGCTTTTAAAAGTCACAATTTATAGTCTTACGTATAGTATCACAGTATATATTATCCCCTCTCATATCAGCAGATTCTTGCCAATACACATCCTTAATTTTAAGTAACATTTTTCTTTTTTATGTCAGATTTCCCATCTGATATCCGCTCCAGGCACGAGCTCCAAAATGGACAGTAAGTATAATGCATTTTAAGGCATATTTGGGTAAATATTTTCAGTACCTGAAAATATGATGGTCCCCCCCTATTTAGGTGATGATGACCTGGACATTCTGACGGCGCTCCTGGACGAGAGCGAGGATGGCGGCGAAGTACGAGGCGGTCAAGAGCAGGCAGACGATTTGGACGGGCTGTTTGACGAGGACGATGAGGAAGAATACAAAGAGGGCGGCGAGGGCACAGCATCGGAACTCTTCGGGGATGTCGACGACATTAAAGACGAGGAGGAGGCGACAGGAAGAGCAGGCGAGGAAGAAGACCCGGATGACGTGAACAGGTCCAAAGAGGATCTACAAGGTATCCATGTGCAGCAGTACACACTTAGATCTAGGTTTGGTTTATTCTCCAGGGAATCTTGCTTTGTTAAAGCATCCATGTGTTTTTTTTCTCTCTAGAGGAATTGAGGCGGATGCAGCAACAGATGCAGAAGCTGCAGCAGCAGCTGGAGGCGAGCCAGAACAGTTCAGCTCCTCCATCTGCAGGCAGCTCCACGTCTCCCAAGCCAACAACGACCAAACTGAGCCAGGCTAAACCTCATCTACAAGCAGGTAAACCTGTTTTTCACCAGTTCAGCCCAGCGCCACCTCTCTGCTGCTTTGTTGGCAGTAAAAAGATCACCATGGCTTGGAATCTTTTATTGATTTGAAAGTTTTAGGTTTGAGTGAACTTCATGTATTTATAAAAAACAAGAGCTCGGAGCAAAGCTTTCAGAAATGTCCAGCCTCATCAAAAACGCAATGAAACGGCGGAATGTTCACGCGAGTTTCTTTCCTGCTGCAGCAACGTCTTCATCCCCTCCAGTCAGAGGAGGGAGCTCAAAGCTGCAGGAATCCTCCGACTTCCTGTCTCAGCTCAGCAACGCCGACTCCTTCAAACGCAAACCAAGAATGGCTCACCAAGCCAAAGCGTCCCCAGCAGGTAAAACCTCAATAACTTTGATTCTGTCAGCTCCGGGAATCGAGGCTGTCTTTACATTTTCAGTTCTGTTTTCAGAGGATAGGAGACCACTGGTGGAGGTGAAGATCAGCAGCTCCTTCCGACCACTAGAGAGCGCCAGCGAGCCCTCGGATCCCTCCCACAGCCGGACTGCACCGCCCTGTCGGCCTACAACAGCTCCTCAGCCTCCTGTTCCTAAAGACGTGGATGTGGAGAAGTACTCAGGACTGCGCCTCAGGTCGGATCCTGTGGGAATGTTGATGGTTCGTGTTGCTGTCGAGAACTTCAGTCTGAACCGGTTCTTCTTCTTCTTCACACGTTAGGAAGCCGCTGGTTTCCTCCAGCGAGATGGATCGAAAGATGGCCGACCGGCAGCTGATCCGACTCTCCCAGGTGCCGGAGCGGCTGAAGAGAGAGAAGCTGGAGGACAGCGACTGGGTGACGTTTGGGGTGCTGGTCAACAAAGCCACACCCCAGAGCAGCAGCAGCGTACGTTGTGATCCTGCCAGGTGTCGCCATGGTGCCTTTTAAGATCTAGTTTATACTTCTCTGTCAGCAAGTTCGCACTCAAACACACACGTACTGACGGAGAAGTTTCCCTTTATACTTCACAGTCTGTGCCAATTAGGGCTGGGCAATTAATCAGTTAATTCAATTTTCTTTTTATGAAGATTTCATTTTTGAAAAATCACAAAAAAAAGTTGTTCTTTTTTTTTTGCCTATGTTAAAGTTAACGGTTACCATCAACGATACTTAAAATGTGTAAACTCTTGCAATAATTGTTTATTTTTCACTTGAAACCTAGTTCTGTGGTCATTTTTATAAATATTTTATCTGATTTACATCTGATTTTATTCGTCAGCCATATCACCCAGGCCTAGTGTCATTGTTGCTAAGCAGGGGGGACAGACCTTTTCTGGTGAGTCTGCCTACCATTGCAGTGACTTCCATTAAAGGAGCAATGGCCGACAGAGTAAGTTTAGATTAAGCTGTAAAGCTTTTTACTAGAAGTGCAGCTCATTAAATCCTCTAAAAACACATGGAAACAAACACAGCAGCCTTTTTTTGTTGTTTCTCTACACTTCCTGGTTTTCAAAATACCAGATTAGACAAACTGGCTTTTCAGTATAAAGCAAGTAGTACCCAGACGCTGCATTAACTACTGAGTAGATCAACTATAGAGCAACGTTCTGGTGAATATGATCTGTGGTTGACCAATCACAGACGCATGCTCTCTGTTGTGTTTGACAGATAGAAATTGGGCTGTCCTCCATCTTTGTTTGGCCTAGTGACAGAGAGCCCTTGTGTCGACGTATAATGGCGCTGGATGTCTCCCGACCTCCACAGACGTAGAATAATCAACTAGGCCTTAGAACTATGGCTTTAAGTCCTTTTCTCTGCAGGGTAAAACCTTCAGCCTCTGGAAGCTAAACGACCTCCACAACCTGGATGTGTGTGTGTCTCTGCTGCTGTTCGGGGAGGTCCACAAGGAGCACTGGAAGACAGAGCCAGGCTCGGTCATAGGACTCCTGAACCCTAACCCCATGAAGCAGAGGGATGGATATGATGGGGTGAGTTTAACCAGAACCTGTCCCATAATTATTGGGCCAACTCTGGCTTGGCCGTAGCTTCCTCCCATCCTGATGGACCCTTTGCTGGTAACACCTTGACTGTGCCGCAGGTCAGTCTGACAGTCGATCACCCTCAGAAAGTGCTGCTGATGGGGGAAGCTCTGGACTTTGGGACCTGTAAGGCGGTGAAGAAAAGTGGAGAGCCCTGCTCTCAGATCGTTAACATGGTAGGTCTATCATTTATCCCATCTGAAAATTCCAATCTCACCCATTTCTTATCACACTCACAACCTGGACTCCTACACAGTATGAATGCCAGTACTGCCAGTACCACGTGAAAGCCCAGTACAAGAAGATGAGCTCGAAGAGGTCCGAGCTACAGTCGGCGTTCTCCGGGAAAGCCCCCAACCGGGTGAAGGGAAACGGGAAGGGAAGCGGTCTGAGGGAGCGGCTGTGTCAGGACGGATTTTACTACGGAGGCGTTTCCTCTGCTGCCTGCGCCGCCTCCCTGTGAGTGATACTGAAACTATGGTGTATGTCTGTCACTGCAAAGCATTTTCAGAAAGACTCTACTTAGCTCAGGCTTAGTGTATTCTACTGGGAAGGTACATGTTAGATCAACACAAAGTAGAACATGCAATAGGGCAAAAAAGTATTCAGTCAGCCACCAGTTGTGCAAGTTCTCCCACTTAAAAAGAGGAAGGATACAGACGTGGACAAAATTGTTGGTACCCTTCATTAAAGAAAAGAAAAACTCATAATGGTCACAGAAATAACTTTAATCTGACAAAAGTAATAATAAATAAAAATTATATAAATGTTGACCAATGAAAGTCAGACATTGCTTTTCATCCATGCTTCAACAGAATTATTTAAAAAATAAATGCATGAAACAGGCCTGGACAAAAATGATGGTACCCCTAGAAAAGAATGAAAATAATGTGACCAAAGGGACATGTTAATCCAAGGTATGTCCACTAATCAGCATCCTAGGTGTCTACAATCCTGTAATCACTCAGTGGGCCTATATATAGGACTCCAGGTAGTCACTGTGTTGTTTGGTGACGTGGTGTGTACCACACTCAATATAAACCAGAGGAAGCAAAGGAAAGAGTTGTCTCAGGAGATGAGAAAGAAAATCATAGACAAGCATGTTAACTGTAAAGGCTATAAGACCATCTCCAAGCAGCTAGATGTTTCTGTGACTACAGCTGCACATGTCATTCAGTAATGTACGATCCATGGGACTGTAGCCAACCTCCCTGGACGTGGCTGCAGGAGGAAAATTGATGACAGATCAAAGAGACGGATAATCCAAATGGTAACAAAAGAGCCTAGAAAGACTTCAAAATAGATCCAAGCTGAACTTTATGCTCAAGGAACATCAGTGTCAGATCGGAACATCCTTCGCTGTTTGAGCCAGAGGACAAATCATAAAAAAAAAACAGACTGGAGTATGCCAAACTACATGCTGACGAGCCACAAAGCTTCTGGGAGAATGTCCTGTGGACAGATGAGACAAAAATTTTACTTTTTGCCAAGGCACATCAGCTCTATGTTCACAGACGGAAAAATGAAGCATATCTAGAAAAGAACACGGTCCCTACTGTGAAACATGGGGGAGGCTCGGTTATGTTCTGGGGCTGATTTGCTGCATCTGACACAGGGTGTCTTGAATCTGTGCAGGGTACAATGAAATCTCAAGACTATCAGGGGATTCTAGAGAGAAATGTGCTGGCCAGTGTCAGAAAGCATGGTCTCAGTCGCAGGTCACGGGTCTTACAACAGGAAAATGACCCAAAACACACAGCTAAAAACACCCAAGAAGGGCTAAGAGGAAAACACTGGCCTTCTATGAGCCCTGATCTCAATCCTATTGAGCATCTTTGGAAGGAGCTGAAACGTGCTGTCTGGAAAAGGCGCCCTTCAAACCGGAAACAACTAGAACAGTTTGCTCATGAGGAGTGGGCCAAAATACCTGCTGAGAGGTGCAGAAGTCTCATTGACAGTTACAGGAATCATTTGATTGCAGTGATTGCCTCAAAAGGTTGTGCAACCAAATATTAAGTTGTGGGTACCATCATTTTTGTCCAGGCCTGTTTCATGCATTTATTTTTTAAATAATTCCGTTGAAGCATGGATGAAAAGCAATGTCTGACTTTCATTGGTCAACATTTATATAATTTTTATTTATTATTACTTTTGTCAGATTAAAGTTATTTCTGTGACCATTATGAGTTTTTCTTTGATTTAATGAAGGGTACCAACAATTTTGTCCACGTCTGTGTATAGCTATATGTCAACTATGAGAGAGAACATGAGAAAAGAAAATCCCGAAAATCACATGGCCTGCTTTGTAAAGAATTTATTTGCAAATTATTGCAATAACAATTATTTATCACCTACAAAGAAGCCAGATTTCCGTCTACTTTTGTAAGATGCTCCACTGTCCTCCACTCGTTACTTGTAGTAATAGCTCCTGTTTGAACTGGTTACCAGTATAAAAAACACCTGTCCACCAACTCAAACGGTCACACCTCAAACTCCACTATAGACCAAAGAGCTGTCAAATAACACCAGAAACAAACTTTTAGACCTGCACCAGACTGGGAAGATTGAATCTGCAATAGGTAAGCTCCTTGGTGTGAAGAAATCAACTGTGGGAGAAATGATTAGTAAATCAAAAACGTACAAGAGCACTGATAATCTCCCTCCATCTGGGCTCCACCAAGATCTCACCCTGTGGGGTCAAAATGATCACAAGAACGGGGAGCAACAATCCCAGAACCACATGGGGGGACCTGGTGAATGACCTGCAGAGAGCTGGGACCAAAGTAACAAAGGCTACCATCAGTAACACACTAAGCCGCCTGCAGCGCCAGACATGTCCCCCTGCTTAAGCCAGTACACGTCCAGGCCCATCTGAAGTTTGCTAGAAAGCATCTGGTTGATTCGGAAGAAGATTGGGAGAATGTCAAATAGTTAGATGAAACTAAAATAGAAGGTTTTGGTAAAAACTCTTCTTGTCGTGTTTGGAGGAGAAATAATGCTCAGTTACATCCAAAGAGCACCATATCTACTGTGAAGCATGGGGGTGGAAGCATCATGCTTTGTTTTTCTGCAAAAGGACCAGGACGGCGGTTCCGTGTAAAAGAAAGAATGAATGGGGCCATGTTAGAGTGAAAACCTCCTTCCATCAGTGAGAGCATTGAGGAGGTAATGTGGCTGGGTCTTTCAGCATGACAATGATCCCAAACACACTTTCTGGGTAACGAAGGAGTAGCTTCCTAAGAAGCATTTCAACATCCTGGAGTGGCCTAGCCAGTCTCCAGATTTCAACCCCACAGAAAATCTTCGGAGGCAGGTGAAAGTCCGTCTTGTCCAGCGACAGCCCCAAAACATCACAAGCCTAAAGATCTGCATGGAGGAATGGGCCAAAATCCCAGCTACAGTGTGTGAAAACCTGCTGAAGACCCACATAATGTACTAAAAACGGGTGACCTGTTATTGCCAACAAAAGCTTTGTAATAAAGTATTAAAATGAGCTTTTGTTATTGACCAAATACTTTTTCTACCATAATTTGCAAATAAATTCTTTAAAAATCAGACCATGCAATTTTTCCGGATTTTCTTTTCTTCTGTTGTGTCTCATAGTTGAGGTGATGAAATTACAGGCCATTATGATGGCAGTATTATGCTGTGGGGGTGCTTTTCTTCAGCAGGGATGGTAGGCTGCTCAGAGTTTAGGGACAGACGGAAGCAGCTAAATGTAGGCGAAGCTTTGAGGCCAAAACTATTATCTAAATGTCTAGTCAATGTCCAGACCTGAATCTAAATGAGGATCTGATGCATGGCCTAGTCTCCATGGCCGCTGGTTGCTCTGCTTTGTGACCGCATACCATGGAGGCCGCCATTGCTCCTCCATTGCTGTAGTACCTCCATTTGGCCGCTAGGCCCCCATTGAAAAGCATTGGACTTTGGACATGTTAAAAATAACTTTAATGCCTGGTGCCCATTTTTTAAAAACTTTCTATGGCTACAAATTTCTCCTGAGATAACGCTGGGCTCGTCCAAAACCTGGGCACCAGGCTGGTTTTCGAAAGATAATTTTTAGAAATCTTGCATAATTAATGAGGGGCTGGACTTTGATTGACAGACTGTTCCGTTTGAATTTAATTATAGTAACACTACATTTTACTAATTATTTCAAGTTACTAGTTCTTACCTTTTGAGGTTTGAGAAATAGGAAAACCATCGGAGGAGCGCAGATACGGCAGCAGTCAGGCATGGGGCTATTAGCCTTTAGCTTAGCTAGCCAAGTTTAGCATCAGAGCTAAAGACGCGGGAGCAGACTGGGCGCGATTACGACCGAACTACACGCCCATACACGCCCCGCGAGGGCAGAGTCTACAGTGAAGATCTATGCCCTTTTTAGGAACAGGGTTCATCAGAGCTGGGGAGGAGGAGTCTGTGAATCCACCATGAATTCCCCCATGAAAGTCATTCTGGTAAACGGGGAGGAGTGAGGAGGCGCTGTCTGTTCTTTTTTTACAGTCTATGGGTAGTCTCCATGCAGTCTGACTGAGCTTCACCTACTTTTTCAGGTTTCTAACGTGAACCACATGTTGAATTTGTGCGTTTCCCCTTGAAGCCCATGGACGGGTTCAGTAACGAGTTGTGTGTGTGTTGCAGGACGGCGTCCAAACCCAACAAACCCGTCCAGAAGACTCTGGACAAGTTGTTTGTGAGAGGATCGGCTCAACTTCTTAGTCAAGCCAGGAGGCTCGGTAAGCTCTGCTTCACGTCTCCCTCTGTCTCTGCTGAATCTTATTGGGTCGTTGGACCTACCGCTGATCTGAGAAGGGTAAAGCTTTCCTGCTGGTTAACAGGCTTGCAGTCTGGGGACGTTTCTGGATGTTCCAATGAGTTCAAGAGCCTGATGTCGATGCCTACCCCAGGAGCTCTGCAGCTGAAGAAACACCTGGAGCACGACAGCCAGCTGGGTATGTGTTCTCTGAACGGACGCCTGGTCTGAGCTCAAAGCGTGATGTCCTTCATTACTCCCATGTTTTTCCTCAGCCTCCAAAGACTCATCCGGAGCTCCGCTTCAGTCCATCTCTGCGTCCGACCTCTTGAAGCAGCAGAAACAGAAGCAGCGCGAGCTCCTAGAAAGCCGGCGACACAGAGCCAGGCAGAACCCGAGTGGTGCCGCTACGACGCCGCGCTCCGGCGGTCTGACGTCACCGAAAGCTGCCTCCGAGGTCCCCAAGGCAACCCCGAGCCCGGTGGCACCGCACACCCCGACCCTGGGCCGCGGCTTCTCTGAAGGAGACGATATCCTCTTCTTCGACGGCAGCCCGCCTCAGGCTCCGCCCCCGAGCGCTCTCAGCCTGTCGGCTGCCAAGCTGGCCGCTCTGAGGAAGCTGAGGGCCAAGGGAGCGCCGCTGGAGAAGGAGGACCCCAACGGTGTAAAGAGGAAGAGGAGCGACAGCAGCGACATCAACGCCCGAGTGGAGAAGAATCGAACCTCACCCAGCGGTGCGTACCAAACTTATACCCAACGTTTACACAAGTATTCACACCTGTGGAAACTAGGGACACCACACGCTTCTACAAATCCTCGATTTGTCTTTTTTTTTCTTACACTACAGAGCCCTATACCATTTTTAGACTACTCTAGTCTACAATCATAGGTTTTATCCATTACATTTAGTACAGTAAATCTTATTTTAAAGAATGGACAAATATAAGTGATTCAGTTTTTTGTGTGTAATGTGTCACATTAGACCCTAATGGTCAAATTTAAATAATTTATTTACAATATAAGTGTAGCAATCTTGTTGCCTCAAGTCTAACAGTAAAACACAGCAATCACATAGGCTGGCTGCCATCTAGTGACCCTTTTCCGTTACTGCAACATGCACAAAAATAAAGAAGACAATAATGGCTGAGAGGAGTGAGCAAATGTGCCACAAACAGTGGTCTTCTTCTTTACAGTGCGAATGTCACCTTAACTCACTGGGAATGCAGAATATTTCCTCTGTGGATCTGAGAGTAGCAGGGACGTCACTAAGACTGACAGATGGGGGGGGCTTAGCCCAGGGAGCTTTACATTGAAAAAAATTTTCACACCCTGCAAAGACTTCGTCAATTAATTCATTGTTTGAAAAACATTTATCAGAACGTGTTATATGATCACTTTCTTTTCCATGCCTGCCTTCTTGCACTTTCTCCCTTCTTTTTATCAAAAATAAGCCTGAATGAGTTCATTAGAAGGGTTTATATTCAAGAACCATGTTAAATATCCATGTTCTTTAATCTGACAGTAAAGAACAATTACATATTGGTCAAACATTTATTCTTCCAAAAGAGTATGCAGTTCAGAGGGTTTTATATAAATTACACTGATATGATGTGGAACAGTATAAAATAACAAAATAACAGTATATAAAAGCACAGAAAGTCAAATATCCATTCCCATCACTGTTGTGACTTGGATCAATATGCATAAGGACTTCTCCCAAACTTTCTGTCTACTTTGAGGATGGAAGCATCAAAGAATACCTTCTGTTTTTCATAGTTGCAAAGCGGTCTATCACTTTGTCACTCAGCTGGCTTACTAGGTCATTTCCAGTTAACATGGCTGCAAAGTTATGAAGCCTTTTCTGCCACATTGTTTGACCCAGCCAGGTTTGCAGCTGATGCAGTGCACTGAACAACCTGTAGCAGTCATACATGATGCCTAGCTCATATTTTTATTATCAAAGTAGCCAAAACAGAAATATTTCGTCTGAATTCCATTATAGGAAAAAAAAAAATGCAACCAAGCACCTTGTCCCACACGGTTTCAAATATGCGCATAAATCCTCATATAAGTATTTAGGTGTTTCTCTCGCTGTAATGGATATATATTATCAAATGTGCATTTATGCTGTAATAGGCAGCATATTTTTGCATGTAAACTGCATATAGACACATATATGCTTATGTTATTTCCATGTGAGAATTACTTATTTTCTCCTCCTCAACATCTGCCTGCCGTCCACTGAAACCTTACAGCTAGGAACCACATGCCTGCCTACGTAGCTGGTAGCCAGGGGACACGCTAGCAGAGTTAGCATTAGCATGTCGGCGCATTGGGGTTTTCTCTCTCTGAACTACACCATGAAATGTAAAATTGGCGCTGAACGTCTGTGGGTTTTTTTTTTATATGAGTGTTGTCAGGATTCAGGAAATAGAGGAAGTCTGTTTCTGATACTTCCGGTTTGCAGCAGTGTGGCCGTATTCTCTGTTAATTATTTCTTTTTCAGAATAAATACAAAATAAAATAAAAAAACGTTTTTCTGTAACAGCTACACTGGTCTCGTCATTGTGTTGAGCATGTAAAATCTGCAAAAATATTAAAATAAAAATAATTTAACTGAAAAAATAATTCCTCAAAACATAATAGGGGGGGGGTGGCTTAGGAATATTTTAGGGGGGCTGAAGACATGAAGACATCCCATCACACCTCAGGTAATACCCTGAGGTGTGACGGGAGAGTGATCTGAACCTGTTAAAGAATGTGTTCAGTTCATTGGCTCTATCCAGTCCTTCCTGTGCTTAAAGCCTGTGATCTCTTTCAGGAAGATGTATTTATTTATTTCCATTTATTTTGTCTTCGTTAAAATACAGTCAGAAAAGATGGTGTCCTTTCTATTACATGAGCAGGTGAGTCGCCCGGTAACGAGGAGGAGGAGGAGGAGCCAGCCCTGAAAAAGAAACGGGAGCAGCTTCGCTACATCGAGTCCCAGGAGTTCCAGAAGATCCTTAACGCCAAATCTCGCCATGGGATCGTGCTGCAGGCGGTATACCACATCCTTTGTCTTTTTCTTATTTCACTTCAGCAAAGATACGGATAACTGAGGCTGCTTCCTGCAGGCGGAGTACCAGCTGCAGGAGCGCTACTTCAACGCTCTGGTGAAGAAGGAGCAGATGGAGGAGAAGATGAAGGGAATCAGGGAGATGAAGTGTCGGGCTGTCACCTGTAAAAAGGTAAAAAAGGGTGGAGCTGTTAGGCACGCCTCTGTCCATCATGCAGGAATCTGACTTTTAATTATTTTTCACATGTTCTTGCTGCTTTCAGTGCAGCTACACCTACTTCAAACCGGCGGATCGCTGCGTGACTGAGAAGCACGACCTGCGGTGGCACGATGCCATGAAGCGCTTCTTCAAATGTCCCTGCGGACAGAGGGCCATCGCTCTGGACAGACTGCCGCACAAACACTGCAGGTAACTCCGGATAGCCCTCCTCTCTCCGGGTGTTCATTTAGAACCACCGAGCTGATGAGAATTCCCCCCGCTGTGTTTTCATTCCAGCAACTGTGGCCTGTTTAAATGGGAGCGTGACGGGATGCTGAAGGTGAGTCCCAGAACTCCAGAAAAGGAGGAAAAACCCAGATTTCATGTTGTGAGACAGACCAGATCTGAGGTTCCGCATGTTGTCTTTCTTTCAGGAGAAAACTGGACCCAAGATCGGCGGAGAACTTCTCCAGCCTCGAGGGGAGGAGCACGCCAAGTTCCTCAACAGCTTGAAATGAACTCTTAATATCGAGAGAAATTTTTAAGCTTTTTATGCGTGTAGTAGCATGTATTTTTGTAAGAGAATTCAGATGTTATAGGTGTTGAATTTGCCGTAAACAGGCTGAATAAAGCAATCATTTATCATGTGTCAAGTGGAAGGTCAGTTTTTTCCTCATTTCTAATTAAAAACTCAGCCAGAAAACAGTTTTTAGGGTGTAAATAATACTGAGTGAGCAAACTGTGAGCATATTATTTAAAATTTTCCTCTGCAATCGGTCATTTTAGAAAAAATAAATAAAATAAAAGAAGGCCAAGTAACATTTTTGACCAGAATTCCGTGTTTCCAATTTCTCCGGGTTGTTTTTTGCCATAATAATTAACACCTAACTAAATAACAAATTAAAAATATGTTCATAAAAATTAAAGAAAAAACTACACAAAAGCATATAACAACACTGGCCTCAAAAAATACATAAATTCTAGAGAGAAATAATCGTCTGATTTTGCACACATTATAAATAAATGTGGAAATACATACTTTTTCACCCCCCCCCCCCCCCCACATGTATATTTTATAAATTGTTGTATATTTATTTTACTTGCACATTTATTAACTTGTTTCCAAATGTATTATTATTGGTGTACCCTGATAATAATAATTATTACCAGTATTTTCTAACCAATACGATACTGATAAGTTATTGTAGAGTTTCCACATTTTTAGTATCAGTTCATGGTATCGGTTAAATTACCGTTAGAACAGTTCGGGACCCGATTCCTGATACACTGATGTTAGTATTGGGTATCAAGGATGATGCCGTTAGTTGACCAATAGCATTGACTGATACCTAAAATGTAATAATGCAATAATTTCACAGAAAATGTTTTTCAAGTACAGTAATGGTTTGAAAAAACGCAGTGGTGCATTCCTTGAGAAAACCTTGTGAAGACTTAAAGACAACATTTGCTCTGTCATTGCCAACAAAGGGTATATAACAGAGTATTGATAAGTTTTGTTATTGACTACTTATTTTCTACCATAATTTGCAACTAAATTAAAAAAAATATCAGACCTTGTGATTTTCAGTTGAGTTTTTTTTTGTCTCATAGTTAAGGTTTACCCATGATGAACATCACAGGCCTCCTTCGTCTTTTTAAGTGGGTGAAGGGGCACAATTGGTGACAGACTGAATACTTTTTGCCACCTTGTAAGTTTTTGATACATGGATTTTGGATATTTTACTTTGGTCTAATAACTCAGATAATGCTTTCATCTCATAATGAAAGACATGATACTTGAGCATGTTTTTGTTCTCTGCAAACCAGCCTTGTGAACAGCTGAAGGTGGTGTCCTGAAGTTTTCTGCAGACCAATCTGTGATCTTTCGCTCCCCAACCAGAGACAACCAGCCACAGATCTCAGCTGCAGCACTCCATCCAAGTCTGATACGTTCAGCATCACCAGCAACACGGCCAGGGACTCCTTGTGTATTTTTGTAAATATTTAAATGGTCCAATACCCAGTCATTTAGGTTAATCCTGCAAGTATCCGTTAAAATGCTAAATAGTTTTATTTCTTTATTTTCTTGAATTCTATTTTCTTGTTAAATATTTTCTATAAATAATTACACATGTACAGTGGGGCAACAAAGTATTTAGTCAGCCATAAAATGTGCAAGTTCTCCTTAAAAAGATGAGAAGTCTGTGATTTTCATCATAAGTGTACCTCAACTATGAGAGACTAAAAGAGAAAGAAAAAAAATCACATTGATTTTTAAAGAATTTATTTGCAATTTCTGGTGGAAAATAAGTCGTTGGTAAATAACAAAGGTTCAGCTCAATACTTTATGTATACTATACTAGTTTGTTGGCAATAACAGGTCAAAAATGTTCTGTACATTATGTGGGTCTTGAGCAGGTTTTCACACACTGCAGCTGGTATTTTGGCCCATTCCTCCATGCAGATCTCTAGAGCAGTGATGTTTTGGGGCTGTCGCTGGGCAACAAAACTGCCTCCAAAGATTGCAGACACTGGCTAGGCCACTCCAGTTTAGCTCTGGCTGTGCAGCTCACACAGTGTGCACACCAGTTGATCACTGAAGCTGAAGGAGCTTCATAGGAACAGCCAGAACAGTGATGGCAGGGAAGTGTGTGCATGTGTAAGGATGTGTGTGGGTGTGTGTGTGCATCTGTGTGTCAGAATTCAGTAGCCCATGAACTTCTCAACGCTCTGTCGCCTATTATTTCATTCGGAGAGCCGAAGCCAGCTTATATTGGGGTGGGGGATGGGTGGAGCGTCCTTCTACATCCAAGGGAGTACATTTGGTCTGAGCGAATTGCAATTCATAAGACATGCATAAAGGAAGATGGCTTCTTTTCTCTCTTACCTTTGAGTCTGTCGAGTGATCTCCCAGTAATTCCTTCCAATAATACAGTTGTTCAAAGTGAGAGACCCAGGATCCCTCACAGAATTCTATACGTTTTGATAAAGCTGTAAAGCTTTTTACTAGAAGTGCAGATTATTGAATACTCTAGAAACACATGGAAACAAAAATACAGCAGCCGTTTTTTTTTTCTTTTTCTACACCTTGTGTTCAAAATCACCAAAAGAACAGATTAGATAAATTATCATTTCAATATAAAGCATGTAGTGGCCAAATGCTGCACTAACTACTGATTACAGCGATTATAGAGCCCTCTTCTAGTGAAACCATCTCTGGCTGTTACTGAACTGACCAATCGGATGCATACACTCCGTTGATGGATAGTTTGAAAATGGGGCTCGACTCTGTCCGTCCTTGCATAGGTGACGGAGAGCCTTTGCATCAACGGATAATGGCGTTGCGTCAATCCGTCTCCATCAAAACGCAGAAGTATGAACTAGGTTTTAATGTCACCATACATGGTCCCATTCATTCCTTACTTTACATGGATCAGTCCTCCTGGTTCCTTTATAGAAAAACAGTTCCAAAGCATGATGCTTCTACCCCCATGCTTCACAGTAGGTTTGGTGCTCTTTGGATGCAACTCAGCATTCTTTTCCTTCCAAACACGACGAGTAGAGCTTTTACCAAAAACTTCTATTTTGGTTTCATCTAACTATTTGACATTCTCCCAATCCTCTTCCGAATCAACCAGATGCTCTCTAGCAAACTTCAGACAGGCCTGCACATGTTCTGGCCTAAGCAGGTGGACACGTCTGGCACTGCAGGATTTGATTCCCTGTCGTTGTAGTGTGTTACTGATGGTAGCCTTTGTTACTTTGGTCCCAGCTCTCTGCAGGTCATTCACCAGGTCCCCCCATGTGGTTCTGGGATTGTTGCTCACCGTTCTCATGATCATTTTGACCCCACAGGGTGAGATCTTGGTGGAGCCCAGATGGAGGGAGATTATCAGCAATCTTGGATGTCTTCCATTTTCTAATAATTGCACCCACAGTTGATTTTTTCACACCAAGGAGCTTACCTATTGCAGATTCAGACTTCTCAGTCTGGTGCAGGTCTATAAGTTTGTTTCTGGTGTTATTTGACAGCTCTTTGGTCTTAGCCATAGTGGAGTTTGGAGTATGACTGTTTGAGGTTGTGGACAGGTGTCTTTCATACTGGTAACCACTTCAAACAGGTGCCATTAACACTGGTAGCACTGGTATGTTTTGCCCTATTGTATAAAGGTGCATTCAGACTGGTGTTACACCATTTTCTGCGTCTGCGACCATCGTATTCTGTGACTCTTCGTGGTGCTGCTTTGTTAATACCTCCGTAGCTGACAAATTTACCATAACCCCATGTCGCCCTCATTCTCCCCTGCATTGAGTAGCTCCAGGTCGAACGTTTGCTGGCCAAAAGTGGCATTTTCTCAACTTCATGCAGCAGCTCCGTGTAGGCCGTGACGGACAGTCTGATCATGAGCTTCTTGGATGTGCTGATGCCCGCTGTACTGACGTGCGTGACTTGCTGCATGCCAGCTTGACTCCCACATGCTGCGTAGGTAGCATAGACTTTGCATGTAATCTAGCTGCCCTGCTGCCTGGCCGCGTGGTCTGAACGTACCTTATGTCTATAAAGTTCCTGTTCATGTTAAAATGTCAGGTTAGTGATTTTTTTTTTAAGAAGAAATCTTCATAACTTGATTACAATAGGAACTTTATATGTATCAAAAATACTTTTTTTTTTTAACTTATCTTTCTAGAATAGAAAGTTCTCCCTGCTCTTTCCAATCATCAGCCTCCTCCTGCTGCCTCATGTCCTCCTTCATCTGTCTCTTCACCTCTTCCTCCCTGCTGTTGTTGTTGGCTGGATTTTTCCATCCTTCTCTCCCTGCCTCTGGTCCCCCGTTGCCTAACCTGGCCCTGGAGCGTCCTCAGCGATGAAGGCAATAAATTCTGGGGGACTATTAAAAGGATTCTGTCCTAACACATCACCCAGGAGGACAAACCATGGCCAAGTAGCAGCAGTGGACTACCCACTCACTTCCTCCCCAGATCCTGGATACTTAGATTCCTGAAGATCGATAAAACATCAAAAAGTTCACCAAAACAAAGTACACTGAAACGTACGAATTCCACTTTTTTAACTTGCGTTACCAAAAAAAAAATTCTTTAGTACATATGGACATACTTTTTTTATTCTTAAATAGTCCCACTTTTTTCGCCTTTGCAGGGTTCTCCTTACCCACAGGCCCATCTTCTCCAGAATTACATTAATATACGAGAAAAAAAGAAGAAAAAATACAATTGTTCTAATCACAGACGGCAAAACGATAGTTTTGAACAATGCTGCACAGAACCATCCTAAAAGAGACAAAATAAGAGATGAGGGGAAAAATGTGAGCAGTTTAATGATGCAATCTAATCATTTTTTACAGCAGAACACAAAATGAACAACACTGCTTTGATATTACGAGTTTTATGAAGGTAATAAAGCTGTACTCATAAGAATAGGATTTGCAAATGGATCTATTCTTGTACCTCCATGCCACATTGTTAGAGTTCTGGAGAAAAGATCTTCATTTTCTCCCCAGAGCTTTATAAATGATGCAGTCTGCTCCTTAATCCATAAACATATTAGAAAAAGATTGAATCTCTAATTAGAATATTAGATATTATACTAGTTTATGAGCATTCATATTTTTACAATTTAATTTAAAACAGGCTTATTTCAAAAACCAAAAGCCTAACAAGACGGCTCTGAGCTTTAATTTTTGTATGACAGTTTTTTAAAAACGTACATCTGAACGTTGTGCTACCGCTTGCTTCATCTACGACTGCTTTAAACTTTCTAACCAAATGACTTGTGGGAGAGGTCGGACGGCAAAGGATCCATCAAACCCATCCTTCAGTTCCAGGGAAAGGGGGCCGCATTTGAAGGATTATTAATTAAGGTTTTGTGATGTGGCGTCCTTCAAATGAGTCTTTTGCAGGATGCAGACTCCTAATTTGGGCACAGCCAATGTGTGACTGAGGTCCTTCAAATGGGCCTACTGAAAAGTCTGTCCATGTTCTGTACAATATGATGCAGTCAGTACTTGGTTGGGGCTCTCAGCTGGAAAGTTTCATAGCTCCACCTGCTGCTGAAAGGAAGGCAAATGTAAAAAAACAACAACCTGTTAATCAGGTTTTAACCACAGAGTGTTTAGTATTTTTACAAATAACGGGGCTTTTTTTCTTTACAGTGTGACAGCAGGGCTATGAAACATTCATCTGTGAATCCCAGAGTAAGAATATAAGTGGTCTACTACCTTTCTGTTTCGTAGGTTTAATAGTACTTCTTGGAATACAGAATTATCACTCGGAATCAGCGAACACTCACTTTCTGTGTGCGTGTGTTGGAACCACTACTGCTCAGGCTGTTTGGCTCTGTGGCAACTCTTTAAGGAAACCAAAACCGACACTAAGAGCCTTTACTTCTCCTTTCTCTGTTTTTTCCCCCAAATTCTCCCTCCTCCTTTGCTCTCTTTCCGCCAGTATGTCAGACATTTCTGCTCTGGAATGTGGGATCTATTGCTGCCTGATGACTGCAGCAGTAGCCTGCTTCATTTTTCCTTTCCACACCACCTCCCTCCTTTGAATACCACAAATACCAGATATTGTGGAGGCAAGGTAAACGAATGGAAACTGGTCTTTATTCTTTTGCAACTTAAATACATGATACTCAGAAGTTACACTGTATAGTACATATGCTAAGTACACATGAAAACAATAAAAAAACCCATGCAAACCATTTAGCTTTCCATAGAAAAACTGCACAATGAATACACTTTACAGTTTGACTCATACACTTATTGCACTATTTCAAAAGTGGGATAAGATTACTGAAAACTTAATAGCTTAATGTTTTGCACGTGTGAATAATTTTAGCGTTTGCTCTTATGCTGTCAGGCTTTTGCCGTTTATACAGAATAAAGTCAGCGCTTCTTTATAGCTATGAAGAAAAGTGGTGAGAATCTTCAGGCCACAGCACGTGCTCAGTGAAACCAGTAGAATCTTGGATAGAGGCCATCGTAGTGATACTCTCGCAGCTGCTCATTCGTCTCCCTTGTCCTCTCACCTATTTCTGTAGATTATAGAAGGACGTGTATATGTTAGAGCAGCTTGTAGTGTTTAAGGTATGACTGACTTTGTTAGCTAGCACATTTCCTGAAACAACATCTCAGTATTTCTGAGACAAAACTTTTTTTTTAAACAAAGACTTTCTTAATAACCATATTAACATCTTAGCTCTACCACACTTATAATTTACACATGTTTAAAGGTACAATATGCAACATTGACATCTTGTGATCGAATTGGAGTACTGCAGTCTGTGAAGAAAAATAACGTATTCCGTTCTCAGTCACAAACCCTCTCCCCTCTGTGAGTTTCATGGAGAGTTGCCAGTTACTGATCGGCCAGAAGATGCACAATGAAGAAGCGAAGAAGAGGTATACACAATAAGTTGATAAGTAGATAAATACATTTCAACCACAATATTGAGTTGATGGTAATTGAAAAAGAAGCTTGAGCTATTTTAGAGTCGACTATTTTACTGCTAGCATTGTTAGCTCAACGTTAGCCTTTAGCCCAGTCGGTGTCGGATTACAAACGGCGGTGCGCTGTTTAGTGCTGAAGACTTGGTAACCATGCGGGCTCACATTTGATTGGCTCCTGGAACCAGGAAGTATGGGGACGGGACAGATATGCAAAAAATTATTGCATCCAGTAGCAGCTTTTTTTTAAATAAAAACTTACAACCATCCACCTGGCTGAGGTTGAAATTTGTTTCATTTTAACCATCCTTCCAACATGATTGGCACATTAGACTGTTGTGTTATTAATTGACTGTAAAATTCTAACATATTGTACCTTTAATCATTGCTAATATGTTTTCGCGACTAGATTCCTGAGCACTTTAATACCGGGAAAGTTGCCATCTGTGGAAAACGATTCTAGTTTGCTCCTTAATGGGCTTTTTTTCCACCAAGCCTGTACCCAAGGTTGACTTTGAACCATTTTATTTTATTTTTGGATTTCAATCCCTCAAATCACCTACTTATTGGTTCCAAACTGGTGCTTAACCCAGAACCAGTTCCTTGCTGGACCAGGGCTCGTGCTTGTTAATAATGTTGTTTTCAATTTACTTAGTGTGTGACATCACACAGTAAGCTTAACTGTGGTGTTTAGATGAATTTAGCTTAGCTATATATATATTATACTGTATATATAACTAGACAAAGGTATGCAATTAGTGTTGTCGATGCAGCACATTTTTCCAAATGTAATCAAGATCCTTCCCTCTTTAATCTATTTTGTCTCAACTAACCACTAAATAGATGGGGAACTTGTTTGCATGTCTGACTTTGAAATGCCTGGTAACTTTTAGTGTGGAGATGGGAAGTCCTCTCTGATGGTATTTAGAGTACAGTCTTGTGTCTGCTTTAAGATGCTGCTCTACCAAAAGTACCAGCCTTGGTAGTGATGCTTGGCCTCTACTTTGCCTTTCACACTACTATTCTTGCCTGCATAGGGGGCAATTTTGGTTTTCTACCACAACCTACTTTTAAAGCCTTTGCATTTTAAATCATACACTGGCATTTGTGCTGTAGTCCTGAGTGCTGTCAGGTCATGGTCTTGCTTTCTCATCTGATGAGTCGTTTTGATTCATTTCATATCATGTTAAAGTACAACATAAAAGTTTAGCATAAACGGTGAGGCTGTGGATGCTCCAGTAAAAAGGGCAGTAAATATACAAGTGTTTTAAATGAACCTAAATCCTTTTTTTACTGCATTTCCCGTCAGAAGATGACTAAAAATAATCCCTAATGGTTACACATAAATGAAACTGGCTGCTATCCTTTTGTTTTCCTCTCAAACCTCCCTGAACATCCAATGCATGAAGCCAAATCTCATATTTATGGTAATTAGTTCCTAGTTTAGAAACGGTGACAGGAACCATATCACAGCCTAGTGACCACTGCAGGGATGATTGTCGGCTTTCAGTGGACCACAAATGGACACTTTGAATGTGTGCGGTGTCCCAGGCGTCCTCCTGTGGTCCAGAGGGTCATCCTCTCCAAATCCTTGCTGAAACTGTTTCTGAATGTTTTTTTTGTTTGTTTGATTGATTGTCTTTTTTTCTTTTCTTTTTTTTTTGTTCAGCCATGGCGTGAAAGTGTAGCGATTTCAGAAAGCATGTGCTGGGTTTAACACATCAGAGCTAGTGACACTGAACTCATTTGGATTAATTCGAAGTCTTCAAGCAATGTGATGTTAGACCTGATTGCATACTTAAGGGAATATGTGATATATTGATTTATACAGTGGTTTGGTAAATTTTCCTACCTTTTAAACCAAACATAAGTGGAACTGCCAGCTCAGGTGGCAGGGAACCTACCAGTCTACAAATCTGGCCTTTCTTATGGAGGAATGGCAAAAAAAAAACATTATTAAAAGAAAGCGTACATCTTGCACACCATAAAGCATGTAGGAGGCATGGCAATATACACACAAATTTGCTCTGGTCAGAATCGGCTTAATGGTGTACGAGAAGCTGGTTGTAATCGACAGGAAGATGGATGGAGCTAAATACACAGCAATGCTAGGAGAACAGACTTAAGACTCTGGCAAACATTCACCATCCAGCATGATTACAAAATATAAAACCAGAGCTAGAATGGCCCAGTCAAAGTCCAGGGTCAAAATAACCAGAAATCATCTCATTATCCCATACTGGTAATTGACAGTTGTTGGGTCAATAGGGGCCTATATTTTAAGGTTAAATGGAAGACTATTGCCTGATTAGACTTTTCAAAGTCAACACTTCCATTGAATTATAACGAGAGAAAATAATGGGAGTATAATTATTATGGGTGCACCGATCCAACTTTTTCAGTCCCGACACCGATACCTGGATTTTGTGTATCTGTCAATACCTGATACCGATCCGATACTATTGTTGAATTAAGAAACTATATGATTTCCACCTTATACCTTTCTTGAAGAGCCTAAAGGCACCCGACTTTTCTGACTTAACATAACTAAGACAAAGTAACAGATTTAAAAATATAAAATTACCACAAAAAAATTGAAAGTGAAAAATTAATCTTTTTTGATGAATTTATTGCAGATTTTCCACATTTTGAGTATCGGTTAATGGTATCGGTTCCATTTAACCGATACATGTACATCAGACGCTATCAGGGCCGATACCAGTCTCAGTATCGGTGCATCTCTAATAATTATGCATATTATATTGTGCGGAACCTGCTTTAATCCGTTCTTTCTGTGTCTAATCACAGGAAGTTATAGACATTAGAAAACTGCAATAATGAAAAGCGGATCTAGGTTGTTTGGTCCTGAACCGAAGTTCAAAATTGTGCAGTTGACAGAAATATTAGGTTGATCATCATAATGAATGTGATTTTGCATTAGTCCATGATAAAGCAATGGGATGTTTTATTTTTATAGGATTTTTGTATATCTTATAGGAGACGTTCCTAAAAGTGAAATGCAGAGGTGGGACCAAGTCATTGCTTTGCAAGTCTCAAGTAGGCCTCACGTATTTATCCTCAAGTCTCGAGTCAGCCCTCAAGTAAATACAGTCAAGTCCAAGTCGAGTCAGGAAAGTTTCAAGTCCAATCTCAATTTACGTTCAATTGAAGTCATTTCGATTCATTTAAAAAAAAATTACAATTTAATTTTTTAATGTTAATCATAAACCCTGTGTTCTTTTACAAATCTTTATTTGAACACCCAATGAAAGAGGCGCAACTAAACTTAGAAATTTGTAGAACGTTTTTTACTGAAGTCGAAACTCCATGTAGTGCAGTTTAATCTAATTTAGCTAACAACAATAGTCTTCCTTTGAACTATAATATCAAAGATTCACTGCTACGGTTTAAAGAGATTTTCAAAAAAAGAGTATGGGTGAAGTAGTTTTCAATTTCTTTATTTTTAAGAGTTACACGTATTTACTTAAAGAGCAACTCACAAACCACAATTAAAGAAGCAATCAAAATTCTAAATGGAAGTTGTGGTCCGTGTAACGCTTGTCAGTTCATTATTCAATTTGCAGCACCTCCTGCCGCAAATAGAAAATTGAGCAGTCGTTTCGTTTTTTATTTTTCACTCGTTCAGCCGCAAATAGAAAATTGAGCAGTCTTTTCGATTTTCACTGTGTCTGCTATAGTCGGCAAATGGCCCTATTCATTTATTATAAAAATATGTAATTGACCTTTTTTCATTTCAATTTCGTCTTGGATTGTACCATTATGAGATGAGGTGAGACCGGGCGGTGCAAGTGAATGCACGCGCCGAAAGTTTCCGCGCGATCATTGACGTTCTCAATTGTTTATCTGGTGGCGGCCACGACCTGATGGATTCACAGTTTAGTCTTCACAAAGGCATAAAACGCCTAAACATTTCTGCCCGGGACTTAAATCGCGACAGAATTGTGTTCATATTTCAGGTATGTCAATTTAACAGAATTTGTTCCAATGTAGGCCTAATTTTGTGTTTAAGTTAGCAGATTCCCTTAACTTGGCTCATCACGTGGCCATGGCAGTTTCCATAAATGTTTTCATGTGTTAATTGCTGTGTGGGGGGGGGATACGTTGGGTAAGGGGGTGTGAGGGTTCAGGTTGCATATGGTTTGGGGAAAAAACTAAACTATTTTAAAATTCAAGAATGCAAAAGTTAATAAAATTAAGCCCGCACCAGGCATATTCTCGTGCGTTTTTCACCGCGGTCACGCCATCCCCGCTTCTCGCCATTAACAAATGACATAGGCGTATATTCAACTTATTATGGCAAGTCGGGTTTGACAGTGTGGCAGCAGCGGTGCATTCAAATGAACCTTCATATTATAACAGCAACAACGAAAAAATGACAAAGACATGATTAGATTTGGTCCATGTTTCCTGTGGAAAATAACACATTATGAAACTGGTTCACTGCAGTATATTGGATTTATGACTTTTTAAAAACATAACAGTATCACATTGACTCCTATGCAGGTGGCTTTTGAAATGGCTTCAAAATTAACTAAACACAGTGTTATCAGCAAATTTCACCGTCAGGTGGTTCAACAGGCATTAAAGGATGCATGTTATACTTTTGATGTAATTTTACTGCAGAATTGCTAAAGAATTAAATGATCAGTATGGCTGACTCCAGTGCCAGGGACAGTGTCATATCCAGAGGTCAGGAGTGCATTTGATCTGGTAGAAGATTTATTAAATGCACCATATTGCATGTTGAGCCATTTATATTCAAGCTGTTGGTTATCCTATATCATAAATTAAATTTGCATAATGAGAGTGTAACAACACAGTAACAGCGAACCTTTGCACTTCCCTTGAAAAATTATTGAATATAGTGGTTGACAGAAGTTAAAACAAAAAACAAAACAAAAACCCTCTAATGGGAGAATGAGAACAAAGTTAATCATATAAATAATGTATAGATTCATAGAATGGTGTGTACTGTACCTTTTTGTGTTCTTTAATTTGTCCACTTCACACAATTTCATTTTTCCTCTTCAGTTGTCAGCGCTGTGGGGGGGGACAGCTACACAGTTGGGGTGGTACCACAAACTGCAGGTGCTGCACTGGACCATCACCTCGCAGCTGTGTGAGGTCCTGCAGATGCAGAACATCCACCTCCACTGTGTTTCTTTCAGTTCAGGCTGTTTGAAGGTGTACTGAAATTCTGGTGCATGTCTTCTCTGTAGGGCACTGTACAGTGTCCTTCTCATGAAAATGGCACTCTTCTGACCAGATTCCCTCACACAGCACTGAGGCGAAGGCCACTGCAAAGAGGCCACAGCTGCTTGTTGACTGCTGGAGCTGGACTGCAGGTCTTCAGATGACAAATTGTGCAGCACAATGCAAACATGCAGCACAATCCGACCAGAAGAGTGCCCTTTTCTTGAGAAGGATATGAGAAGGACACTTTTAAACTTCTGTCAACCACCTGCCAAAATCCAAGATGGACTGGTTTGCACTGTACAATGGAAATAAACCTTATTTGAGATTATCACAGTTTCAATAATTTTTCAAGGGAAGTGCAGAGGTTTGCTGTTACTGTGTTGTTACACTCTCATTATGCAAATTTAATTTATGAAATAGGATAACCAACAGCTTGAATATAAATGGCTCAACATGCAATATGGTGCATTTAATAAATCTTCTACCAGATCAAATGTACTCCTGACCTCTGGATATGACACTGTCCCTGGCACTGGAGTCAGCCATACTGATCATTTAATTCTTTAGCAATTCTGCAGTAAAATTACATCAAAAGTATAACATGCATCCTTTAATGCCTGTTGAACCACATGACGGTGAAATTTGCTGATAACACTTTGTTTAGTTAATTTTGAAGCCATTTCAAAAGCCACCTGCATAGGAGTCAATGTGATACTGTTATGTTTTTAAAAAGTCATAAATCCAATATACTGCAGTGAACCAGTTTCATAATGTGTTATTTTCCACAGGAAACATGGACCAAATCTAATCATGTCTTTGTCATTTTTTCGTTGTTGCTGTTATAATATGAAGGTTCATTTGAATGCACCGCTGCTGCCACAGTCAAACCCGACTTGCCGTAATAAGTTGAATATACGCCTATGTCATTTTTTAATGGCGAGAAGCGGGGATGGCGTGACCGCGGTGAAAAACGCACGAGAATATGCCTGGTGCGGGCTTAATTTTATTAACTTTTGCAGTCTTGAATTTTAAAATAGTTTAGTTTTTTCCCCAAACCATATGGCAACCTTAACCCTCACACCCCCTTAGCTTACGTTTACCTTTTTACATGGCTCGCCCACACACACACACAGCAATTAACACATGAAAACATTTATGGAAACTGCCATGGCCACGTGATGAGCCAAGTTAAGGGAATCTGCTAACTTAAACACAAAATTAGGCCTACATTGGAACAAATTCTGTTAAATTGAAATACCTGAAATATGAACACAATTCTGTCGCGATTTAAGTCCCGGGCAGAAATGTTTAGGCGTTTTATGCCTTTGTGAAGACTAAACTGTGAATCCATCAGGTCGTGGCCGCCACCAGATAAACAATTGAGAACGTCAATGAGCGCGCGGAAACTTTCGGCGCGTGCATTCACTTGCACCGCCCGGTCTCACCTCATCTCATAATGGTACAATCCAAGACGAAATTGAAATGAAAAAAGGTAAATTACATATTTTTATAATAAATGAATAGGGCCATTTGCCGACTATAGCAGACACAGTGAAAATCGAAAAGACTGCTCAATTTTCTATTTGCGGCTGAACGAGTGAAAAATAAAAAACGAAACGACTGCTCAATTTTCTATTTGCGGCAGGAGGTGCTGCAAATTGAATAATGAACTGACAAGCGTTACACGGACCGTGGACCTTCAAATGATTGAGTCTTGTATCTTTCAAGGGATTCTTTAAAAGTAGTATAAAGTCTTGGTGCTTGTTTTCAACAAAAATAGGAGGTTTTAAATGTGGATTTTTGCGAAATTTAATAAAAAAAACCACCATCCCTGAATCTTACTGTCCAAGCTGCTACTATCAGAGGAAGCGTGTTGAGACTCTGGGATGTAGCACTTAGACCTGGACCAATCGTTCTTAACAGCAGATTAAGAGGATTCTCTGTAGATCCTGCTCAGAAGGATCCGACAGGCCGAGGAGGTTGGATACCTTTCACGGTGAGCTGGTTCATTCTGCCTTACAAAGAGGTGAGGCAGGATCACAAATTACAAAACCAGCCCTACCTGAGCTCAGTTTGTTTTTTGTTTTTTTTGCAGAAGAATGAATAACAACCTGAGTCTCTAGATGCAGAAACCTGTATAAAATATAATTTGCTGGATGACTGAGAATCTACACCAACAAAACATCCAAGAATATAAATATGCAAGACCATAATAAGTAGAATGTATTATAAAACCATGCAATATTTTCCTTCTACTTGACAATTATGCTTCTGTGTGCTTGCCTATCACATAAAACACCAATAAAATGCTTAAAAGTTTGCTGTTGTCTGGTTATAAAAAATGTGAGATTTTTTTTTTTGCGGTATAAATGCAAGGCACTAACTGAGTTGAGTTAAATTAAGGTCTTACCATCACGATCCTCCTCCAGATAGTTCTCATATTCATCTCTCTGTTCCTCATTATACTCCCTCCTTCGCTCACTGGCAGCTCGCTTCATTCTTTGCTCAGCTGGTTTGGAGAAACAAGGAGAAATTGTAGACTTTCACAACAGAAAGCACACAGATAGCTAATACATTACCTGCACTGTATGTGTCATACTTGGCCATTAAAGCTGATTCTGATTCTGATTCTTTGTATATCAGTGCAGTTTTCAAAAATGATTGCCATCCATGCATGTTGCATATTGATTTGCATTATTAGTTGAAGGGTTGATAGAAGCTTGGACAGATCAGCAGTAAACTCATTTTGGCATCGAGTAGGGAACTTTCCACACAAAAAGGTTCTAACCTGAAGCAAAAATCCGGAGAATAAGAAAGTCCCTTGATAGTTTTAACCAAAGTAAACAATAAATCAGTTTAGTTAGATTTATGTTGCTATTTACTGGATAATAGGGAAAACCTAATATTCTCAAATTAGCATAAACACCTAACTGAGTTTGGCTGGATTCAATTAATTTCTCACTCTTTTCCAAGCAGGCACAGGATGTCCTGCACTAACGTTACATTTTATTAGCTATTCTCTTGGTGTTTTTCTAAAAAACAACAACAACCCTAAATTAACACTAGTGGCTACTAGGCTGGAGTAAAATCAAACCCACAGGCCTGCCCTCAGTTTGATTATGCACTTTTCTTCTAAAGTGGCCAAGGATAGTTTAGTTTGGCTGCTCAAAAGATCACAATTAGACTCAGGCTAAGCTAGCATTGTAAACTGGTCACCAGGTACTTCTGTTTAATCTATTTTAACAATAAGCTCTACTTTAAAGCTGCTCTGTGTAGATTGCTGAGAGTGCACGATGTGGCCGTTATAGGAACTGCAGTGAGCAAAGTGAAGCGTGTGCTCAGTCCGAGCCTATGATCCGAGCTCTACGGCGGCCATATTTGTTCCTTTTGTAGCACTGGAAAAAATAATGTTCTTTGACTTGCGTGTGGGTGTAAGGACTGGCTAGCTTAGCTTATCTAGCAGCTAACTGACGGTGAACATTGCATGCTTGTGAATGCACATACATGGGTATGTACGTGCGTCATTATGTCATTATCACTCGCGCCGCACCTGATGTGGTTCACACCCAAAAAAAAGCTCAAAATCAAGGAAATTGCAGCCTTTACATGCAACCACGGCAAAAAGTACTAGATTTAGTTGCATCATCAAGACATAAAAAAACTGATTGTAGATTTTTTTAAAGTTAAACAAAAATATTACATAATGCAGCTTTGAGTTACTGGCATGTTCCTTTCAAAGAAAAAAGTTATCGACATGTTGGTTTGTTTAGCATCATAGCATGCTTCTGCTATGACATCACGTTGGTGCACAATAGTTTGTACAAGTCATGTTATCAGTTCAAGGAATGGCTAATTCTGAGCTAAAATCATATCTTTACTATTTTACATATTCACAGACATACGTCCTATGGATCCTATGAATTATCACGACAAAATATCAGGGCCCTAACCCTCATAGAGATTCATGTGGCCCTCTAAACTCTGTTTAGGGCTACATAAATAATACCTTCAGCATAACAGTTGTGTGCCTAAATATTATTTTATCAGTCCAATCAGTGTTTTTTTTTTTTCAAATTGTGCCAAAAAACATCATTTTGAAAATATGTTCATTTTTATGTAATTTCAAGGTGTACTCATCGAATATTTTAAGAGTTTGTAAATGGTAGTTTTGTCAGTACTTACTGTCATACCCGGCCCATTAATGATTTTTATGTGGCCCAAAATGGGAATTAATTTTATATATCTGGTCGAAAGTGTGTTCCAACTGATTTTTTCTGACTTGCCACTGCCTTGGGCAAAGTCCCTCTTTCTAAGCCCCCAACTGCCAACATGTGCATAAGACGTACCTGAAAACCTCCACCCCTAACCTTCACTGTTTTTCTTTAAACAAACAGATTAAAGTAGAGCCGTCCAAAGGGAGGCCTGGGAGCTATTTGTGGCCCAAATGAAGAATGGAAGAGATTGGACCTACCAGGACAGGTGGCCGAGTCTTTTTTTATATAATATGTTGTGCTAAGATCTTCTCAAAATGGAAAATTTCAGGAGCAAAAGAAACTGTTCATCTTTTAATAGCCATGTTTCTTTTTGCTTTTATTTTGGTTTCACAGTATATAGGACCACCACTCAAAAGCAGACTAGACCATTCCTTAAAGTTGATTAAATACAGAAAGAGTTTTTGAAAAAGAATGCCCTAAATCCGGACCAATAGAATAAATACTGATGACATTAAAAACACAATTTATCCCCCCAAAACTAGAAGACTATTGTTCAAGACTGATGTTCATTTAAAGGGATGCAACGATTCCACGTTTATCAAACCAATACGATATTCAAACTTGGATCTGAGTACTTGCCGATATCGATACTTCCACCGCAGAAAAAAAAGCAATGAATTGGAAGACAGATTTTTTTTTCTGCTTGTTACTGCAAATTATGGCAAATCAAATAAAAACAATAAAATATGAATAAAAATGACCTGAAAACTAAAATTTCAAATGCATTTTCCACATTTTAATTAATTGTTTGTGGTCTTGGCTAACTTTAACTGAATACCGATATGAGTGCATTAGAACAGTATCAGCCCTGAAAATCCGATAACACTATCAGTATCAGTATATTTTATAAGTAAAGATTAAAAAAAAGAATCACAACAATAGTATTGTTTTTAAATCACATCTTTTTGTTGCCCATGAATACTTTCAACTTGGCATTTTTGCTTTTGTGGCAGAAGGCTTATGTGTTTTAAGCAATCTGTCACAAAGTATTTAGTTCAGATTCAACATACAGCTATATTTTCCTGAAGTGCTTATACTGTGGGATGACTCTTTCCTTTTTAACTGGACTTACAAAAAAGTGTCGGATTCATTTCAGACACCATTGACAGGTAACACCACTCTGGGCACTGAGCCACATGGATCCATTTACATGAAATATTCATCTAAAATAAAATGATTGAAAAAGTAAAGTCTTGCTGCTTGGAAGAAGAATAAACACAAATAAGGGATGAGTCTTAAGTATTTGGTAATTAGGTCATTGCCCTCTGTCCTCAGTTATAGACATTCCTATGCATTACTGACATGAGGTAAAATAATTTTAAGTAAGAAATTCTCTGCTTCTTATTATGACAGCAAGACTGTCTTTAAACTTTTTCCATGGGTGGGTTTGGATGCTTTGAAGGTGAGTTGTTATGTTTGGTGGTGGGTAAGTGAGAAGAGCCAGAAATTGCTCCACAGTATCCTGTGGCTCCTTCTGCTGTCTCCAGCTCCTGTGAGTCTCCCGAAAACTTGCATTCAACAACTGTCTTTGTGTCAAACCGCACAACTAGCAGAGCGTCTGTTATTCTCCTGAACTCTGACAGCTCGCAGTCCAAACAAACCATGTCATCGTCCCCGTCTGACCACAGAACAATAAATCCACTTCCACACTCCATCATGGCTTCTTAAAGAGAGGCCAAAGGTGTCTGAGATAGGCCATAACTACTACTCCAGCTACATAAGAGCAAGCCACAATAACTACCACCAAAAATAAATCCAGCAATCCAACCAAACCTCTCACCTACCTACAAGCTCAGCGTAGTACTTGGGTGAACGGCGACTGCGGCGTCTGAAGAAGTTTGAGGCGTCCGATTCGGCCATAAATACCTGCTGTGCAGCTCCTAAAGAGAACACGTCACAGGATTAGAATCACATTGAGAAAAAGAGCTATAGAAAGTAAAGGTTGAGCAGACATTACCTTGAGCGTCTACAGGTTTGGAATCATCCCGTACAACGGCGCTTTTCACCACACTAGAAACTGGAGATAAGAGGACAAACTTCGAATGGGTTTGAGTCATTGTTCAGGGTCGAATAATCAGGCCAGGTTTGAGCCATCTATCGGAATACTGGGGTTTTCATATTGTCTCAATCTAAGGGGTTGGAAAGCAGGGAATACCAAAGGAACACGTGCAGTTTTCAGTTTTCACGACTACAGTAATGGCTTCATAAATCAAATAAAAAATATTAGTGGTTCTTAATGTAGTTTAATTCAGTTTTCATTCAAACAGATTGGAATAAGCCTTTAAGTTAACACTTACTAGAAACCTGTAGTGCTTACGTTCTAATAACACAACGACCATCCACTTCGCATTGACTTTTGAGTGATATCCCTTCATAGCATGGATATGGTGGTAAGTCATATCCCCTGGGTTTTTCAAAAATAACACCCCTGGCACTAGCTAAATGGTATTATTAAATGTCTTTTCATACTCACATTGATTGCTAATAATTTAAAGTCATTTATGATAATCTAGTCTTACTCTGGAAATAATTCTTTTTTTAATCAAAGCATCTAAATTAGGTTTTATTTGCATAAAATTGCCAATGTCCACAACTTAGATGGGTTCAAATTAACTTTTGCCTTTTTAACCTTGTTACATGCGAAATAGGAAGACTAGTGGGATTTGCTGCATGTTTTCGTCTGTGACGAGGCTAATTTTTGATACCAACCAATGCCATGAGTAGGCCATTTTTCTTAGCATATTATATTTCCAAACACTAAAAGATTATGTTCAAATACAGATTTTGTCAGGGTTCAAATTATGGGGGAGCTAGGGGGAGCTCGGCTCCCCTGAAAGCCCATAACTCACAGACCAAGGGGGAGCTCTAAAGATAATCCAGTCTTATTTAACTTCATCTTTTGCCCCCACAAGGATCCTAATGTGTGTCAGATTAGAATAAAATACTAATTTGTGTTCATCTTGTGTGTTAAATTTCTCACATTAAATTACCCGAACACTGACTTCCTTTTTAAAATAACTTTCACGTAATTCTTTCTGTGATCATAAGCGCTCGCAGTGTTTTGCCTCTGTTTGAATTGTTTTCTTGCTAATCAAGCACATTTGGAACGAAACTGTCTGAGATTATATTGAACGAAGTTTTACTCAAATGTTGGACATGATGTGTAAAAGTAAACTGGATCATTTCAGTTTTATATACCCAAAAACTGAGTAGTGAGGAGGACAACTGCACCCAGACCCTGGCAGTTCATGAGTCTTACTGAATATTCTGGAAAGCGCCCTGGGCACCTTTTGGCTGTTGTAAGGCGCTATATAAATAAAATTTGATTGATTTGATTGAATAGGGTCATGCCTTTTCTTTTAATTGGACGCAAAAGCAGTGAAAAGGTAGGAATACCTGGCTCTTTAGTGGGAAGTTAGTAGGTACAGTAGGTATCAATGCATAAACTCTGCGGATTGCCAAATCAAAACTGGTGTGCAGTGGATGAATGGAGAAGTTGGAAGTGAATACAGAATAACATAAATAAATGTTGCATTGATACAGTTTAGCTAAAAACAGAGGAGTTGAAATGTCAGACAGAAGAGAAAATGAACGCTCATCTATTGCAAGAAACCAATACGTCTTTCAGACTTATTGCGAATTCAAAATGGCTTTAAGAAAGCCCCCAGACATAATGACAAAAAAAACGTAATAGCGCTAAAGTGTGCTGAAATAATAGGGCAAATTGTCAATCAAATCTGAGGTTTCCTAAAAATATTTAAGAAATTTGGTCACAAATCGGTCCTATCCCTACTGATTTCAAGATAATATAGCCTACTGATATTAGTTCTTTGCTTAGCAATTGTTTTGGTTTTATTAATGGCGATGATAATCATAATTATAAATGATGGTATTTCTGATCTAAGTTGTTGAGTGATTTGTTGTTATTGAATATGTTGCATTGCATGTGGATCCCCTGTTGCTTTTTGTTTGCTCAGAATCTATCAAACTATACATTTTTAAAAAATTGTTTATGCTTTTGACCATTGTGGCATAAATATGCAGAATTTGGAAATCAGTGCACAATTAAAACTATGGCTCCCCCAAAAGCTTTGGGTTAATTCAAACCCTGGATGTTGTACAGTTAAAACTTCGTGACAGATTTAACTGAAAGGAAACTCCCAGAAAAGGAAAACAAATTGTATGTATCTAAATGTGTTGCTAGCGGCAGCCATATTGGATTTTAACGTCATGGAATGTGAATAGCGTCCCACGTGTCAGTTGTGAATTTGGACTCTAAAAGACATTTTACTTCATTTTTCTAATATAGAACTTGGACTTTTTACTTTTAACATCAGATGGGACAATGGTCACTAAAATAAATAATTTAAAGGTTTTTAAAACATTAAAACCTATCAATACATAATCTGATTGCTTTTATTCTAATTAGAAAAGCAGTTTCTCATACTCCACTTAAAATAAATATTAAAGGAAAAATAATCATACCTTTAACATGAATTACTTGTTTTTAAGCAAAAATGCGACAAAAAATATTGTATATGTATATATATTTTTAAAACAGGTAATGTTCAAAATATTATACTTATGGCCTTCTGCCTAACACAAGTCTCACAAGAAATTAGCAGGGTTATTTGTCAGGCTATCTGCTCAGGTAGCCAGCTGCAGCTTCCAGCTTCTAGCACATTGTTTTAGAACGCCTTTAGTCTCAACAGAATGACAGGTGGTGTGCCACAGCTTCTAAATCACGGTTCTTGGTGGTTTTCAGGACTCTAGTTTATAACTAATGGTACTTTCTCTGTCACTGGAAAAAATTCAGCATACTATCCTGTACTCCACTAGGCTATGGCTCAGCTGATAACGTTATCATTAGGCATTAAGGCATTAACCACAATACTAATGCTGAAAATAGTGACACCAGGGTAGGACAAAAGGGGATAAAGTGGCAAAGAAAGCCAACTCATCGCATCCTCCATTTGTTGTTCTAAAGTTTGAAAGAAAAGTTTTTGATTGTACTCTGTACCCACTTTTCTACTCTGTTCTCAAAGTAATGCAAAAACAGAAATTGTTTTATGTCCACCTTTGTAGAATACCAACTAAAACCAAGATAAGAAAATAAGATGCGATAATAGATTTAAAACTTCAAAACCTAACATTTTGATCACTCAATTTTTTTCCAATGCTGACGGTGGGAAGATGTTGATCCTAAGAAATCCCTGCTTTTCTCCAGCCAAGGTACTTACAGGTGATGATGAGGAAGATGGGGAGCAAAAACGAAATAAATGCTCCAGTCCAAGACATTCTGAGAGAGAAAAGCCAGACCTCTGCAGAACTGAACAGCACACCTTTCAGACTGTCACTGAGAGTGGAAAGAAAGATGGAAGGGGAGTAAGGTGGGAGAGGCAGAGAGAAGGAGGAGACTAAAGGAATGGAATATAAGGTTTATCGAGGGAGGAAATGATATTTCCATTGCTATGGGACCTGAATGAAGTAAGAAGTAGATAAGGTTTCCTTAGTTTCAGCACCTGATTTTTGGCTAATGCTGCCAGTAAAATGGAAACTATTGTGGAGTCCAAAGGTCTGTAACTGAAAGCAAAGGGAGGATTGATTTAAAATCAAAATTCCGAATCAAATTCAAATCTATAACTGAAGTGACCACAGCACCAGTTTATTAAGATGTGCATTTTTAACATTAAGCTAACCAGAACTTTAGTTCTATGAGAGTTATTCTTGTCTTCAGACTATAATATATACAGCACATCCTAAATTCTTGATGTAGGTGAGATGTATTTTTTGAGAAGGTATTTCTGATTAGGAGGGAATTTTCTATACATGTGGACAAACAACAGATACATTATTCATTTTTCCTGCCAGGCACTGGCATAGAATCGCTTCCTACAGACATTATGGACACAGTTTGATAGGGTTCAACAGTCCAGCATCGTGGAAGTGTGCAGCCTAGTTTATGCTTCTCAGACGCAGACGTATTGACGGAGACGTTTTCTGTTTATATTACACCGCTCTCTTGTGTTGCTCGACCAGAACAGCAGGGGGTGCTAAGTTTTCATGGCGTCTCTGCTTACTATCACAGCGCCGCTTCTGTTTTTTTCTAGGCTTGTGAACGCATTTCTTCCTCTAAGAGCAATGAACGACAGAAAGTAAATTTTGATTAAGCTGTAAAGCTTTTTACTAGATGTGCGAATCATAGAATACTCTAGAAACACATGGAAACAAAACACAGCAGCCGTTTTTTGTTGTTTTCCTACAATTCCTTATGTTCAAAATCACCAAAACAACAGATTAGATTAATTATCCTTTTAATATAAAGCATGTAGTGGCCAAATGCTGCAATAACTACTGATTACAGCGATTATAGGGCCCCGTTCTGCTGAAGTGATCTCTGGTTGTTACTGAAACTGACCAATCAGATGAATACGCTCTCTGTCGACGGATAGTTAAAAATTGGGCCTCTACTCCGTGCGTCCTTGTGTAGGAGACGGAGAGCCCTTGCGTTGACGGATAATGGCGTTGCGTCAATCCGTCTCCGTCAAAACGCAGAAGCATAAACTAGGCTTAACTCGCACTAGTAATTCCTAGGATTTCTAAGAGTTAAATGGGAGGCCGATCTTTTATTTACCAGGCTCCTCTCCTCTGGACCCAGCTCCCAGTTTTAGTTCATGAGGCAGACACTTTACTTTTAAAACCAGGTTCAAAACCTTCCTTTTTGATAAAGCTTATAATTAAAAACAAATCTATTTTAGCTGGATGAGAGGGGTGTAGTTGAAAGCCTTAGTAGGTTGAAGGGGAATGCAGTCCAGACAGACGGTTCTCCCTGGTTCTGCCTCTCTCATGTCTCACTCTATCGGGCTGGGTTATCCTGAGCTATTTCTGTAGCTGCTATAGGCTTGGGCTGTTGGAGGACACACTGACTACTTTTCTTTACTCTCCTGCTGTTCTCTTCTACTTCTCTCTAGTTGCATTACTTGCTGTTATTCCAGCTATTATTTTGGGGTCATTGACTCAGAAGATGTTCCCAGTGTGCGTGTCCCAGCAGATTGCCTCTCCACTGTTGCTACATGCTTGCTCAGTATGAGGGATTGCTGAGAGGATTGCTGGGGTTGAAGTCTGCAAAATGGGGCACAATTTCCAGTCAATGACCTGATACAATCTACTGGGATTCCTTAAATAGAATTGAAAGTATTAAGTTTATATACCACAAATGTGAATATTTGATTCTTTAGTCCTTGCTGTTACTTCGTCTGGCCAGTGGTGCCGCTGTGGTACAGTACGAAGGAGAGAAGAACGAGAAGATGTCAGCAAAAGTCTGATACAAGCAGCTGTTAAGTAAAAAACAAAGTGCTAAACTCAGCCTATCATCTCTGGGTTTGAATTTAAACACAGATTTCTGCTTTTAAATGTATGATAGACAAACCACGTTTGATTCTTTACATTTTTACCAATAAAGACCAACTTGACGAAATACAATTTACAAGGCTTGAAAAAGTGGAAGTGTAAATCAAATGGATTTATTTAGATGAAAATTTTGAACATTTCAAATTCAACCTGCAAATGCTAACTTTTCTTTCATCTCATGTTGGAGCCATTTCTGAGCTATTTCTCCAACAATACAGGCCCAAGAAAACTGGATAGATAGATAGATAGATAGATAGATAGATAGATAGATAGATAGATAGATAGATAGATAGATAGATAGATAGATAGATAGATAGATAGATAGATAGATAGATAGATAGATAGATTTAAGGTAATATGTTGTTACAGTGCTTAGTATGTGCACAGGGAAGGACTCCGTTCATATCACATTAGCGAGACATGCAAACAACAGAGATTATATCAAATTATTTTTTTATCTCCTCTTCCACCCCTGATATAAGCACATCCTGGAAGGTTAGCTGCACAGTTTTGAAAGCATTCTGTTTTTTTAAAATTTGACATATGAACACATTCAGTGGCTAAAGTCACAACTGGCATTTTGTGGCTTGAAATCTGAAAGTATAGATTTGCACAATTTTAAAATATGCTGAACACATCCTAAAGAGACGATCCAAGCCTTTAAGGACCTAACCACACCTATTTTAGCTCAAATAACAATTTAATAAGCACTAAAGGAATGCAACACCAGAAATGAATTTGCTCTGCTTCTATTTTCAATTCCAAGAGAGAGTGACAATGAAATATAATCCGAGGGAGTGGTGTCTCCAGTGCTGCAGGATAGGAATGTCTCCCAGCAGGAGACAGAAGCACAAACGGTGCTCTCACCAGGAAGACACAAACTTTTATTGCTTGAATTTTTCAGGTCAGCTGAATGTTTTTAATATTATTGGTCAAATGGAGCCAAGGACCCTTCTCTCATTATAGCCACTCAGAGACAAGATTCCACCGGGAAGTCTGTGGCCCTTTCGTTGCTGCAAGATGGGATACATTCTTCCATTAGCTCAATGTAGAGACACCGTATATTGTGCCCTTATTATTTCAGCCCCATATCTGTAGTGTAATTGTACCTCCACACAGAATGACATGCTTTATGTATGTTTTACTGCCAGACGGTTTAGGTGCAGGTGGCACCATCTTTTTTGCAGCCCTGAAACCTTTCCTTAGTGTTACCTACACATCATCTGCCTCCTATCTTTGCCTAAGCCTGTACCAGATTGGAAGCTACTGAACTCTGCAAAGAGATGCTTCAATATGGAAGTGCAAAGTAAGTTGGTCTCTTTAGGTTTCAGTCTCTGACTGTGCGTCTCCCGCAAAGGAAACTGGGCAAGGAGACCTCGGCACATTGCCCAGACAAACACTGGAACAGATGTTAAATCTGGTAGTGATTGCAGCTGTGAATGAGTTTGAAGTCACACCTGTGTGCAAAAAAAGTTTATTTCATACATCTTTTTCCGAATGTGTCAGCATGCACATTCAGGGTTTTTTAATTGTATGAAATTTTATACACGAGTTTAGCTCTTCTTGGTTTTAGCTGTTGTTGTTTTTTGGTGCTTTTATTGCATAGCTATAAAAAATGTGCAGCTTTCGTTTAATTGTGACACTCACAATAACTTAAGTCTTTCATGTAATTGACAATAAGTCTTATAAAGGAATTATTGTCTACTCTTCCTTGTAGAAACGTTTTGATTCTGACATGTTGGAGGGAGTTTCAGCAAGGGAATCACCAATACCGAAATCGGGGCCAATACCTACCTTTTATACCATGGTCTGGATGAATATTCGATTCTGATTGGCTGGAGTGTGTACGTTAAAAAGTGATCATGTACACCTAGGAAAGGTGTCCAGTCTAATTAACTGCTGACCGTTCTAGATTATTGCGCTAGCTCAAATGGCAACGGAGACTCAACGCTATAAAACTGCTGCGGTCGGCTTGCTGTGGCCACGTTGCTTGGCAACGCCTGCATATGGGAGATATGAAATAGTGTGCTCATCTGGTAAAAAAACACCTCACGATTTTAACTCTAAAACACATTAAAGTATTATTAATAGATCAAAAATGTGTTTCTTGGTAAGTGACCATGGTGTAAGTGGGATAATGCCTTTCGACGTGTCCATTATCAGAAATTAATGGACTTTGCGTCGGCCATTATTTTTTTGATAATGGACACCTCGTCGGGCATTATCCTTACATGTACGGGATTGGTACTGATCCGTGAACTGATACCTAAATGTGTAACCTCTGCAATAATTTCACAGCAAATGTTTATTTTTCACCTGGAATTTTTGTTTTGTGGTCTTTTTTGCCAAGATTTTTTAAATAAAATTCACCATCTTTTGTTGTAACAAGCAGAGAAGAAAATCTAATCAAATCAAACTTTATTTATAAAGCGCTTTTCATACAAAAATAGCCTTTCAAAGTGCTTTACAGATTAAAATGACCCCACATAGACCTCCCGCACCCAACCCAGAATAAAAACATGATCACAGCTATACCCTTCCTCCTCACAACCCATTTCCCATTCACGCACACACCTATAAGCAACAGTAAAAAACAACATTAGGCTGAGTACAGATGAGCCAGGTAAGGAAAATAAAGCCTATCCTCCAATTCATTGCATAATATAGTGTGATAGAAGTATCAGTATTGGTACTAAGTATCGGTACATTCTCTAATCCAAGTATCAGTATCGTTGCATCCCTAGTTTTAGCATGAATGACTGATCACATCATCTCATATGAACTTTCATCAGACCACTCCAAAAACTGGACTTAATACAGACATTGTTCATATGGAAACTTTGACATCGGTTCATTTCACATTTGTATGGAAGCCTGGAAGGGCAAAAGCAAAACTTTGTTTTTGGTTTTTTTACAAAGTCCTGTTTTTTTCTAGTCTGGCAACGCTTTCTTTTTATCTCAGTTTCAAAGTTATCCGCAATAATAAACTAGTTAATTATTTTTCTTCATGGAATATTTTGGGATAATGGAAATTAGGTGCTTGTCTGTACTGCTGTTAGTAAAATGTGTTGCCTCTTGTGAAAAAAAAAAGTATGAAAATGGAAAAAATAAAATTCTAATAATTTTTCACCCCACCCTTTCAGTGTAGAACAAAAATAAATATACTTGAAATAAGAGATATGTTTTTATTTTCATATTTTGTAAATCATAGATTTTCAATTAAACTTTTAAAAAAAAAAGTTAAATAAAGACCTAAATTTATGGGAAGAAGATTTGGCCAGACTTAGTGAAAAAAGCTCTTTGCATAACAAAACAAACAAAAAATTAACATTTGCCTCTCAGGGCTTCCGTACTTGATCATTTCTGCTGCTCAACCCATAAATGCATTCTCCTTCCAAACGTGGCACCTTTTATAGGAAATAATCTGATTTTCAACTGTAGCAGATTTATTACCCAGAAGGATTTTGTAAAACTAATAACTAATTTCTTAGTTTATGTCCTTAGTTTAATAAATCATTAACATGTTTATTGTGTCAGATTTAAAAGATATAGCTGCTAGCTTTGTTCTGTTATAAGTAGATTATGAAGAAAAAAACTGATATCAGTCGTTAATGATTTTATTATTTTTCAGATAATTTTATTACTTCTCAGGTTAAAACTATTAATACACTCCTAAAAAAGTATTGAAACACATTAAAAATGACAGTTTGCATGTTACTAATATTAACAATCTGTTGGTGTAAAGTGCTACAGTCATTTCATTCAACATTAATCATATTGCTTTCTCCTCCGTTGAACCTTTTTTCAACCCCTCACACATACATATGATTTCCACTTATTTCATCACAATCATCTGTGTTAATTTACAGTCCATTGTTTGAATAATATAATTTTCCTTTACATTTTGGTGAAGGATATTAGTACATTTGTTTTTTCTTTTGCTCATTTTTGTCCTTCAGTACTCGATGAATCCTCAGAGTGAAGTCCTCTCTCCCTGCACCAAGCGACCCCGGAAGGCCCAGGTATCCTGTGGAGATAGCATATAAAAACTCATAAAAAAATCATTTTTTTTCTGGTATATTCCATTTCTTTTTATCCAGCAGTCTGCAGTTAACAGCTGATGGCTGAAATGGGTCTCCAAATAGTTTTGGTGGAAGCCAGGCACATGGTGACATCTACTTCAATGTTAGGGTTTATTACAGCTTCAACTTCTTTGTGAAGAACAAAGCAAAGGATACAGTTATCAAACATTTCCTCTAGAAAAGCATCCCCCCACAGCATGATGCTGCCACCACCATGCTTCACCATGAAAATGGTGTGCTCTGGAGGATGTGCAGTGTTTGTTTTCTGCATATATAGTAGCCGTCACACATTGATTTCTGAAGTTAAATGGATGCAATAGAATTCATTTTACGGTATTAGATGCCCACTTTTCTCATCATTACTTGTCAAACATTAGGAAAGCTTTGGATCGTTTTTCGTTCATTTCACAAATATTTACTACTTTGTCTTCGTTTCCCATTAACAACAAACTAAAACATTTTCTGGTGTAACATGAAAAGAGACTCTGCAGAGTCGTCCTCTGCAGGTGCCCAAAAACACCTCCTTGTTGCTCTGCAGAGCCTCATCCCAAGATATATGTAGCTGATGACAGAGATACATAATGCTTATGATTTTACTGCACTATTTTTGCTTGTAAACAATAACACATCAGTGAATTATGCTGACGGGATCAAAATATAGTCGTGCTGTGATATTACTGTTCCATAAACAGATGATGCACCAATGCAGATTTAAGGGCTCTGAGGTTCTGGACTGAGCGATGCTGAATATTATAAATGCACATGGAAGTTGAGTGTTTTAAGTATTATCTGGATGAGGTTAGACATATTGTCTAATTCCCTTCGAACAACATCGGTCTTGATTCTATGTGATACTAATGCAAAGGAATCACCTCAGGCCTCTCATTTGCGCTAAGATTTTAAATACACGCTTGCAGGGCCAGGATACATTTAGAAGCCAATCTGCAATGAGGCGTTGATGCTGATGAATGAGCTCAGGTGTTTTGTCAGACTAGAATCATTCAGTCAGGTCAGATTAAATGTAAACAGTAAGAAAAACAAACCATGAGGCCAACAGCACAGAAACCAGGCCAGGTTTTAGTTGTCTAACCTTGAAGGCCACTTGGTTCATCCCGTATTTCTTCTCTGCGATCTGCCGCACCTCGTTCTCGATGTTTTCCTGCGTGGTTCCCCTCACGTCGATGTAGTAGCAATCACTGCTGGCGTAGTGGCAGGAGATGGCCTGTGGAACACACACACACACACACACACACACACACACACACACACGTTTCTTAAACTGTCAGGACTGTTTTTTGCATCTTTCGTAAAGTAAACCTGTTCTAATTTTTCTCTGAGGCTCACTGCATTTAAAAACGTTGATTCTTAAATATTTTCACATCTTTTGCACCTGTTTAAACTTTTTGAAAATATTATAAACACAAAAATGGAATGAAACACAGTTGCTCTCAAAAAAAGTGAGACGACTGAGAAATCATGTCCATACTTTTTCTACGCAACAGTATTATGTTCTACATATCTGGTACATGTTTTTTGTTTTGTTTCTGCCTCTAACTGATCTCAGTAAAAAAAAATAATGAAACAATCACAATGACACTTTAAAAATTGTAGGCCGTCGCTTGTTTAATGATGTCGGTTCTTCTCACTCCCTTGTTTGTTGGATAGCTACAGGATTATTTGTATACCGCCACCTACTGTTTGGATATAGCCCGTCATGTAAAACACTGGACTCCAGAACGGGCCGAGACCCGCACCATGTGAACAGAAAAAATGATAATTTTTCTTTCGCCGTTTTCTGGCACGGCCACATGTAAAAACGCCAGAAGGGAAGTGATCAATGACCTGAAGAGAGCTGGGACCACGGTGACCAAGTTGACTATCAATAACATACTATCTCATCATGAATTATTCGAAAGATCCCCTTACTTAAGCCAGCACACGTCCAGGCCCATCTAAAGTTAGCCAGAGACCATTTGGATGATTCAGGGGAGGATTGGGCGATGAAAAAGAACTCTTTGCTATAAACGCCACTAGCCATATTGGGAGTGGGAAGAATGCTGAGTTGTATTCCAAGAACACCATATCCTATGTGAGGAATGGGGTTGGAACCATAACGTTTGTAGCTGCTTTTCTGCAAGGGGGACAGGATGACTGATCTGAATTAACCCCATAAGCCCCAAGGTCTCTCCAAGCTTATAGCTTGAATAGGACACAGCGTCCCATTGGCAAGGCTGTGGGCTGGATCAGGTTAGGGAAAGGATTAAGGGGGCCATGTGCTTTGTGATTTTGGGCAAAAGATTCCTTCCATCATTGAGAACAGTGAAGATGAGAAGTTACTGGATTTTCCAGCATGAGAATAATCCCAAACATACCAATGAAGGCTGCGTAAAAGCATTTCAAGGTTCTGGAGTGGCCTAGTCAGAACTCAATCCATTGAGATAGTGTGTGTTGCCCAGACACAGCCCAAAACATCCCAGCTCTAGAGAAGATCTGCATGGAAGAATGGGCCAAAATACCAGCTCCAGTGTCTGAAAACCTGGTGAAGACAAAGTATGAGGCAAACTTTTCTTTAGGGACCAAATGCTTATTTTCTGTCCCATTATACAAATTCTTTAAAAATCATACAACGTGATTCCCTGGATTTTTTTTAAACATCCTCTCACTTACAGTTAAACTGAACCTACCATGAATATCAGAGACCTCTTTAATCTTTTTAAGTGGGACAACTTGAACAATCGGTGGCAGCCAAATACTTTTTTTTGCCTCAATGTACTTCTATTGTTTGAAGATATTAATTTGTCTGTAAAAACTAAAACGCCACTATGTGCATCAACCACCTGCGCCAGCAGGGCCTATTTTCTCTCATTTTTGAATTGCATGGTATGGTGTAATATTTGTGCCACCAAGTTGAGCGCACAGTGAGACTGAGCTGATAGCACATGTTTATGTGAACGAACAATAACAGCTTCTCTGTGCTCGCGTACGATTCTGTCTCTGCTCGCTCAACTCTAGCTATATGTAAATGGACCCCACCACCAGCCAATCACAGACAGGTCTTTTTCATGTAGAGTGTTCTGTGGAACATTTACTCCAGTTAAAATCCAACAATCACAATTAGCAATTCAAAATAGTGAAGAAATGACTGACATTACACAACAAAACAGGAAAACATAACAAATTACACACTTGAATTTGGTAGTCTAAGAATATTTAATTAAGCATATGAAGATCAATACTTTGTGCATTTTTTATATTTAAACATTTCTTAAGCAACTATATGACATGTTTTTTCCCCCCTCATTTTCAGGAGTTTAATTCATCCAGTTTCTGACTGTTTGGTGTTTTTATTCAGCGACACATACTGTATAATACATTCATATATATATATATATATAATATATATATATATATATATATACACAATACAATATATATACAGTGGGGCAAAAAAGTATTTAGTCAGCCACCGATTGTGCAAGTTCTCCCACTTAAAATGATGACAGAGGTCAGTAATTTTCATCATAGGTGCACTTCAACTGTGAGAGACAGAATGTGAAAAAAAAATCCAGGAATTCACATTGTGGGATTTTTAAAGAATTTATTTGTAAATTATGGTGGAAAATAAGTATTTGGTCAATAACAAAAATTCAACTCAATACTTTGTAATATAACCTTTGTTGGCAATAACAGAGGTCAAACGATTACTATAGGTCTTTACCAGGTTTGCACACACAGTAGCTGGTATTTTGGCCCATTCCTCCATGCAGATCTTCTCGAGAGCAGTGATGTTTTGGGGCTGTCGCCGAGCAACACGGACTTTCAACTCCCTCCACAGATTTTCTATGGGGTTGAGGTCTGGAGACTGGCTAGGCCACTCCAGGACTTTCAAATGCTTCTTACGGAGCCACTCCTTCGTTGCCCGGGCGGTGTGTTTGGGATCATTGTCATGTTGGAAGACCCAGCCACGTTTCATCTTCAAAGCTCTCACTGATGGAAGGAGGTTTTGGCTCAAAATCTCACGATACATGGCCCCATTCACCCAACACAACCCCCCACAACCAAACAACCACCCCCAAACCACCCCCAAACACACAAAACCAAAACACCACACCACAACACCCCAACCCCATCATCCATGTGCTCTCTGGCAAACTTCAGACGGGCCTGGACATGCACTGGCTTAAGCAGGGGGACACGTCTGGCACTGCAGGATTTGATTCCCTGTCGTTGTAGTGTGTTACTGATGGTAACCTTTGTTACTTTGGTCCCAGCTCTCTGCAGGTCATTCACCAGGTCCCCCCGTGTGGTTCTGGGATTTTTGCTCACCGTTCTCATGATCATTTTGACCCCACGGGATGAGATCTTGCGTGGAGCCCCAGATCGAGGGAGATTATCAGTGGTCTTGTATGTCTTCCATTTTCTGATAATTGCTCCCACAGTTGATTTTTTCACACCAAGCTGCTTGCCTATTGTAGATTCACTCTTCCCAGTCAGGTGCAGGTCTACAATTCTTTTCCTGGTGTCCTTCCAAAGCTCTTTGGTCTTGGCCAAAGTGGAGTTTGGAGTCTGACTGTTTGAGGCTGTGGACAGGTGTCTTTTATACAGATAACGAGTTCAAACAGGTGCCATTAATACAGGTAACGAGTGGAGGACAGAAGAGCTTCTTAAAGAAGAAGTTACAGGTCTGTGAGAGCCAGAGATCTTCCTTGTTTGAAGTGACCAAATACTTATTTTCCACCATAATTTACAAATAAATTCTTTAAAAATCCTACAATGTGAATTCCTGGATTTTTTTTTCAAATTCTGTCTCTCACAGTTGAAGTGTACCTATGATGAAAATTACTGACCTCTATCATTATTTTAAGTGGGAGAACTTGCACAATCGGTGGCTGACTAAATAGTTTTTTGCCCCACTGTATATTTATATATATATATATATATTATATATATATATATATATATATATATATATATATATAGACATACACACACACACACATATTAAATAAATATATATAAATAATTTGTCAATTTACTCAACAATAGTTGATAGATGGGAGAAAACATGCCATATGTAGACCATAATTTCATCTGGGTCTTCCACCCAATATCTACAGTAAATTTATGAATTATGAGTTTACCGCAAGCAAACGGAGTTGAGTGAGCAGAGACAGAGATGACTGCGAGTAGAAAAGCAGCCGGCCGAGTAGAGGCAGAATATGGCATGCAAGAACACAGCAGGTGTTATTCTTCATTCACATAGATATGTACTCTTAGATCAGTTTTACTGCGCGCTCAACTTGGTGGCACTAATATTACACCACAGACATGTAGAAATACCTTGCGGAAGCCCTGCGTCTGGTTCATGCCAGAGCCGTGGATGAGCAGAGGGTGGAAGAAGACCGTGTCGCCCTTTTCCATCTCCACGTACACCCTGGGGTGGTTTGGGTCATAGTTCCGCACCCCGTGGTACATTTTGTTCACTCCACCCTGAGGACACACAAAACGATAAAGCGTTTTTTATTTCGGTTGTTCAACCGCCGTGCATGATTCCAGCAGCATTTACCTCCCAGTCGGGGTAGTCGTGCTCCTGCAGGGTGCCCTTGTGCGTTCCCGGCAGGACGACGAGGCAGCCGTTCTGCCTGTTCACTTTCTCCATCGCGGTCCAAGCGCACACAATGCGGTCCGTTGGCCGGAAGGGAAAATAGTGCAGATCCTGGTGCATAGGGTGGCGAGACGTCTTCTTACCTGGAACAATACGCAGACATTAACACTGAGGATTAGGTTCAGAGCCAAGTTAGAACACAGTAGCTGAAGTGGTAGGGATGCACTTTTTACATTTACTTTTTTTGTGGTCATTTTAATTATAATTTTTTTATGTAATTAGGTTCTAAAATGCAGAGAACAAATAAGACCTGTCTTCTAATAATTGCATTTTTTTTTTTTGCGTGTAAAAAGTATTGGCAAGTACACAGATCCAATTATCGGTATTGTATCGACTTGAAAAAAAAGTGGCATCGCTGCATCCCTACAGAGGGGTGATTGAAGCGATCGCTGCATCGTTCTAGACCTGCATCAGGAGGTTTGTTGATCAGCATGGTGTGCATGGCCATGATGTTGGGTCCAGTGAAACACTCCACATACTTCAGGATCTGTCACAGAGAGGCACAAGATCAGTTCATTACTTTAAAACCCACTCAAAACAATAGAAAAAGAAGGACTCTTATTTTGATGATTTTCTATGAGCTTTACTTTGAAAGGAATACTTTTTTTTACTAATTTAGTACTTCAAGTACTTTTGAGAAATTCTACTCCGTAAAATGCTTTTATTTTGGAGACTATCTTTAACCTTTTGACTCTTAGAAATAAAGGGGTTCCTGTCTAACAGGAACCAGAAAAAAAATATTTTCAGTTAGATTTTTTAAAACATTTTCTTGCTGGTCTATAAAGCCCTAAATGGTCTGATTGTCAGAAGTACATGTTTGAGCTGCTTCTCCTGTATCCACCTAGTGGACCCCTCAGTTCTTCAGAGACTTTCTCACCAATCCCAGAACCAGAACTAAACAAGATGAGGCAGCATTTATTTTTGATGACTGCACATATTTTTGTGTATAGCAGCTTTGAACCAAACCACTGGACTGAAGTGTAAGATTTTAAATATAAATGTTAATTCAATTTTCATTCAAATTTGCAGATTAAATCTGTATTTATTTCCCGTGAGCCAGGTTTTTAAGCAAAATCTAAAAAGATTTTTGTCTTTTATTGATGTTTGGGTTTTTGTTTATGTTTGCTCATTTTCTTTGTGGGCTAATTCTGTTCCATAGGTACTGCTATATTTTATGAATTTCTCGGTTTATCATGGTCTTGGTTCTGATTCGTCTGCATGCTTCTTGCCTGATTGTCACTCGTATGTGTATAAATGATGCTGAATAAGCTATCCTTGACTTTTTTTTGACTGGCCAACATAATACCTTTTTCTCTGCTGCTTTAGTTCTTTTAGTAACGATGAATGTACTTTTGAAATTATTCTACTCTGTGAAATCTCCACATATGGGATCATTTAAAGCCCTATTTTGAAAGGTCTCATAACTTGTTTAGTTTTAACGTTTAGCTAACCTCGGATGTTCAAGGCTTAGAAAGCGTTTTCAGAATTGAAGTACTTCCTAAATTCAGATTACTTTTTGTATTAGATTTGAATCCCCATTCATTTTTAAGTGGAGAAGTGCAGTGTTACTTTACTGCCACACTAATTCTAACTTTTTTCCTTTCACTTCACAATCTTGAGGTACTGTCTCTGTGTTTTTTTCTATCATTTAAAATGTTTTAAAGATATTAATATTTTTTTGCATTGCTCTGTATTTCATTTGTTTATTCTAACAGAAAAGCAAATTGAACTTGATGGTCTGGTCTTGTTTGTAGTAGATTATCTCAATAAGATCACATGCTGCTCATATAACAGGTTCTGGGTCACTGATAACGTTACTGAGTTCTACAGGGTTCCAAAGTCTATTCACTCGTTTTATCACAAACAAGTCACCTGAAATAACTTTTGTTTCATGTAGCACACTGCAGATTTCCTTCTTATTAAAGGAGGAAGGGGCTATATGTGTGTCCGTCTGTGTTGACGTACCTGAGGTAAGGCACAGTAACGGAACAGCTCAGGGTCTTCCTGAAAGTCCTGGAGTTTGGACACAGCTCTCTGATCCGGAACAAACTCTGACTTGGCGATGGCCACGTCCCTCATCACTATCAGGCCTGGGATCTTAGCGTCCTGCCGACAAATCCGTTCAAACTCCTTCCTGTAAGAGGTTCAATTTCACATGAAACGTACAGGAGACAGAAAAATGTAATGTGTATTTATGTGGGTTTATTATTATTGTAAACGGAGAGTATTGTCAGGTTAGATGATCGGGGGGGGGGGGGTTAACATCATCTCCAGCACCTGCTCAGATAATATGGGGAAAGGAAGGGGGGGTGAATGGGCTGCCACAGATTTTTGTTGACCGTCCATTGATCGCTGTGATTTTTTCTATTTTGATCATTTTGAGCAAGCTATTCTAAGTTAATTCGAATTACTTTAATAAAGCTTTGGAAAACGCAAGTTTGGAATCTCAGCTGATGTTTCTAAAAGAGCGCGTCAAGGCGGCCCGACTCAGCCTCACAAGCGGCTTTTAGTTTGTCTCCGAAGTCGCGGAAACATTGTCAACAAAAATAACGGAAATAAAGTGGATCTAAGGAGGATCATGAAAGGATCGAAGAATTCACCCAGCACAGGAAGTAAAGGAATGTGAAGTAACGATCAAAGCTGGGCAGACAGAAGAAGCGGCGTCATGGTAAGCGCACCTGCTGAGGATGAGTGCGTAAAGCTGCATGAGCGCTGATGGAAACGTACGAAATGAACAGAAAAGTCTGCCAAAACGAAAGTGTGTTGAAATATGCCGATCAGACTTTAATGTCGCACTTTCCATCCGTGTGAGAGGGGGTTGATCTTCATGAAAGGGGCCGCTGTTGTGAATACGAGTGGATGATGTTTTGATGAAAGAGCGACCAGCGACGCATGTATGAAAAAATGAGTCAAACAAATGTTGATGTTACTGTGAGTTCTGAAATACGACATGGGAAAAGAGAAACAAAGCTGACTGCAAAGGCTTTGCAAAAGAAAATGGATCATCTACAGCATGATCGAAAAAGAACTTTAGTAAATTATCATTCCAGAAATAAAGACATTGATGAAAACAAAAAATTATTCACAAGTTCAATTTCAAATGGATAATTTAATAAAGCTGGGTAAAAAAGCAACAATGTTACACGAAACAGTAATTTCTTTGCTCCCAGAAGATGAAAAAGGAAAACAAAATGTGTGGTTTAACAGCATAATGGATTATAGCGACACATTTCAAACGACTATACAGAAAGGGATTGATGATCCAGGAAAACAGATTCAAACTGGAAGCTCTGGTGATCCAAAAGACTTTGATGGTGGAAATAAAAATACAGATGAATCTGTTGAGTCAAGCTCGAGTATTTGACCTTCGAAGTAAAATTCTAGTTAGAAACTTGCAGTCAAAAGTGTCCATTTTAGAGCTACAAATGTCTATGTATCTTATTTTTGAATAGTTGAAGTCCCATGTAAAAACTATAACAGGGAAACAACAAAAGTAAACCGCAAATAACTCTAAACACATCATTTAGTGAAGCATAATGGTGGTTGCATTATGTTATTTAGCACAAGAAAACTGTGGAAGACTGGAGCGTATTCCATATCAGTAATGGCGCCCGATGTGGGGTTGCTTCCACTCTCCCACAGCCTGTCTGTGCGAGGTGCTGGAGATTCCTTGCAAACTTAACCAAAACACGAGATACATGTTTTTTCCATGACAGTGCCAAAAAGATTTGCTATTAAGGAGAAGATTGATCTTCTAGGAGGTTCCAAACACACTTCAACAGCTACAGTGATGTAGAGTAGCTTAGATCAGTGTTTCATAGAGTTTAATTTATCATATAAAAATGAAATAAACTCAACTGTGTGGGTTTAATGTTAGAAAATGCTAAACTAAATGGAGAACTAAAGGGGTGTGGTTACTTTAAACTGTACCTGAACCTGTCGATGTCTGCCTCAGACACCAGGTTCTTGACGAGAAGGAAGCCGTTTTCCTCGTAGCTGAGCCGCTGCTCTGGGGTCAGCACGCCTGTATCAAATGAGTATCTGTGCAACAACGGGAAAACAAAAATGAGATAAAATAAAAAGCTGCATTAAGTTCGCTGCAATCTGTTACTCAGAATGCAGATGATGAACTGTTTGCAGTTTTAATGTCAAGTTGGACAAGTTATACTTTTTTTTGTGACTCTGTGGTTTCCCCCCCTCCCAACAGTTCTTGGAAAAAAAGGAGGCTGGACTCAACCAACTGGGTGAAAGGTGAGACATTTTTGGGATATTCTAGACTAAAGTAGCAAAGTGTTTTCTCCTACCTCAATTTCTGAGGGGAATGGTAGGTGAAGGTCTGACCAGATGTTGGTGAGGCTCTCTGTTGGAAGTCAGTCAAGGAAAAACAGAAGAATAATAATGAACTGATCCAGAGTGAAATCGATCCTTTCTATCTCTTATACATATTCTAGATGTGAATGTTTTTGTAGCATTTGTAAAGTCATCCTCAGGTTTACAGGTTCTTTTAGATTCTTCTTTACTACTTTACAATCTGTATAAGCATTAGATTCAAACTTAGGTGTGGGCTATGATTGGACCATTCATCTGCTGATAGATATTCTGATTTTTTTTGCAGGGGGGTGGGGGGTTAATGTCCTGTTTCATGACACAGTAGAAAAGGAGACTTCTTAGATGCAGAGCAGGACCAAAGAGCAGAGAGAGATGGAGGAAGTTCAAACTCTCCATTATCCATCCATCATAATAGCCATAATCACACCCCAGATGCTAATATCTCTCTGCCTGGCTTTCTAACCATACATACAGACAGAAATTTACAAAGGACTGGCACAAGCAGATGAGGTGGATTAGCAGTGCTTACAAACAGCTGAAGGTGTCATCCAGTAAATGCTAACAAGTACAAATAACTTTTTAGCATGTCATCACAGTCATTAGAAAGAAATGTAGCTGGTTCTAAAATGTGTTCTTCAGATTCTTACTCAACAAATGACAGAACCATCCATCATTTTCCTTTTACTTTACAATTCTGCTCTGGGTTGTTCTTAACCATAAAAACAAATTATGGATTTCATATCATGATTTTGTAAGGTGTGTATTACTGACCTACATTGGATGTTGCCCCAAACAATAAAACTATAATAATAATCATTTAAAAGCAGGCTTAGGGGGCCTAAATCACGCCCATCTACTTCCTGTCCATGTGTCCCATATTGTCCAAAAAAATGAATGAGAGTCGATACAGCGGGAAAAAAACCCTGTTTCTGATACCGTTTTGAAATGTGTCATGGATCATTTAAATCGAAGTACAACATATGTGTGATTCAGGACGTAAGACAAAGCGGACCAGAAAATAACTTTTAGTGCTCCATTGACTTTCATTCATTATTTTTTTCGTCCAGAGGAACCATCAGCCAGAAAGGGGAGGAGACATGCGGACCCTAAGCCCCTCCCCTTCCGGTCGGCCCATGGGTCCCCTGGCCGAAAAAATTATGAATGGAACTCAATTGAGTGATAAAAGTTATTTTCTGGTCCGCTTCGTCTTACGTCCTGAATCACACATATGTTGTACTTCGATCTAAATGATAACTAATGATGTACATTTCGAATGTGTTTGTCCAGTGATTTGGGATTTATTTGATTGTAAAAATTCACATTTAAAATGCCTACAAATCAGAAGTCAGGAGTCGCATATATGACGCCATTTGGCTAACAGGAGCTAGCATTAGCTATAGCACGTAAAACCTTCACCCAGAGCCTGTAGAGCTTCTCCTCCATGCTGACTCTCACTCCACCGACTACTTTACCCCCAACATAGCTGCTACTTTCAACATGGTCGGATTTATAGAGGTTTTCTCCGTGTTTAATACTACTTTCTTCATCCTCGAGGCTACGGCCCTCGCTCTCCTTCTTCTGCAGTTGTAGTCATCTAAACGTTTTCACACAAAACCTAAAGTAACTTTTGCCGCCGGTTAAAAATCTAAAGTTTCTATGCATCAAAATTAGTTTTTAAAATTCACAGACATAATATGTTGGATCCACGGCGCATTTCAAACTGGATCAGGAAATAACATTTATAGTTCCATTGACTCATTCCTTTTTTTGGGTGTTAGGGGACCCATGGACCGGAAGTAGATGGGCGGGACTTAGGCTCCCCATATAGCTCCATTGACTTTTATTTATTTTTTATTTTTTCCAGCCAGGGGGGCCATCAGCCAACAGAAAGGGGAGGAGAGTTGGGCTCCCCATAGAAATACTGTTTAGAGGTGGGCTGTGGTCTTAGAGCCCCCTCAAAACAAAGTCAAATTCTGCTCGTGGCCCAATAAAACTTTGGTCCAGCCCCGAGAAAGACCCAACAGCAGATCATTAAAAACTCACAGAACAGCCGTATTTCTTAGAACCTTAATGCATTTTTAAAACACCCAGCCAGACAAGGTAGCGCTCCCTGTGTCGCAGCTGTTCACCGGTGCAAGCCGCGGCTCGGTGGACTATTCTCGGCTCGGCTGCAGGATTTCTCCCCAGCCCTCGGGTCTCACAGCACAGCGGAAGGATACGATCAAAGCCGTTGATCCGTCCAGGTGACTGATCACCGTCCGGAGTCTTTCCGCAGCCCGAGACATGTCCCCGTCCAGCAGCTGTCCGCCCTGAGAAACACAGCTCCTACTGCTGTTTGTCCCCGGGTCTGGGGTAAAGGTCGCACTGATGACATCACATATACGCAGTGACGTCATGTTTAGGTCGCTACAGAGTTGTTAAGGTGGACTCGGCGGTCATCGTAATGAAACACTTTTTAATCCCTTTTTTGGAACATTTAATTGCAAATTTAATGCAAAGACATTAACACAAACAAGTACAGAGTTTTAAATAGTTACAATATAAAAATGCATGAATTCAAATGACTGATCTCTGTCCGCAAGTTATGCTGCTGTGCTGAGCCATTCATCACTTACATACATCACTTTTAAAAGTGTTTTATTGTTTTACAATTTGAACAATTCCATTCACCGAATGATACATAAATCAAATGTCTTGTTTCTAATTTCCTTGTCTTTAGGTTGAAAACGATCTGCTTTTTCCACAAATACAAACATCTCATGGGAGAAAATGTGTCCATCTTCTTTTTGAAAAAGTTTTATGATTTGTCTTTATTTCATACCCTACAAAGATAAATTAAATGGTGGTTCTTTGAAAATGAGAACACGTGTCATTTGGTAGATATTTATTTAAAAGCATAAGTTGTCTTTTTTTTCCAAGGTTATGTAAACAAGTTTTATTTAGCTAGACTGGGGTCATAAATTAATCTTTGGATGGTTCTAGACGTTTACACAATGTCATTGTTTATATGTATTCCCATTATGTCTTATTTCTATACAGTATTTTATTCTGAGGCCCAACGATGGTTTCAACCTCCGTTCCTGAAAACAAATTACCTCAATTTTTTTCTAAACTAAAAGTTCTAAAATTTCTAATGTCAGTTTGCAGCAAAGATCCCTGCATGTGAATGAACCACTTTATTACCCTTTCTTACTTGCTTGACTGTTTAAAGAGTACTTCTAATAGCAGTTTTACTACACCATACTTTTGACTTTTACTTGAGTCATATTATTTTGAAGGATCACTATTCTAACTTGAGTCACATTTCTGTAGACTCTACTCACTGTGAGTAAATTGACTGTTAATCGAAGGTAACCAACAGCCTTGGTTTTTCTATTGAGATTGTTGCATTTTAAAAGTCAAATGAAAATACAGTAAACACCATAAATTGTAACTAGAAATACTTTTTACTTGATCAAAGATATATATTTACATTACATACAGCAAGTATGTTAATAAAAAGTATAACTTTGAAAAGTTTCTTCTGCTTAAAATTTGCTATTTTGTAACTATGGTGTTTATTTCTATCATTTTTTCCCATTTTAGTCCATAAAATACCAGAATTTGGCCATAGTTTTATATTTTTGCCTGTCTGGTTACTTCATTCAAGAAATATTAGATCAGATGTTAATCAACTCAAGTAGCCTTTTTACCAAATATTTTTTTATTGTTACTTGACTAATTTCTTGGAAGGTTACTCTTTACTATTACTTGAGTAAATATGTTGATGTAATGTTACTTTTACTTGAGTACAATTTTGGGGTAGGCTACCCTCCTCTGGTTATTACAGAAAAAAGCAAATAAGTCATATTGCATCTACTGTAAGAAACTACTATGATCTTTGTCCAGCAGGAGGTGCCACAACACCACATAAATGAAATGTGTGCAAGGCGCTTTCGAAGTGCGAGTCGTAGTCTATTGTTGTTGAAAAACTTTATTAAATGATTTTTACATGTTAATTTTTAATCTCATACTTTTTCTTGGAAAATAAATTGATTAAGATACACCGAAACTACAAATATTAAGCTTAATTTAATATCAAATTTGAACACCATAAAGAATCTCTGAAGTCAGGTCACCCTACAGTTAGGTTGCACCACGACAAATGTTATTGAAAAATTTCTTTTTTATTGACCAAACAAAAACAACTACATTGTTATTTAACAAAAAGTTTTCAGTTTTCTTAAGAAAATGTGTCATTTTTTTACTCCCTCTCTGTTTTTTTGGCTTCTGTTTTTTTTTTTTTTTATCTTTTCCTTTTTTTAATAAAATGGTTCACCAGGTCTGCTTTTAAGTAAAGGTCACGAGAGGTATTATTTATTTACTGTTAAATTAGATTCAAAGCAAAAAATGGGATTGATGGAAGAACTTTTTTATGGTTTCCATTTTTGGAAGACTCCATTTTGTTTGCATCTTGTTTTTAATGGCCTAACCTCTAGCCAATATTTGTTTTCAGTTTCATCTCAAGCTGGTATCGTTATAACCCCATATTATAACCCCATAAACCTCTGCGTGTCTGCAACAACCATCTAGGCTGTTGAACTAAATTTAGGCAACTATCTAATTGTAGTCGTGGGGTCCCACAAAATCATTCCAAAGGTTGCAAATGGCTCCCAAGGCCTCAATTCCCCCATAGGGAACATAATTCTACTTGTTCATTTTATTAATTATACTTATTCACACTATCCTGGAACATTTTCAGGTTTATCAAAGTATTCTTTATGTGGCACAGCACACAATGGGGGTCTGGGCGGAATTCAATCCCCAGACTCCCAGGTGAGAGTCAGCCAAAGGGATGTCCCGGTGGCCAAGTGGCCAGGGAACATGATCTGCCAGAGGTGTGGGGTCCTGTCGGAGGCAGCAAACGGACCCCATACTATCACACCTCTTCTGCTCTTTCTGCAAGCATGTCCTCATGCTCCACGCAGGGGGCCACCTTTCTAACCCATGGATCAGTATACAGGAAACCTGCCAGCAGTGCCAAATGTGGTGCAACACACATTGAGGGCCCAGGTGGGATTCAATCACCAGATTCATGGGTCATGCGCCCTAACCAGTCAGCCAAAGGGATGATCTGTCAGAGGCATAGTCACAGGACCCCACACTGTCACATTAAAGTATCCTTAAAGGACACTTCAGTAAACTTGAAAATGGTCTAATTTAGCACTAAGAAGTATACTTGATAAAAGAAACTTCGAGCATTCTGCTTTTTGTTAAAGGTTTGAGTAGACCGGCCCTAAAGCATCTCAATGAAATCAGTCATTGGGGATTTTATGTTTTGGGTCAGTGACATGTGGCCCTACTCTGTTTTGGTGTCTGAATAATCTATTTAGACAAATCTGTATAATATTTCTAAGTATATTTTCCTATTTTTAGGCTCACTTCCTTTTGTATTTTTCATAGATTGAAAAGGTTTCCTCGAAAATCAATAACAGTGTGAGCACTTTGACACTACACCGGAAACTCGGAAACCGCTTTTATTTTGAAATCATTAGGCAGCGAGGGGGCGTGGTTTTATTTTGAAAACGCGCCGGAAGTCCATCTCCCCTGGTTGTAGGATTATTGTGTAGCTAGCGGTTGCACCACTCCCGTGTCTGTCGACGTGAGGTCCTCCCCCAGCCTCTTTAAACTGCCTTCACCGAACAAGTGACATTTTTTCGGGTACTTCGTCAACAAACACGCAAAGGTTTATGTGTGTTTCTGCGGATATTTCTTTCTCTGTGGGAACCACTGGAACATAGACCAAAAAACACAAGCGGAGTTGTGTGTGTGTTTCTGAAGAGACGCTGCTGACCGTGGTGGGCGGATAAAGGCAAGCCGAGGAGGGCATCCGGCCCTGGCAGCTCCGGAGAGTCTGCTCTTAGGGACGAGAGTCACCATTTCCAGGTAAGTCCAATTAAACGTCCTCGCAGTCGCCTTGTCCGATAATAGGCACGGCGCCGTTACGGGTCCGTCGGCGGAAAAGGACGAAGTATAATAACAGTCTGTGGTGTGTGGATGACAACGAAGAGGAAACTGCAGCTGAGAAACAATTCAGCCGGAGCAGTGCGATGCAATGCAGCGATGCGTGCTGTGTTCACGTTTATTTGTGTACTAAACGTTATCATCTCTGGGATGCTGATGTTTTTTTTTTTACAGTACATATCTTTGTTAGAAAACTGAATGTAAACCAAAAACAATATACACAATCGTTGCATCTGTATGCCTGAGCTAACTAAAATAAAAACTTTGCTTTAAAACTTAACTTAATGCATGCGCGTATAATAATCTTGACCATCTTTTTTTTTTACGTAAAGCGTTTCTAAAGTATGCAGACTGCCCCCCAGCAAAGGCTGATTCCAGTCACACGTGTGTGTACTTTAAGCAACACTTTACTGTGATCACTTAAAGGCATTGACACCAAGCTTGGACTCTTCCCCCACCCCATCCCACACCAGTGTTGCATGGTTATGAAGGTACCTTAGACTAAGCAGAAGCTTTCTGCGTGGTTCCCCTGCTCATTTGCGGATACATGCAGCAGCATCAGGAATGCACCACCCTGCTGCTGTCTCCCTGGCAACACTGAGATGTTGTGAAAGGGTGTAATGTTTCCATTAAGCGCTCCTGTATGCAATCTGTGTTTAAAAAGCATCTGCTCACCAGTTTTCATGTGTTCAGGCTCTGCTTTGTGTTGTTTTTACGTTCAGTTTGACCTGCATTCACTTCCATCCTCCCTCATCTGGAACAACTGACCGCTCAATTTTCTCTGGCGCTGCGTGGATCTGAACAACCCACACTGAGATCTAGGCTGTTGGTTGTGAGAGCAGTAGACCCCCAGAGGGTAAGGTAATTACCCTGGTTGTCTCTCCGGCCCCCCACCCATGCCTGTGGAGCATATAGCAGGGGTTAGTATTGATCAACCTCTGTGTTATGGAACATATAGCGGGAAAAAGCCCAGCTTGCTCGCTGCTCACTCTCTCTTTCTCTTCCTGAATCCAGAAACTCTGATATTTTTGGTGAAATGAGTTAGTGTTGGTGTATGAGTGTAGCTCTGACTGAGAACTTTATCACATTTTGTCACATTGCAGCTGCAAACTCGACTGCAGACGCATGTGCATGATTGTGAAGTTGAAGGGAAATGATGCATTTGAAAGAAAAATAAAAAGCTAGACCCTCATCATGATGCTGCCACTACCAAACCTATCGACGGACAGATGGAGATGTAGTAGTTTGGAGTCTGAAGGGTGTGGCTGTATGAACTTCATTAGCCTCCTCAGTACGCTGTTGCTATCGGCAACCAGTCCAGAAGCTTATAACGTCTTGCTCTCTTTTTATGTAATCTTTAGCGGAGCCGATGTTTTATTGATCAGAAGAGTACCTGTAAACGTGTGCGAGCATTTTAATGTGTTGTGGCTGTTTCAGCTGTCAGTGTGGCTTTTGTCTTTGGGCCTTTCAGAGAACCCATTAGTCTAAAAGCAGGACATATGAAGTGTACGCTATCAGAAAATAGTTCCTTTCAACTAAGATTGTGTGTGTGTGTGTGTGTGTGTTTTGGACACTAAAAGAAGTGCAGAAATAGCCCAGATTTTCCCTCATTGCTAGCAGCAGTGCGCTCTGCCAACCCTAATGGACTTCCATCGGGTTTTTCTAACTATTTGGGTTCAGAGGTTGATGTGAGATTTTAAGGTTAGTAAATGTTGTTTTTATTCTGTAAAGTAAGGGCAGCTCCTTGTGTAACCTCATTCATTGTATTTCCAATAAGTGATACACACAACTCTCTTTGAAGATATGCTTTTTAAAAATTCCTACATTTAACTCTGTATATCCCCATTAACGCTATATTTTTGAGTAAATACCAGTTAGAAGGCCACATTGTTCTAAGTTTTTAAGTTGCAGTATTATTATTGATGTTTTCACTATAAACTGAAATATCCTGTGCACCTGAACTCAGCATAGATTTCTGACACTATTTGAATGCACCACAGGTGCAGCGCAGCGTCTGCCTTTTTCCTCTTCCTTGCTGTGGGAGATGAAGAGTATTTCTCTATTTATTTTGGCTTATTTTTGCGTGTGAATGCCAGAAGATGAGTTTCTATGCATTTATTATATAGTTTAAAGTCCGCTTAAGCATATATGTTGAAGTTTACCCATCTGCTGTACTGATTTGTGGTACTTAAGAATCCTTGTCTGCTCTGCGAGGGACGTTGGAATTATGGCGAATTACGTCAAACGTAACTAGGAGGTACTTTAGTAAAAATCGGCGTGACTCGCGATCACTAAAAGATGTGAAAATATCAGACTGATTTGGGATCGGGACATGACCACCCGCTGCAGGAAGACTAAAGAAAAAACCGCCATATTGGAAGTCAATTATAATTCTTAAATAGAAATCTGTATCAACAGGTGGAAGCTAAAAAAAGAAGGACTTTGGAAATTAGACTCAGATCTTGGATCAGTGCATTTCCGACCAGAGCTAGCTGTTAGATTTAGCTTCCACGTTTAGCCAATCTGTATTTATACAAAATAAAGATGGTGAAATAGTCTTCTGCTACAGTTAAGATGATGGCTGCTTGCATTCTCTCAATAAAACCCACGTAAAAAGAGAAATCAAAGTTATTGCTTTAAATTGTGGTTATGACTGTAAAACTGCCATTCATGTTGAGTCTTACCATTAGGTTTGTTCTACTTCCTGTTGTGCCAGTAGTTATAAGAATAATTTGATATAAAACGTTGTGTTCTTTCTTGTGTGTTAAAATGTGTTGGTCACAGTAGACTACAGTACGTGCAAAATGTTTGACGTTAGCCGATTTTCAGGCGATCTCTTACCAGTCCTCTTTGGGAGCGGCCGTCTCACTGTGCTGCTCCGGCCTGAACATCATAATAATCAGGTTTCTCTGAGGGCCATCGGTCTAATTCTCGGGGTTTGGAGCCCCAGTAAAGGTCGGTGTGGGCGGGTCGCCGCGCAGACTCACACAGACGCTAATCGGTAGCTTTACAAACACACACACACACCGCTGAGAAAGCTATGCTAGTCATCCGAGGAATGTCAGTTGTTAGGAAAACATTATCTTTTTTATTTTTTACTTGTGGACAACGGAGGATCTTTCCAGTTCCAAACAGAATCTAGTTTCATTCACTTTTATATTTGTTTCATATGAACGTGTTTGGGGTTATAAAGGAGCATCTGTTACATTGTTTTGTTCTTTCATATTCTGCCCAACTTCATGTGTCTGTGTTCTCTGGCTCCAGTCCTTGGACAGTTGCCCTCTGCACGTCTTTTAAGCAGGTTTTCTGTGTGTGTGTGTGTGTGTGTTTTGTGCACAAAGGATTGAGGTGGTTGAGATTGGCTCATAATCCCCAGATTAGGCTGTGGCGTCGTAAAAGCACCAGCAGACCGGGATTAAACACGTACACACACTCTCATAAATGTTTCACGTTCAAATAAATGTGCAGCTCATTCATAAAGTCACCCCATCCCCCATGAGCGCTGTCTGTAAAGTTACTGGTGTCATTTGACAGTGAAAAGGCTGAAATATTCATCACAGAGACATCTCAGCGGATGGAGTTTCACTCTTCTTCCTCTGCCTTTAAACAGCATCAAAGCTGTTTTCTAATCTGGTTTTTCTTTTTCTCATTCAAAGTTAAACTCCGCAGCATGATGAGTTAAGTTTTTAGCGTCCAGTCATGAAAACAGCCAGCCCTCTGTAGGCCTTCTTTTAGTTTCAGTTTGAAACCATCACACAGATATCAAATTTATGCTGAGATAGGTTTGGCCTCAATTTATAATCTGATCTGAAGAAAGATATTTTTTGCAATATTTTCTTCTGTTTATACATTCAAAATTACTGTTTTTGACAATTCTCTTATTCCAGGAAGATTCAAAGTTAGTCTAGAAGGCCATTTAAAGAACATTAATTATTCAAAATTACATCTAAAAATATTTTTTCTGAAAAATGCAACACAAAAATTCTCTATAAATAAACATTAATATATAGATAAATGAAATACAAGCTAAATGCTAAGAAAACACGATTCAAAATTGATTCAACTGAATTGCAAAATGTAAAAAGAAAATAACAATTCTTACAACTTTCCTGATTATGTATTTATACTTAGTTTTTAATACGCAAAATTAAAGCTTCACATATTTGAACAAAAAATGGTTTCTTTTTCGTTTTAAATAGAAAACAAATGTTAAACCTACAATATCTAAGGTAAATATAAAAACTGATTATCAACAGTCTTGATGACATTTTAGAAACCTGAAATACCTAGACTAAATGGTACCACACAATAAGCCATTTCGGCATTGTGTTGCGCGCAATGCATTCTGGGGGTTTAAACTCCAAACTGGTGGAAACGAACATGCATATAGATAGGGAAAGAAGCTAAATGTATGATTTTTGAACAGTGGAAAGTCAATGAACTAAAAACATAGATTCACCGTAGAGGGCTGCCGCTGTCTGTGAAGCGTAAGAAAGAACAGTCAGCGCCAGCGTGTGGAGCAGCAGTGCAGAAACTGATTGCTTTGACGAAAAAAGCTGCGTAGTCCAGGGTGGTTATACCGGCTTGTGGACATTTCATGGAGTGACAATGCTGCACCCACAAACGCTGTTATAATTTCGTTATGATATGAATTTTAATATACCCCTATACCGGCGAACAGCTCTGACAACTTCCGGAACGTTTAATGAGTGAAAGTGTTTCAGCCAGGACCGATTTCACTGCTATACGCTCTTCAACGCAGTGTAGAAAATAACATTTTTAACTAAGTGCAGCTGTTGGAAAGAGCGAAGCACACAATTCTGATGAAGTAATTCCAAAAAAGAGGAGCCTCGTCTATAGTTTAAAAAGTTTATTGGCTTTAAAATGTCAGACGGGAAACGAACGGCATACCTTTTACAAACACTATTGAGAGTAACCAGCAGGGGGAAGTGTTGAGCGCTCTTTGACCGTCTGTAGGTAAACACGATCGACGGTGGCAAAACCGGTAAGAAAGAAATCAATAGTGAAATAGTGAAATTAATAGTGGTAAATATTTTTGTATATCATCTACGATACTTCGGCCATTTTTTTTCTGTTATTGAATATTAACCAGCTAATAATCACCTACGGTCACCATGTTTATTTTACTTCTTCTTTGGCACTATCCGATCTGAGTCTATACTCCACCCCCTAACGGGGTTCTTCAGTACTACATGCAAAGCAATTAGAAGATGCAATTTTTTGTTTGCGTCCAACGTGAGGTTTTAAAAAAATTATACTTTCAGCCTTAGAACATCAAGAATGTCTTCTAGAATTATAATCGTTTTAATTATTTTCGTATCATTCACCTGTGTCTGTAAAAAACAACATGAAGCAGTCCATATGGCAGTAAAATGGGCTATTTAAAGCACATTTTATATTCTTCATTCTTATAAGATAATGTGGATATGAACGGTCTTGTTTGAAAAAAAAAAAAAGGCTGTTAGTTACCGAAATACCGAAAATGTTGCCATACCGCCCACCCCTACAGTGAATGATAACAAACCCCTGAGTCTGAGTCTTTGATTAAACATTGTTTCTTTGGCAGCTAAAATCCCAGTGTGAGCTATAGTGGATCAGACAAACTCTTGTTACAGGAATAACATAGTTAGAAGTTAACACTATTATTTTGACTAGGGTTATGAAAATTAACGCGTAAAGGCAGGTGGATTAATTTGTTGGACTAACGCAATATTTTTGTTAAACGCACAGACGCATGCATAGAATGACCCGACTCGTGTATCCCACAATTCAACCCGCGCTGCATTTGGTTCTCGTCTTGTCAATAGCATGGCCGACCCGAAGTGCATCCTCTGTTTCACGCGACTCTTTCTCCTCAGTCACAGGTCTACCTCACTCCCCGCTCTACTGCGCATGTCGTCTGCAGTCACACTGTCGGTTTTACAAATCGCTTTCATAAAACAACAAAACTGGCTAGTTCTATAGCATTCCATCGTCTCGCACTCCTTTCAAGGCGAACAGGTTACGTCTTTTGTTGCCTAACTAAGAAGAATTGGAACAAGCAGATGATTAAAAAAGGAACAATCCGAAGCGATCACTTAATATCAGGTAAGCCTCGCTAACAAAAAAAGCTAACATTGCTAACCAACTCTGCAACAACAGCAAGATAACCACAATTATTTACTATGTGACCCGGAGATATGTGAAATGCCGGCATCACATCATTTATATTGGTGCACAAATAATCCTCTATTGTTTAGAACAGTCAGCTTTACATTCAGAGAATTTTAACCAGTTAGCCATTTCTCCATTCAAGACAAAGCAAAAATGTTGATTAACTGTAATTATTTTACAGCTACCCTGTGATTAATTGGAATAAAATCTTTCATGAAATTTTTTTTTACAGTTTAATTTTGAGGTAACATTACCTGCCATGCACTTAGAAAGCTTTGGGATTATGGCTTTCTTCTGAGAGAAATGTTCCACCGACCTGAGTCATACTTCTAAGCACTTCAGGCTTTTAAAGGTTTTCTAGCCTGATGTTACCCAATTTAGGTCAACAGTATCCGGAGTGGTTTTTCCTATTTATGATGTTTAATTCAGCGACCTACATCTCCTCATTACCTGCAGACAGTAAATCTATCCGCTTGCTCTAACAGTTTAATCCAGAATCCATCCGTAGTTTTTCTTTCAAGACTCTTATTGGGACAGAACATTTTAGAAAACCACCATACAGAGGATTTCTGCTGCACTTGACCATAATTTGATCTTACAGCACTGATTGCAGCTTTCTCTCCTTGATGAAAGCATATATTTTGAATGGTTTTTTTGAAGCCTTTAAAATAATCACTGATTGCAAGTATTTTGTGATTTTATTTTTTCCCCCCTTTTCTAAACAACCAATCCTATTGACAGTTCTTGGTTCAGATTTGTTTCATGTCTAAAAAAACTAATGAAAACGTGTTGATTAGTTGGAATGAAATTTACTAAAAATGAATTTTAATATGCAACCATCATCCTTCTGACTGTTTTGAGCTTGTGCGGCCTATTTTAATTTTAGTTGTAGTCTAGTCTTTCTGTCAAGCTGTCATTTTAGTTTTTATTAGTTTTAGTCATGTTCATACACTTTTTAGTCAAGTCAAGTTTTAGTCAATTAAAAGTCCGAATATTTTAGTCTTATTTAAGTCAGAATTATACAAGTCTATTTTCGTTTAGTTTTAATCGACAAAAACTGATGACATTTACTCTAGTTTTAGTTAATGAAACTTGTATTTTAGTCTCTTTTTAGTAATGCAATTCTATTTAACCCAGTCAGTATAGTATAAGTACTTTGTAGACAAAACCAAAATGTTCTTTTAGCCAAATATATTTCAAAAAAGGTTCTTATTATACTGTATTATTGTTATACTTCTCCCAAAGACACCTGGCTGACAGGTGTTATGCCGAGAACGACATGCAGTCAAATTTAAAGTTGCCGAAATGTGCATCCCTTTTCTTTTAAAGCCAACAAATGTTCCTACAGAGCTGGGAGTAGCTCAATGAATTATGTCCAGAATAATGCATCATTCATAACTTTATCATTTCCTTTAAAAACAGTGCTATCTTTTTTAGTTTTAAAAGAGGCGTACACGGAAACAAACCACCAGGTAGGATTTTTTTGTACTCTGTTGATAAATAGAATACTGCATCAACATAATGAACTTCATAATTACAAAAATTCCAGACTTAAGAATATTTAAGTTTTTAGATAAACTAATAACAACATTATGCACGCTACAAGCGGAAATACATTTTTCTTAGTCATACTGCTGTGTCTTGTTTGCGCCCATGTCAGCCTTATAATGCCTACTTTAAAAAGTTTAGGTGTTATAATATGCTTAAACTATCATGCTGTTTGCAAGATGAGAATGTGACACATAAACAGCAAAGCACCGAAAGAGACACACTGACGTTAAAATAGTAGGAACATCAAATGTGTTTGGATAAAAGCCGTGATTTTTTTATTTTTCTACATTTATCTGCAATAACACGTTAAGTTTTGAGGGTGCCCATGCATAAGAAACATGATACTATTACAAGTATATTTAAAAGCTGCCGCGTTGCTGGTCTTTTAATCCGTTTCCTCATCGTTATCAGTGAGTTTACAACAGCAGAAGGGGATGCAACACCGCTCTCAGCATAACATCTGTTATCGTTCCCTTTATCTTTCACACCACCCTACACAGACTCACTGGTGTAGCTGCAGCTTCTAAATAATGCCGCTCGAGTGGAACTTGAGGAAATGATGTCGTCTGCTAGAGAAACAGGCTCTGGACACAGGAAACAGAAAAACAATAAAATAATAATAGTAACACGACTAAACGAGATAAAATAACGTTGTAACACTTAGGCCGTTTTCACATGTGTGGCCCTGCCAGAATACGACCAGAGAAAATGTGATTTTTTTCTTCAGATGGCACGTATTTGACCCGTACTGCAATCCAGTGTTTTACTACACCTAAACAGCAGGTGGCGGTATACAAATAAGTCTGTAGCTGTCCAACAAACAAGGGAGTGAGAATAAAATGAGCGACAGCCTAGATATGTAAACAAACTGGTCTACTGGTCAGCTGCTACCTGAAGCCATCTACAGGGTGAGTGTCGTAGTAAACCCGCCGTTTTGTAATCTGCTGGGATGCTGTGGGCTGCTTGAATCACGTCGTTTTTGGTATATTTATGGTCGCGAGGTGATTGTGTAACTTCGGCCGGCTGTGTCGTCATTTCCGCATGGAGCGCGTCTATTGTCTTGATTGCGGCCAGAGTACAGGTTATGTTCACATGATCCGTGCCCGCTCGCACCTGGACTCGGATACTACCTCCAAGGCAGGTCTCTCTGGCCGTATCCTGGCACGGTACAGTCTGTGTTCACATGGTACGAAATAAGTGGATTGTGACCAAATACGGTATCCGCGTACGGACTCCCGTACCATGTGAAAACGCCCTTAGTCTTTCGTTTCGTTTTAGTCAACGAAAATGGAGAGTCATTTTAGCATAGTTTTTATTTTGTAAACCACATTTAGTTTCGTTTTTATTCGTCAACAATATTGCATTATACATTTAATTATAGTCATCGTTGCATGACCAGCATTTACGTCTCGTTTTAGTCACGCGATAAAGGTTCGTTGATGACTATTTTTTGTCATAGTTTTCGTTGACGAAAGCAACACTATTTGTAATTAGCATGTAGCTGATGCTAATGTTAGCTTTGTGTATTAGGTCAGATTACCGGACAAATTCAATAACTTCCTATAGCCTTTGGTCAGTATATGCGTGACATGTTTATTGAAGACATATTTTATTATTTTGCACTTTAGCTTGGTGATTGCGTGGGGGTACTGAATATAATTACCGTAATACCCGGACTATAAAGCATACTTGATTATAAGCAGCAACAGCCTATGCTAGGGAACAAACACAAATGTGAACAAAAACAAGCCTCACTCGATTAAAAGCAGCAGTTGTTCTAACGTTCAATTACCATATGTAAGGGTTCATGCAGAGGGGATTGTTGGAAATGTGAATGGTGTTTGGGGAAGCTTCGATTTTATTAACATTTCTACATGATGGAAACACCTCAGCCGTCCTCTCTCTGTGTCAGCCAATCTAAAAGAAATACCATCTGCATAATGTCTTTATTACCTCTGAAAGCTTTTTCCTTTTATTGCCATGAGACAGTTCTTCACCGTGGCGTCACCAACGTCTCACCATTGATTCACTGATGGCAACGGTACGCAAAGCCGGCCCATTTCCTTCTTTAAAGCCAGGTTGACTGCCTTCAACTTAAAAGTGGCGTCACATGAATATCTTCATTGTTTTCCACAATGAGGGTTTGTGCATGAAAACTTTTTTTTTGCAAACTGTTCTACATTTTCTTTCATTGTTTCCGCAAACTTCCTCTTTCTCTCTCTCTCTCTCTCTTCCAGTCTTCTTAAAGTAGGGGTGTCCATAAATAAATCGCACCTCATTATAGGCCGCATGGTTCAAACTACGAGAAAAAAGTAGCGGCTTATATTTTAATTACTACATGAAAAATACGGTAAAATTTTCTAGATGAACTATTTATTGGCGCCATCTTTCTTGTCTCACAATCTCCAACCTGCTATTTTTTTTTGAGTTGCGCTCAGGTGATAATAACTTGACTTGGACTGGAAGATCCTATTTGGGACTTGGCCTGTAGGACCCAGTGACTTGACTTGGACTAGCCCTATGTGACTTGGATTTGAACAGTGAGGACTAAAGTGTGAGTTGGGCCTGAGAGATAGTGACTAGAACACTGTTAAAATAAGTTGAATAGCAAAACTAACATTCCCTATCATATTGCACTCAGGAGCCTTTTTTGTCACAGAATGAGTCATTTTTCTCCTATTTTTTAACCCTGGGTGTGATGATCTTTTTCATGATTTATGCACAGTCAGAGATTCCAGCTCCTTCAGCCTAATTTAGCCTGTTAAAGTATCCTCTGCATTGGCAGCCAACATTTAATCCAAAGCTTGCTAATATCACAGTGGCTGTAAACGTAAAAAACTTTCCCAATAAAGCAATCATGTAAAAAACTAGTTTCTGCACATCAGATAGACTGTTGGCTATAATTGGTACTTTTGTTGTAATGTGATGTAAGCGGTAGAGCGTCTGTGCCAAGTACAGTCAGCTGTAGGCGACATTCTGTTCCTGAGTACATCCCGTCCAACACGACTCTCACCATCTGCCTGCTTCGCTCAAACCTTTTATTTTCAGCAATTCTCACCTCATTGCAACAATAAAATCGATCCTTCCTGCTGTCGGGTTTGAGTTAGCTGTGCTACGTTTTGTTTCCACATCTACCGCTCTCGTTGGGGGTCGAACCTCCAGAAATCCGCTGGCGGACCACTGGCCTCATGGTCCTGCCTCTGCCTGCTGTTAGTTTCTGTTTTAATGCTCCAAAAAGGAACATACAATTACCTCCCCCTTCCCCCTGACTCTTTCCGGCAGGATAATCATCACCTCTCAGACAGGCGTTATCTGGAATCATTGCCAATAAAGTGCATTGAGAGTTCACAGGGGACAACAGTTTATCTCTCCTTGCTGTATTAGAGCCAGTAGGAGCTTATCATTAAATCGTCATTCAGACGCTCTGATGACCCATTGTGTCCTAATTAAAAGAATTCTGTGTTGCAAGCAGTGAAAATGTCATAACCACACCGACTAATTGGAGAAAGGCTGGGGGTTCTATTGGTGACCTTTTGATTTGACAGTATCTAAAGCTACGTTTCACTCCGCAAGTGTTAATGTGTGAACAATCTGCTGCACTGTTGTGACCCGCAGCTGCAGATGTACAGTTAAGGTCAGAATTATTAGCAAATTCTCACAACTCAAAAAAAAAAGAACAAAGACAAAATCTCCACACAGTTTAATCAGTATATTTTATAGTAGAGGCTTGTTGTGGGGGTGAAGGCTACACTGCCATTTTCTAATGTTTCATGGTGTCTAGAACAGCTGCACAGTGCATCTTTGCATCATTTTCCAAACTCCGTAGACAATTTTTGTTGCAAATAAACGTGAAGCCGTAAGTACAGGACTTGGACAAACTTTGAAGAGGGAAAAAATAACTGGAGATGTCAACAAGGATCCCTACATCTCTGGATAGTTGCTTGTTTCCCAGCTGGCTTTTACTGTGGAGTTGCTCATGGGCTCCTCATAAAAGAGAAGAAGGATGGCATTTGGAAGAATAATTCAAATAAATTTTCTATAATCCTCAATTCTGGGTCTTTGAGCAATATATTGACCCAAAGTATGCCTCCAACATGGTCAAAAGCCATTTAAGTGATATGAAATATCTGAGCCCATATCTCACTCCCATTGGATATCTGTGCTTGAAGATCGTGTAGTCTACATGACCTGGAATGGTTTGCCATGGATGAGTGGGCTGATATACTGTACCTTAAGAGAGATGTACTTACCTAGTGAGGAAATATAGGGAATGGTGCAGGCAACACTATTGACCATTAATGACAGGAGGGTTTATAATTTTGGCCTTGTAGGTTTTCAGTTTTCTTGGTATAATTCAGCATATGATGTGATCTTTGTGGAATAGCTTTTTTTCTTCTAAGAGCTTTTTTTGATGTTCATTTACAGGAAAACTATAAAGACTTCCATGTAACTCATTATGGGGTCATTCTGACCTTAACCGTACTTTCACCAACAAGACGCTGTGTTTATATAACTAAATGTGGATGAAGGACATGTTGGCATGTTTGTATCAACTCTAAAAAGTTTGACGACTTTAATTAACGGTCGGGAACTAATATAATTTTTATAGACTCCTTTGTGGTTAAGCCTATTTTATACTTCTGCATTTCCTCCAACTGAGCAAAAACAAAACTGAAGTACTTCAGACCCAAGAAAGATCGATTCAATATCAGTTCACAACTTCAGTTGGTCCAACTAGAAACTACCAACCAGGCCAGAAATCTGGGTGTAATAATGGACTCAGACCAGAACCTCCAGGGTCACATAAAGGTGATAACAAGGTCAGCTTTCTATCACCTTAGAAAAATTTCTAGGATTAAAGGACTGATGACACAAGGAGACCTAGAAAAACTCATCCATGCGTTTATCTCTAGCCGCTTTGATTACTGCAACAGTATCTTCACAGGTCTACCTCTCTAGACTCTTTAGTGTCCTAATCAGTAGAAAACAATGTAATGATCTCAGGGTAATCAATCCAGTAACGTTTCATGGCTTTTATATTTAATTTCAACACAATTCCCAGTTCTTTAGTTAGGGATGGACGATATAGCTTTAAATCTGTATTGTGATAAAATCTAAAGCATGTGTGATAACAATATGTATTGTGGTATATTCTTTTTTACTTCTTTACATATCTCAAAATGACTTATCAAAAGTCTCACTTTCCAGATACATTGCAGCAGAAAAACTTGAAAAAATATATATATTTATACGAAATGCAACTAAAGAAATTTCAATTCATTTTCCAAAATAATGGAACACAAAAAAATCTCAACATAAATAAAGATTACGATATTTTAAATAAAATAAAAGTTAAATATTGTGAAAATAAAGTTCAAAATTGTCTGCTTTCCTGGTTACTTACATATATATTAAATGTATAAGTATATATCTGAATTGAGAACTGCTTGATGTTTAATAGGTTTCGTTCGAAAATGAAAAAACAAACTTAACTTTCAATATCTAGTATTAAGACAAACATTCAACATCAGTATCCTTGCGTACCTGGTACAAAGTATATAGGCACAGCTTTATGACATTATTAAAATGCATAACCACTATATGGCAGTATAGTCTAAATCTCTACCTTTGGCTAAATGTATCTATATTTCCCACTAATACTTGCATGTAGGTTGTCTGTGTCGGTGCTCCTCTCTCCCCTGGAATGTGTCCCCTTCATCTACCAGGCAAACATGTAGACAGGAAAACACACATTCCTGGATGCTGCTCTCATCCAGCTGTGCGTACTTGAGCGGCGGACCAAGCCGGAAGCGTCCCATTAACTCTCTCTAATCTGATGAGACGACGAGCATTAAGGAACAGAGCGACTGGAGAGGATAGAAGCACGGACGGCGGGGTGAGCCGGGGACGAGCCGACAACAGGTGGAACGTTGTCCTCACTAACTAAAGGAAACCAGCTGGTTATGATGCTGGTAAGGCTGAAGTTACTGGTTAGGGTTTAACTTTTTACTGCCTTTGTTCAACCTGCTAAAATCAACCCTTGAAACGTGAACAAACTGTTGGCTGCAGCGATCTCTATAAAGATGATTTAACTGTAGCCATGGAAACGACCCCGTAGAATACAGATAAATCTGACCTGCTAATCTTTTGTAACAAAAATAACTACCTCGGTTCTTAAAAAGAACTTTTTTAAAGCACCGGATCATTTAGTTTGAGATAAAAAAAAATTCAAGTTGGATTTTGTTCAGCAGCAGAATTACGGAAGTAACTTTAACTGTTGTTCACCTCCAGCTGAAACCAGATGTTTGCATACACTGCAAGAAAAGACACACACCTCTTTTTGCCCTGACTGACTGAAGTGAAATCAGACATGATGTCTCTTTTTAAAGTTATTTAGAATTTTTTTTTTTATCTGTTGGCTGAATACATCAGTAACGAGATCCAGAATATTTTAAATGATCTATTCATGTCTTCATAATCAGAAGCTGGCATACTTTTCATCTGTGTTTGCTACAGTTTATTGGAATTTTGGCCCATTCCTCCTGACATAACCAGAGGAGCTGAGTCCAGCTTTGTAAGTGCCCTCGCTCGCTATATGCATGAAATTAAACACAACTCACTGCGGTTTTTAAAGTTTCTCAGCTTACCCTGCTGTTAGCTTGTTGCTGCCACAATGAGGGACAAAAAGCAGCATTTTTTTTAGCTTTAAGTTACTACTGTTTCATTGGAGTTCATTGAAACTAGCTCTAAAAAAAAAAGCTTGCGTGCCAACTAGTTCCAGAAATTACACGTTTTAAAAATGGAAATACAATTTAAATCAATCTCAAAGCGATCCAGTTATCTTCTTCTTAATTAGAATAAAAAGATTATAGCTTCCCCCAGTCTTCATTCCAGTTTGTTGAAAGTTGACCAGAACGAACCACAACAGCTAAACTGTGGTCTGTAAAATCAGAGCAATGAGCTGACGGATGCAAACTTCCTGTGGAAACGTGAGGTAGAGCTGCAGAACGATTCCTCTGAGCTACTAAAGGCTTCCCAGTGTTTGCATTCCTTTCTTCAGATTTGTTGTTAAAGCACAGGGCCCATCTGGCCACAGTGCATCTCTCTTCCTGTGATATGGACCTGTGACGCAGCAGAGCAGCCGCCTCAGTCGGCTCACGCTCAGAGCTCGCCTCTGCTCCTAACTCTGTGTGATTATAGCCGCCGTGAAGACGTGAAAAACGGATCGGCTACCCTGCATGTGATCTCTGTTTTGAATAAAATCTGCTGTGACCTCAAGCTTCCCCTCTCACACAGCCATACACTGTGCGTATATATCCTGGTGCGTTTGCTTCGCGCTCCAGCCTCAGCCTCTTCTTGCAGCAGCCAGAACGTCTGGGCGTACAGTCAAACCCTTTCCTGTCAGCTGAGTTCTCTGTCGGCTCTGTGGCATGCAGCCTTTCATCATGTGGGTATAGATCTGTGCTTTAATGATGCACCATGCGCTGCCTGTACATTTGTTTGTTTGTATATGAATAAAACATGAAAAATACTACATTTCTTCATAATCCAACTGTCTTTGTTGTTTTTTTAGATCAAGTCTTTGTTCACTTGGTTGCGGTCTAGCATGTCCTGTTTTGATACGCTGAGTTTGGAGGCAGCAATGTAAACCTAACAAACGGTATTGTTACGTCAGACTCCACCAAACAGGATGTGATTTTCAGCTTGTTTTTAAATCTTTTCCTCCCCATCGTTTGCTCAGCAGCCTCCCCTCCAGGGTTTCCTGGAGGATGCCAGTGCCAGATGGGGCATAAAAGCCCTCCTGTTCTGGTTCTACCCCAGGGCCTCCCCACAGTCGGATCACTTGGACGTGCCCAGCCCCCTTAAACTGTGTCTTTACTTTGTGAAATGGCCCCAGCTTTACTCAGATGTTCTCGTCTCCTGGAGGCTGAGCTCCGCCACAGTTTTAAACGTCCGTTCTCTAGGAAACCATCTTCCGCTTCTGTCTTTTTATATTTATGTAACATCTTCATCTCCGTCCCTGAAACAACATCAAGACTTGGTTTACTACAATTAGCAGTCCATGCTTCCCACAAATTACACCTTAATAGCAGCAGGTATTTATGAAGTTTGTCACATTTAATTCAAGTTTAAATAGATTTGGGTTGTGCTGATGGTCTTCTCAGTTGTGGAATGAGTCTGGACTGCAGTGGATCATCTCTAATCTAAAAGCTAAACTAGCTGGATGGATCTGACATGAACTGTTTAAGCCTTCACAGTAGATACAAACACAGTTAGAGATTTATGAATTATGAATCCTCTATTCTGGGACTCTGCAGCATATTTGTTTTTCACCAATGCACTAATGCGTGCAGTTGCTATAAATTCCGAAGACATACATATGAACATAATTCTTGAATGCCACATATTTTTAATCAAATTCTCATTTTTATTCTCAGTTCCTGTAGATTGGACGGGGGAGAAGTTTGTGTGTTGGTTGTGTTTGTCTGTGTGTGCAATGCTCTACAAGTCTGAAAATGTGGCTTATATTCACAATTTTGGTATCCGTCCTGCTGTGCTGTCAGTGTCCTTCGTGTCCAAAAAGTGCGTAAGCAACATCCTTAGTGAGCCTAAAGTTATGGACATTTTTACTGCCACGTTTTTTTCCATAAATCCCAAATTTTTGCGTATAAAGTTGCTTACGTTCTTTTCAGAGCCCGTTTTGTGCGTAAGCAAGCTTTATAAATGAGCCCCCTGATATGTAAACAGTACTATTAGACACTCATTTACAAATCCACAAAAACAGCTGATTTGGGGTGAGTTGCTCTTTATTTTCAGCAAATTTGATTAATCAAAAGAATATATTTTCTGTCCAGCCCTAGAAAAAACGTGTTGATGAAGTTGAGTTTGAGCGGCCAAAGGTATAAATAATTTTAGGCCTATTTGTGAATTGTGACACTTTGATTCTGTTACAATATAAAATTAAAAGTATTAATAAAAGCATAAAATATTTAAAAATGTTCCTTTTGTTCTTAGAACCCAACAGTGCGCATGCCGATACGTTGAGGTATTTTTAAGCGTGTTTTTTTACGCGTCCAAAGACGACTGATCTCCAGTACTTGTACTCAAGTAAGAGTAAAAAAGTAGCCGTCCAATTATTCATAGATAAAAAATTTAAATGTCTACTTCAGTACTGAGTAACTAATTGATCATAATATTTGATAGAATATTTAAACAGGGCAACAAAATTATTCCTATGTGCAAATTCTGGTATGCTAAAGACTAGATTATTCAAAAGATCTAGCTTTCTTACAAAAAGTATTCGTTAAAAGACTACTCGAGTATTGAGTACTTGAGTACTCGGGGTGAGGTTAGACCCGGATAGGTTTCCCCTTCTTGACCTTGAAATGGCAGCCTCAGCCAATAGAAAATAACATTAATATGATGAAGCTTGTGTACAGAGAAGAGGTCTCACATCAGCATAAACATTTCTGCTTGTTCCTTGTGCTCTATATTTACTCCCAGTGGGCAGAGGAGTCATACGTTTTACTCAAGAGTAGCGATGCATCATAAAAACATTACTCAAGTAAAAGTAAAAAACATGGTTGAGTAAAACTACTCCTAAAAGTAAATTCATTTTCAAAAAGAAAACCCCTAACCCATTAAGTAAATGTAACTAGTTACTAGCCACTTCTGCTAACCCCATCACAGGTTTATTGCCTAATAATACCACTCTGTTGCTGACAGAAGTAGAAGGATAAGGAAAGCAAAACGTTCATGTATAAATGTGAAAGTACCAAATTGGCACAAAAAAAAAAACGTGACTCTTGCATTACTGTCTGTGTCTTATTATGGGAAATTCTGCCAGCTAACGATGTAATATGGGGGTGTCCAGATTGCTGCCTGGAGGAAAATTTGGAGCCTTCAGAAAGATGTTGTGTGACCCTTGACCACAAATTTAGTTGCCCATAGTAATACCTTTAAAAAAATAGTGACATTTTGATCTGAAAAAAGTGCATCAAAATGACTAGTATTAAAATGATTTTGATCATTAAAATACACCTCTTCAGCCAGAAAATGACAACAAAATCATTCATCTTTTAGTTAACACATTATTTCTTTTTGTTTGATAGTTTGATAGAATATAGGACCATAAACGTCCAGTAACTTTTATTCAAAACCTGGGCCTACCTAAATTTTCATACTTAGAAGACCCATATAAACTGAGCCGTATATTGTTGCTTATAGTACATAAAACATATCCATAACAAAGGTAATAAAGATTAATACACCCAAAATATTTGGGTTATTGGATACTGATATGTGACCTCCTTTTGTTTCAAACCTAATTGTTTTTGTTTTTTTTACAAATCCTTGTTCTTAGGTCAGAATGTGCTTTATTAAAATGTTTTATATTTAGTTCATTGTTGAGCAGGTAAAAAAAAAGGCTATATGTTTTTTTTATGAAAAGAAATAAATGTTTTTGGCCCCACATGGCAGAATGTTTGGTAATGATAAACTCCAAAATGACAAAATCATAAAAAATGTGCCAATTAAAGTGACAAGAACATAAAACCCTTTCCATCTCCAACCAATGTTGCAGTTTTGAGTACAATTTGAATTCATGAGAGAATTCATTGTTGACTTCTTTTCCCCCCAGTTATTCTCAATCAGAAATTGCTTAATATATCAAATCCCATTTATCATCACAGTATTAGTGTGTGCATTATTGCATTTTCCAAATATGGGTTAGAGATGAGAACTTATTAAGGGGTCTTTGAGCTGATACTTGGTTGCTCCGGTGTCAGCCATGTTGTCACACTTGAACTCGGTATTCATTCAAATGTCAAGAATGAGTTAGATTCGATTAGAATTGATTATCACAATCCAATCAGATCTGTCCCAATTGCATATTGATATGGGTCAGTGCCATAAAAAACATGTTTTTCTGATGAAGCGTTACAAGTCTGTAATTGATGTAATTAACCTACATAATTACATGAATGATGTTCTTTTAATATGGAGAATACAATTCTCTAAATGAGAATTCTATGTTCCATCACTATGCAGACTTTAGGGAATGTAATAACACCAGTCAGTGGATGGGTGTGTTACCACTGGATGGGTAGCACTGGGTGGAGCTATGCTTCACCCGTGGGAAACGGGATTAACCCTTTCAGGCCGAAGCCTTCTAATGCCCGTCTGGAGCTTCCCATCATAGTTTATCTGTAACAAAAGCAAACAATGTTCATCGATTAAATCGATTTTTGAACGCCTGAATCAGTTTTTAGGATTCTGTTCATAAGAATTGCTAATCATAGAGGGTTATTATCTTGTCTAGCCAGTTGGTGTGTTATTTCCCAGCCTTCAACTATTTTACTTGTTTTCTGTTAGCATAGAAGCTGATTTGTAGCCTTATTAGAGCACAGTAGCTGCACTGTACAATAAATTAAGATTTCCCTGCTGCTCAAAGAGTTTTTGGGACTTTGTTAGCTGTTGTTTCTCTCAGCGAGCTGAGCTGTCCTCAGTGAGCATCATGTCAGCAGGAAAGTCCGACACAAACATCAATTCCAATGTTTGTCATGACAAACTTTCTTTTTTATGCAGTTTCACTTCCCTAGAACTCTCTCTCCAACTTTTTCACACTGTTCTCGTTTGTTCTCCTCCTTCTCCTCCCTCGCTTTCTCACCCACAGACACGTTTTCACCCTTTTGTCTCTCTTTTCTCTATTGATATTACCATGTCAGGCTTTTGTAGGCTTCACATTTGGCTATTCCAGCTCACCCCCTCTGGCTCAGACATGCTGAAGCTTCTTGTTTGGCTTTTCTTCCAGCAAAAACAAAGGGGCTTTCAGTGGAAAGCGCCCACTGCACTGGGCAGCGGCACCAATGTTCTGTTTGTGCATGTTCTTTGCACAGACACATACTTGTGACTGTACTCAGTCGGGCTCTGATGAAATGGATGCTGGGAGGCCGATGATGGGTGCTAACGATTTAGCTGCCATCTTAAGCCCCGTGATTACAGTTGCTTCTAAGTGCCTTGAAAAAGTGTTCACTCCCCGTATACACACACCTGGTACATTGTCACACACCATAGTGTCTTTTAGTGTATCTTAATTGTGAAATGAAAGGCAAAGGAGATGGGTTTGAAAATGTCTGTAAAAAAAAAAAAAAAAAAAAAAGCTGTACGTTGGGTTTACATTCAGCCTCGTTTACTCTCGTCCCCATAAATGAGAATAACAGAAAATCATTTTTATTGCTCAATTGACTTTCATTCATTATTTTTTTCAGCTCCGAGATGAAGATATTAATCAAATAAAAGCTAAATATTATGAAAATAAAGTTCAGAATCGTCTGCTTTCCTGGTTACTTATTTATGAATTTAATATTGCACAAGAAACCTGCAGATATTTAATTAAAATGCTTCAAGATAAACTGATTTCTTTTCCCTTTTAAATGAAAAGTAACAAATTTTACACTTGCAACATCTGGAGTGTAGACAAACAATGAACATCAGTATTTATCCTGCTTGTGCACACACCTTGATGACATCTTCAAAATGCTAATCACAGTAAGGTGGCATAGTCAAAATCTCTACCCTCATTTTTACCTTCTACCTTTTATATTGCCCACTATTATGTTGCAGCTATCACAGAATAAAACAGCATCTTCATCAAAACAACTTCTACAGAGGGATCCTTCCTGCCCACAACCATTTGTCTGTCTAAAAATTACATTCTGACAAAATCATTAGTTTATTTTTTATGTAATAAGAAAATATTAAGCAGCAGTTTTTTGGTTGTGACACCTGCTCTTTGATGTCTTATGAATAGCAGCAGCACTATTTTGGCTGTTCTGTATATGAACGGATCAGAACCTGCTTCTAGACAGCAGGTTGGGCCATAGAGGACGTCGCATAAGAGAATCTGGACTTTTTTATCAATCCATGAATGCCCCCAGATGCCCTATAGAGAACATCGCTCTGCTGTTGATGCTAATGTTAGCAGCTAACGTGCTAACTGGCTAACAGTGACTGTCCCTCTTTGTCATCAGCCACAATGGGCTTACTTTTAAGATGCTCAAGCAGCACAGTTGTACTGCCACGTAAAGCAGCTTCTACATTGTGAAGTTTACATTACACATAATTTTCTTTACATTTCTTTACAAAACTCCCCAGAACATTAGCACTCCTTTGTGGGGCCGCCACGATACTGCTTGGGCTTTTATCTGTGACGCCACGGCTGGCCCCAGTTGACATAATTGCGCCTGTGGTTCAGGGGCCGAAAGGAAGCCAAAGCAGCGAAAGGTAAAGCTACTGTTTTAAGGGAAAATCCAGGCTTGGTTGAAAAAATTAACGATTGTGTTGATTACTAAATTTGTCATTGATGATTCTGCTCTTTGATGTGACAAATCTACTAATAATGGCAGCCCTACACTTATTACAGTTTCAATCAGTTTTCAGTTAGTTTTTTTGTTTTGTTTGTTTTAATTCTCAGTGTTTCGTTAGTTTCCATTAACATTTATTTCATAATATCCTATTTTCCAATACACTGAGCTTTGTGGGGTCTTTTTTTTATAGTCTGTAATCCATAATCATCAAAATGACATGAAATAAAATCTTGACATATTTTAGTTTTGAGATGCTCCTGTATTTGACAGAGTAAGCAGAACCCATTTATTTCTTCTGCTCTGACAGCTGAGGCTCTGAACTCCATCAGCCTCCTGGCTTTAGGAAGGCGAGGCCCCCTGTGGTGGTGCTGTATGAACTCTTTAAATCGGTGGGCATCATGAACGACATGGCGATGCTCCTACTGTAATGTATAGCAGGCATAACACGGAGACTGTAGGGTGTATGCGGTGCATCATGGGGTTGATGGATGCCAACCTGAGGCTCCGCCCTCTTTACCTTTGGCCCTTTTATTTAAGCACCTGTGTGGGTTCCTTTCTTTCCTCTAAATTTCTGTACAGCTCAGCTTTATCTTTGAAGCTGGATCCCCTTTTCCTCGGCGTGTTGATGCCCTGCTCTCTGCATAGTGTAGGCAATGAGCAGGGTGTGAGGGTGGGAGGAAACGGTTTAGGATTGCTTGACAATTGAATGATTACGTAATTTGCAAATGATTCAAATGTTGTGAAACGAATGTGGAGGATGGGGGCGGGGTTAGATGCCTGAGGAAAACTCACGTCTGGTCCCATAGATGGATTTCATGCTCTGAACTGGGTCGGTGTGGTTCTAGGGTCGGTCCTGCTTGATACTATTAACAATAAAGCTTGGTTTATGCTTGACGCCAAATTACGTCATTTCAGCAACCACGCCTCTCCGCGCAGCCAACGCGGATACCCAAATTTCTGCACCATGCACCTAGGAAATATGGTAACAACGCGGAGAGTCCCGCGCGAAAAAACATGGTGGAGGTTCGTAAATACAGACATCTTTATGATTCGGCCGATAGAGAGCACTGTGATCAACTGTGTTTGAATGGAAGAGAGGACATTCTCCTTTTTTGTCTTTTTTCCTAAGTAAACTGCATAAAAGTTCTGCTTTGTTTAAGCTCACGGGTGTCGGCATCTTGTAAACAACAGTGATTACTACTTCTACTATGGTGTAATGTTGTAAGCATGCTGTAGAGCCCTACGCCGCCCCCTACAGTCTTTGAGAATATTGGTTCTCAGCAGGGACAAGCTGTAAAAACTATAAAAGCTGCTAGAAGGCGTCTCGGTCGGTTCCACACGTCTCATTTCCGCGCGGAATGTTCATGCGTCAAGCAACCAAGCTTAAGTCTACAACTTACATCTTTCAGATGGCTGTTATTATCCCTCAAAAGGGCAAATATGATAAGGATATAAACAATAATTTAGAACAATAAGTTAAGTAGATGTTCAGAGTGCAAATTAGGAGCTTTGCCTGTTGATCTACCATATCTGTCTGTATGTATGCATTTTTATTAGGGATGTCAAAATCTCAGATTTTTTTGCCGAAATAAATAGAAATTAGGTAACAACCGTGCGCATTGAAATCTAAAAGACGATTGCGATCACGTCCTCCCATGTTTACATAATGTAGCGTCACCAGCATCCAACTGGGACTTCATAGCAACAGTTAGCAGGCGATCGTCTATTTACTCAGATTACCTCATCACAAGGAACCACACATTGCACTTTCCCTAACAAGTAACACTTACCAGTTCTCATACAGCTCACAACAACACCTGGTAACATTATTAACCGCTATATCACAATAACATCCCCGTGAACACAGCTCCAGTACTGCTGCTTCTTTCTTTGTAGCCACGGTTTAACTGTAGTTTAGCTAATAGCTACTAGCTAATATTAGCTAATATGCTCTGTAGAGGTCTGCTGTGATTTTGTGTTTTTTTTTGTTTTTATGACCTAACAGCCCATAATGATGATGAGAAAAATGATTTTCCAGATGTTTGCAGAGTTGTCCGATAAAACATGAATTCAGTCCTTCTGCGAATTGTCCTGGAACATAAGATGGCCCCTATCGATTGGAAAGTTAATTCTAAAATTATTCACAGCCCCTGGTACATTTAGTTTCGACTCATCGACCAGAATGTGCATAGTACTTCTAGTCAGAACAAACAGGGTGGTGTGGCCCAGTCAAAGTTCCGACTAAATCTGATAGAGGATATGTCAAAAGGAGCTAAAGATTTGGGTGATTGCAAGGAGTCTTATCAAGCACTAGGACTAGGAGCTCATTAATGAGGATGAATACAATTAGAAGCTTCCAAATGTAATTCAAGAACAATTGATCCAAATATTCATATGATCCAAGCATCTCGTGGTTGTAGCCGGTCTGTGGCAGCAACATATCTGGAGAGGCCTCTGACAGAAGGCTGTTGCTGTATGACTGTGTCATGACATGCTAACAGCTCTATTTCTGGGCAGCAGAGACAATATTCCTCAGGAACCTGTGTTCCCTGTATTAGTTATTGCCTAGCACTGCTAATCCATCTCATTTGCTTTTGCCACTCCGTTTTTAAATCTGTCTGGCCGTGTGGTTAGAAAGCCCGGTGGAAAGACGATACAGTCGGCAAGAAGATCCTCGTCCATTGTTATGGATGGAGGAGATGGTTTGAACTTCCTCCTTTCTCTCCAAAAAGTACTAAAGTAAGAGAAAAATTCTAGCAGCTGCAAGGCATCCAAAACCAGAGGGAATAATCGTCCAAACATGCAATGGAATCAACCAAAAAAATGTAGCAGAGCTGCGCCAACATGCTGCCACTATAAGCGGCACAATTCCAGAACTTATTAAAATGAATAAATAAAGTTTTGACAAATCAGTTGAATAGTACAGTGAGGCTGTAATGATCTCTATAACATTTTTGAGCATGGTAGAGGGACTATTTTAGTGAAGGAGTTAGGGATGGGAATCTTACAACATCGCACGATTCAATTCGATTCCGATTCTTGGGGTGACTATTCGATTAAGAAATGATTTTCGATTAAGAAGCGATTCTCGATTCAAATCAATGGGGTACAGCCAGCTAGCGCTAGCAGCTAGCTGTAGCCGCTAGCTGTAGCCGCTAGCTGTAGCCGCTAGCTAGCCAATGGCGCATCAGACTTGTCAATGCAACAGTGGCCGTTGCATGACAAACACTACGCGAAGCGAAAATGTAAAAAGGTTCAGAAAACATATTTTTTTGAGAATCGATTCTCAAACATTTTGGATCGATTCTGAATCTTGTTAAATAGGAATCGAGATTCAGACGTGAATCGATTTTTTTTCTCACTCCCCTAGAAGGAGTAGTGTCATTGCTTTTTGAATTTAGCAAGTAATTTTTGATTTCGATCATAGTTAAAGTGATTTCTGAAACATAATTGCTACAACAAAGAAAGAAAAATTGATCCATACCAAATCAGAAATTAATGCTTGAAAGCATTAAATAAAAAAACAGTCCATAACAAACATAAGTACAAATGAAAGCCTGGCATTGATTATTGGCTCTCTTTATAACATGTGAGGTTGTTTTGTTCTGTCCTCCTCATGTCCTTTTCCTAAAAGATTGGAGATGATTTCATCTATTTTTAACCGGTTGTGATGCTCATATGAGCGCCTATTTTAAGCAGCGATTTTAACAACATTAGCTCTTGGGTCTCTTTGTAGGAGACTGTGTAGCTGACGACGGGTCGACTAGGCTCTGTTCATTGTTCCTGCTCTGATTCTGTCAGAATAAACATCTATAGCTCTCACAGAGCTATTTAAAGGGGACACGTCCATCTGATTTAAGATGAGAAAGACTGCGTCTTGTCAGTTTAGGTAGAAAGCTTGTTTCTTTCCCCTTAAATGGTGCCACAGTTACAAGGAGATCTCTGAATCAACAAACATCCTATCGATGCTTTGTTGCATAGATGGAAATCAACGTTAAAGGTCTCGTTCTCTGAGGAACCAGCATGTCTGTACTTTTTCTTTTTGAAATACGATCGCTCACTCTATGTTATATGCAATTGTTGCATGGGAAAATGTATTCAGCGCCAATTGTGTGCAATATCCCCAGCAAGGAATTAGACTGCAAAAATGAGTGAATCAGAAAAACCCAGTCCCTTCTACATCGCAGAAAAGTTTTTTATTCATGGTCTTGTCCACCTTGGCCTGCAACTGCCCTCGGGAACGTTTGATTTTTGTTGCCAGGAGAGACCAGAGAACGTCTCTACTAGTAGAACCTAAACGCTGGCAGGTTGGATTCAAGAAGCTAACCATTAACTACTCTGCAAGTAGAAGGTAACTGTTAGTAACTCTGCAAGTAGAGGCTAACCTTTAGCAACTCAGCTAGTTAACTATTATTAACTCTTCTAGTATGAGCTAACCATTACCTAGTCACCTAGTAGAAGCTAACTGTTAGCAACTCTGTTAGTAGAACCTGAACGCCAGCAATTTGAATTGTAGAAGCTAACCATTAGCAGCTCTGCTAGTAGAGGCTAACTGTTAGCAACTCCGCTTGTAGAGGCTAACTGTTAGCAACTCAGCTAGTAGAGGCTAACTTTTAGCAACTCAGCTAGTAGAAGCTAACCATTAGCAACTCAACTAGTAGACGCTAAGTGTTAGCAATTCTGCTATTAGAACCTGAACGCTAGCAATTTGGATTGTCAACCTTTAGCAACTCAGCTAGTAGAGGCTAACTGTTCGCAACTCAGCTAGTAGAAGCTAAGTGTTAGTAACTCTGCTAGTAGAAGCTAACCGTTAGCAACTCATCTAGTAGACGCTAAGTGTTAGCAACTCTGCTATTAGAACTTGAACGCTAGCAATTTGGATTGTCAACCTTTAGCAACTCAGCTAGTAGAGGCTAACTGTTAGCAACTCTCTAGTAGAAGCTAAGTGTTAGTAACTCTGCTACTAGAAGCTAACCGTTAGCAACTCATCTAGTAGACGCTAAGTGTTAGCAACTCTCCTATTAGAACCTGAAGGCTAGCAATTTGGATTGTCAACCTTTAGCCACTCAGCTAGTAGAGGCTTACTATTAGCAACTCAGCTAGTAGAGGCTAACTGTTAGCAACTCGGCAAGTAGACGCTAAGTGTTAGTAACTCAGCTGGTAGAAGCTAACCGTTATCAATTCGGCCAGTAGAAGCTAACCGTTAACCCCAAACAACATGGTGTAACACATTAAGGCTTATATTATTTGTGCACAAAGCACATTAGTGTTTGCCTTTTTTTTACTTAAGAAGCCCTAAGAAAAAAAAATTAATTTGTCTTAAATGCCACTAATAAAGTAAGTTTAAGTTTATTATTGAAAGAGTTGCCTTGCTAGGAGCCAATCAGAGAAGATACGTTTTAGGGCTGAACGATTAATTGCATATGCAATTAAATCGCAATTTGGTAAAATGTGATTTCCTAATCATTTGAGTTGATGTAAACATATCTGGTAAAGTCATGTGACTTGCAAACAGCTAAAACAACGCAGGGAGAGAAGGAAACACTGCACTTTAACCCGTTATAAAATGACCTAAAGCTTAACAGAATCCAACACTGCACAATATTTGGTACCAAAGAGGAACAGTACATCAGTTGTGAGAAATTATATCTGCTATGAAAACATTGATGCTTGACGCCAGGTATTATGCAGAACCCGTCTTGGTATTGTTGCGCCCTCACGAGGTAGGTTACAGTACAAACCTTTATCAACACCTAAAAACATCACAGCACCATATATGAGAGTTGCACGGCTAAACTGACCGCCACCAGTGTTTAAATTTCCAGTAAACAAATTCCAGCCGACAGGGATCGCTGACCGAGTTGTTTGAAAGAATCGCTCCTTAGATGACCTGACCTTGACCTGAGATCAAACCGCTCTACGGAGCAATACCAGAGTCTGAAAGTGCATTAGATCGATGGATGATTAAAAATCAGAGCTTGTTGCTTCAAGCATCCTACTTCCTGGATAACCCCACGGAGGAAAACATTTCAGCCGGAGGGAATTACTAGCTGGGATCAAAAGGAAGAAAACCTTGATTGCAGAATGCCACTGATGACCATCAAGTTTGATTATTAAAAGTAGATAAAGTTGTTAATATTTGCCTTTGTCTTAAAATAAGTAAATAATCTTGAAATAAAAATCTGTTTATAATACACAATATTTTTGCTTGCATTAATTAAAAAATGCATGACAAAAGCCCCACAAAAATAATTTAATATTAAATCACAATATTGAAGACAAAAATCGCAATTAGATTATTTTCCAAAATCGTTCCACCCTAATACATTAGCATATTATCAGTATTATGAGTTAAACTCATAATCCTTACTTTTCCCCACCTGTTGTTCCAACAAAGAGAGTAAATCGGTATCAACTGGTGAAAGTCTGATCAGTGCGTCTGTACTTGTGTTGTCTGTAGTTGTGTGAGTAGGACACAGCTAATTTTAAGTCTAAGGTGTAATGAAGCACATGCCTAGTGTAATTTTCATGCTGATGTTATCGGTGGCAATTTCCAGTAGATAAAGAAATTGAGAGGAGAAATGCCTCCACTATGAATGCAACCATGAAAACCTTCATGTGCTCCAGAAGAATAAATGCAAACTGATAGAGCGCTCTGACTGTGTGACATTTTTAACATGAGCCATTTTTGTCACCCATATTGAGTTCTACATAAATGCCCTGGTGTCCAAGCGTTGTAGTCTCCAAATACTATCATGTAAGATGTGGACTTAACTACCCAGTCTGCGGATAATGCTTCCTCTGTAATGCCTCATTTCCACTAACTGGTATGGCACAGGTCACTACCCTTTTTTGCTTTCCGTTAGGGCTGGGCAGTAAGGCAAAATGCTCATATCACAGTATTTAAAAAAAAGTCAGTTTTATGGTATTTTACTGTATTTCTTTTTCAATACAAGAGCATTCTTACCTGCATTTTCTTATAAGAAAAGAACGAATGCCCTAGCTGGGCATTCCAAGCAGGTAAATGCTTGGAAAAGATTGATTAGGCATTCTTGATCATGTAAATCTGATAATATGCTTGCTTTTTAACCTCGTGTTAAAGCAATCAGCTGGCGGCATCTTGTACTTGCATTGCACGTAGTACTGGAGAATTCTGCCAGGGGGCAGAGAACAGAGCTCAGACCAGATGGAGCGCCGGATTTGTAGAGTAGAAAGAAAACATGGTGACCATAGATCATCAGCTGGTTATTATTTAGATAACAGACAAGCAGACTAAAACAGTACAGTAGATGGTATGCGACCATATTTCCTGCTATGATTTTCCTTCCTACTGGTTTCACCGCTGTTACCCCCGTGTACCTGCAGCCAGTCAAATTGCGCTCTACTCTACACTCCTCCTATCCATTACTTTCAACAGGATATGCAAAATATTTCTGTTTAATTCACCCTCTAAACTACAGACGTGGCTCCTCTTTTTGGAATTAGTTTCCCTGAGTCAGCATTGTATGCTTCACTCTGACAGTAGTAATATTACTGAAGTAAAAGTAAAGAGTACCTGTATTAAAACTACTCTTAAAGTACCTTTTTCCCAAATGTAACTAATTACTACCCGCTTCTGCACTCAACATAGTCCATTGACTGGGCGATGGAAAATATCCCTGCTTTCGACCATCACGGAGATACCAGTGTATTAGGTGTTTAGGTTTAACCCCGCCTCCTCATTGAGAGTCCAACTGGCTCCTAAATAAGCCGGACCGACCTGCGCCATATCGCTTATGGTGCATTCACACCGCACATTTGGTTTGCGTCAGGCAACGCATTCAACGGATGAAGTTTGACGTATGTACTTTTTGGCTTCCATAGCCTGCTTCTGAGGAAAAAACAACGCATGGGCGGGGCTTCCTCTGTTGCTGTACGTTCTGAATTATGGTGGATCGTAACGAGAGAGTGGCTTGTCTTTATTTACTAGATAAAGCTAGACAATGTTAACATCGGTGAATTGGGAGGTTGTAAAATTAGGCGCGGGACAGACGGAAGTAGCACTGAAAGCGAACCTCATCCATAAGCAGCACCTGGAGCAAATGGTTAAACTCCCCGAACTCAGAACGCATCTGAATAATGGGCGCTGATGAAGCCGATGTCAACGTTGTCTAGCTTTATCTAGCAAATAGCCAAGCCACTCTCTAGTTACGATCCACCGTAGTTCAGAACGTACAGCAACAGAGGAAGCCCCGCCCATGTGTTGTTTTTTCCTCAGAAGCAGGCTATGGGAGCCAAAAAGTACATATGTCAAACTTCATCCGTTGAATGTGGACGCAGACCAAATGTGCGGTGTGAACGCACCATTGGTCTGAATGCAGCATTATAGTTCTGATGGATCTGATCCCCCCTCATTCTTTGAATCAGTTACATAACCATCTATCAATCAAACTTACCACAAACACCAAACTCAGCTGCTGTAATGGACCTGCATGGCCTCAGTGAGTCCTCCTCCCAGCAGTACTGTACATGCCTGCCCTCACCCTGGTGATTTCATGGCTCTTAACCAAGCACAAAGACTCCATTATGGCTCTGCTTTCTGAAATAAACTCACATTTTCTCTCGTATTTCTCCTGTTTCTCTCTCTGTTCTTCTTCGCCCGTCTTTTCACACTTTTCCTCCGCCCACACACAGTCACTTTCAGCCACATCTCCAGGATCCAACATAAAGCCAGGTTTTCCATTTCATTACCTCACTCTGATTTCAGGAGTTATGAAACGGGGGGGTTAGCACAGTAGGTCATATTTAACCGAGTAATTAGGCCTCGTCCCCAGCAACCCCCCCAGCCCACCTTTCCATCCTTTTATGCCCCCCTCCTCCAGACTACCCAGGATGCACTTGGGAGGCATCCAGAGGAATGGGGGATGTCGGGAATGTGGGTCAAAACGACTGTGTGTGTGTGTGTGAGTATGTGGAGATGTTGCTGATGATGAAAAGAGAAAATGTTTCCTCTCCCTCGGCTGGCAGATTATTTCTGATCCTTTTCATGTTTGAATCTTTCCCCCCGCCGCATGCAGACACATCATTCATATGTGCCAGTTATGACACACACACACACACACACACACGAGTCCCTTTGTTTTGGTTTGGTGCACAGATAAAGCCCGGCTCTGTTACATTCCGTGTTTGGGGGACAAAGAGCGCTTCTCTCATAGACCATAGTGAGCCGTCGCGGGTGGGGATTTAATTGTGCCAGTGTTAATTTTTCCTCTGTTTTTATCCCCATGTTGCAGTCATTTCAGTTTTTTTTCCCTTTACAAGCTGCACTTTTAAGCTTTGTTGGTCCCCCCACACACACACACACACACACACACACACACACACACACACACCCGTCAGGGTTTTTCTGAGTTTTTGCATGTGATATCATGAGATACGTGCGCCAATAGGGAAACTTGGGCCGACATGATGCATGTCCTCTACAGAGGGGCAAATATTTAAATATATTCCAAAAAAAATGTTAAATAATGTTTTTTTTTCAGTATATGTGGTGAAAATATTTTTAGATATTGGTTTACTGGTTCTATCCTATTTAATTGCAACATGCCGTGCTGTAAAATCACTATTTCTTTCTAAAGGAAATACCAGATTCTCTTTCAGCACAGCTAATGGGGTCAACATCCGCTCCACTGCAACATATTAAACGTAGGTTTCGTCATCTAGAGCCCTTTGCACACATAGGCAGCCCTATGAACCCGAAAAAACCCCTCTTAAAATCATTTTAGCTTCATTTATTTAAACTCCAAACTTGAATTTGATCATATTTACTTGGCAAAAAGTACACCACAAAAAATGTGGTTATTGATTGTGAAGTAACAATTTAAATGAATCAGTATCTCTATTACTTTAGACCTATTTCCTTTGACCAGCAGGGGGAAATATGCAAAGACCAAAACACACAAATGAAAATATGCATTGTAAATAAAGCAAAGGAGTTGTACTTTGATGAAGTTTTGGAGCTGATGGAGGTTGGACAAATCCTTAGATGTGTCTCAAACCAAATATTAGGGATTTGTGTGTGTGTGTGTGTTTCCCCAAGATGGAATCAAACTAACACATGGCCTCTGTGTTGGTGCGAGCTTGTGACACTGATTCATGAGGAGCTTTTTGCTGCATCCTGTCATGAATGACAAATTGTTGCAGGGGTGTGTGTGTGTGTGTGTGTGTGTGTGTGTGTGTGTGTGTGTGTGTGTGTGTGGATATACAGATTGTGTCCCTTTCGTACAACCTTGACAGTGCCTGATGGGGACTAACTGGACCGGCGGTGGTGGTGGTGGTTTAGTTTCTCAGCGAGGGTCATGTGGGACGGCAGAACAGGCGGGCCGTTTCTGCTGCTGCTTCCTTACCACGTTTCCTTGATCCATGCTTTCATGCCCTTTCCACCCACAAACACGCGCAGAGAAATGTTTGCACAAAGAAACACACTCTTCCAAAAACACGGTCACACAATGAGCAGGGGCTGGCTCCAGGCAGATTGAGGAAGGTGCTTCCTGTGACCTGGACGAATGCTACAGCACTCTCTCTCTCACACACACACACACACACACACACACACACACACACACACGCACACTGGGTGTGTACGTGTGTCCACCACTGATTAGTCCGTCACCCCCTCCTCATTAGATCTAACCATGTGAACGTGTGTAGTTCTGTGATACACATCCTTTATTCATGCTTCCTTCATGCTTTATGCATTTGCCGTTCAGGCTTTTGCAAAGTGGATGAATATTGGATTAAAAGCAGCGTTCTGTTATTTATGAGTGGAGGTATTTTGGAGCGCGCCGGTGCTTGTGTAACCCCCCGCTCTGTATATTAGCACATTCAGCCACCGCAGCTGAACAACACTAAAATGTCTCGACTTGTTCACCCGTTTGTCGGGACGAGCCCCTTTAAAGCTGACTGTTATTCTGTGTGTCCCACAGGCAGTGAACCGCCCTGCTATGGAGAGGATGAAGAGGATAAAGAAGCGTCTGTCCATAACCCTTCGGCCCAGTCTGACCATCGATGAATCTCTCTCCGAACTGGCTGAGCAGATGACCATGGAGGACGGTGGGACCAAGGACAACGGTACAGGAAAGGGGGAGGGGGGACCTTCATTCTGGTGACAACCTATCAGAAATCCACCCCTGATCTCTATATCTGCTCACATTAACAGCACTTTATTTACCATCAGTAAGGGATGCAGCGATACCACTTTTTTCACACCGATATGATACCGATACTTAGATCTGAGTACTTGCTTATACAGAGTACCAAGGCTGATATTTCTACCACATTGAAATATTTATTGAATTGAAAGTTCTTCTCTGTTTGTTGCAACAACATGATGGTGAATTAGATAAAAAATAATAATAATAGGATGACCATAGAACTAAAATTTAATGCGAAAAAATTAACGTTTTCTGTGAAGTTATTGCAAAGTTTCCACATTTTAAGTATTTGTTCGTGGTTTCTGTGCATCCCCATGGTTATGGGGCAGAGGTCTTTGTTTTAAAACAATCAAATGAAAAAATTATGACAAGATATTTCTTTTATTAGCCAGCTTTCCTGATTACTTATTTATACATTTTATATAGCACAAAAAGAAAACTGCATATATTTGAATTAAATGCTCTAAGTGCAGCAGGTTTCTTTTCCGTTAAATGTAAAACAACAAAGTTTAACCTATTAATATCAAGTCTGTAGACAAACTCTGGACATCCGTATCCTTGCGTTCCCGGTTAAAAGTATTTAATACAGTTTGATGACGTCATCAGCGGTATGGTAAAAATATCTACCTTTAGCTAAATTTATTTCATTTCTACCTTATACCTTTTAAATTGCCCGTTACTAGCCAGAATATCTATAAAATATTTCTCTTACATTTTGATCTTTTTGGCTCTTTTTCTGTCTCAACCCAACACAGATCTAAATGGGAATAATCATGTCATTCCAAAATATCCTTTTGGATTCCAAACTACTACATCTGGCTAAGAATGTGCAGCAAAACTGTTTTTATTAGGAAAAAAGTCTGATGTGCTCAAAACTAAAATTGACAAAAAAAACAAACAGCTAATGCATATTTACCAAAAAGAAAAACAAATCTAACCATGAAGTGTCAAATTATGTTATTGCCACTGATATTAGTTGTGTTGGTATGATTTTGTTTTAACCTTTTAGAATCCCTGGAATGATAAAAATGAAGCCAGGGTTTGAGCTGAAACGAGCATGAAAACATTTTCTGGCGTTGGGTGTCCCAGGAGCAGCAGCAGAGGGTTTCTCTCCACACGTCTGTCAGCCTCTGACATTTCAAAACTCCACTGAGCTTTCTGGGTCTTGACAACAGTTAGGGCTGTTGAGATTATGAAGCACTGATGTTGATGAATTAAGAAAGATGGCTCTGTAAGCGAGCCAGTTGCAGCAGCCTGAGTGGCTCTGCATCAGGTTATGTAACAGAAAGGAGCTACTTCACCAACACACAAATGCTTCTTGTAGCTGAGATTTTAGAGGATGTTATGTTGATTATTATGCATTTATTCCTGATTTACTGTAACGCTAACCTCATCCTTTACCCTAAAACGTGATTCCCCCCCATGGTGCTTTGCTCCTTACCTCAGCAAGGTAATATAACAGAATAATACAGTGAATACGTTCATAATACCTGCCCACTCACAAACAGAACCTTGGTCTCAGTCTGTGCCGTTATATAATCTTCTGCTCGGTAAGGCGGCTCCACACAGCCAGCCAGCTATCGGATTGACTGACGCATGAAAGTAGTTGGCCGCCGCTTATAATCAACAGCTTTAGAAGAAAAGGAAACGCGTCCGTCTCTTTGAACACATTTGCCTCTTCACTGTCGCTTTCTGCTCAGTGACTCACTAATAACCCAGTTTAAGAACGAGCTCCAGCTAATGAGCGGACGTGAATTAGAGCCACTTAGCAGGTGTTGGGGTCAAACCATGGAACCAGCGGGGCTTTCAGCTGGATCAAGGAGTAAAACGCTTAATGAGTTTGAGCAAAAAATGTTTGCTTTGGCCCATCTGACCAATGGGGTGTCACTGAATTCAAACCGGCTAAAAGGCAAGTTTACAGACTTGGAAGCAAATTCAGCATTATAATGCCATAAGACATTCCTCCATAAAGCCTAACTTACACCAGCATCTTTGGTCTCACTGTACTGATTTGTTCCACATTGTTTGCTGATAAGTGACCATAAGCTGCTTTTCTTGTCTTGATTATTACATTGGAAAATGATTTCATGCACTCTGATCCAACATCATACAAATGCATACTTATAATATATTTTAACTAGTCAAAAACACATTCACACTAGTAAACTCCAGAATTTTCATGCAAATATTTCCAACTTTTCCAACTTGCACCACCATAAAAATGAAGTGCCTTCATCCTGTAATTCCCCTGGGTTTATACCCTACAGGCAGCATGCTGTTAAATGTAAGGCTAACATGTCGTAACGCGTCATAGACTTCAAACCCCCAGTTTTAAAGAGCAGACGTGGAACATATGGTTTATGGGAGCAGACAAATCATCCAGCCATCAGACTTTCATTCATAAGTCCAATGAAGGGAAAAAAAGCTACTGATGATATGAACCAGATAAAGGTTTTGGTTACCTGACCCATAGCCTTTCAGGACATTTTCTCATCTTTTCATCCATCAGCAGTTAAAACACAGAAGGCTCCTGAATCCAATGGGTTTTATTAATTGTGGATATCTTCAATAAATAAAGATACAGTGAAGCAAAAAGTATTTTCTTACTTTGGTCGCCAATGCTTGCAACATTTAAAATAAATTGTGTTTATTGGCACTGTAAATATATTTATGTGGCTAATTATAACTGAGTCTGATTATTGTTTCAGTTTTGAAGATGTTGATCTTAATCTCATTTTGTTGTTTTGAATAAATCCATTTGATACATAATTTATGAAAATCATACTGAAGCTAGTGAAATGGGTTGGGGAGTTCTTATGGCTCCATTTCTCAGTTCCATCTGATTTTTGCAATGATTTTGATGGAAGCACACGTTTTTCTCTTGCAGAGCCGTTTATGAGGAACGGTCGGCCCCCCACCTCCCACAGCATGCACTCCTTTCTGCACCAGTACACCGGCTCCTTCAAGAAGCCGCCCCTGCGCCGGCCGCACAGCGTCATCGGTGGAAGCCTGGGCTCCTTCATGGCCATGCCGCGAAACGGCAGTCGCCTGGGTGAGCCTCGCCAGCACAAACACATTCACAAACACTACACACTTATACGAGCGGAAGGAAAGGAGCGCTAGGAGGGCAGATGGCATCCGGCAGCAGACAGGAAGCGTGTCATGATGCTGAGACTTCCACCGTCCTGCCTCACGTTTGCAGATCCACACTTGGCGGGATGACTTGCCGTCGCAGCTGTTTGTCAGCAGTGTGGCAGCTGGATGGGGGACTGAGAAAAACGTGACGCAGCTTCTCTGTGAGCTGATTCATCTCCGTGGAATTATCCCTGAGAATGAGTCAAAGCAGAGGCAGTTCAGGGTGACAAGATGATTCACTGGGCACAAAAACTAAGTAACACTCATAATATTGCTATTTACATACTTCTATGGTACAAGTAATATTCAGTTAATGAAAAGGGTCTAAAATGAGTTCAGGAAGCGTTTAATAAAGGGTTGCTTAGATTTCTTTGGATAATAAAAAATGTCTCAGATCTCCATTTCCCACATTTAAAGCCTACAGACATACGGCTTTACTAAACACAGTAAAGTCATTAAATAAAATCATTGTAACACAGAGCACTCTTAGAAGAGAGTTTTAATCTTCAGTAGCTCTGTAAACCGTGTAAGCCATTTATTTTACTGCCTTCCAGATTACGGTGTTGCAACAATAGTTGCAGGAATCACAGTTGGACAATCCACAGAGGACAACGTGTAAAGAAAGTCATGTAAATAACAGAAAGGTTGTTTAGGTTGGAACAAGAAAAAGTTTATTAAAATGTCCTCATCTCTCCAAATGAACGTGAGCTTTTCTTTCTCTATAGTTTTACGCACCAAGAAGTCATTGATGTTTAAAAACCAAATATTGATTAAAGCTGATCATTCAGGCAGTCAAAACTCAGTGCCAGACCTCCTGTTATCCAACTACAGTTACACGATTTTAGAAACCTTTGTGATGGTGCCAGTAAGGGTAAATATTGTAATGGCAATATCAGTTACGATGTATACCAATTTTCTTCTTTCCTCTCTTTTTGTCATTTGGGATTCCTACTGTACACTTAAACATTTTGGGCAATGTCATTTGTTTCCTTTGTGAGGATCTGCTGCCGTGAGATTTTGTCCAGCTGGCTGAGTGTTACGTCACCATGTAAGATTCAGACTCACAAAACATGGAAAATATTAGCCAACAATTATTACGCTCATACCAACTGATGCTACAACGATGATACATTAACAATATATCTTGTTGAATATGGAAGTTTGGAAGCTTTTCTAAATATTGAGTTAAAAACAATTTTTTTTTAATCACCATGTCTGTCTCTCAAGGTTTTGAAATTGTGAAACCATGTTAAAATTTCCATGTGAACCCGGTGTCATATGAATAAAACACAAGGTGAGAATAATCAACCTGTTTTTGTTACATAACCAAATTGTCAGATGTAGTCAGGTTCACTGTCATTTTACTAGGGATCCTTTTACCAATATACCAATAAACCAATAATGATATGGAATGCTGAAATGGGCTGAAACACTTCTATCAGTTCATATGTAGCTCGGAGAGTTTTTCCTTGGTCCATAAAGGTCAGTAGTGGTACCAACTGGTGGACTATATGGCGCACGTCATTGTTTTGTTTTTTTCACTTGACCCGAATGAATATTCTCAAAGTCATAATTATTCAATAAAGAACACGTTGTTCAATAACCAAATGTATATACAGCACAGAGCCTTTGTGGTTCTAAACAACTGGCTTTGTGTTTTTTAGATCTAGGGGATTCTGCTCAGTGAAAATAGCTGAATTTGACCCTGAAAGTCGCCCGATGACGTCAAATGCTAGTTAGCTTAATGAGGAAGTCATCACGTCAGACTGATGTGATGACATCATCAATGATGGGCTGGTCAACATTCAATACAGATAAAACCGGTTTGCAATAAAACCAGTCTGCAGTGAGCAAAACCAGTGTGCTCAGACATGGGAAATTAAAATAACCCATTGAACAGCAACAGACAAACTGGAGGTAGCCAGCGACTCACTTTGTGCCAGGGAGAATGGAGTCTTCCGTAGCTTTGATTGGCTGTCAGATTAGAGAGAATGTTGGGTTTCAAAGCAGTTCAGGGGAGAGAAAGTGGCAGATATGAAATGTCACAAGAGTTACTTCTGACTTTGTTGAGAAAGCAGTGAAAAAGACGTGAATGAATTTTAGTGCTGTGTTTAAAAAAAAAAAGATTTGAATCTGTTCAAAAAGTTCAAAAATCTATTTTATTTTTTAGAATACTTGGCCCTTTTTAAAGCCCAAATAGGAAGGAAAAGTCCAGACGGCCATTTTAAGTCTTGCATCTGGAAGAGTTGACAGTTTCCCCCAGTGAACTGTTACTCATCCAGTGTTAAGTCACCAAATTACAGGCATATAATTAGGATAATGGCTCAAAAATAATATTTTAATATCACTGATATACTGAACTGGATCATTGTGATAATCGTTTATAACTCTTGAGAGTCAGAATTGGAATAGATTTTTTAAATTTGATTCGATACCCAGTCCTAATGGTTATAGAGTATGAACCTGTCCTCCGTGTCTTCCTGGAGATGACTGAGTAGCATCCTGTCAGCTCATTGGTCAGTCAGTGAAAGCTCAGCGATTGGTCCTTGTCTGAGCGACCCCGATAAAAAGTTACATTTTTCTCAACTTTCTGGGATCACGTCGCAGGCATATGTGTGCACGATACATTCACAAGCTGAAAATTTCACATGCATGATTTTCGCATGTCACTTAGCAGGAGGGAGACTCGAAATTATTGCTTTGTCGCACGTCTCATTGAAAATAAATGGAGGATGAGCGCCTCCCATGTGTGGAGGCCATTAGTCACTGCGCTAGAACTTGTAATTGTCTGTTATTGTAGCAACACCAGAAATGCTAGAGTCATCTGCCTTATGATAAAATAAATCCAGAAAGATGAATGAAACACAAAAATGCTCCTTAGTTTTGGTTTAATACAGTAATAAATTCCTAAACTTTGGACGGTATTGACTTTTCTTTTATAGTGCTTTGGGACTAATTTGTTGTGAACTGGCTATATAGAAATAAATGTAATTGAATGAAACAGATACTTTTCTAACTTCCAGTCCTATAGCTGTGCTGCAGGGGTAACACAAATATTCTGTTATTTTTTTTTTTGTTCTCTAAAAAACTTTGACAAGCAAGTTTTTTTTTTTAAATCTTTGCTTGTAAAACAAAAACTAAAATCACACACAGTGTCACCACTAACTAAACATTAGAAAGAAGTTTTAATCATCCTTATGTTTCCACTTATATGTTGCCATAAATCCAACATCAGTACCTTAACGGATTTCCTTCCTGGATGCTTCGACAGCATTGTCATTTATCAGCAGAAACATTCTGTCCAACAGATGGTCCTCTCCTCTCAGCATGTTTTCTGGACAGGGAAATGCTAGAAGGACCCATTGAGCCCCACACTGGACCCTGTCCCAGTTAGAAGGACTTGGATGTAAAAACAGGACAGTTAAGTAGGACGTGGATGTTCCTCATCAAGCTGCTGCAGTTCGTGTGTTCATTATCAAAGATGCTAATGAAGAGGTACAGCAAAGGGAAGGGAGAGAGATTTTAGAGTTTCAAGACAACAAAAGGAAAAAGGAGATGTGAAAATATTCAGGATAAAGAGTAAAAATGGCTGCAATGTGAATTCAGTGAAAGTTTGAAAAAGACATGTGTGGTAAACACAAAACTAAAGAAGCTACAGAAACTGTGTAAGAGACTGAGAGCGATGGAAGAGAAGTAGTTAGTGTTCACACAGGAATTTTGGGAGGAATGATAGCAGAGAGATGGCACAGAGGTATGTGGAAGTAGATGAAGGTTGAAATGAAAAGAAAGTAGGACAGATTATATCACGCTAAGGATCTGGAGAAGATGTGGTAGAGAAGGATAGAACTGAGATAAGCTGCTGCCTACGAAAACCTCAGGAGGAGGAGAAGACCAAATCAAAGGGAAAAACATAGGAAGAGGCATGAAGGCACAAAAAGACTACGGGCTTTATGCTACAGAAAAGAATATAGATCGATACCAAGTTCGATTTTGCATTTTTGATCAGTTATGAAAAAACAGTAATCAGTCTGTTTTTTAATTTGGGATGTTGTTGAATTAAATAGAAAACTCTATAGGTTGTCGCAAAAATCCTGGAAATCGGATTTGGTTTTGGATCGGTTTTGCAAAAGTAATGGGTGAGCAGAGTTTTTTTTTTTTTTTTTATGAAAAAAATAATTACTCATTCGTTTTGAACATTGAGCCTGAATTACAAAGACTGCTACAGAGAGCCTCAGTGACTGAGTGAGAAGGACAAATTACTCTGCATCATGGAAGCAATCTGTAAAAAAAAAGCTCTTCTTTTTATTTTTTTTACTTTGTCAGATCATTATCAGATCATGCTAGGGCTAAAAAATTACCATTACCAAAATTAAAATCTCTACTGTTAATGTTTTAAAACGGTATCTTCTCAAAACCAATATAATACAGAACAATCTTTCCTGCCCACAGCCATTTGAAATCTAAAGTCAGTCTAAAAATTATTGCGCTCTCTGTCCCGTCTATGAACGGATCAGAACTAGCTTCGAGGCAGCAGTTTGGGCCGTCGAGGACGTCATATAAGAATCTGGACATTTTCATCAATCTATCAATGCCCACAGATGCCCTGGAGAGAACGATAAAAGCTGACGTGTGTGGGGAAAAGAGGACATCGCCCTACCGTTGATGCTAATGTTAGCAGCTAAAAAGCTACTTAGCTTACAGAGGCTACTGTCCCTCTTCGTCGTCAGCCACAACAAGCTTCCTTTTAAGATGCTCCCGCAACACCGTTGTACAGCCATGAAAAGTAGGTTCTACCTTGTGAGTTTTGCACTACACATGCTTCTCTTTATGCTAAATAAAACTCTGCAGAACTTTAGCTCTCCGTTGTCGGCTCACCATGACACTGCTGTTTGAGCTGTTTCGCTGACGCTAGACTTACCCCGGCTTTCACAACCGCACATATACATTAGGGGCTGAAAAGGCAGACCAAGCAATGAACATAACGGTCACCGTACCTTTAACTTTTTATTCACTTTAACTTTTTATTCTTTAGAATAAACAATAATGTCGATTACTAAATTAGTTGTCAGCTATTTTGCTCGTTGATGTCGTTGTCACGAATACACTAATCTCAGCAGTCCTAGATAAGGCTAAGATAACCCGAGTGAATGAAAGAATTCATTTTCAGCTTTTGAAAAAGTCAGAATTCAGACTTTATTGCCAGAGTTCAGTTTTTTTCTTTCAGAATGTCTTTTCAAGTCATAAAAATGGCTTCTGACAATCTTCTCAGAATTTTTTGTGTTTTTTTTTTCAGGATTCTGGCATTTTTTTCAGAAATCAAACTTTTCCCCCTAAGTAGCTTTTTGCTCATCTCCCCCTCACCCAGAAAGCTCTGTATGAAATTCCCATCAGCGTTCAATTGATCACTGTACTTATTAACACCCATGTTGGTTCACCACAGGCAATCCAGGTCTCTGTTAGTGCTCAACAATAGATGGATGGATTTGCTGATTTTACAGAACAAGATGGTTTTCAGTTTTTTTGTTATTTTTTTGCACAAAGTTGATCATACATCATGATACCAAATGATCAAGTTTGAAAGAAAAGAGGAACCAAAGCCGTTCTTTTCATGCCCAGATTGCAAACTTCACAGGAAATCCCCATACTTGGCTACCTTCCTGCTCTTCTCCTCCCACACCTTTCTCTGCTCTCTCAGCCAAACTCTTCATGGAAATATTTTCTCTGGGCCTGAATCAGTCATTTTCTTCTTCATTTTCTTCATATTTTTTTTTTTACATTTTTTATCAACAGAGGTAATTTCAGTAAACTGAAGTTGTTAGCAAAAACCGGCATCAGCCGTTTTGGATGACGAGCTGGAATGTCGTTGGCGCTCCGTTGGGATTAAAACAGAAAAGGTACAAGTGTGTGGATCAAAGAGGGAGGCGGCAGGAGTTGTAATATTTCATCTAAAATAATGAGGCAGTCATGTTCAAATTTAGTCTCAGATTTAAATCTCTGAGATTCCTTTCTCCTCCAGCATCGTTCCGCTCGGCGTCACGTCTGATGAAAGACTTCACGGTTGGAGGCGCTGACACACTGATGACAGAGAACCGCTCACTCATAGCTACTCATTAACTGTATATATGTGTGTTTGTGTGTAAGTGGAGGAGAGGGTGGGCATAAGGCGTGTACATACACACATTTTCTCCAGCTGGGCTTCAGTAGTGGTGGTAGTTGAATTGCCCGGGAGGAAGTGGAGCAGGCTGTGGTAAAGACTAACTTTCAGCCCAGTCTCGGAGTGACGTTGTTCACTCGATAACCTCCATTGTGGTGCAGCGACGCATTGAGCGGTTAATGTATGAGGTGGATAAACGGCGGCAATGGGAACTCTCTTCATCTAAATGTAAAGCCTCAGCAAATCTGGAGCTGGCTGGTTGTTGAAGTTTGTGTGCAGGATGTGTGGGGTCTGCAGAGAGGTTAGCTGTCCTTTTCTTGACCCTAAACCTGAGGGAAGGTCAGCCTTGATCATCTTCTCTGCAATCCTGATTGTCTGGTGTGGACAAGCCACTGAACACAGCGATGGATGAACACAGAACAGACTAAATTATGGTGATTGTAGAAGATGATCAGCAGGGCCTGTGGTAGGTTGACTTGCTGACTCTGCTGGACCTTTGATTGAACAGTGTCGGTGTGTGAGGACTCGTTTGCCAAAATAGGTTGCTTCCTTGGATCACCAGTGAGCTGAAGGAACTGCTGAACAAGAAAAAAGAGCCTTCAAGGAGAGAGATAGGGAGTTATTAAGAAGTATACAGAAGCAACTAAATGCCAAGATCAGAGACAAGGGGGCTTACAGGAAGAAGCTGGAGAACAAACAAGAGAGGAACAATATATAAGAGATGTCTGGTTTGGAATGAAAAAGATCACAGGCTTTAAGCACTGGAAGGACTGGATAGAGCCAATGAACTGAACACATTCTTCAATAGATTCAGTTCAGAAACAAGCTCAGCATTCTCCTCTCCTGTTTCCAGCCAAAGAGACATCCGACTCTCCTCTGACTCACACCTGTCCTGTCACACCTTAGATGTTTTATCTCCCACCTCAGTCATGAACTCTTCTTCTTCCACAACTTTGTCTTCAACCAAGTCAGGAGATGCTTCTACCCCCTTTATCTCACTCTCCCACCTGTCTGTCTCTAAAAGTCAGGTGAAGAGGCAGTTGAAGAAACTGAACCGGAACAAGGCTGCAGGTCCAGATGGTGTCACCCCCAGAGTCCTGAAGACCTGTGCAGAGCAGCTCTGTGGGATTCTGCAGCACCTCTTCAACCTTAGCCTGATCCAGGAGAAGGTTCCAGTGTTGTGGAAGACATCCTGCCTTGTTCCAGTACCAAAGGAAACTCATCTGTCAGTCATCAGTGACTACAGACCTGTCACCCTGAGATCCCACATCATGAAGGTCCTGGAGAGACTCTTGTTGCCCCACCTTAGTAAGCAAACTAGAACCTATCAGGACCTCCTGCAGTTTGCTTATCACCATGGAGTTGGTGTTGAAGATGCCATCATCAACCTGCTTCAACCAACCCACTGCCATCTGGACAAAGCAGGCAGCACTGTGAGAATCATGATCTTTGATTTCTCCGGTGCATTTAACACAATTCAGCCTGATTTACTTTGTCAGAAACTCCTGGATCAGCTGAAACAGCTGGATCAATGACTACCTGACAAACAGACCACAGTTTGTGAGACTGAAGGATTGTATGTCAAACAAGCTGGTCAGCAGCACAGGAGCACCACAAGGGACTGTACTCTCACCATTCCTTTTCACTCTGTACACCGCAGACTTCCAGTATAAGACTGAGATCTGTCATCTGCAGAAATACTTAGACTACTCTGCAATTGTCGGGTGTATCAGGGATGGTGAAGAAGCTGAATACAGAGAGCTGGTGGAGCGCTTTGTGGCATGGAGTGGAAACAATCATCTTACCTTGAATATGAACAAAACCATGATTGTAGATTTCAGAAGAAACAGGGATATGTCAAAGACTCTCTATCAAGGGAGAAGAAGTGGAAGTGGTTGAGGAGTACAGATACCTCAGAGTTCATCTGGACAAAGGACTGGAGAATCAAAAGTGAAGCCGTCTACAAAAAGGGACAGAGCAGACTGGACTTTTTCAGGAAGCTGAGGTCCTTTAAGGTTTGCAGCAAGATTCTGCAAATCTTCCACAAGTCTGTGGTAGAGAGTGTCAGCTCTTCGTCCATCATCTTTTGGTGTAGCAGCATCAGAGCCAGGCACTGAAAACGGCTCAACAACCTGATAAAGAAGGCTGGTTCTGTTCTGGGGACGCCTGTGGAACAACTGGAGATAATGATGCAAAGAAGGATTCTTCATCAAATTAAAAAGATTATGAACAACCCTGAGCATTCTCTTCATGAGACTATCCTACAGCAAAAGAGTATCTTCAGTGTGAGACTTCTTCTGCTTCGCTGCAACACAGACCACTACAGGACATCCTTTCTACCCACAGCCATCATGGTCTACAACAACTCCTTGAAAAATGAATTAGTACTGAGCTACAACATCACTTAATTTAACTCTGGGATCAATAAAGTATTTTTGAATTTAATATACGAGTCCACTGAGGTGCAGTCATTGGTGAAGAGAAGAAGAAGAGTGGGGAGAGAACACAACCCTGGGGGATGCCGGAACTAAATAAATTGTTTTTCTTTTGAGGTAAAGAAATGCCTAGTCACTGCAACATTTTTTTTCTATTCTGGATTATGGAGCTTCAACTCAAAGTCTTCATAAACTAACATGGTTTATCATGCCTCTCTGAGGTTTATTAACAGATGTAGAACCTTTACCCATCATTGTGGATCGTATTCCAGTATGGAATGGCCATCTTTGTTCACCAGGAGGTTGGTACACTTTCATTTATAAGGCCATTCTTTGACTGCTGCCCACCTACATCTGTATTTTAATATTACAGAGAAGTGTTATTTCTCACAGTTGGCGTATAAATAATAAATTGTTTCTTTGGGTTCCATTTGCCTGCACACATCTGGGGAAATGGCCTTTGTTTTTCTCTGCTCTTTCTTCATGGAACAGGTTCCAAGAAGAATTGAAATCAATAAATAAAGCTTGACGGTTCCTACTCATTGCTTTTTTCAAATGCTCTGTGTCTCAGGACTTGGATTTATCCATGTATGATGACCCGTTTCACCCCATTTTTGGGAATCTGAAAGACGGGAAAACGTATAATTTAAGTAGAGACCGGCTTAAAAGTTGCACCCAGCTAATTTCTCAGTGCATCTCAGCTAAGATGGATGTTTGTTGATCTTCAGAAATCAGGAAGTGGAAGCTATAGAACAGGTACTCCTATAAACCTGCTCAGATCTACAGCCAGGGAATGATTCCAAGGTTTAGAACAGCTGCATTTGGTTCGATTACGGCCGGAGGAGGACCAGAACCAGTAGATGTACAGTAGTGCTACTGACTTCTAGAGATCAGAACGAACTGGAACAGATCTGAACAATAAGAAGATCTCTGTTTATTGTGTCTACTGGATTTTATTTGAAGTAACTCTTGTCTGCCTGTCATTTTTCTCATTCCAGACATCGTTCATGAGAACCTGAAGATGGGTTCTGATGGGGAAAGCGACCAAGCTTCAGGAACATCCTCAGACGAGGTTCAGTCCCCCACGGGCGTCTGCCTGAGGAACAGAGTTCACCGTCGGATCTCCATAGAGGTAAGACACAGCTCTGCAGTGAGCTAACGGGGGGGGGGGGGGCTAATGGTGGGTCTGGTAATGGGCTCTGTGTCTCTGGATGTCAGGATACTGATAGCGCTGACGCTCCCACAGTAGCCCAGGAGGAGCTGGTAAAGACACTAGATGATTTTCTCCATGTCACCTGTCACAGCTTGAGAGCTGGCTGGAAAATAGATTTTCTACTAAGTGGGTTTTTAAATACATGCCTGTTATTGGGGCGGATGCTGGAAACAAGGTCTGTTCTCCTTCACAGGGTTAGCCGTATAAAATGTAATCAGTAACGTCTTACCTTTTCTTTTATCAAGCAGAAAATCCAGTCATGTCACATATGATCAATTGGTTCAGTGAGAGCATGAAGAAGCAGCATCTGTTGGGGAGGGATGCTTTGGGATATTATAGCTTCTGTGGATGCCCTCTGACCCCAAACATCGTTCCATTGCTCAGGCTGCTGGGATAGTGTTCCACACTGGTGATTAGACAAACCACGTAAAGTGGTACCCCAACCCATCCAAATATTTTGCTTCCTTATATGAAGCGGAGACTCATCCTGGAGGCATGCTGCCCCCTGCTGGTAGAGGAGAGAACAAAACAGATCCAAATGCCGAATCTTCTGTTGTTCTCACTTTTACATGCTGACCTATTTTTTCTCTGGTTTTGAATGTTTGTTAATGATCACTTGATTCATAGGTTCTGTTATGTGGAAGTAACCAGCAACAATGTTTTTGTCGTCGGTTTCTTCCTTTAAAGACTTAAAGCTTTGAGATTCTTTCAAAACCATAGAAACAAAACCTAAAATATACCTAAATATCATAGTTAGATTTTTTTTCCAAAGATTTTCTAGGTGAAGTTTTTGTTTTACTCTTCAATTTGCAGTTTGTCTAAGTTCTGCGGCGAGCATGAACTGATGAAGCCTCTTGGAGAAGAGGTGAAACGTCTTCCAAGACAAATTACCAAGTCCAGTTGCGTTTGATTGAAATTTCCTTGAGAGTGATTTTGTCCTTGTTCTTAAAGGGCCTATATCATGCGATTTTACAGCTTTCCACTTCTGGGATAGACATATGTATGATAAAATGTTACTGTTGGTGTTATACAGTATTAATTTGTCCTGAAATTTAACTCATATCCTGTAGTTAATGTTGGACCACGAAGTAAAACGGCTCGTTTCTCTGTGATCCCCCCCGCTCCCATTCAGAGCTGCCCTGACTGAGATAAAAAGCTGAGCCTTATCTCAAACAGCAGACAGCAAACTTGAAATTTGAGTCAAGCAAGTACCACAACGAAACTGTTTTATATTAAGGGCTCCGACGTTTGGTTTATTTATTTATTGTAAAAACTGGAGTCAAAAAAAACATATTTCAGCTGCTAAATCTACCAGGCTACAGACGAGCCTATCCAGGCTTTAGACAGAGCCCAAACCAACACAGCTGCTAAACAGGAACATATGATTAAAATAAAATGGAAAACACTAAATGATCAACATTTCACCTCTACACTTCAAGTTCAAATCCTGATAGTCATCAACGTTCTGCTCAAGTTAAGTTACAAGTTTCAGAAAAGTGACTGAAGTCAGGACCCCAGTGGTAGCATCATGCCAGAACAAAAAAGTCCTGACTCATGGGAGCGAAATATCCATGTGTCTGCCACACTAATCAGGTTTTATTTTGTAAAAGATTTACTACTTTGTGTCACTCCATCACTTTAAAATGCATGTTTTACACGACGCAATCTTCTGTGGTTCTCTAATTTCTACATTAAACATTGTACTGTAATAACTCTTCTTGTAAAGTGCCTTGAGATGACATCTGTTGTGAAACGGCGCCATATAAATAAACTGAATTGAATTGAATTGAATCTACTTTTGTAATTATAATTTCACATAATAAATAGTAAAAATGGTGGGATTACTTCCTACAGCACTGACGTCGTGCATTCATACATGCATGAACAGGTTGGAGAAGATTCTCTCCCATCATGCTGTGATGGGAGCAGATTGCAGAGCAGCTTCCAGCCGGGAGCTCATGTTGCTGACTAGAACAGCGTAGATCTGAGGTTTAATGAAGCCAGCTGAGGAAAATGAACTCTCACCCTTTATGATGTTATATTAAGCTGATATTTTAGATCGCAACTTAAAGTTTTGGATTTGTTTCCTTTCAGGACCTGAACAAGCGCCTGTCACTGCCTGCTGACATCCGGATCCCAGACGGTTACCTGGAGAAGCTGCAGCTCAGCAGCCCGACCTTTGACCAGCCGCTGAGCCGACGCTCCCGCCGCGCCTCGCTGGTCAGTCCCAGTGCCTCACCGGCCTCATTTTCGCTGCTCTCGCCGTCTCATTACGAAGAATCCCTCCGTGAGCTGGTTTCCATGGCAACTGGCATGCCGAGAGGCAATGATGGATCCACCCGGAGCCACAGTCACTCACCTCCTACCCATCAGATTAGATCCTAAAATGCTGCTGGGGGAGATGACACAGCTTAGTTGCAGACTGACCATTAAAAATGATGATGATGCAATAAATAATTCAATTAATCATTTAAAAACTAGGCAATTATGCTTTATTACATATTTGTTCCCCCTCTGAACTATTCTGCCAGAGCTTTGACACATGCAGCTAGGGATGTAAGAAAATATCTATACGATATGTCATGATACTATCCGTCATGATATTGATAATAAAAAACAATGTATTGATTTTATTTTTAGTATTTGTATGGAACCATTAATGGTAATAATTTTTGTAGTAAAATAAAAAATGTGACCAGAAGTTGGTGGCTGTTTTCACCTCCTTCGTTCCAGAGGATCAACTAGTCCTTAAACTGGATGTTTTAGGTATGAGACAGGTTGGAGTTTTCAGGATGCTGTGGAGGATTTTCTGAAGTTAAATTCAGTTTTAAGAATCACAATATATATCACAATGTATCGTTCCCCCTGTATTGTGATGCATATCGCATCACCAGATACTTGCCTAAACCCATCCTTAACAGGAGGGGTTTATTTCTGTTTCTGGCTAATTATTTAGTTATTTTTAAGACTTTCTGGCCACATTGGCCTTTATTTTAAAGCGGACAGTGCAGAAAATAGAGAGAAGTTAGGGGAGAGACGTTCAGCATCCTGGGACGGGAGTCAAACCCAGGACAACCACTCTGAGGGCCAAGGGCTCTGAACATGGGGCGTCCGTCATAACCAGTGCACCATGCAACACCCTAAAAATGATTTTTTAAAGCCGCACATTTGGAACATTATTTATTTTTGTTTATTTAGGCAGACAGAGCTTCTTAATCAGGGTAAATTATGTGTGTGTGTAGAATTCATTTTGCCATCATTCTGTTTTTTTTATGGAAGCTCCTATATTTAAAAGGAACTTAAATCAAAAACAGAACCAGAGCAGATTTCATAGATATATTTTTTACCATTCCAGTTGCTGAAAAGTAAGATGTGACTGAGCAGGTATCTACGCCCAGCCACGCCTTTGAAGCCAGCATATTTGGTGTCTGACGTCTTTCTTCTTGTCCTCCTCAGTCTGAGATCGGTTTTGGGAAGTTGGAGACATACATTAAGCTGGACAAGCTTGGAGAGGTGAGGAAGCCTTTTAGTTGACCAATACGTACGCCTTACACCTCCACATTTACTCATCTGGAATTCTTAAAACCATGTGGCGTTTAGGGAACGTACGCCACGGTGTTTAAGGGACGCAGTAAGCTGACGGACAACCTGGTGGCGCTGAAGGAGATCAGGCTGGAGCACGAAGAAGGAGCTCCGTGCACAGCTATTAGAGAAGGTGACGGCCGCCGTCCTCCATGTTGAGCTGAGATTCAGCTGTTACTATTCCCTGTCCTTCCTTCTGTGTCTTCTTTCTGTCCTCATTTCCTCCCTCAAATCAAACCTCTCTCTCTGTCAGATCCTTCCTTCCCTTCTTTCTTCCTTGTGTCCTTCCTTCTATCCTCACTCTCTCATGCCCATCCTTACTTCTGTCTTTTTGTCTTCCCTTCCTTCCTTATGCTCTTCCTATCTTACTGGATTCCTTCCATCCTTGTGCCCTTCCTGCCTTATCTGTTTTTCCTTGTATTCTTTCTCCTTCTACTCTTCTTCTTTCTCCTTTCTATCTCACCTTTTAATTTCCCTAGTCTCCTTCCTTCCTTCCTTCCTTCCTTCCTTCCTTCCTTCCATCTTCCACTCATTTCATTATTTCGTTCCTTCTCTCTGTGTCCCTACTTCCACGTCTTCTATCTCCATACCATCTGTCCTTATTCCTTCCTTCCTTCCTTCCTTCTTTGCTTCCTTCCTTCTTTGCTTCCTTCCTTCTTTGCTTCCTTCCTTCCTTCCTAGTGTCCGATCCGTTTCTCATTTCTCCTGATACTGATACCCATCCAGCCCCCTTAAATTCACAGTGAATATTTCTTTTTTATATTTCTAAGTAAACAGGTTTTGGAAGTCTTGGAAAAGTTTGTGTACATGATTTCTGCGTTTGCCATTATTTCCCAGCTTAATAACTCATATGGAGCTTTCTGTGTGTCTCCGTAGTATCTCTTCTAAAAGACTTGAAACACGCCAACATCGTGACGTTACACGACATCGTCCACACCGATAAGAGCCTCACACTCGTCTTCGAGTACCTGGTAAGAATGACGTTCCTCCTACAGTAGCAGCGGTTAATAAGGACCCAACATGTTTCCACCATATCTTGTCCTTTATTGTGTTTGTGGTTGATAGGACATTAAAAATATTGTTCTGTGTTTTTACATGTTAAAAATTCAAACGTAACGATTCATATCATACTCTTTCATTTTAGGCATCAAAATGTTGATCATTTTTTATTATGAAAACTATATTTTTAATTTTTATTTGGTTCCAGTCATCCAGAGGTTGCTTATATATAAAAATAACATAATATAATACATATTCAAAGAGAGTTCCTTATTCTAATAACTAGAAGTTATTGACATTGCAGCAGAAACATTACTCTGTTATCTGTTAAAAACGTTAATGATTAATAATCATTTTGTTCCCTCTTGGCCCACTGAGTTTTTCCCTTCATCTTTTCACACTAAAAGATTCTTTCAATCATGAAACTTGATTTTCTTTCTTTTAAACTAAATATTTTAGGCCTTCTTTAGCTTAGGTTTTTCCTAGTTTTGAATCCAGATTTGTTTATGGTACATTTTATAACATCACTGAAATCAGTCAGAGCTTAGAAAACCAACTTCTTGTTTACCTTTAATCCATTTGTAGTTTTTCTCCATGTTTGTGAGCTAAGAAAAGAAAAAGTAGAAACATAGATGAAGATAAAAGAATGTGGCAATTAGTTGAAAGCGAATTGAAAAGATGTAATATCAGAATAAGCACTGCTAGCCAGACTTCCCATCTTATGGGATCGTTTCTTCTTGCAGGACAAAGATCTGAAGCAGTACATGGACGACTGTGGAAACATAATGAGCATGCACAATGTGAAGGTGAGCATAAAATGTCTCTGTTATTAGCCTTTAGTGCTCAGGCCAGCAGACGTAACAGTACGATCAGAAAATGATCAGATTAGACTGCTGAGCAAAATGTTGTATGGAAGATAAAGCTGAAGAAATATGGTGATGCAAACAGTAAAGGATATCAGCAAAGCAAAAACCTGACATTTCTAAATCCGTAAACAAAAAAGTTTATGTATACCTTAAATGTTTTTTTGTTTTTTTATGAAATCTAAATTGGCAGTAAAAGATTATATCTGGATCTGATTCAACAGCTAGATTAACATCCTAAAGTCTGTAAAGCTACCCAAACTAAACCTATTTTAGATTTGTGGCGCTCATTTGTGCTCATGGTAACAGTAAATCCTTTAAATCCTGAAACGTGTGTTTTTAGATCTTCCTGTTCCAGATTTTACGAGGGCTGTCTTACTGTCACAAGAGGAAAGTTCTCCACAGGGACCTGAAGCCGCAGAACCTCCTAATCAATGAGAAGGGGGAACTCAAACTGGCTGATTTTGGTAAGAGGAACCTAAGCAGCTCCTGTTCATCTTTTAAAAGGGGGCAATACATAGAAATAGATGAAGAAATCTGCAGCTGACCAGAATCTGAGGATTTTCTACCTGGTCTGTAATTAAAAGTTAGCCATTTTTAAGATCAATAATATAAAAATAAAAAAATCTGAAGTACACAAACTTAAGAAGCTATTTAAAAATGCGTTGTGGTGCAAATAATCATCTGTGGTTCCTTCGGGCAGAGAACAGGAATGCTGAAAAATTGGTTAAACTCATCTTAAGCTGGTGTATTGTTGATTTTGGAGCATGTTTTGGATGGAAATGTTCCTGGATGAAGCAGTTCCTGTATGATGATGCTCTGCAGGTCTTGCGAGGGCGAAGTCCGTCCCGACCAAGACGTATTCCAACGAGGTGGTGACTCTTTGGTACCGACCCCCTGATGTTCTCCTGGGATCCTCGGAGTACTCCACACAGATCGACATGTGGTAAATACTCGTTGGGCTTTAGTGTCGTTCTAAGAAATATCAAACATCCCTTCCTTCCTCTTCCTGCTGAACCCTTCTTGCCTTAGTGACACATTTCTGTTGCTATAGTAGCTGATATGGGCTGTTTGTTCTGCAGGGGTGTGGGCTGTATATTCTACGAGATGGCTGCGGGTCGGCCTCTGTTCCCAGGCTCCACCGTGGAGGATGAGCTTCATCTGATTTTCAGGCTGCTGGGTGAGGATCCCCGCTGAACATCAGAACACTAGATGATAGCGATCTGATTGTGGCGGCTCGCTGTTTCTGATCCCACTGCTGTTGTAACTTCAGGCACGCCCACAGAAGAGAACTGGCCAGGAATCTCCTCCATCGAAGAATTTAAATCCTACAACTTCCCCAAATACAAACCGCAGCCGTTGATCAACCACGCGCCCAGGTACTCGCTTGTTCTAGTTGTTTTGTGCTGGTTTACTGTTAGCTGTTGTGTACCTGTGGCTGGTTGATCTCTCCTCATCCAGCTTTGAATGCATTCAGTGCTGTTGTGTTTTCCTGAGTGTGTGTTTGGCCACTGCAGGCAGGAAATCCTGCTGAACATTAGAGCCAGCTGTCTGCTTCCTTCCTCACACGAGTCCTCCACATTCCCATCAACCTATTCTCTGGCAGATAATAAACTCTCTTCTCGTCTGTTTTAGGCTGGACAGTGAAGGCATCGAGCTGCTGCTAGCGTTCCTCAGAGTAAGTCTCAAATCCAGACACACTTCCAGCAGATTTTTTCTAATACACATCCGTACATTCAGCAGTAATAGGAGGGTTTTGGCTTAACATTTACAAAATGATTATTTTTAAAGTTGCACAGTTGGAACATCAGTATTTATTTTTGTTTTAGATTGAATAACTTTGTAACTATTCTTGAAAATAAATATAAATGGATTTAGAAATGAATAAAAAATGTAATTGTTTTTCTTGTATATTTATATTTCTTTCTTTATTTACATTTTTGGCAGTTTCAGTTCTCCATACCAAAACCCCCCAAAACATGCAGAAATGGCAAAAAGATAGAAAGAAACACTGATACTGCGCCCCTACTGATTATGTTCCCAAAAGCTTTCAAACTGGCCCACAGCATCACAGATCTTCTACCGGACTTTTAAAAAAATATATATATATTCCTACTTTGTTTTACATCAAAGCTGAATTGTTTATTGCCAAAAGGCACAAGTTCTGTGTCCTTAGAACATAGAAAACCACATATGTGTTATTTTTTAGAACGTAGTTTCCATTTGATGAATCAGTATCAGTAAATCTATTTGCATTTAAATCTCGTCTCAAAACTCCTCTTTTCCATCAGGCTTTTAGCTCAGAATGAGGTTCAGCATGCATTTTCATCTAAAGATTTAGTTCTAAAGATTTTGGTTAGTCATATTTTTACGCTTTATTTATGGCTTTTATTTATTATCGGATGCTGTTAAATGTAAAGCACTTTGGTTAACCCTCAGTCTCAAGTGCCATATAAATAACATTTGATATCAGAATGGATTTCTTTTTAGTTTGTATTTATCACAGACAGAATGTGAAATGACCTTAAATTACTGTCCTGAAACCCATAGACCATTCATATAGTTTTATGGTAATATTCTGTACTATAATGTACTGAATATTCTATAAACTAAGAAATGTGTATGTATTAAAATGAGAGGTTAGAGTTCAGTGTAAGATCCTGGTACACATTTTAGACATGTCTAGTAGGGGTGTTAAAAAAGTGTGGAGGGTTCTAGCCAGGTTCCTGTTTTCACATTAGGTCACATTAAGATTATAGGATGCAATGCAGCAGGAATATTCTTGGAAAATTACCTTGACTTGTCTAAGGAAACCTGATGAGCCAATACAACAGCAGATTAGATAAGTCCTTCAGAATAAAATCATCAACATCACAGCTGTGGTTAAAAAAAAATTGTGTTCCTTTTGAAATCCATCAGTTCCATATGTAGCCAGCAGGGGGTGCGGTTTTTCACTCATACACAGCATACACTTGTACTTCATTCTGTTGTTGTTCATAATGTCAGTGAGTCCCGATCATGGGTGTTCATCTAGTGATGCGTCTGTGGTTTTGTGCATCTGCAGTACGAGTCCAAGGCGAGGATCTCCGCCGACGAAGCGATGAAGCAGCCCTACTTCAGGCAGCTGGGGATGAGAGTCCACACACTGCCTGAAAGTAAGCGCTCACATAGACACGCTCACAGAGAGAGATTCCAGCTGCTGTGCGCTCTCCCCAGGCCTTCCTGCATCACTCATTCTTTGATTTCCTGTTGTAGTTTTGCTCGCTCAGTCTCTCTCTCGTGTTTCAGGTGTGTCGATGTTCACGCTAAAGGAGGTACAGCTCCAGAGAGACCCCGGCTACAGGAGCTCCTCCTACCCCGAGTCAGGTGGGATGCTGAACACACTTACATGCCTCTCAGTGACTACACTTGGTAGAATCCCAACATGAGTCCAGTTCTTACACCTACATCTCCCGTAATTCAAATGCAATCAGAACTTTTCCTGATTGTGAAATCATCTGATTTTTAGCAGCACAGCCGCCAGTTTTCATCCAATTTTCTTCAACATCATCAGTAACAGTATCATCAGAGTTCTGTTTATAATATCCAGACCAACAAGTCCTGTCAACGTTTTCTCATCGTGTGACATTATAACCACTAACCTCAGTTCATTTATCAGACTTTTATGGGATAGACCAACTAAAATGATACATGGTTTAAAAAAAAACGTCTTTAATTAATAAAAATCTCAGCTGGACTTAAGTCTGGACCTTAACTGTGTTGTTCAAACACATTCCTCCATACAGCATTTTCAAAGTAGCCAAGTTCAGTTTCCATAAAGGTCGGATTTCTGTCCCGGTGATACTTTCTCCCACCTGAGGTGTGGACCTCTGCAGCTCCTCCAGAGTTACCATGGTCCTCGTGGCTGCTTCTCTGATTAATGCCCTCCGTTCCTTCGTTCTTAATGGCCTCATGTTGTTGCCACACTTCTACAAATTTAGAAAACCATTTGGCATTTTTCTACTATACAAATCTGTTGGTCAGTTAGATTAAATTATTGCAAGTTTTTGTTGAACTCCTTAAACTTTTTCACATTTCATGTAGGGTGAATACTTGTTTGTTAGAAGTAACTGGTCATATCAGCCCACTATCTGCACTTAAACGTTTAGATTTTAAAATCATAATTCACCGGTAGATCTAAAAAATGGAATATTGTAATACAAAAGGAAGACTGCTGACTGGACAGTTGTCTAGAAAATACTCCTTGACACGCTTTGCAACTAGGCTTGTCACGGTGTGAAAATTTTACTTCACGGTTATTGTGACCAATATTATCATGGTTAGGACTGGGTGATATGAGCTAAAATTAATATCACGGTATATTAAGGATTTCACCTCAATAATGATAAGTGGACGCTGACAATGACCACATACCCCCCCCCAACCCCCACCCCTGTCCTGTAGTCATTGTCCGGGAGTGGCCAAGTTCACATAATGTTCTTTAAAATATAATGGATTCTTGCTATATAACAGCTTTAATCCAGTTTTTGATTCCCACTCCTTTCTGTATTTCTTAGAGTCCAGTTTAAACTCAGAAGTTATCACACAGACCAGATGAAGTGAGGAAGTGACAGGGGCTGAGTAAAATAGGTAACTATAGTGTGCAGTCGTTTATTTTAGGCAGAAAATCTTTTACATCGGAGCACTAGGTGGGAACAGGCGGCGGCTTCAAGGAGCAACTCAGCGGGCTTAATATCTGCTCCGCTTGAGCAGAACCCATGGTGGGGGAGCTGTTAAGCTAGAAAGGCTCTGCAGCTCCGTTGCTGCAGTAACAAATACGTCCTCCACTTTAGCGTCTAAATATCCAATAACACCATAAAAAGTCACTTTATTTGTCGCTTGTCGCATTTTTCTGAAAAACAGTCGGTAGATGAGTCTAAACTCTTGCTAAATATAGCTACACAGTAGCTGCGTTAGCAGCGCTTTCGCCTCAGTTGGGTATTATGGCCTCTGTATGTCACATGACTGTGTGTAGTCAACACTGTAGTAACGCTGATTTCTTAAAGGGGCAGGAGCACCGCTAAACTAAAAAACATTGTTTCTTTTTTTTTTTTTACATACTGAATTTACCGGCACGGGTAAAATGACGTCAATAACAGTCATACATTTCTGTATCGGTAAATTTTCGGTGTACCAACCAGCCCTAATCACGGTTTTTGGTATTATTTTTTTTAAGGCTGTTGAATATTTTCAGAAAGCATTGATAGTCCTACACAAACTGAAATAGTTTTGAAACAGTTTAACAGCATTTTATAACAGCATTGATAAAGTAATCCATGCAAAAGAATCCACAACCAAGTATTAAGAACACAGATATGAACAAACTTTCACATAACAATGAAAACATTTTTTATGGATGTCATGTAATATCGAAATTTTCTGACACAGAATTTTTGTTTTTCATTCCGTGAGCCATAATTATCAAATTAATATTTGTCTCTACTGTACGTATAAGGTAATCTACAGCATTTATTAGTTTCACTTTCTTAAATGTGTGACTTTTTTTAACCTTTTTACAATATTCAAATGTTTTAGATGTATGTATACAGGTTAAACTTGGACAATTAGAAAACATTGTGCAATTTACGTAATTCAACTTCAAAGGTGAACTTAAATATGATACAGACTTATTACATACAAAGCAAGATATTTCACGTTTTTATTTATCATTTTGATGATTACGGCTTACAGTTTATGAAAACCCCAAATTCAAAATCTCTGAAAATTAGAATTTTACATGAACAAATACAGGCTTGAAATATGTAATAATTCTACATCATATATTTCACCTTTGAAGTTGAATTTCACAAATAAATGAACTTTTACACAATATTCCCCCGTATTTTGGTCTGATAAGGCCAGAGGCATTATGGGTATTGAATTCTTGTACTTCCAGGTAACAACAACATCAACAGAAGGCAAAGCATGCTTTTCTAATATTTCCTGAAGAGGACGGCCAACTGGCCAGCTTCATCTCCACCTCCCTGCATCTCCTCGCATGAGCCCACCTCCCGTCGGAGCGTCTCTCTTCTCTCCTTCACCCAGACACACTCACATGCGTACACACACACACACACACATACACACACACACACACTCTGAATGAGTGACTTTGAGTCAAAACGCTTGAAGACTGTTTATTTATTGGGGTGTGAGGTTAACTTATTTTGCTGCTAAACTACTACTGTCGACTAACATGTCCGTGTGTGTGTGTGTGTGTGTGTACACGTGTGCTAGCACACATGATGTGAAATGAAGACGCCATGCACAGTTAAGCAGTCTGTTTAGGTTACTGTTATTTTTCCTGATTATATTTCTTTGGTATCTTTAGTTTGAAACTCAACTGATGTTGATGTCAACGCTGTGATGAAGTTGTTGTTTTCATTGTTGTGCTTACAGAGTGACAGCTGCAGTTTCTTCACACTTTTTATGCATTGTGTATATCTATACATATATTTATGTGTGTATATATGTACATGTATATTTGGAGATTGTTCTGTTTAGTTTTTTTTTTTTCCTTCGAGCTTCCGTGACTGAACTATACAAGATTTCTACATTTCAAAAAGCTGCAGCACTCAACGGCATTGGCTGTTGGAGGGGGATGGCGATGATGATGATGGATTTTCCATCTTCGATTTTCCAAATACATTTCGGATTAATTTTGTTTCTGTAAGGGCGCGACACTTTCAGGGGTTCCACTAAAAGTCTGAGCAAAACGATTGACAACTGAGGGCTTAATTAAGCTAGCAGCTTTAGCTTGCTAGCCGTTGGGTTTATGTCCACTCCACACCAAATCTGAGGAAGGCAAAAGTCGGAATTGGACATGGCCTGGTATGAAATTTCCACGATGTGATAATAACTATGATTAAAAAAAATGAAACACTTTTGTGGTATCCCTGAATTTGTAAAAAAAAATATATATATATAACATTTAAATACTTTTCTTTAAAAGAAAATCCAGCAATTATAACGACTTTTTCTAAAATTACATTGATGATTATAATTATGTTATATTTAACATATTTAGATTTTCATACACAGATTTGAGAATAAGTGTGGACTAAAACGTCTTAAGTACGTTGTGTTCTTTAATAGAGAAACCAATTTGACCTGGACATCTGCTCCAGTAGCCTGCAGCCTGTTGCTTAACAAAGATACCCCTTTTAGATTTAATACAGGCTTTTACCTTCATGAAAGAAATGTTTAGGATGTCTCTCTGGGTGTTCATTTTTCATAGAGAGAAAAAAAGATGTTTACCAGCTTATGGCTTGTTGGGAAGACTACTGGAAAGTATTATTGAACAGTGAAAAACCAGAACCAAAAAGCTAAAACATAAGCCTGCAAACCTTCCAACTGTCGCAGCCTCGATGCAAACCATTCTGAAATTTACCCTGCACTCCAGTGTTGTTTTTTTATCAGGGATATGAGCCTCAACACGGTTGAGTTTACCCAACAGTGTTAAGATGCATTCTGTGACCTCTTCTCATGAAACACCAACATGGACGCTCTAAAAGCAACAATGGCTCTTTTCCACTTAACGTCAATCCACAATTCTCTCCAGCATTTTTATAACAGATTTCAAATTAAAATTTCAGACTTTACTGCCAATGTGTTGCTAGCAACTGACAGCGATTAAATATGTTTATTGTAGCAATAAGAAAATATCCCTGAATCTCTCTTACATGACAACTGATGTTAATTGCATTCCTAGAGTCTACTTGGTTATTTTTTTGCTGTATTGAACAGTGCTAAATACCAAACTGTTGCATTTTGCTAAGCTAGAAAATACAGTTTACAAGAGCTAGCATACTTGGTAATGTGATGCTAATCCTTTCTGCCTATTAAGGTAACCCCTGTTTTGACATCTTTGTGAAAATTTAACAAGCACCGTTGTATGTGTGGTGAACTTTGTTTCCCTGTGAGGCTAGCTTTTGCAGAGTTCTGTATTTATGCTAACTTTAACTAAGCTAACAAGCTGTTCGCTAAAACTTAACGTACATTTATACATTCAAACAAATGTAGGTCAATGAACAGTATTTAAATGTTACAATTCTTGGTATCAAGGAGAATTTATACTTTTTGACAGGTGCATCAGTAGTTTGAATATTACCGCAGTTATAGCTTTTGTCTAGCATAGCTAATTAGCTTAACATGTAGCTAAAAGACTTAAGAAGTACAATTCTTCAAAGTCTTATTGTTGAGCACTTGGCAAAAATGTGAGGTTATGTCCTAGAGATGTACATGAAAACCTGGCAGATGCTATTTCAGTGGAAATTTCATCAACTTAATGAATGTAAATTAGTTAATAGCAGAAAATAAGAGAAAACTACAACTACTTTAAAAGGCTAGGAGTGCATTAAACATCACACAATAAAAATGAAGCTTGTCTGAGAATAAGAGGGAGGTTTTCTTGTTGCTCTTTTGTTCAGCAGCATTATGAAAATTGTATTTTGTGAGGGGAAAGATCGGTCTAAGCAACACTAGTGTGTTTTGTTTTGGATTAGGTAGCACGTGCTAGAAGAGTGCTTGAAGCACTGGTAAAGCTTGATAAACTTGTATCTGAAATTATTAATGTAATAATATTAACATCAAACACAGATTGCAGGTAATGGTGCAATGATCCTGTAAAAATTTGAACTTTTTCATCTAATTTATTTTAAAATACACTCCTAATTTGAGAAATTTAATAGTGATTATACAATCAAGTACACATGTGACATACTGTTGCCAGGAAGTCATTATATTAATGACCTATTTCCTGTAATTTTATGGCTTGTATTTAAGTCAGAAATTGGAATCATCTACATCTAAATTTATTCACTTCAGTTTTTTTTGCATTTTCCGCTTTATCCAAATTAAGGATTATTTGTCTCTAAACTGCAAACTGTGTTTCTGCTAATATGACTTTTTGTACATGAACAGCAGTAACATGCAGGAAAGAAGATTTCTAAGACAACTTAATATTTATCATTGTAAAACTGTACTTTTTCAGATGGATGAATGACTTATTTGTATGTGTTTATGTCTGAGTGTGTCTGAATAAGTGTATGCCTGATGCATGGAAGGCCTGCTGTGTTGTCAACTCAAACTCTGAAACACTGAGCTGCCGGTGAACAGTAGGTGTGTGACTCTTTTTACTGGAATTATTTATTTCTCATAACCATCAGAAGTAAAATGACAAATTTGTTTCATAAACCGCCTGTGTAGCAGTCATTTTCTAATGGAGAGGGTTTTCGAGGTAAAAGAAATGACACGTCAAATTGGAATATAAGAACTTTTTTTTTTTTTTTGAAAAAAGAAAAGTAATTTATTTAAAAATACAGAATGAGAAACAAATTAACAACATTGACAATCTGTTATGTTGTCTTAAAAAAATAACCAGGAGCAATTTTACAGCTAGAAAAAGTTATTTGTGCAGTTTTGGCCAAGAAGGTCTAAAGCTTATCACATTTACAGAAATCTTTCATAGTAAAGCTACAGCAAAGAGATGGCTTAAAAGTACAGTACAGTGCAAAAATAAGTATAGAAAACTGCTGGACTTCATTTTAATTCTGACTAGCAGAATCTTTGCTAGGAGTCATTTCAGGTCCCGTCTCTTGTAGTCCTGCTTATTTTTCCAGCGTTTGATAAAATCCCGACCCTTTCAGTATCCATGAACGAGAAATTGAACATATTAAGGGTGCATTCAGATCAGCCATGTTTAGTCCGCTTTAATCAAAGTCTAATTTGTTTGCCCAGAATATCTGGTTCTGTTTGGGGAGGGGTGAATGCACAATCAAAATCTGACCAAGAAAAGCGAACTCTTGGTACGCCTAAAAAACCTAGGACTCTGCTCGATTGAAGAGAACTCTGGGGCGGTTCGATTTCATATATCATAGCCTATACGCCCTAAAAGATGTTGGCCTTTTAGTTATAAAAAAAATGCTGGTTGTGAGACAGAAAACGTTATTTATTTTTTTCTAGCTTGTAACTCTCCAGTTTAATATCATAAACTTATTTAAGTGTAGTCTTTGGAAACTTTGGGGTTTTTTGTTAAAAGAAAACCAACTTATTTCTGAAGGTAAGGTACAAGAAGGTAATTAGCTTAGCTTTAAGATAGCAAAAAGGCGGGAAATCGTCAGCTTCCTCGAAACCAGCTACATTGACCAGTATTTTTCCTGCTAGTGATAATAGTCTTTAAGGTATAAGACAATGCACACTAATCTTAAAGGGCGTATTCACATCTTGGTCTGGGGCAAAGAAATAGGTGCTGGAATTTACTCATGAGCGCTAGAGAAGATAATGGTAAAGAAAAACGTGTACTCTGATAAGAGCTACCACATTTAGGCTGTGAATGGTTGTCAAATCAGATGAGAGACATGGAACTATCTGCTCCCACATCAGGTTTTACCACAAGCACGGTGGCTTGACCCTGTAGTAAGTATAAAAACCAAAGTAGCCGATGCTCTTTGTAGAGCGTAAACCTTCAAAATGGAGCTCCAGTTTCTTCGGGAATGAAGGTAAGTCTCAGAAGTGTATTCAGTCAGGTTACGCTCCATCTGAGTTTAAGGATCATCTGCTCCTTTGTCGTTGTTGACGAGGATCTTTCCGTCTTCAGCACCTCTGGGACCGCTTTGGTCACAGAGTACCTGCCAGCATCAGGACTTGTGTGAGCTGGAGGAGAGTAGAAGAGGAGAGGGAGCGTCCACACTGGAAGGAGGAATGGGAATGTGTCCATTCAGCAGTGAGGGGAACTGTGTAAATGACAATAAAAAACAAAGACATTGGTCAGAAGAAAGTACAATATGCTACTATTGCTTAAAACATTTTTCTGTTCACAAATTTAAGTCATGGTGTGTAGGGAATAAAGTTTCTGCATTTTATTGTTGAGATTTTTTTTCAATAACCTTGGAACTTAATTTGCTCACAAAACCCAGTTTCAATGTGTTTTGGTTTATTTAGAGTTAACCTAGACCTGGTACCAAAAAAATACCAACTACAATTTAAATTTTACCTGCCTGTAAACAAGTATGCTCTACAGCCAAATTACCATTAGTGATGGAATCGCTTAGTTAGGGTTAGCTTTTAGTCAATAAGTCCTTCTTTCTTTCCTAGTAAATGGTAAATAGACTGAACTTTTATAGCACTTCTCTAGTCATACTGCCCACATGAAGCCACATTCACCCATTCACACTCACATTCATACACCGATAGCCAACATGGCTCGGCTTGTGGGGATTAAGTGCCTTGCCCAGGGGCACATCAACATGTGACTGGAGGAAGCTGGCATCGAACCTACGACCCTCTGATTGCAAGCCAACTACTCTACCACTGAGCCACAATCGCCCCAACCTTTGGGTTTTGGGGTACAGATGTGATAGATGCAGGTGAACCTCATAAAAGTTTGGGTTTTAGGATGGCAGAATGGGATTAGGGGTCAGCCCGCTTTTGTTAAATCAACACAACTACGCAAGCCACAATAGCCACACAGCTATTTTTGGATAAAAAAAAACTATCACTTTGAAGTGTTTAGGAAAAGCACCCACTGAAGGGCATCAGACCAAACAACAAAAAAGGAAGATTACCTGAAAGAGTTGGGCGTGGCTCTGCAGGTGAGCTGGGCTCAGAGGTCCCACCGGACTCAGACCGGACCAGAAATGGATGTTGGACAGCAAAGGACTGGGTGTTAGCAACAGACCAGATGGAGTCTGGATAGTCCAGAAATACAAGAGGTTAGACGGTTCAGAAAATCCGAGAAAGCAAAATGTCTATCACATACAACCTGGAGATGATGGTTTATTCTGACAATGGCAGCCAAATTTTAGCTTCTTCGCCAACCATAAAAGTTACAACAGTTAGTCATCTGAAACATGCTTCACTTTCTCCTTACATGATTGCAGATTGCTGATAGTCTAAATTTGCTCATATGAAGGAACTCTTTAAGGTAGTCTCAGGCCGTCTTTGTTCCCAGTGTGCTAATAGAGATCTCCAAGGTTGCACTAAATGGCCCAGAATTCCCCCAAACTCGTCCTGTAAATGATTACGGCGTTGTGCAATTATGACATCTCCTTGTCAGCTATTAGTCATTAATCAGACCATTTCTTCTGTCATTTGGTAATTCTTATTCATCTTCCTTGAGCTATTTTTTAAGTTCTAGTTTAGGTGGCTTGATGGTCATGTTTGTTTATCTGAGTTGGTTTCGTGGTTATTACAAGGATTTGGATTTAAAGCAAATGGAAACTGCTTTCTATTAAACCTCTTAATGTCTTTCAGTAAGTTTTCAAAAAAAAGGGTTCTAGTTACAAATAAGAGTAGGTGTTAATGTGGACGTTTTGAGTAATGAGTTCAGCCTCCGCTTCCCCTAGTTTCCGTCAGTGATTTACACACAGCGGTGTATGATTACTCAGGCTGGATAAGAACGTCAGCCGAGTGCCTGAACGTAGTCAGACTGTCCTGTTTTGGTCAGCGAGCTGCTGCCAGTGAATCAGGAGCGTCAGGAACACATGGGTTCACTTAGAAACCTCCACAATCCTCCCTCCCCTCCTCCGTTCTTTCCGCTCACCTCTCTCCGTCCCCTCCCTGTCCCGCTTTCTGCATCAAAAATGTCTCCTTCCTCTCCTCTCTGCCTGGTACCTATTACAGACTGTGCTTCCTGGGGACGTTCGGTGGTTTTAATTCATGTATAATGTTGATTCATACCTGAGTGGTCACAAAGGCGGGGGTAAGAGACCCAGAGGGCAGTGCCGGGCTGTTGAGGGCAATGGAAACAAGGTCACTTCCTGTCAGGAGAAGAGGAGAGGCAGAGATTTCCAAGCCTTTGGGTTTTCTGCCTTTTGGAGGGTTACTGTTGGTCAACCCCCTCCTCTCTGGCGTTGGTGTGCACCGTAGCTTCTCCCTTTCCCTCTGACCAGATGATAGGTTTAAAGGTTGAGCGCTACATTCAGCATCATCAGTATCTGCGCTAACGTTCTGCTCCCTCACCCGAATGTGGGTGGGGCTTCGGGCTGGGGAGGAGGAGCCAACCAGCCGAGGAGACAGCACTGAGGAATTTGGGCTGTCTGTGGTGGAAGGAGGTGGGGTGGGAGGAAGGGATAAATGGCCGCCGTTGGTAACGAATCGGATGACAGAGGAGGTTTCCTCACATCTTGGCTCCTTTTTGATTGGCCGCTGCTGTTCCAAAGCATGATGCAGGGAGCTGATGGTGAAGGAGGAGTATAAGTTGGAGTGACAATACTGGCCTCTGTCACCGTGATCCTCCACTTCAGCCTCAGGTTCTAACGTGGTTCCCCCAACATCTTCGCTAGTGCGACCCGACTCCACCAATGCAGGGTCCATCTTCAGAATCTCAGGAAACGACACAAACTTGTAGACAAACTTTTGGCCAATCACCTTCTTTATGATATTCTGCAAAAGCACATTTTAAAAAGAGGAAACCTGTCATCATAAAGCTTCTCTTTAAAAGTTTTCGTGCGACATTGTTCACTTCAACGATGTGCCTACTTTGTCGTAGTAGTAGCGCAGCGCTCTGCTCAGCTTGTCGTAGTTCATGTTGGTCTTGTTCTTGCGCAGCCCCCACAGTTTGGCCACCTCCTCGGACTTGAGCAGTTTGAACTCTCCATTGTTGGACGTCCAGCATATGAGATGTTTGTGGCTCTGGTCAAGAAGCAGCTGGAGCAGGAACTGCCAGAGCGTAATGGAGCTCTCCATGATGGCGCCGGTACCGGGGTTCTGCAACGGACAATTAGGGATAAAGCTACTGTTAGCTATTCCGAGCTAAGACAGAGGGGTTAGCTATGTAGCTTTGGAAGTTGTTTTATACGTTTTTAAAAATATCTATATCTACTTTGGGATTCATTTAAAAAAATATTGTAATATTTATTCTTCTCCAGTAGGGGGAGACATAGTTAACATTAGGATAATTAGATTAGAAAGATCTTAAGCATGGCTAAAGCACTTCCAGAGGCTACAGAGAACTGTAGAAAGCATTTAAAAACATATATATTTTAATATTTATTAAAAATGTAATTAGCATGGCGATGGAAGATGCAAAAATATCCAGGTATATGCAGACGAGGGCTGTGGCAAAATCACAAAGCTAAACATGCTAATATTATTGACACCCTGTAAAAATAAAAACTTTAATGCATCTCCTCAATCAATAAAACTATTTATAAAGCGCTTTTCATACAAAAATACAACTCACTGTTTCACAGATTAGAAATGATCCAATATTTACCACTATGTGCGGACATACTAAAGAGAAACATTAAATTTAAACGGACATTAAAAAGGACAATGGGCCGAGTACAGGTGAGCCAGGTTTATGTAATTAAAGGTTCTGTTGAAAAAGATTCTGTTTGCGTGTCACTACATGCTGACATGGTGGCATGTGGTTTTGCTACTTCCTTGTAAACCGTTTATGCTTAATTGACTCCATTTTGCTTTTAACCGTAGACCCAGTGCATTATAAACTTAATTCACATCCTCTTGAATATTTTTTATTTTTTTATTGCAACCACTAGCTTCAATGCGTTTGCTGTTTCTTTTCTAGTTCCCATCCATCGCTGACCAGGTTCACCAGGTTCCCTGTCTCTGCAGAAGAGGCAGTCCCACAGCATGATGCTTCCACCACCCAGCGGGGGAACTGAATACATAATCATGGCCCATATTTTAGATTTTCAATATTAAAACATAAAATATTCAATAAAATACAATGGAGCTTGTCGCTGAAAGGGGACAAAGGTTATTACAACTTTTACAAGGAGTTTTACTCACAGTGTTTAACAGGTTTTCCTCCTTCATTTGTCTGCATACAGTTTCTTATCGAGTGTGTGATTCGGTGAGAAAGAGCCGTACGTCAGATGGCTTTCAGATGTTTCCATGGTGATAAAACAGGATGTGGTTAGTGACCCTTCTGCCAAGACAAAGCGTGGCCCTAACCAACGTGTTTACCTGGAAACCACTGTCTGCCTCTTCCTGTGAACGCTCTGAAAGCTGTCACTGCGCCTGCCTTCATAATAACATATTGTTCAGCAGTGCTGGAAATATGAGAAATTAATTTTTGTAAATCTGTTTGTCTTTCTGAAAGGAAACCAGCCGGCAGGAGGGGAAAAAGAGAGGGGAAAGTACAAACAATGACCCGTCAGCATCACAAGTACACAACTGACCGAGTTCTCACTTCCTATTTCCTGCTGTGTGTGTGTATATGTGTGTGTGTGTGAGGCGATGGGAGGAACTTTGGTGATGTCTGACTGTCTAAAGGAGGACTTCCTGTCATTCAGCGTTCAGGGGCGTCATTCCCGGTGAGAGGCTGTCCAGGACTTCCTGTCAACGGGGAGCACCGGGAACAAGCGACACACATGTGGTGTTTGTTTCATAGATCAGTTCATGATCTATGAAACATGCATGTTAAGAACACACACACACACACAGGTTCATAGTTGGAGCGTTGCAATGCTTTGGAAACATGCATACTGATTAATCTTTTCCATGTCTGGCCACTGCATCTCAATTGTACTTATTTAGCACCAGCCAGAAAAAAAGCATCCGTACAGCATGATACTGCCACCACCGTACTCAAAGATGGTGGTGATGTGACCATATGAACAATAAATTTTTTTTTTACATAACTGTTCTTCACATAATCCCATTACTCATAATTAGACTCAATTCTACTCAGCTTTACCCAATGAATCGGCAACAAGTAATATTTTTGATTTATCAACGAAGTAAATGTTCTAAGATTTGATTTCAAAATAAAAGCACTCTGTCCTGTTTAGGGATTCCTCTCTTCATGCAGGCTTGCGTTCATAAAGCTTCTCCTTCCCCCAAGGTAACATCAGTATTCTGTTTCTCTTAAGTTCTGTAGAAAGAACCCAAACCATGACTCTCCTTCCATTTCCTCTGGCCTGCTTTTTAAAAGAAATATGTGTTTGTGAGGAGGGGGGTTGGGGGGGTTCTGCCGGGACTCAAACGTCTCTTTGTTTTGCGGCAGTCGGTGACTCATTTTCAAGATGTTGTCTGCTGCCAGCTTCTATCCGGAAGCGCATGGCAATTAGTCTGCGAGGTCCAGACAAACCAGAACATCTACTAGCAGGTTTTAAAGGAGCCGCGGCTGATTTTTACTTCCCTTCCCTCATTAACTGTCACACCAACCTTTTTCAAGATTCCCCTTTAAATGGGTAATAGTGACACAGCATGCTGTTCGCTTTAGAAAACCTTTTACGCACTTATTTGACGCACAGCTTTTAACAGTTTTTGCACGGCTGGTTTGCGCTTTTCAGGTTGGCGCTGTCCATTCGCTCTTTCTGTGTTCGGATAAATGATTCTGAACGCATCGCAAGTTCTTTCAGTTCACTTCCCGTCTCCTATAGATTAACTTTGAGAAAGTTGGAAGGAAAGTTGGCACCTACCCGGCTGCGTAACGGCCGCGGCTCCTCTTTCTGTGCGTCAGTCCGCGCGTCTTGTGGGAGTTTGGTTCTTAAAGCAGAGCGTGTGTGTTGTGTCGGGGCTCCATGCTGCTGCCGCCCCGCTGTCTGAAAGCGGATCCGCAGCTTTTCTCTCTCCTGCCTCAGAGCAGGAAGTCGGGACGCGCAGACGGAGAACGAGCGCACTTCCTCTGGAGCAGTATTCCCGTCTGTGTAAACACACACACACACACACACACACTCACGCTATTTCCTATAAACACGCCCCTTAAAACACTCTCTCTCTTACACACACACACACACACTTACACGCGCTTGCGCACGGACGCACATGCACGTGCAAATCACACCACTAGACGCCCCCCCCTCACCTCCCACAGATATTGTAATTCTGACACAGACTCACACATAGAACTCAGAGCCAACTGACAACTGACGTCACCCTCTTCCTGTTCACTAGGAGGGGTTCCTGTTTCTACACACACACACACACACACACACACACACACACACCGAGTCAGCCATCCGGAAATGTAAAAAACACCAAACTAGGATTTGATTTCATTTTATTAAAAGGCATGTTCTCGAACATAATCGACAGTAAAAACCAGATTAATTGTCTGACAGAAGTCTTTTTAACTCTCCAACCGTGTTATTTCATCAGCATCAATGTATTTTATTAGGTCTGTTCCTTTCCCAAAGCTTTCCCCACAGCACGGTGCTGCCACCACCAGGGAATCGAAAACACGTGCATATATATACATATATATATGCAAAGTACAGTAACTGCATTTTTAAACTGCATTTTATCTGTGAACAGTAATTTTCATCTCTTGCCACAGAGTTTGAACTGAATTTAGGTGTGAATTTTTAACTGGACCATTCTAGTCAATAATTGTGCTTGGATCTAAACTATTCTATTGTGTCTCAGGCTGCATGTTCAGGATGTCCCCCACCCAGTTTCGTGTCTTTCGGAGCCTCTAACAGGTTTTCCTTTAGGATTGTTTTCTCACTTCTGGCCACCTTCCCTGTCCCTGTCAAAGACAAGTTACAGAAAAGTGCTGCTACAACTACTTTCACAGTGAAGATGATGGGTTCAGGGGGATTTTTTTTCTGTTGGTTTTCAGCAACACTTGATGTGTCCCACACTGCAAAAACAGATGTGTCAAAAATGACAAATGTCCTGGGTGAGATCAGGGACAACACTCGTGTCAATTAATTGACACAGTGAGTGTGCCTGAAGATCTGGCACAGGGAAATTTTAAAGAATTTTAAATAAAATGAAATAAACAGAAAAACCAAATATACATTAAGTAACAAATCGAATGCATATCAATATGTTTAACGGGAGCAGTTATATAAAATGTATCACACATTCAATAAGTTAAAATTAACTCAACATGTGTATTCCCTGATCACACTCAGCATGCGTGTCATTCTTAACACATCTGTTTTTGCATTGCACATATGACTAGTGACAAAACAAACTAATAAAACAATAGTTACTTGCTTATAAAAGTAGATTATCAAAAGTAGACCAGAGTTACCATAGACCTCCTGGCTTATTCTCCCTGGCTGACCCACTGGTGTCTTGGTAGGTCTACAGTCTGTTCATCCTCTTCCTTTGTTCAGATTTATCAGGCAAAATCCCGAAAAACAAACACTGAAGTTTTGTAGGATATTTGCATCGTTTCACTCTACCTTTGTTTTCGAAGTTTCTTTTTCTAACTTAGTTCTTAGTTTCCCTCACTTTCTTTAGGGTCCAAAGCAAAAACTACTTGATGCAGTGTAGGAAAACACGCATCAAATATAACCGGAAAACACGTTTAATATTTCATAAGCAAAGGCTGATAAAAGTAACACTTCCTCTTAAACCGTTTAATCACTTGCAATGGGGAATATATTTAATGGTTGTTCGTTCGTAAAAAGAAGGGAACATTTGTTGTATTGTCAAGCTGCAAACCAATTTGTATGAACTTCAATAACAAAACATTTTGATTTGTAATTGTCTGTTTACATTTAATTATGAACAAATTGTAATAAATTAATAAAATTTCACTGAGGATAAATATTTAGGAAGTGATGAGACATGTAGATAAACATGCTTTTTGATTTAGTTTGGTTAGTTCACTCTACATATTGGCTCGGTAGTATGTTTATTTTATTTTTTAACTATTAGGCTTTTATTTTGTCCGTCTCTCTGGTTGAGTTTCCGGCGTTCCTCCTTAGCCCCGCCCCCAACTTTGAAACGTCAACAGCGCCAAACTTTCGGGCTCCTTCGGGGGGGAAGAAAATGAGCGGCCGAGTAGCGGAGCCGCAATGGAGGAAGGTGCACTCCGTTACTGGAGTCGTGCCGCGGTCCAGGCACGGACACCGGGCGGCGGCCATCCGCGAACTGATCATCGTTTTCGGCGGGGGGAACGAAGGGATAGCGGAGGACCTCCATGTTTACAACACGGGTAAGCTAACGCTAGCTGCTAATGTTTTTAGCTTAGAGCGGAGAAAAGTGGCCCATCGCTTGGCACGAAGTTTTATTTCAACGAAACACTAAACTTGAACTATAGTTTGCTGTGCTTTTATTGTTCTTTAGAGGTATTTTTCTACATTAGGTTGCATTTTATAACTTTAAGTCGCTAAATTCGGCTGGGTCGTTCTCTGTTTAAGCGTCCACTGTAACCAAGAGTAAAGGACGTAGCTTTGAAGGATGCATTTAAACAGTTCTTTTTTTCAGGGTGGGATAAGAACTGTAAACAGCTTTAATCTGAACAAGTCAAGGTGAGATTGTAAATCTTAGCAGGACAGTACTGGCTGTGAAGCATAGTGGTGGCAGCACCATGCTGTGGGTCTTCCAGCTGGATAGGTTTGAAACACATATTGAGGATAGTTTTGGAACGAATGAAGCCTATGACTCTATCCGGGTCCAACTGTCTGGTTTTAAATGAGCCCCACATGTAATCACAGTTCATTCATTCAGAAGATCGCTGACTGTTACAAAAAGTGTCAAGTCAAGGGGGAACTTTCTAATGGTGCTTTTCCACTAGTTCCTACTTAGCCCAGCTGTATTTAGCCTTACTGGGCCCTGGTTAGTTTTCTACTATCCCAGACGAGCTGGGACCATCTCCAGTGGGTTGGCTCATCATATAGTGGGTGGCCCCAGAGTGTGTAGTTAAACAAGGCATTTACCTTCTGTTGTGTGCAATTAAAGCACTATGAAAATGTGTATGTTAAAACTCTAAAACAAATCCTACAGTTACATATGAGTAGATATTAACATTAACTGGTGTGATGAAACATAACATCACAGTAACTTCAACAACTTTAGTTTAACTTTAACATGGGTTTACTGAATCCATAGCACTTTGTGTATTTTACTCCCTATTCATGCGTACAAATGTCATTTTTCCCAGGGATCCACAACCTATGGCTGTGTGCTACATAATCTAAAAATAGAAATAACTGTAGGTTTCAGACAAATTTTAATTTATAGCAGCCTGGGCAAATGTAAAGTATGCTAATCAATCAGATAATTTTTGGGAAAATGAAATTGTTTCAGTGAAGAGCCATTAATGTTCAAAAAGCAAATGCTTTCTCAAAGCCTAGATTATACTTACAGCAACTTTGCACGCAGACGTATTGACGGAGACGTTTTTTGTTTAGGGTTCTCTGTTTCCTTCTCTCTGTTCTCGGTTGAACTTTCTGCGTTGCAAAGCAATTACCAACCAGGACAGCAGGGGGTGCTAATTTTTCATAGCGGGTCTGCCTACTTTTGCAGTGTAGCATCTGGTTATTTAGAGTTTTTTTTCTTCAGCTTGTGAACACATTCCCCCTAAAGGAGAAATGGATGACAGAAAGTAAGTTCTGATTAAACTGTAAAGCTTTTTACTAGAAGTGCAGCTCATAGAATCCTCTAAAGCATATGGTAACAAACATGTTGTTTCTCTACACCTCCTTGTGTTCAAAATCACCAAAAGACTATATTAGACAAATTGTGCCCTCAATTAGGGCTGCCACAAACAATTATTTTGATAATTGACGGATCACTAATTATTTTGCCGATTAGTCGACTAATCAGATGACGTATAAAATGCATGTTATTGTAGCAGCTCTAATATTGGCGTGTTACATCAAAGTGTTATGCAGTACCTAAAATATTGACTTTTACAGTGATTGCTCAATTAACAGTTCATAACTGCCATTAACATCTAAAGTCACAGGAAACATTACATTATGACAAAATAAGTATTTTAGTTTAGTATTTTAGTATCAGTAGTTTTTGGGACACCTGCACATTGATGTCCTCTCAGCTGCAGCAGTAGCTGCTGATCTGTGTATAAACGGATCAGAACCAGCATCTAAGCAGCAGCTCGGGCCGTGGAGGACGTCATATGACAGAATCTGGACATTTTCATCAATCTATAAATACCCCTGGATACGTAGGAGAGAAGGTAAAAAGCCGAGTAGGTACTAGGGGGAAAACGGCATGAGGAGAGGTCATCCCAATACTACTGGGGATGGATTTATAGATCTAAGTTGAGTTTTTTTCTCTAGTGCTGCAGTTGAATTGATGTCTGACTTTTTCATTGCAGTCTCAAAGCAATGGTTCCTACCTGCCGTGCGGGGGGACATCCCACCCGGGTGCGCTGCTCACGGCTTTGTCTGTGAAGGCACCCGCATCCTGGTCTTCGGTGGGATGGTTGAGTATGGAAAGTACACAAACAGCCTCTATGAACTTCAGGTAAGTCTTCAGCCAGGCGCGTGATTCTGGTGTTTCTGCGTGTGTTCAGAACTATTCAGATCTGCGTGTCGTTCTCGCTCAGGCCAGCAGGTGGCTTTGGAAGAAGCTGAAGCCGAGGGCGCCCCGAAACGCCTCTCCCCCGTGCCCTCGGATCGGCCACAGCTTCACCCTGGTGGGGAACAAGTGTTACCTGTTTGGAGGCCTGGCCAATGACAGCGAGGACCCCAATGGGAATGTACCGAGGTGCTGGAACTACTGCAAGCTGATTCTGGGTGGCCCGCTTATTATTTCTTCTCAGTTTTTAGGCAGCTGGGTTAGGATGGTGGCCTCATTTCTTGGCCCCCCTACTCGAACAACTCCAGTTCTATCAGATTTGGCTGCATGTTTTAGATCTATCTCCGTCTGAAAGACTCAGTGATGACCTACAGGCCAGCAGGTTTCTTTTTAAAATGGCTTGGGCCCTCATTTATCCGCTGTATTTTGTGCGTAGGAACAACTCTAACCGCGTACATGCACAGAATCATCGCTCCAAGTGCGTGCCTGTTTTCATCTCATCTTCTGCACAATAAAACATTCATTCTGCCCACGCATCATCAGTCTAAAACCCTTAGCCTACAGCGGCATGTTAAATAAGTTTTAAAATCATATGCCCTAATATTATGTCAACAGAAAGCTCATTTGTTGGGGCGCAGATTAAACGTAATGTTGGACCGCTCTGTACATTTACGATCACAGTTGTAAATGATTGATGTGAACGCACATGGATTCCACGCAGTGCCCATTCATTCACAACTTCCTCTGCTACGCTACACACGCCGTTTGTCGCAGTCGCCTCTATTTAAATGTTCGTCTGCGGCGCTTTTACAAATCGTGAAGTGCTGCATGCTTTGGGACTCGGCCTTCACTGTTACGTATAAAATAAAGGATGGAGTTTAATCCCTGTGAATGGTTGGTGACGCGAAAGGAAATCGGAAGAAAAATGAAGGGGAAAGAAATAAGACGGAATTTTGTGCTTTCTGGATATTATGTGATGGAAATATGTCACATCAAGGAAAGTTAAAGAAAAATGAAATTATTCAGAAGAGCCCATCAAAGCTTATATTTAAAGCTTTTGAACTGATATTGGAAAAGATTCAAAATAAAAGAAAAGCAAAAGTTAAATGGATCAAAATCATCGTAAGAGAAATGACAGAGATAATGAAAAATGCTGAAAAAATCTGCTTATGTATTGAACAAATGTCCAGCCTGTTTAAAGAGGCAAGCGGGCTGCATGATGTGATCATTTCTATGGGCCTTCAGGAAAAACAGACTACATGCTTTGATGATGTTGAAGTGCATAAATCTACCGTTATGGAGGAGGCAAACAAATGGCTTTTGGAACTGCTAACAGTTGCTGATGTACACCAAATGCCACCAGAAGGCGCTGTTTAACAAGAATGTGAGCTGCATGAAGAACCAGTTCCCAATGAAACTGCAACAGACGTTATGAAAAATGTATGCGTCAGAAATGTGAAGATATCAGACCACGTGAGTGCGTTTCTACTGTAGCTAATGGAAAATTAAAGAAGCACAGCAATGTTTTGAGCAAATCTGTTGTTTCCAAGCACTTCTTCATCCTGATTGAGAGTGGAATTGGCCATCAAAACAGGAGCAACAGGAACAGCTATGGAGAAACATGGAGGCCATGGACTTAGACATGGAACTGGCTGCGTCTATGGCTGAAGTGAATCTGTTAAAGGCCTCTGAAGGTTCTCTTGTGTCTGCTAAATCTGATGGCATGAACTCCTGTTTAAAAGGAAGGCAAATTACACTGGTAACTGTGGACGCTTCCTAGAGCTGTGTTGAAATATATAAAAAAATCGATTCTGAATTCGATTTGCAAATTCAAAAATGGATTTAAATTTTTACAATAGTTTGCTCTTTTTACAGCTGAAATAGGAAGGAAAAGTCCAAACGGCCATTTTAAGTTTTGTGTCTGAAAGGGTTAATACAGTTTCCCATGGTGAACTGTTACTGTAACCCGGTGTTAAGTCATTGAATTTCAGGCATATAATTAAGATAACAGTTCAGAAAAACAGATTTGGTCCAAAGCTGTCCACACCTGCTCATTGGTACATTAAAGCAGAGGCTTTGCTGCAGGAGACTCATTCAAAGTAGCCCCCGCCTACATGAACAAGGTGCTCTCATGGCCTTTAGTAAAAGGAGTGAAGCTGGTTGTTTTTCCACGCATACTGATGACAGCCAAAGCCGTGTCTCCAATTACACATGGATGACCACATGGGTGTCAAATATGACGATGGGAGCACCCTCAGTAGGACATCTGCTCCAGCTGTGTGCTGAAGGACGTTTTATTGGATTCAGTTTGATAGAAAATCACGTTCTCTTTGCTGTTCGAACCACATTTACTGCCTCTGTCACTTTCTCCCAGGCAGTTTTGTGTTTTGATTGGTTCTTCACGAACTGATAGAAGCCAACAGTAATGTCCAGGAATTTAACTGATTTAATTGTTCAAAGAAGTTAAGGATTTCTACAGAAGTTATAATGGCAAATTAGACAATTCTGTGCCACATTTCTTTATGTCTGCAGCAAAACTATAGTGGCTGCCTGCTGGGGTTGGGTGGGGGGGGGGTGACGCCATAAAGAAGAGGAAGCGCTTCTATAAAAGGGCACGACCTATTGGTGTTAAAACTAAATTAACTGTGACAGTTTTCAAACGGTCTGTTTATGGTGACTTTTTTTTTGGCCCCACCTCAATCTCTGTGTCACTGAAATCTCTCTTTTTTTTATTCTGTCTCGGCCATTGTTTCCAGGAAGAGTATAAGGAAGTAATCCATGTGTCAGAGGATGTGGTGTGACCAAATATGGTTAATTGAGGGCGTTTTTTTGTATGAAAAGGACTGAACAGGCACGAGCATCTAGGCACACAGATATGGAATTTATCAACACGTGATTGCGGAGAAATATGCGTATGAGTGGCCACCGCACGTTTCATAAATCAGGCTTTCGACCGTCCAGACGAACATTCAAAATTTTTAGGATAGAATGTAGGGTCGTTTCTATGAATTTTTGATAAATGAGGGCCCAGATCGTTTTGTTATGAGGATCTGTGATCCTTGGGATGAAAACGAAGCCCACAGGATTACAGAGCCTTTACCGTATCCATGTATTCATCTTTCATTTCTCACCAAACCCAGGCCAGACTCCCCGTTTACGCTCAGGTCAGAGAAAGCTTTTACTGGCATGCCTCCCAAACAAATGCTCGGCATAGCGTTTAATAGTTGCCATGAAAACATGCCGTCAGTTCATCTTTCTACACTGGGGAAGCAGAAGGTTGTTAAATACAAACATCTGATCATCTAACAAAATAAAATAGCTGAAGCAACAGATAATAATTGTGTTGATTTTTTGCTGTTTTCAGGTACTTGGATGACTTTTATGAGCTGGAGCTGCAGCCGCTGACAGGAGCAAAAGGATGGAACGTTCCTGATGTTAAAGGGGGTGGTCCCTCCGCTCGAGAGTCGCACACCTGCGTTGCCTACGGCGGCCTCGGTTCTCCCAGGCTTTACGTGTTCGGGGGGATGCAGGGAGGCCGACTGAATGACCTCTGGCAGCTTGACCTCAGTAAGAGCTCTGATTGGTCTCCAGACTGTTGTTGGCCTGAGTTTGACGCCTGCTAGAAGTTCCTCTGTTCTTTGTGCGTCCTGCAGACTCCATGGTTTGGTCCACGCCTGAAACACGCGGCTCCACTCCTCTTCCCAGAAGTCTTCATTCTGCCAACGTGATTGGAAACAAGTACTGGAAGCTTAGCTGGGTAACACGGTAAAAACTGAGTGGTTCTCCATTCAAAAACTCCTGTGGTGTTTGTTTTTTTAATCTGTGTGCAGGATGTATGTATTTGGTGGCTGGATTCCTGTCCCAGAGTTGGACAAACACGTTCCTGCAGGAACAGAATGGATCTGCTCAAACTCCTTGGATTCTCTTAACATAGGTATGTTAATGCCACTATAGAGATAAAAACATCCCAGCTGGAGGTCAGCAGGGCGAACGCTTCCTGATTTTATCTTTAGACACGCTGTGCTGGGAGAGCCTGGGCCCAGAGCAGCAGGAGGACATCGAGTCCCAGCTCCAGAACCAGGGGCCGCAGATCGACGACCCCTACGCCTGCTGGCCCAGAGCCAGGGCTGGACACTGCTCCGCCTCCGTGGGCTCCCGCCTCTACATCTGGAGCGGCCGCGACGGCTACCGCAAGAGCTGGAACTACCAGGTGTGCTGCAAAGACCTGTGGTACCTGGAGACAGGTGAGGACAGCAGGGACGCACGCTGGTGCAGAAGACGCACAGCTCAACATGAGAGAAAGGAGAGTGACATTCCTGTCCCCTGCTGCCAGATCGACCTGCCACACCGCAGGCAGTGATGCTCATCAAATCCACCGTCAGCATGCTTCATGTGGCGTGGCGCCCCCTGGCTGCAGCAGACTGCTACATCCTGCAGGTCCAGCCTGTGCTTCGGGCTCCAGCCACCAAACCAGTGGACGCGCCTGGAACAGAAGGACCGACTGGGACAGAGAACCGTCCTGCAGGTGAGAGGACGCAACATATAATCTGGCACTGCAGACAACATAGGAGACAATCCAATGATTTACTTTTATTGTGAAGTTGAAGGTTCTGTCATTTTCTCTAATTCTTCTCCATTGATGCGCCCCATTACCAAAGGCTACTGCAATCATTAACTTTGACTCTGCTGGCCTGGTCACTAATGAGACAACCATAGATAACCATAATAACTCTATGCTTTGTTAATCCTTTCCATAGAAGGTAGTGCTGGGGTTAAAACAATTCTGTTTCTAAATATAAAACATTTCTAAAGATCAATTCGTACGTCCACAGATTGATTTCACCCCTTAGCGCAGTTTGCTGGCTCTTTACAGCTTTTAAAACGTTAGGCTGCTGTCTGGCACCGTTTTTGGTTCAGAAAAGAGAAACCTCCATTTGGCTGAAAGGCCTGCCAAATGGAGGTGAATTATGATCAAGTCTAGGAGGCACAAGCTGCAACATCTCCTAGGTCTAACGTCTGAGCTTTCCACTGGGTCCACCTGTGAAACTCAAGCAGAGATTTAACTAGATCTTCTCTCAACATAACTGGGGAGATTGTGGGCTGCGTTTGTGAGGATTACAGAACTACACTACATCATGGTGTCTCTCTGAAGACGTCTTCCCAAACATGTACCATGCACTAAAACACTAAACGTAGCAATAATAAAACTACGATCAGCTGTTTTAAGCAGGACACCCGTCTCCCAGCTCACTACGAATCTCTTACAGAGAGACACAGGAAACGTAACCAGGTCGCGTTGCTAACATCTGTAAAATCTCCCCTCGGTTTTTCTCCCAGTCCTCCAGAAGTGAAAAAAACGCTTTAAAAACACAACAGGGGTTGGATAGACCTGCTGGCTTCAGCTCTGAGTGACTGACTGGGTTGTAATGTTCTGGGCTCCATCTATACTCTGGTGTAGCTAGTTAGCTTTAGCTTTAGCCTACAGCTGAAAAGCTGAAGTGAATTAGAATAAGCATTATTGGCAAACTAAACCAAAGGTTTCATTAATATTATAAAGTGTCATAAAATGTTTAAAAGATTCAAAAGCATCAAGATAATCCTTTAATTTTAATAACTAACATAATTAAAATATATAATATTATGGTTAATAATATTTTTCCTTATATTTTCTGATGTTACTCAGGTCTCTTGATTTGTTTCTGTGTCTTACAAATTTAGTTATGATGAAGTGTTTGAAAAACTAATTAATTTAATTCTTAGCTAGAATTAGTTCATTGAAGAATAACAAAATAACTGGGGAGGCACTTAAAATATACATTTTACATTATGTGATATTTAACGATAATTATCGATCAATAAGACTGTTCCTTTATCGATATGCTCTTCTTCTATATCGTCCAGCCCTACCAGAAATTTGAATTCATACTCTGCTCTGATTGCAGGTACCCTTGACCAATGTGCACAATTGTACACTGCTGACACAGAAAATCAGTGCTGCGTGCAAAATTATTATTATCCTTATTTTATTTTCTTAACAAATATTTATCATATTACAGCTGCATATGTTAATTGGGACTGCCGAAAGAATGAGGAGTGTGTGGGAGTAAGGGACGGAGCGATGTGCATTTAGATTAGGCATCGCTGTTGATTTATCAATTAACTGATTAATAAATAGTAATTATTAATAATTCTAACAATCTTAGCTTGGTAATGTGTGAATACCATCATTAAAATAAAAAACTAAGTAAAACTTGCGGACAAATATCTTTGTGCTGAGACAAGCTGGGTAGCGATGGGGTTGGCTGGCATCTCTTCACCATAGGGATCTCTGGTCCGACTTGAAAGTTGATTATTCATAATATTTGACGCATAATCAGTTTCCCCTCCTTCAGCCATCATAATTAGAATTTAAAACTATTAAAAGAACGAATGTGCATGGACTGATGAAGATGTGCTTTGCTGAGAAAGATATGGCAGTGATAACTCTGCAGTGAGCATCCAGTCAGAGCGTGGAAATCTTCTGACATTTATTAATAGTTAGTGAAGGCTTTTCTTTTTTTGACATGGGTGGGGTGGTGGTCTGCATATAAGGGTTTTTCCAGGGTCAAGATTAAAGACGGACGGGTATGCAAATAAGACTCAGATAAATGAGGAAAACCAGACATAAACTCAACAAGTATTGTCACAGAAATTAAATTAGCAATTAGATTATTTCAATGAAGTATGTTTAAATGTAAGTTGGATGAATGCGATGCTGGCATGACCACAGTGGACGTGTCTGATGCTGCTCGCAGCGGTCTACGGTAGCGCTCGGGGAGTTAACCGTAGTTTATGCTTCTGCGTTTTGACGGCGACGGATTGACGCAACGCCATTATCCGTCAACGCAAGGGTTTTCCGTCACCTAAGCAAGGACGAACGGAGTAGAGGTCCAATTTTTAACTATCCGTCTCCGTCGACGGGTACCGTATTCATCTGATTGGTCAGTTTCAGTAACAACCAGAGATCGCTTCACCAGAACGGGGCTCTATAGTCGCTGTAATCAGTCGTTAATGCAGCGTTTGGCCACTACATGCTTTATATTAAAAGGATAATTAATCTAATCTGTTCTTTTGGTGATTTTGAACACAAGGAGGTGTAGGAAAACAACAGAAAAATGACTGCTGTGTTTTGTTTCCATGTGTTTCTAGAGTATTCTATAATCCACACTTCTAGTAAAAAGCTTTACAGCTTAATCAAAACTTACTTTCTGCCCTTCATTGCTCCTAGAGGAAGAAATACATTCACAAGCCTAGAAAAAAAACAGAAACGGCGCTGTGTGATAGTAGGCAGAGACGCCATGAAGACTTAGCACCCCCTGCTGTCCTGGTCGAGCAACACTGAAAAAAAGAATGGAGTAGAAGAGCGGAGTACTATAAACAGAAAACGTCTCCCTCAATACGTCTGCGTCTGAGTGCAAATATGCGGTCGCAGAAGCATAACCTGGGCTTTAGCGTGTTTCCCCCGACACATGAAGAATTAGAGGGAACACTGCACCTGACCTACTGATTGTGTTTAACATGAATAAGGTTGGTGCCTAGGGATGCAGAGCATATCGGCATCTGTATCGGCCGATGTTAGTCATTTTTAACCGAGATCTGTCCGATAAGTGGCAATAGGCTGATACGTACAACTGATGGTTATTTCCATTCGCGTTTCAGGAGGGGGTTGGTCATGTGACTGTGAGAGCAGGATTATGGGGAGTTTAACTGAAGCAGAGAAGTGACGATTTTGCTTTTACAGTGTTGAAAATGTGAAAAAAAAAAAAATAATAATAAAAATGACAGTGTGAAATATGTAAATATATATATTGGGGATGTGAATTGGCAAGAATCATGTGATACAGGGAAGATGATACAATATGCTGGGATAGTATGAGTAAGATTTTATGTTGTGATTTTTAAAACTGAATTTGACTGTAGAAAAACTGTTCCAGCGTTCCAAACCCTCCAACCTATTTTATATCTAAAACATCCAGTTTTATTACTGGATCTAGTTGATCCACTGGAGCAAAGATGAAACGGCCTCCAAATAGCAGTCAGACTTTTAATTTTACTACAGAAATTACTGTCATCTTTAAAGGTTCCATTCAAATTCTAAAAAATTTAATCATAAATAAAAATCAATACACTGCTTTTGAATATCGACACAATATGGCGACATAAAATAGTGAGATATATCGGCATATTGATATTTTCCTACAGGATATCAGCCTTAACAGTTGTATTAATGTTGGACTTATTGGTGTTAACCCAAAGTTTCATATGACCGCATCGCTCCGGTTCCTTTCTTCAGGACCTTCCCTGTTATCTCTTCCAGTAGAAGGTACACCAGGCCCTGTAGTTCTGTTTCTTTCTATTCCAGAGCCACCGACGGTTTTCCTTTCAAAGTCGTTGACAGCGGACCGGTCCAGATCTGATGCCCTGTGTAGTGCATTTCAGTGGCACTTGGTCTTCAGAAACAAAAGGCCATTGAATGGCAAAACAACGATTCTTTTCCTGTCTGATGTGATTTCTTAGGCATCCAGTCCCTTCAGAATCCAAACGAGGTCATTCCGGGTCCAGAACAGACGGCCTCAGCCCAGGTAGCTTGGACTCAAACATCATGCTCTGCACTCGCACTCTTAAAGCAGCATAAGTGACTCTTGCTTTGGGTTGGAATGCTTCCTTTTAATTCCAGGAAACATCCGCTAAACTGGATGAGTGCAAAGCGGAGGAGAAGAATGCTGGGAGAGGGATGGAGGCGTCTGAGTCCAAACATTGTGGTTGGTTCTGGTCCAATCCTGTTTTACTGAGAAAGCTTATTAATACGCTGGTTTAATGTTAAGGAATATGTTGATCCATAACCTTTTTACATAAATCATCTCAGTATGGATTTGTCTGTAACTCAGCTGTACATCCTGTATGTTGTAGCTGCAGCAGTGATGGAGGACAGCAGCTCAGCGCCACAGCAACAGCAGCAGCCAGGTAAAGATGATGCTGACAGAGAAACCAGATTTCTGACCCAAATATAATCTGAGTCTCCTTTTCTTTCTGCTTCCAGACAAACAAACCACTTCAGCTGATAAAACGGGGGATCTGTACCCCAACGCGGATCAGGTCAGATCATCCTAAACGTTCTTTATCCCAGAGCTTCCTCCCATTTTAGTCGTCTCCCAGCCAAACTTTTCACTGTTATATGGAGTTTTAGCTGTGAATACATTTCTTTTTCCTCTACTGAAGGAAAAACATCCCCACAGCATGATGCTGCCATCACTAGATGGCTAAATTTATATGAATCTCGCTTTTTAGATGCTCTGAGTGCGACAGCATTCTTTCTAGGTTCTCCTAGAGGTTTTATAATATTTATTTGTCACTGAAAAACAAAGAAACAGGAGAACATCATATTTATTAGTACTCTCTTCTTCCCAACGCAGTATCTAGCATTCAAGCCGTGAAAGTAATGCCCCATTTCCACTATTTCTATAAGTTTTAAACAACATGGGGATCTTATGAGTGTATATATTATTAAATCTGTCCATTCCATCATGTTGGCTGAATGGTTAGTGTTGGTGACTCCCGCTTGGTAGGTTCATGTTCCGTTACTGTGCTGTGAAAGTCTTTGTCACAGTACGTTCAGGTTCACAGATATTCTTTCTGGTTTCAGAAAAAATACTTTTTCTAGATTACATTTTTTTAAATTATTTATATTTTATTTTTAAATTGTTTTAGTTTTTTTGTATTTCAATAAATGATGCCAAAAACACAATTTTAATGGCAGAACAGTACCTTTTAATTTGAGATTTTTCAAGGCAGTATTACCCCTCTTATTTTCCAGGATTAAAGGTTCAGAATAGAGGATGAATATTTACAGAAACACTTGGAGGTAGGGCTGGGCGATACAGATGCCTAAAAATTAAATCTCCGATTTTTTTTTTTTTTTTAATACCAAATCTGATTTCAAATTTTAATCAATTTTTTTCTACCGGATTTTTTTCATAAGAAGAAATTGCAAGTGATAAAAAAATATTTTCAAAAACCTGCTGTTATTGCAATCATCCTGTCCTGGAGCTGACTTGAATTGAATGTCCAACTAAAATCAAGCTGGAAAAGTTTCCTTGTAAAACAAGATGGCTAGATTAACATCACTCTGAGATATGGAAGTCTAAGTAATAAATTGGTTAAAAAAATCAATGTTTTTCAAAAATTAAATCTTCATGAACATAAGCGAGATGCTTTTTGCTGGAGCTTTTGTTAAAGTGATAGTCTGGATCTCTAAATAAATTACAAATTATAAAGAATTGTATTAAAATGACCTCCTGGCCTTAAATGTTGATATAAAATAATTTAATGAATTATAACATTACGGGTAAGTATCTCAGCTATGGCTCAAAAGCCACGGTGCCGTCCATTTGAACCAATCAAGTGATGCCAAAGGCTGTCAATCATCACGAACTGTGTGCTCGTAACTGCGTGCATGCTCAGTTTTCTGTTTACACGGAGCCTCCGAATCAAGCCTCCGCCATTAGTCCCGAGCGTTACCATGGATTAACACTCAGCTCAAGAGCAGAAGATACCGATTTCAAACCGAAAAAGCATCCTCACCTCCGATAACGCCATTGTTGACACTCTGGTTGTTTTCTCTCTCTCCTCCGCATGTCTTGGCCCATTGACCTGGCAAGTGCACGAAAAGTAGGCGCAGCTTCAAGACCGATCAGAAAGGGAGGGGGAGGGAGCTTGGGTCGTTTTTTTTTTCTTCAAACCATGTCCCTTTCTCTCTCTTTTTTTTCTTAAAAAGTCCAGACTATCACTTTAAGATAAGCCCGCCCCATCCTCGCCCACTACAGTTCTTTAGAGATGGTAATGGGAACACAACCTACCCGTTCCAGGCCATACTGACCCGTTCTATACTGCACTAGTGGAAATGGGGCATTACTGTTTCCTACCTGAACACATTCAGAATGTTAATGTGCGGAGGTCAGAGTGTAACATTCTGCAGCACGACTTTGAGAGTGAAGTTCTGGGGCTGTCTGGTTCCCACTAAGACTCAGTGGAACCTCTTGGATGATGTGCTCTTAAAGATCCACTCTGAAAATCGTGTTTTTCCTGTTGTTAACCTTTTTTGTGGCATTTTTCTGATGCTGGAGGACATAGCTTAATAAAATTAAGCTCCAAATTGTATTTCTGAGTGTTTCTACACTCTGCACATCTGTAGCAGACACTGAAACATTGTCTAAAACAGACTACTTTTGTGACGTAGCAACACCACTAGGGGGCCACAAGCTGCTGCTTTGCTCCAACCGCCCAATCAGATTTGGAGGAATAGAGAAGACGATAGTCAATCAACTATGTGTTGCAGCTGGTTGCATTGTGATAGTGTTGCGATGGACCATAACGGCACCCCACTAACTTCCACGTTTATTCCTGATATTCTGACTTTCCATGAACTTATGCATGTTTTATATAATTCGAAAGCTAGGAGTCTTGTGATCCTAATGTATACTAATCACGGATACAATTACAACTGTAAACGTAGCGAGCAACAAAGACACACACACATCCACATGAGATAAGATGTGAATCTCATCCGTCGTCCAATAAAAAGGACAAAACCGATCCGTCCTGAATAAAAACCTCTTTTTACATCCATGAGGGTCCGATTAAAGTCCTCCAATAAACTAGTTTGTCTAACATAAAAATAAAGCTAACGAACAGCGAAAGTTTTAGACCTCATATCCTCTCACTACGTTTTCACAGGGGTCACAATACCGTTCTGATGCATCCACTAGTACACGACTAGATCTACGTACAACTTCTTGTTCCTCGTCCTAGCTGGCATCTGGTTGGATAGCTCTGATATCGCACTGATGTGAGGAGCTAAAAGCTAGCACGTGAGCTAACGTAAACAGAGAGCATAATAATAATTTAAAGACCACTGAGAACCTTTTAAAATAGCTTAAAAGATGATGGGAGTGGGTCTTTAAACAAACTCCACCCAGACGGTTAACATCGAATTCAAAATGCGCAAAAGTTCAAACTGTGAAGACGGTGCTGCAGCCATGTCAACCTGCTGCGTTGTAAATAAAGTCGTCTTGCCTTCATGTTAAGGAGAACCCAGATGGCTCGGCGTGGTTTGACGTGGGTGTGTTTAAGACGCTCTACTGTGAGGTCAGCCACTACTTCCTGCCTGCTGAAGACAACCAGGTGGGATCCATAAAGAGGTAGCGTCTCACACTGCAGGTTTCAAGGGGGTGCTTACTGACCTGTGTCCCTTCAGCAGAAGAAGCTGCTGGGGCCTCAGGACTATCAGGGGAGGGAGAAGCAGGAGCTGACTCCAGGTCAGATGTATCGGTTCAGAGTGGCGGGGATAAACTGCTTCTCTCAGGGAGACTTCAGCCCCACCAGTGAGTTTAAAACCTGCCAGCCCGGCTTTCCTGGAGCGCCCGCTGCCGTCAAGATCTCCAAGGTGACGTGTCTCATATTTATTAGTTCAGCTGTGAGGTTTTTGTTTGTCATGAGGCGTCTGGTTTGCGTGCAGGTCGGCGATTCGGTCCAGATTACCTGGGAGGCGCCGTCGTCTCCGTCGGGCCGGATCCTGGAGTACTCCATGTACCTGGCAGTGAGGAAGAGCCGCTCCAGCTCGGAGCGGCCGGGACAGATGGCCTTCATCCGAATCTACCGCGGCACCAAGACGTCCTGCTCCGTCAGCTCCTCCCACCTGGAGAACGCCCACATCGACAGCTCCTCCTCCTGCCGCCCTGCTGTCGTCTTCCGCATCGCGGCGAAGAACGAGCAGGGCTACGGGCCGGCGACGCAGATCCGCTGGATCCAAGGTGGAGGAGCTTCCCTCTTCGATTTTTTTTAAACGTTCTACTCGTTTTTCTCATAAACAGATCTCGTCTTTGTCTTTCTACAGATCCTATTAAATTACGAGCCTCCGCCTCCAAAACTGACAACAGTGCTGAGGCAGACCCAGACGCAGCCGACAGGTGAACACATCTCTTTTTCTTTCTTTCTTTCTTTCTTTCTTTCTCTCTCTCTCTCTCTCTCTCTCTCTCTCTCTCTCTCTCTCTCTCTCTCTCTCTCTCTCTCTCTCTCTCTCTCTCTCTCTCTCTCTCTCTCTCTCTCTCTCTCTCTCTCTCTCCCTCTCCCATCCGTTTTGTTTCCTTGCACCTTCCATCGTTCCCTGTTTGCAGCTCCTTCTGATAACTTGCTGAAACCACCCACCTCATTGGACCTCCTTGTTTTTGTTCATCTTACAGCTCCAGCTAAGGCGGTTCTGGACCGGCTACTTGAAAAACAATCCACTCAGGAAGTAGAATTGATCCTTTCCTAATTTATTTTTCTGCCTGTGATGAAGCTGTAAATAGATTCACTGGATGATTTTAACTCCCTACTGTGTTATTTAGGAACAGTTTTATGAAATAATCTGTAATATGAAGAAGTTGTTAACTGAGAGATATTCAGTCATTGTTTTGTAGACCTGGATGATGCAGTTGTACTTTAATCACCATTATTAATAAATGTGTACATATATGACTGAAACACCAGTAAGAAATACTTTAAGGTTTGGGAAAGTTCTACACTAAACCCAGTTTTAGATTCTAGAGAACAGATGTTCGGATCTGATTCATGACAGTTTTAGTATTGCATGGTTGGTGTTGTTCCTTTTTAAAACTCAATACTACTGCTATCATCTCATATCTATATGATGTATAATGGTTGAATTTTTAATTTTTAAGGAAATTAAATTTTGCCTTACATTTTTTTGTGAAATGCACAGAAATACGACTCCAGCAACTTTGTAAAAGTCCTTGTGTTCTAAAGGCAGAGCCGGTCCCAGATTGTAGAGGGCCCAATCTCAGTTCACTTTACTTATTAAATAGGGATAACTTCTGACTAACTAATTTGGTCTGGCAGTCATGTTCATTGTTCAGCACTTCAATATATGAGATTAACTGGAGCTCACTAATCAATGATTTAATTGGTGGTGGAAATAATTAGTCTGGTAACACGAATCAAATCATTAATATCTTCTACTGTATTACTATAAATTCTACTAATAATAAATTACAAATAGGTTTTTGTCTTAAAAAAGGCAGATTCACAATGAATTTAAAATTTGAAGTTTCTAGATCTACAGCCTAAGTAAGAAGTCTAGCACTCTTGGTGGCCCCCTGGTGGCCTGGAGGATCCAAACAGCAGCTAAGCTCCTGTGTTATTTTCATAAAGGGGGTCTGTGCTGGGTGTATTGGAAGAATGGGAAGTAGAGACTGCTTGAAATACAAGGTTTTATTTTTTTGTGGTTAATTTCTTTGATGCTGTTTTACTCACAGGAAAAAAAAAGGTTAAAATAATTATCTTTTGTAATCTATAGATGAATTGTATAATAGTTAAATACAAAAATGTTTTATTTTTCCCCCAGCAATTGTTTTGTTGGTTTTTTACAAAATATCAAAAATAAAAATAAATGTCTTCGTATTTAAGAGTCTTCAATTTGCCTCCAAGATGTTTGTATTTTATCTCTAGCTTGTCTGGAGTCACTTTCTGCCATTTTTCCTCCTCAGATATTCTCAGTTTGTGCTTTTAAAAGGTTTAATTACTGAGAGAGCAAATTCTGTAATTCTGATACAGTGGAATGGAAGCCAAACTGAAATCAGCTGTTAAGATCTGTATACGACAGCACTACGTACAAGCTACAGTGAAAATTGTAAATGTATTCTTGTTTGAGAAAAATAAAGTTGATATTGACAAACACCATGAAGTTGTTCAGGTGATTACTGAATATTTGAAACTTGTTTGGGACAGCTCTGTGAGTTATCTCTCCTGCTACAGGGAGTTTTAAAATAATTTAATTGATGAATTCTGAAATAATACCTTAAAAAAACTAAAAAGTCTTGGATTTTGATATTTGGGTCTTAAAATTGGTGCTGTATTTAATTTCTTTGTATAAAATTTTCCATCAAAAATGTAATTTTTAAACCATGATTATTTTTTTTTTATTGAATAACACAGCATAAATAGTGGCTGAAGCAATAATAGAGAATGCTACAAAGCCACGGGGAAAGAAACTCAGAACATGTGATGTCTCGAGTAAATGAAGATTAACGTAAAAAAAAAAAAAAAAAAGATTGCTAAAACATTGTTAGGCATGCTTTCTTGAGGGCTGCTGAAATGTTGATTTTTCACATCTCTGCTTACCTTGTTCTCATCTTTTACACATTCCTCATTTCCCTGAGAAATAAATAAACACAAGTCCAAATGTTTTTTTCCTCTGCCAGTAGGGCTTTGAAATAGGTCATAAAACAAGAATGAATGTTTCATATAAATGGTCTTAAAAAGACTTTTAACGTGAGGAAAAGCTGTGGGAACCCTGTACTATCATTCACACACCCCTATTTGTCTTTCCATTTGTTTGTCGTGGCAGTTTAACAAACTTGTGAGAATTAAATGATCTATTAATGTTGCTATTTGAGTGACCAGAAATAAAGACTGGACAGTTTCGTACATACTTCACAGATTAGAAAAAAATAATCTTTGCTTGTTCTAAACCAGAGGTCGGCAGCCTTTATAATCCCAAGAGCCATTTTTACCCTCAGTCCAGCCAAATGAAACCTGTTTAGAGCTGCAAATGTTCTTATATCTGAGAATTTTGTTGAAAGAGCCACCATTATATTTCTATATTTAGGTTTTAAAATAAAGAGAAACAAGTTTTGCAAAAAGAGGACAGATACGCTTTTCTTCAGTGGGATGTTGACAATTATGGAAAATGATGTTTAAAAAAAGCATATAGTTTTAAACATGACCAGAAAAATTTATCTCAGTAAATCAGAATATGCATTCCGATGAGGTCAGCTGGTCAGAAGAAAATGTAACTTTTTTAGACAATCTTTAAGTAGGTTATGGACATACTTTTCACGAAGCCTACATTTCTTTATTTAATTTTTGAATGGGAATGTCCTATTTTCATCAGCTGTAAGCAGAGAAATCTAAATTAATAGTGGAAAGGTTTTGAAACATCAGTCTGTGTGAGTTTATCTGTGTAATGTTTCTTGTTTGGAGTTACTGATAAATGATGTGTTCAATAATTTTTAATGTATCAAGATGCACCTGTATATTAAAAAAACAAAAACATACTGAATATGTACAAATAATCTGTATTATATTTAAAATGTATAAATATACCAGAAAACTACTTGTTCTTTTAGTGTCAATCTGTTGTGGAAATGCAATTCAGTTATTATGAAAAACTGCTCAAATCTTTATATCTATTTAGAAACGAATCTAAGAAACTGCTCAGGCCATCCTGGTCCTCCAGTTTTACACCACCTCTAATAGAAATTTGTTTTACTACAGTGAGTCTGAGGAAGGATAACAAATACTCTGTTTCCAACTGAACAGCTTCATTTTTGTTCATCCATCTTTTTTATGTTTGTTACTTCTATGGCAGACAGCTCAAATGTTACTAAGGTTATGGTGGTTGAGGATGTACAAAACTTATTATTAAAGATGACCATTTAGTGTTTGAGCTATGAATTGGAGAGAATTTACCAACTATAGTTGGTAAACCTACAATACATAGCAAAATGTGAATAGAAATAATATGAAGATATAATCAATAAGACTATATCCTACACTGAACTATATATATATAGTGCTCGTTTCAAAACAACCCCCTATCCCCAATCGAGAAAAAAACAAAAAATAACGGATACAGCCGGGAGTTTCCCATGATTCCATAGTTTGTAGTTTAGTAGCTGGCCAGCTAGCTACAAAATAGTGGAGTCTGGTAACAGCAGGTAACTTTTGTATTATATTAGCAGTTTAACATGTAAAAGAAGAAGTAAAGTTTACAATGTGGTTCATGTTTGTAAAAGTCTTGTCACAAATTCAGTCGTTAGCGTGAATCATGTTAGCTTAGTTAGCTGGTTTGCAAAGCTAGCCTACAGACAGCAGTTTTGTTCGCTGCATTAAACGGGTTTCAGTTGTTACGTTTGTGCTTGGCAGAACATTCTGGATATTCGGTTAATTTATTTTCATTTTTAATGTACCGCGTGTTGTTTGTTAGAAGAAGTTAGTCCAGGTACTGAGTGTCCGATAATAGATACAGTTAGCTAGTTAGCGCGCTAGGCTTTAGGGGCGCGACATTCAAACACGTCTGTGGCCAAGGCTTCAGTGCTATTTAGCTTTAGTGTGTGTGGCTTTCCCCGTTAGAAGTAAACAGTTGTTTTTCTAGTGATGAAAACTTGTATTATTGTTAGCCTTGTTGCTTTTTGATTGTCATCTAATTCTCAGATCACACAGTTGTGCAGGAGCATTTTATATGCCAAGTGGCTGTGGTCGGGTTCAGTAGTAGGTTGACCGCATTGTGATCACAGGCTCTTGTATCCATAATAGAAGCAGCTGCTGGGGAGACGAGCTAACTAATCACTTGAGACTGATTCTAAGCTAAGAAGTGATTGGAACAAGTGGCTGCAGGGACTCGAAGCCACCATGGTTACTGACAACAAAGCACGGATTTACTTTGGTACTCATTAGCACCCTCCTACGCGTTGAGTGAAGCTGAATCCAGTTTATTCTCCGTTAACCTGGGGGACGATTACAGCAGTTTAACTCTGGGCTTCGCACCTGCACAGGTGAGATGACCTCCACGCTCGGCCAGTCGGCTCCCCTGGTCTCTAACCTGGAACCGGGGATGGGAAAGTCTGCAGCCGTGCTGGGGCTGTCCGCTGGGCTGGGTGGAGCAGAGATGGAGCTGCAGAAGATGCTCATTGATGAGAGGATCAAGAGTGAAAACCATAGGACCAACTACCAGACGCTGAAGGCTGAGCACACCAGGTATAAAGGGGGACAGATCAATGTTTAGAGCTTCTTCTTTTATTTAGATGTTACTTTTGTTGTACTTGTTAGAATATCAGTAAAACATCAAAGCAATGCATATGTATTATTATATTGCTGCTAAAAAAAATAAGGAGACATATTTTTGTGATATGATGTATCAGGCTGATATCTAGTTTCCTTCTAGGTCTGACCTGCAAATAAAAAATGTTTCAGAGCAAAGCAGACAAAGATTTATAATAGATTCCCAATGTTTTGATTTAATAATGCGGGATAAAAAAATAATCTGGTGATCTTCAGTCAGAACTAATCGAGAGGGAAGAAAAATGGGTTCATTCTGAAGATTTCTTCCTCTGTTGATGCGTGCAGCCTGCAGGGTGAGTTCACGAGGGTGCAGGGAGAACTGAAGCGCCTGCTGAGTGACAAACAGTCAGAGCAGGAGAAGCTGCAGCTGCTGCTGGCCGAGCTGCGAGGAGAGCTGCTGGACAAGACCAGGGAGCTGGAGGAGCTGCGGCTGCAGGTACTGGAGAGGTGGAGAGTCTTTCTTTTTCTTTGTGGTGACTCTGAATCAAGCGGACGTCTTTCTCTTTCTGGGTTCACTGTGTGTGATGTGAGCAGGTGATGACCCCTCAACGGCTGGAGCTGCTCAGAGCTCAGGTGCAGCAGGAGATGGAGGCTCCGGTGAGAGAGAGGTTCAACAAGCTGGAGGAGGTAAAGCCGTAGCCGTCTTCCGTTTTGGCTGAGAAACTCCCGTATTTTCTGCTTCCAGACTGAATTGTCACTGACCTGCCAGGAACTGCCACCTGATTGGCAGTTCCTGCGCGGCTGAGACAGAGATCAGGAACAATAAAGGGTTAAAAGACCTGATAAAGGTAGAAGCCAACAAAAAAACAACTAAGATGTAAATATCTGGAAAAACAGAACAGCAAATTTACTTCCCTATAGAGTAGCAGGATGGGGCGCAGCATGCGAATATCAGTAACGGTAGGCATGTCAGATTCTGATCCATTAATCTTAGTGATTGACAAGTAGCAGTGTAAAACATGTTGGACATTACCAACATCTGCATCTCCCTAGAGCCTAGAAATACCGTTGCCCATAGCAAGGTCACTTCTGGTGGTTTGCTTTTCCCCTTTGCAACACCAGAAATTACTGCACAAAGCTCTGAAACCGAGCAAAAAGAAGTAGAGACTCCTCTCAGTGTTTGAATCAAAAACTGTATTTATTCATGTGTGTCAGAGTAGCTGTGTTTAAGTGAGTTTAATTCAGTGTTTCATCTTCAAAATGATTATAGGTATTAATGCTTGAATAATAACGTTTATATAAACTTAAAATATGGTATTAAGATTCCAAAGCAGGGGTGTATCCATAAAGTTTTTAAAGGGGGCTAAATGGGGACCAGTGATGATCTTGGGTCGTCTCATCAAAATAAAATCAGGGCTGTAATTCAAAGTGGGCGGGACCTATATTAATTGACAGACACAACATTGGGGTCAAAGTTTAAATACATAAAACGCATAAATAATTAACTAGTGCAGGGTTGCCCAAACTTTTCCCTCAGTTATTTAACCTTCTTTTCTGTGGAAATAACATTAAGAAAATAAGTCATTTATAGCCATTTGGAACACATATCTAAATATCAGTTTTTGACAGATTTATTATTGATGTCAGAGAAAAATAATCTTCCAATTTTTTTTTTACATTTTTTTTTACAGATTTACTCTACATTCCCTTCTTATTTCCGTTTGTGTAGATTCTATACCTAATTTGTGATATTTCAAATATAATGTAAGCACCTAAATATAAACAATACGCCCATTTACTACAAAAAGTATCAGCAGTGGAAGAATATCTATAACAAATATTTAGCTGACAGTCTGAACAATGTGGCTTTTTATCTTAGACCCAGGGCATTCACTGGTGGGCTAAACTGAAGGTTTGGGGGCCGACTTTGGGCACCCATGAAATAATGTTATTTCTCTTTTATCATTCATTAAAAAAATCTACATAAATGATAATGTAGCATCTTCATAAATTCAGAAACGAAGGAGCTGCTGTAGAAAGCAGAAAATAATTAAAATGACTAATCAGCTCTTTGAACATTTTAACTGATTTACTAATAAAATAATAATTCACTGCAGCTTTAGTATGTAATAAATAGTGTACATCTTTATAGATAATTATTTGGACTAAATTAAAAAAGTTAAAGCATAAGATTCAACGTGTTTAGTAAAAAAATCCAATATACATAGAAATGATTTAAGTATATGCATGTTTTAACTGTTTCCTGTCTGAGACACTCCCAAGTCTGCATGTACAGGGGACATAACTGATCCATAAAAGATTTTACCAACATTACAGCGTTAAATAGCCAATGTTAGAGGTCACTGATACCACTATCAAATAGATACACTTTGCAGGATGTGAGTACATTATTCTCTGTGCTACAATAATAGCAGACATGAGGAGTTTTCATAAAAGCTAGAGCTTGGTTGGAGTGGTGGAACGACTCCTGCCTGAAAATCTCCCTCATTTTCAAATGTAAAACTTGACAGGTATGAGTAAAGCAGACGATTACCAAAAGCCTTCCCCCCCTGTTGTTGGCTTGATTGCGTCCTCTGACCGTCCTTCTGATCGTCCTACAGGAGACGGAGAAGTACCGGTCCGAGTACAACAAGCTGCGGTACGACTTCACCTTCCTCAAGTCCCAGTTTGAACACCAGAGAGAGGAGCACGCTCGTGTGCTGGAGGAGAGGAGGATCCGCTACGAGGCGGAGGTGGGTTGTTGGAGACGGCTGGCCGACCGTGGTTGCCATGGCGATCCGCTGATCTGGTTCGGTGTCCTGTTGTCAGGTTTCTCGGCTGGAGAAGGACAGAGAGGAGCTGGTGGCTCAGTATCAGGGTTCAGATGCTCTGCGTGACGGGAAGCGGGTGGAGGCTCTGCTCAGAGAGAAGGCCCAGCTTCACCAGAGGCTGAAGGGCCTGGAGGCGGAGGTGGCCGAGCTCCGGGCCCAGAGGGAGAACTCGGGTCAGCAGGCTGAGAGCGTGCAGCGCATCCAGATCAGACAGCTGACAGAGTTCCAGGCTGCAGTGAAGTCGCTGGAGGTGAGGCTCCTCCCCTTTTTTTTATTGCCCTGCTTTGTGTTTTTGTCTTGATGGATCTGATCGTCCGCCTCGACAGGCGGAGCGACAGTCGCTGCGTCAGCAGCTGGAGAGGCTGGAGAGCGAGCTTCGCCAGAGCCATGAGCAGAGCAGCCAGCTAACAGGAAGACTGCACAGAGCAGAGAGAGAAGTCAGCTCGCTGAGCGCTCAGGTACGCGCCCCACCTTCCCGTCCGACATCCGTTGTTTCTGTTTCTTATCGGCCTTCTGGGACCGATTGTTTTCAGATGGAAAGCCTGAAGCATTCCCATAAACTGGAGACAGCCAACGTCAAACTGGAGTGTGCTCGCTCTAGGGGGGAGCTGGAGAGAGAGAGGGACACGCTGCAGGGACAGGTGGACGGTACGGCGCTCTGCTTAACACTCCTACAAACCCTTCACAATAAGCCACATCCCTTTAACCTCGTAACATTTCATGTAGTTATGTCGAGGTAAAGGAGCAACACAAACTAGTTCATGTCTGTGAGGAGGAAGGAGCAAAGAGTATGAATAAAAACTCTACATCGATGTTTGCTTCTTTCCAGAAAGCATTTATACCAGCCACTGGATTTCTATTTTCCAAGACATGAAGCATAATGTGTGTGTAATTTGTGTGTGTAAGTGGTATGTGTGTGTGTTTTCAGGGCTTCAGGCAGATGTGGAGGTTCTGAAAGCAGCTTTGGAACGAAACAAGGAGCTTCTAGTGGAAAAAGAGAGGGAGATAGTGAGGAAGGTGCAGTCTGCCAGAGAGGACGAGTTCCACAAAATCGCCGCCTTGCATGAAGAAAAGTGAGAATCGGTTCATCAACTTGTTTCTAAATGAATGACCGTGAACATGTGAGCGTGTTTTTTGGTGCTCTCTCTGCACTAAGAGGACGTCTCGTTTGTTTATTCTAGGCTGGAGTTGGAGAACCGCCTGGCAGTGTTGGAACAGCAGAGGGCGCTGCAGGACGCGTCAGACCAGGCGTTAAAGGAGGAGTGGGATGAACGTGTCCGCAGCGCTCAGCAGGGAGAGGAGTCGGCCCGCAGAGAGCTGCAGAACCTGAGGTCAGCTCTGGTCAGGGTGTCTGGATCTGAGCCACAGCTTCATGTTTATTATGCAGACGCTACTGTGTGTTCAGGAGGCTGAATATAGGCTGGAGCAAACGGGATCTACAGCTCTGAGTTTCTTCTAAACACTCAGTTCCTGTTCTGTGGTTTGAGATTTAAGTGTTTCATTTTGGTCAGTAAAGTCAGGGGATGGTCAGATGTTCCCATCAGCCAGTACAGCACAATAAGCACATTGATTATTTATTTGAAATGTAGAGGATAGATCCTGACAAAATCTACAATAAATAAATGGTTACACATATATTTATTTATTTCTCAATTTTATTTATTCAATTTAATATTTTTATTTTACAATTTGTATTTATTTTACATAGTACATTTTGGAAATTCTGCGATTTTGCAAGTTCTCCCAGAGAAAGAAATTCTGAATGGGTCTGAAATTCACATTTAAGGTACATTTCCTCTATGAGAGACAATGAAATTACATTGTATGATTTTTAAAGAATGTCTTTGTAGTTTATTGCTGGGTATTTGAACACCTGATAAAATCAGTGTTGGTATTTGGTCTGTTTGCAGTTACAGAGGTCAAGGGTTTCCTGTAGCTCTCGACCAGGTTTGCACACACTGCAACTGGGATTTTGGCCCACTCCTCAACTAGGGCTGGGCAAGAAATTGATTTTATTAATTCATCATTTTTTCTGTTTATATAGATTTAATTTTTTGAAAATCTAGATTTTTTAACCCAGCATACTTGGACTTCTACAGCTCAGACTGATGTCAAGCCGCCCAGGATCTACCATCTTGTTTTACAAGCATACTTTACATCTTGTTTTTAGGTAGACTTTGAATTCAGGTCATTTTCAGGAGGGGATGATGGAAATAAAAGCACATTTTTGAAAAAGTTATTTTTTTACTTGGAATTTCCTTTTAAGTAAAACAGAGGTAGAAAACAATTAAAATCATCTTTGCTAAAATATCCCGACACATGGTCTCATTCATCCTGTCCCCTTTGCAGAAACGTAGCCCCAAATCCTGATGTTTCCACCCCCATGCTTCACAGTAGGGTTGGTGTTCTTGGGCAGCATCTCGGCATTCTTTTTCTCTCCAAACACAGTTAGTGAAGTTTAGAAAAAAAGTTATTCTCTCTCCCATCCCTCCTCTGGATCATCCAGAAGGTCACTGATGAGGACATGTCATGACTTGAGCAGGGGGACCTTCTGTCCAAAGTGTCGTGTTCTACTGACTGTAACCTTTGATACTGCGGTCCCAGTTCTCATATCATTGACCAGCTGTTGTGGCTGATTCCTCACCTTTCTTGCCAGTGATACCCCACAAGGGGAGATCTTGCTGGAGCTCCATTCTGAAGGAGACCGACAGTCCTCTTCAGCCTCTTCCATTTTCTAACAATTGATCCAACAGTTTAATCCATTCTCAAAAAGCTGTTTGGCAATCGCCACATTAACCTTTCCAGCCTTGTGGAGGTCTACAGTTGGTGTCTTTGACAGCTCTTTGGTCTTGCCCATGGTAGTAGTTGGAGTCTGACGGGGGGTGGACAGGTGCTACTACTTTAGATGAATATGTGGAGATAAGGTGGACTTATTAAAGGCAGAGTAACGGGTCTTTGAGAGCCAGTGTTCTTGCTGATTGCCAGGTGTTTGAATACTCATGTGCAGCAGTAAAGTACAAAGACATTTAAAAAAAATGATATGATTTCACGTCTTTTTTTTTAAAATGCTTTCTCTCAGTGGAATTGCATCTACAATCCAAATTTCAAACCCTTCCGTAATTTCTAAGTGGGAGAACTTGCAAAATTGCAAGATGTTTAAATACTTATGTTCCTCACTGTATTCAGTTTTTTAGTTTTGTTCAGCTGTATTTTTCTTACGTTATTTATTTGTTTTATTTTCAATTTTAATTATTTCAAATGTATTTATTTATCCAATTTGTCAGGATCAGTTCTTTGTATAGAAGTCCCTGTTTTCTGTTTCTTAGGAGTAAACTGCAGCAGCAGAGTTCACAGCTAGAGGCGCTAGAGAGACAGAAAGCTGAGATTAGTGACCTACAGCAGGTAAGTCATCAGCACTTGTTGTTTACATCGAAAAATGGGCATTGGATTCTTACGCTGAATATTTGAATAAACAGCAGAACCAAGAGCTCGGTGTCCAGTTGGGGGCGCTGTCGCGTTCTGAAAATGACCTGACGGATGCAAACCAGAGACTACGGGAAACGCTGGACAGAGTTAGGGAGGAGCTGAGGGTGGCCCGCGCCCAGGCAGAGAGGAGCCAACATGAGGCAGAGAGGTGCAGCTGATCAGTCCTTTTTTCTTTTCATTTAAAAGTTCCCATCTTCATTCTGCCCTCTTCCAACCTGCTGTGTGGCTGTTGTTGTTCCTCCAGGGTGGTGGAGGATCGGCGGGTGGAGTGGTTGGAGGAGAAACACAGGCTGCAGGAGCGGGAGGCTGAGCTGCAGCAGAAATACTCTCAGGCCAAAGAGAAGCTTCAGAGAGCAGCAGTGGCTCAGAAGAAGGTTCTCTGTTTCATCTGTTCTTCTGATCACCTTTTAATTGCTTCAGGAAAATGTTTCAGATGCTGATGTTTGTGTCGTCTAGAGGAAACATCAGACGGAGAACAGAGAGAAGAGGCAGCAGGATAAGATCCAGCTGCTGGAGGCCAAAATCCAGGAACTGGAGCTGGAAGCTGCTGCAGCCAAAAAGTGAATATCCCTCCATCACTTCTCACAGGCGTTTCTGCCACATATCACTTCTGATTATAATATCTGTCCAGACGTTCAGTGTTCTCAGAGGAGCAGGCTCAGCTAAAGAGGCGGCTGAAGGAGCTGCAGCGGCGACACAACGAGTTCCGACGCCTCCTGCTGGGGGGCCAGGGTGCCTTCAACGGCGGCCCCGCCCTCATGACCTCTACGCTCTCCTTCCCAGTCCTCGGGTGTGACGGGCCGCTGGTCGCTGACCTGGTGAGCTTCACGCCAACAAATCTTGGGTAATCCAGGGCGGTAGAGCTGGGTGTTGATTCGATTCCTCTCCTCAGGAGTCTGGATTATTACGATCCGATCCAATCTGTTCCCATTTTATATTGTTACGGGTCAGTGCTGTAGGAGGATCTTTTTTTGACGTCAATGTTTGTTTTCTCGCAATGCATCATGGTAGTGAGTGGCGGGAAACAGCATGTTTTTCCTGTAATTTAGTTGTTTTGCACGTTTGGAGGAGGATTTAGCGGAGTCCGGTTTACATGTGAAGTCAATGGATGAAGCAGGACTGGGGATCCCACGACTCATCAGTAGCAGATTTGCGTTGCCAAAAATCTTTTCTGCCTGATTTGTGAGACCAAGTATTGCGGCTGGTGCGTTTCAGGCGTGACCCAAAATATGCGTTGCATTTTATATCTGCCACAGAAGTTGGAGAAATCTGAACTCCAGCTTCAAGTCGCACCATAACAACCAATCAGCTGAGGGGTGTCAGTGATGCTGTGACCGAATGGAGTCACATCATCAGCAGGACATGTAAACTGATAAACGCTGTGGCTAATCACCCCGAGCTACATGAAACCAGCTGTTTTCTATATGGAGACGGGATAAAAAAAATAAACATTATAAAGAGGTTAAACTATTTAGACAGCAATGCTCTTAAGAGGTTTGTGCTTTCTCACCCGGACACCCAGACCTGCTAATGTCTCCACCAAAGCACGTCCCGCATAGCTCACATATAAACTTTTACTAACAGCACGGGGTGTTTATTGATCCTTCCGCCGCTGCTCGACTGGGTCTACCCCCGCAGCAGCGATCCCAACATTTCACTTGGTCAGCTCATAGACCAGAATCCCCTGGGAGCTTGAATCAACATAATCTCAGGCCCTCAGACTTTTGGAAGCAGTAAACTTTTTATGAGTGAAGGGTCGGCTTTAGGAATAGTGATGTCTCCCCAGCGGATTTGTGGCCAGGATACCAGCGAATTAAACTAACGTCTTTCACATATCTAAAAGGGGCTTTAAATAACCTCTATTTTGCCGTCAATAGAGATTTTTAAGTTTCTCTCTAAAGTTCTCCCAGTTTTCAAACGTTAAAGTGTTTATATATCTGGGAATGTGCTTGCTAAGTGTTGGTTGCTTCTCTATAGCTGCTGTTCATTTAGTTAGCTTTCTGCCACAAATCCACTCGCACATGCGCAAAAAGATGTCAACAAAGATCCTCCTATTAAAAACTTGTTTTTGGAGCTGTTACCTTTTTTATCTGTTACATTACTGTAGTTCAATTACACAACACTAGGTGGGGTCAGAGGGAAATGGTATTAACCCTTTCAGCCTTAAAATAATCTGGACTTTTCCCTCACATTTGAGCTGTAAAAAGGACAAACAATGTTAAATAATGAATTACATTTTTGGACATCTCGATCAATTCTTATGAATTTTTATAAGAATCGAGTTGGAATCGAGAATTTTTTTTTTTTTTTAAACACAGCACTACAGGGCAGAATTTTATAAATGAAGAAAGTTTATTGTTAAATTGGTGATGTAAAGAAACATTTAAAAAATCATATTTTAATTGTTACATTGCCATAAAAAACAAATGGGAAGAATCTTGAAAATTTAGTGTAGGAAAGTTTGGAATATTGAAATGCAAAATGAGTTGGAACCTTTTTGTACGAAGAGAATCTAAAGGTTTACTAGAGCTGCCTCAGAATGCCCCAGGAAGAGTTTGTGATGCGCTAAGCACCTTTAGAAACTGTTGCATATTAAAGCTTTGCATATTAATAAGCCTGTGTGAAACCCTGAATGTGAGAAGCTGATTATTGCTGCGTTTGTTGTGCAGGAGGGGGAGTTCTCTTTGCTGCGGAGGAGGCTGGAGAGTCTGGAAAGTGCTCAACAGCAGCAGCTGGAGGAACTGGACTCACTGGTGCAAAAAGAGCATGATGTAGCTCCTGACCCTTGACCCCCACCATGTCACTTTGGACTTAAGAAACTATGTTTTTAATCGAATGAGGCTTTAAAGTGCATCAGAATTGTATAGAAACTAGTTTGTACAGAGAACTCTTGCTAAAAATGAAACCATTTCTGCTTTTGGTCTAAAAGTCCTCTGAAGCTGGAACAAAACCGAGACTCAGGGTTAAATCTTGTTTACATGTGGTTTAGACCAGATATTAGCAAACTTGTCAGACCTCAGTTCTATTATAGACAACTGTAGAGCTGCAAAACCTGCATGATTGTTTGGAGGAAAAAGCTAATTCTAAAAATACAGATTTATTCAATGTAGCTTATTTTATGGTTACATTAAATAATAAATTTAAATTTTTAGTGAGTTTTAGGAGAGAAAAACAATTTTTTATTGTCATGAAGAAAAGGAATTCATGTTTTATACCAATGCACATGACATTGTGACATACTGACTTTAAGTGCCAACCAGGTGAAGCTGCCTGGAGATTTCAGGCTGATGTTATTGGGGGCCTCCATTCAGGTTGCAGAGCCCTGGTCTAAGCCACTGAGCAGGAAATTGTCTCTATGCTGGTGTTGACAAAAAGGCACTATATAGTGGAACTTGCACATGAAATGTACAATTATTTTTACTTGAATATTAAACCAGGCATCAATCTTCTTTTTGACTCATTTGTGGTTTCTTCTGAGTCATGTGGGATCTGAGGTGTGATATTAAATGTTATTGTGTTTTATCAGGTTTCAAGGTGCTGGTGGTTTCTTTTTACTTTTATAATCTCCGTACTGTATGTATACCTCACATGGTTTCATTTCCATCTAATTTCAGATGCACCAGAGCAGAAAACAGGACAGTTCCCGGTTTAGTCCTAAAACGTCCCTGAATACAACCAGCAGGTCTCCTCTGAAACTGTTTCAGCTCCATGTTTGCTGCAGGAAGTGAGGAATGTTGCTCATCATAGCTTCCTGTCATAGTTCATTAAAGTTCAGCGACAGATAACTCAGTTCCAGGAGCAGCTCTTCAGCCCATCAAACAAGTCTTTAACATGCTGCAGTTGCTCCATCAGCTCAGCGGGGGCGCCGTTATTGGCCAGCTTCTCTTTGATCTGTGGAATAGATGAGATGTAAGAGACTTTTCCTAAAATCAATCCAAAGATCAGCAGTGGATAAAATGTTTTGTCTGATCCCATCATCTGTTAATGAAGCTTCTCTGTTGTGTTAAACCATTGGATTCCTCTGTTGGAAACAACTGAATCATTCTGGAACGCTGATAAGAAAGCAGGCAGTCCTACTCTGTAGAAAAGAACAGGAAGCTGCAGGCTGACAGAAGCAGAGAAAGTCTTTATTCATTTCCTTTGCACAGTGAGACATGTGACATTGAGTTTCACAACTTCAGACAGGGTCACTTCTGCAGCTTTCTGCATCTAAGAGATTTTCCGGTGTTGAAACAGCAGAAGACCCCGCACAGCATTCAAACTGCATATTTTCAACGGGTTCTTATATCTGACTCCATGTTTCTGCGAGGAAAACAGCCCAGAGAAAATTTACAATTGCAGGGTTTCTGTTCTACATGAGGCTTCTGCATGGAGCTGAACAGCTCCTAATTTGAGTTTGTCTCTAACAAAAATCAGACAAGATATGAAATATAAGAAAACAAAAAGCTCCAGTAGGAAGTTTTTGATTCTCCCCTGAGCCTCATGCCCATTTCTTCTGGTGCTGTGGCCCAGAATGGATATATTTGATCAAACAGTAGCTATTACACAGGAGAAAAAACCCATCTGTCACCTTACGGTGCATTTGGTTTTTGTCTACAGTTCTTTAAAATGTTGATTCTAAGATAAAAGAAGTAGTTAGGGTGACAGACCTCTGTGAAGTATCGCTGTGTGAACTTGAAGAGTTCTCTGAGGGCTGCGGCTTCGTTGAACTCGCCTTCGTGTTTCTAGAACAAGAACAGATTAATTAACTCAGTAAATAACTCATCATGGCTGCTACAGCACAGTGGAGCTTTCATACAATATGTCAATAACCTCCAAACATCAGTCATCGCTGGTCTCTGTATGGATGCTGTCATCTTTCCAGTTTGCTGTCTGATCTACATTGGTTCTTTTGTACCTTTAATGAAATCAGCTGGAAACTGCGTTTTGTTTACCCCAAAAAGTTGAAACAAAAAGTGGGGAATTATGGTGCGTTTTAGTTGTCAGAACCCGGAATTTCTGACTTCCAAGTAGGAAGTATCAACTGGAATGCCCCCTGCGTTTGGACTTCCTACTCAAAAAGTTATGGGTTTTTTTCCGCTCAGAGTTTGAATTTCGATATGGCTGCCCCTTGCATCAGCAATAGCTGCTGTGGTGGAAACATGTTGATTTTAGTAGAAACACTTACAAGAATGCTTCTCAAATCCATCTTACATGTAGAGTATGCAACTCTAAACGTAACTAAATATAAGGGGCGTTTGCATAAGAAAAGTACAGCTTATAACAATGTTATTAATAGGTAGTACCTGTGCCTCTCATGGGAATCCCACTATGTTAACTGGAACACTGTTTGCTCAGGTGTGACATCAAATGCAGCTCTGAGTTTTGACTTCCCAGGTAAATGAAACGCACCATTACGTCACTCAGCTAACAGCGACCCTAGAGAAGTCCAGATTCCAATATGGCGACACCCAAGCTGCAGTTGTTGGTTGTAACTCTTGGTTCTACATCCAAGCAGGACTTCTGATTTGTTCAGTTTAGCGTTGCAGGCGCTAAATGTCGCACTGACTTCAGACTCAGAAGCGTTTCTTAAAAAAACAAAACATGTTTTCAGTAAAGCTAAAATTGTTTATCTGAGGAGGGGCCACATTGGATTTTAATTTGCCTTTTTTTTTTAAATCAGACTTTGGCGGGTTGGTCCAGTTGATTTTTCCAACGGGTAAGGTGGAATTTCCAATAACAAATAAAAAGCAGCATACCTCATTTCCCGTGCTACCGAGAAAATAATTCACTGTTCCTTCACACTACACTCCTGAGTCAAAACTGGGCCAGATCCACAGAAAATTGAATTCAGCTTCACAGCATCCTTCTCAGGGACCAAATGGAGCCTGGCAACAGTTATTATTTCCATTGAACCTTTTCACATTTTGTTATGTTACAACTACAAAGATCGAAGCATTTTCTTTAGTGTCAATCAAGTTACTTTGAAATAGCTATTAGTTACTAAGTATCAGAAGTAATTCTGGTACTTTAATGCTTACTGGTGTTCAATTTTTTTTACTATATTTAATTACTTATGCACATGATGCACAGCCTGAATATGCTATAAAGCAATGAACCTTTCATCCTAATTTAAATTTTCAGCAAATTTCATCATATGAAATGTAATCAAATTATAAGAACCTATTTTCTAGACATTCCACCATATTTTGATAAAAAAGTATTTCTTCTATTGAGCTATACATTGACATAATCCATCAAATGAAAAATATTTTTATGTTTTCACTCAACTCAAATAGCTGTAAGTAAAATACTGTATTCCAAATAGTTAGCATTTATATCTGTTAAAAGCTGGTAAAGGGCAGAGATGAGTAATAATACATTTAGTAGCAGGAGGGGGATGGTTTGTGAGGTTTCCCCAGCGGAGCTAGATGTGATACCCACGGCGGTCATGTGGGGGGCTTTGGGATTTCTCATGAGTTTCACATTCCTGTGCTGGCTAGCTAGGTGCTTGTTCAGATTTGAGGGATACATTTTTTTTTCTGTAGCCTGCATACAAACTTTTCTTCCTCTAGCAGAGACGTCAACCACCTGAAAACCATCTGCATAATATCAATAACTTTTAATTTCTTTGATTATATTTGCAAATGAAATGGTCCAGTTACATCCCAGGAAGCCTCTTTATTATCATCTAAACATTGATAACACTAATGATGAAAAGGCCAGACAGGCATTCTTTAATATCTTTTACACATGTACCTTTTGGTTCATGCCAGTGATGAAAGAGTCTGATGTGTTTGTTAGTTTGCTGGATTTTGCTGGAGGTCGAACAATCTGATGATTTAGTGGACTCGTTCAAAAATTGCGCGACGCCACTCCCAGGAATTTTTTTTTGCTTTAATGGCCATCCGTTGGTAAGGTTGTCACTCAAACACAAAAATACCGCTTGCTTGGAATGATTTAGTTATGTACTGCCCACTGTCGCCAGGGAAACTACACCCTGTCACATTAAGGGTGCTGAAGGGGGATGAATATCCATCAGTTGATGTGTGTTAACTGCATTATATTTTAAAATCAATTACGCCTTTTTTCTTCCAGTAAACAATGAAGCATTGTTTTGTTAGCCGGCCCCATTCAATGCCAGTAGAAAAAAAAAAAAAAAGCTAAACTGAAGTTTGTTCCTATAAAACAACATAATGTTATAAAGTATTCCTACCGTTTGACATTTCTATGTGAAATCTATAAAAAAATTCCTACAAGTCTGTTATTTCCACAACCTATGTGAGTATATGTAAGAGATAATGCCCGACGAGGTGTCCATTATCAGAAAATAATGGACGACGTCGAGGCGGGAACCGTTGCTTCCGCGAACTCCATTATTGTCTGATGATCGACACCTTGAAGGGCATTATCCCACTTATACCATGGTCACTTATGAAAGAAAGAAATATTTCATCAATTAATAATCTTTTACTGTGTTTTAGAGTTAAAATCGTGAGTTTTTTTTAAATGTTTCGAGCGCACTATTTAATGTCTCCTGTATACATGCGTTGCCAAGCAACGTGGCCACAACTATGAGTCAACTGTGAAATAATGCTGAGTCTCTTTGAGCCAGTGCAATAAATAGAACTGTCTTCAGGCAATTTGACAGGACGCCTTTCCTAGGTGTACATTATCACTTTTTAACCTACACCCTTCAGCCAATCAGAATCAAGTGTTCACCCAGGCCATGGTATAAGTAACCTTGTTGGATTTGTGCAAGACTGGATTTTACCTTTGACTCTTCCTTCAGGAAGTCTTTGAATTCAGCATCGCTGACTGCTGACTGCTCCCTGATCTGTTTATAGTACGCCTTCACTTCCTGCTTGAACTTGGGAATATCTTTGGCATAGAGGAGCTTGTTGGTTGGTGCATGCTGAAACACATGGAGGTTAGTTAGAAATCAGATCTTTTGGAGCTCCTTGGAGTTTTGCTGTTTTACTCAACAAAGAAAGGAAACTGCCCTTCCTGTGATTGTACAATAGGAGTTAAATGTGCAACACTTCTTCACCTTCCCTAGCTGGATCTCACTCAGAGAAAAGGAGTCCATGAAGGCCTGAGCGATGACTGACAGGCAGCCGTCCAAGTGTGGAGTCTTCTCCATGTCGAACACAAACTGCGGGTTTTTCAGGATGTTGATCCAGAAACGCAGTGGCAAACTGGTTTAGGGAGAACGGAAACCACAAATTTATTTAGTCTTTTTTAGTTGGTCTCATTTGAGCCGTCCAATCGAACGCATTGAACTATCTGCACCTGTTGGTCTTCCAGATGTGTCGGACATCTGGATCAGTGATCTTCATGTTCTCTGCCTGAGCGTCCAGGAAGTCAAAGAAGTACTTGATGGCGAGTGGAGCTTTGCTCTGGGACATCCCCCAGATAGACCTGAAGAGGTTCTCCACATACGAGTGAACCGCCACCTTAAAGAGACAGAACAAGGTGAGATGATCTGTGTTTCATATTAAATCTAAAACTGTAAACTTTGTCTGAAAAAAAGAGCATCTTTCCCCAAAGCAGCATCTGGCTCTAAGGTCGTAGCAGAACATAAAACAGGTTGGTTTCAGTTCTGCTTGTGCCGCTCTAGGTTTTGCATTGGGAAAGTTTCGTCTTACCTTGGTGGAGAGCAGTTTGGTCAGGTACACTTCCTTCAGCTTTAACTTCTTCCTCTCTGGGTTCTTTCCATGGTCCTCCACTACATCGGGATCAATCTGCACCACAACACCAACCATCAACAACACCAACCGTCACTCCAAACCCTTCAGGTCAATTTGCATGAAAGTATAGAGATTAGCTTGATAGAAAACACAAAACGTCTCCTACCAAATGGAAGTATTTTCCAGAGAAGTTTTCATCATCTACAAAAGAAAATACAAAAAGGATGACATCACTACTGTAAACAAGAATACAGTACACAAAGACAAACAGAGAATATAAAGTAAATTCAAATGGAATCAGAAATGTTCTTTATTTCCGTTGTAGAGTTAAAAACTGTCTGAAATTGAAACTTTTAGCCACACATAGAACTCTAACCAAGGCCTGGGCTGAAGGCCTTCATCCTGATTATATTGGGCTTAAATTAGTTGTTGTTCTACAGATGATGATCCTGCATTTGTTATATAGTTATGAAGCCAGTAAAAAAAGGACCTACATAATAGTTCTAGTTATACAAATATGTCCTTTGAAACTGCAGACAATCCGTCACTGAGAAGGTCATTATTAAAGAGTCTAGCTGTTTTCAGAGTGCTGTTAAAGCGTAGTGAGGGTAAGTTAAGTGGAAGGAAAAAGTGCAGAACTGCATGTTCTTATTTCCTTTTTTACTTCATTTTTAATCTATTATGTTGTATCTGTTTTTAATCTATATCGCATAAATTTGTGTTTTATCTGTTTTCAATCTATATATTCAATAAATTTGTTCCTTACATCATCTTTCCTTATTGATTGATTGTGTCTATCTGTTAAACCTATATGTTTCAATTTTTCTCTAATCCTGATTCTGTAATCATGTATTTGGTTTCATTATCACTGAATCATGTAAAGCACCTTGAATTGCCTTGTGTTGAAAGTGTGCTATATAAATAAAATTGCCTTGCCATATATTGAATACATGGACATATTCTACATAGGGCCACATTTTTGTATTAATAACCCTTTTTATTGGTACTAGGTGAAACTCTAATCTTCCTAAAAACAGAAAAGATTCCTACAGAACAATAAAAGTATAAATATATTAGAGACACAAACATGTTACATTCCAGCTGTCATTTACTTTCTCAAAGGCAGTTCTGACAGATGAGTTTTTCATTTTTATTTAAATGAACAGTATTTCAGCAGCTTTGCAGTCATCAGGAAGTTTGTTCCAGATAAGGCAGTTTCGTGCCCAGACTTTTTTTCAGGGGTGGCACAAGAGGGGCAGCTAGTTCTGCTGGGGTGGCCTATTGTATTCTAGGGGTGGCAAGTGCCACCTCAGGCCATCCCCTAGACACACCACTGAGATAAGGGGAGCATAGAAACTAAAAGCTGCTTATCCATGTTTGGTTCTGATTCTAGGGAAGAGTAGTTGACCAGAGTTGTAGGACCTGAGTCTGGTTGGGTTGCTATAGTGACACCAGGTCTTCCACATACTTCAGTGCTAAACCATTCAGTGATTTATAAAGTAGTAGGAGTATTTTGAAGTCTATTCTCTGAGCTACAGGGAGCCAGTGGAAGGACTTCAGAACCGGGGTGATGTGCTCTACTTTCCTGCTTCTAGTGAGGACGCCAGCAGCAGCGTTCTGGATCAGCAGCAGCTCTCTGATTGACTTTTTAGGGAGACCTGTGAGGGCACTGTTGCAGTAATCAATCCAGATAAATGGAGGAGTTTTTCAAGGTCCTTTAATCCTACAAATGTTCTTCAGGTAATAGAAGGCTGACCTTGTTATTGCTTTTATGTGATCCTGGAGGTTAAGGTCAACAGAAATACATGCTGTTTATGTGGAAATAATCTATATATGAGTTTCACATCTGGTACTGAATATATGAAATAGACCTTTCAGTATTTTTTTTTATATTCACTAAAATGCCCCTGCAAAATCGAGCATACACTGATGTTAATCTCTTATTAAATTGGATCTCTTGTGGGTATCAGGGTGCTGTAGGGAACCTACTATAGTGGTTTTTGTGAGGTGGAGACCATTAGCTCAGAAAACATCAGAGGTGATGGTTACACCCTGAGATCAAGTTCACACCACTGCTACAGTGATGTTTCGAAGCTATAAAAAGCATGCAGCATGAGAATACCACATGCTTATTTCATTATGGGGTGACTGTGTCTCACGAGTTGGGTGTTTGCCTTGTAATTGGAAGGTTGCCGGTTCAAGCCCAGGCTCTGACAGTCTCAGTCGTTGTGTCCTTCGGCAAGACACTTCACACGTTGCCTACTGGTGGTGGTCAGAAGGCCCGGTGGCGCCAGTGTCCGGAAGCCTCGCCTCTGTCAGTGCGCCCCAGTAGTACAACGTAGCTTGCCATCATCAGTGTGTGAATGTGTGCGTGAATGGGTGGATGGCTAGTAGTGTAGTGTAAAGCGCTGTAGGGACTGAGGAAAGGGCTATACAAATGCAGGCCATTTATGTATTGGTATGCTTATTGCTATGACAATATGTTAATAATATTTGGCATGTTGCATGCAGGGTTTTTCCTAAGTCAAAAAAGGTCAGTGGGGGTACCCACTGAAGGATTTGAAAGCACGCATGATTGTGTTTTTATTTGGGCCCCTATGAATTTCTGTTAGTAGCATGTAACATGACATATTACTGGAACGTCTAGAGAGCTGGGTCGGACTCTCTGGTACGACACTCAACTGGTTCAAATCTTACCTAAAGAACATGAACTTCTTTGTGTCAGTAAGAAAATTCTCATCACAAAACCCAGAAGTTACATGGGGGGTCCCCCACGGCTCCTTCCTAGGGCCCCTTCTGTTTAACATCTACATGCACCCACTAAGTCAAATTATAACCACCAACAATGTTAACTACTACAACTATGCTGACGACACTCAGCTTTATAGTTCAATGTCACCAGGTGATTTTGAACCCATTCAAATCCTCAATAAATGCACTGAACAAATTAAAAGCTGGATGTCCCATAATTTCCTCCAACCGAACAAAAACAAAACTGTACTTATCTTCTGACCCAAAAAAGATGGATTAAATAATAGTTCGCAACTTCAGAGTGTCCAACTAGAAAATACTGACCAGACCAGAATCTAGGTGTAATAATGGACTCAGACCTGAACCTCCAAGGTCACATAAAGGCAATAACAAGGTCAGCTTTCTATCATCTGAGGAACATTTCTTGGATTAAAGGACTGATGATGCAAGGAAACCTAGAAAAACTCATCCATGCATTTATCTCTTGCTCCCTTAATTACTGTAACAGTATCTTCACAGGTCTACCTAAAAAAATCAATCAGACAGCTGCAGCTGATCCAGAACACTGCTGCTCGTGTTCTCACTAGAACCAAGAAAGTAGAACACATCATCCCAGATCTAAAGTCCTTCCACTGGCTCCCTGTAGCTCAGAGAATAGACTTCAAGGTACTGTTATTAATCTATAAATCATTGAATGGATTAGCACCAGAGTACATTAACGATCTGTTATTACGGTACAAACCATCCAGACCACTCCAGACAACCAAACAGGGAGAAGCAGCTTTTGGTTTCTATGCTTCCCATATCTGGAACAAACTATCGAGAGAATGCAAAGCTGCAGAGACACTGAACTCTATTAAATCTAAAATAAAAACGTATCTATTTAGACTTGCCTATGAGTAACTGATATTATTTTGCTTTCTATTCTTTTAAATTATGGTTATGACTTTTTATTATTTTCTTAATGATTGTACCCCATGCTTTTAAAAGATTTTAAAAAAATAATTGATATTGCTTTTTATTCTCTTCTTCCATGCTTTTAAATGCTGCATTGTTGTTTCTTTGTCTCAAATCATGTAAAGCACTTTGAATTACCTTGTGTTGAAAGTGTGCTCTACAAATAAAATTGCCTTGCCTAGTGGATTCCACTCAGTGAAATTTCTCTGCTGGGTGACTTAATCAGTGTTACCGATGTCTCTGACAGAAAGTGGCTGAATTTGACCCAGAAAGTTGCTAGAAGTTGCCAGATGATGGCACACAATAATTAGCATATTGATGACAACATCAATACAAATTAAACCAGTTTGCAATAAAACTGTCTGCAAAATAGGTTTAGACATGTCAAAATAAAATAACCAATACAACAGAAACAGGCAGTCTAATGAGTTCAAGGGAAGATGACAGACAGATAAAAGAACTGGTAGGTGGCACTATAACATTCAAAGGAAAGTTGGTACTGTATAATAAGGAAGACAGGATAAAACAGAAAGGAGAAAATGATTATATCTAGTTTTGGATTTCACGTAAGTTGAATTATTAATTATTTAAACAATGGAGACTCTATAGGGAAATTGTGTTTTGGTCTTTAAAAAGAGACTGGAAAATGTTTATTATTTTGAAATTATTTTTCCTGAAGCATACTGTTGAAAGAAGGGAACTGGTCCAAAATTTACAACTGGTCCTAAAAAATTGAGATATTTTAAGAAGATTAAATGGAGATGGAATATAGTTTGTTTATTTTCTTTAATACTTCAAAAAAATAAGTAAGGTATAATTTTTATGCATCAAACACTGATTGCCAACCGCCATTAAACATGAGTTTGTTTGGAATGTCCTATGTTTTTGAAATAGCCATACATTTCCAACGTTACATGAATGCAACACAGGTGTGCAGCAATGTGTGGATGCAGCATAAGCACAGACAAGTTTCTGCAGAGTGGAGAACGACCAGTGTCTGCTCTGGGTGAAATGAGCCGAGCTGCATGCAGATCAGAATCAGAATCAGCTTTAAATGCCAAGTATGTAGACAGTGTAGGACAGTCTGACTGCAGAGCAAGTCGGGTGTCTAATCTGCAGGTAATATCGGCGACAAAGTTTGACAGACAGTAGCTAAGGGTGCTCAGAAATCTTGCTGGATTTTTCGCTAGGCGTTTTTGGAAAAAACAGGGTCTGAAAAGCCGTTAGAAACATAAAATATATATCTATGGTTTGAATCAGCGACAAAGTCACTAAGTTTGGAACAATGCAGGGTAATCCACTGATGTCAAGATAGCGCCACCACTGTTGCTGTGTTTGTTTGGAGTAAATGTTGTTAAATTTTGAGCACTTAGCACATAGACCCGTTGAGATAGAGTTGAAAGTCTTTATTATTTATTAACATTCCCATCGGTGACAGCAGTAGATAAAACTGTGGCAGCTGCCTCTGAGATCCCAATGCAGTAAAAACCCCTGTGTATGTCACACGTCTCTAAGCTCCATCTCCATAGTGCAAATACAAGCAAATGATCTCATACAGAAATTGTGGTTGAAAGTGAAAGCATTTAATCAGCTCTTACCTTTCACACTTCCTTGTGGGCTTAGTGGAGGATGAGTTTTCTTTGAAAGTACTTTAATTGTGGCACCATCATTAATCTGAAACAGAGCAAAACGGTTTCATCGGATTTGTTCCAGCATGTGAATGCACAACCTATAGTACACCAGAATTAAACGGTACAAGCAACCTATCCATCAGAACTAGTGACGCCCGGCTCAGTTGATCACTAATTGAAAACAGAAACTTTCTCTTACATCGTTGGGTAAAGTCTGAAACCTGATTAGTTTTCCTATTTCTACTCATGCATCAAAACTGAAAAGTCTATTTTTTGCTCTGTAACAAACATGACAGCATGCTCTGTCACTCAGCTTAGTAAAAATCAGATAAGCTGCTGTCACACTGCTTCTTATCTTGCTGCATATGGTCGCATATCAGAAAACATCTTCTGGCATCTAAACAAGATAAAAGTTGTTGCATTTTCTGTGTTCTGGGCAAGGCACTGATCTGCATATCGGTGTATGAATGTGTATGCGTTTAGATTCAGTCCGTTTACCATCACCGGAATTAAGAATCATGCTGCTGTCGGTTAGAACCACTTTGAGCATTTGGCCTGCTGAGATAAGACGAATCTTCATCGGTGCAGACAGAGTGTCTGCATAGCAGGGCATTAGACTGAAGTATTATTAGATGATTTCTGCAACATCTGAGCCTGAGACTTACATTGACTGGCTATTAGTAGCAGAGGTGTTAAGTATATGTAGAATCTTAGACTTGATACCTTTGAAAACTTTAAACTACAGAATTTTACGACGTGTCCACTATTTTTGTTTTTTTTTCCATACTATTAGATTAAATTGTGCTGTTTTTAATAAACTCTCTCTGGCTAATAAAACAAGACCTAGTACATGGGTTAAAGTTTCTGGTGAAATTACTGGGAGGACTCAGGTAAAGCCTGTTGGACTTTTAGAACAGGCGAGTGCAGTGAAGGGCTCCCTCTGTGATGTTATGTCCAGAACATTGTCTCTAGTCTATAGAGATGACCAACATAAAGTCTACGGTTTACGGTTTCTTCAAGTTAAATTCAAGTCTTTTTCAGACCTTATTATAACTAGTATTGCAAAAAACTAATACCCATTTCATGGCCTATACAACAGCCCTACCGGTAGAGAAAAAAATAATCCTTTAACTTGTGTTCATTTATTATTTAGGGAAATGCGGAATGTGTAAAAGAAGACAAACAACCAAGCAGAGGTGTGAAAAATCAATGAACAAAGAAGGCCTCTAAAAGTTTGCCTAAAAATGTTTTTTCTTTCTTTTTTTAAGCTAATCTTCATTTACTGAAGAGTATTTTGACCTTACTGGGCCTTTGTTGGGTTCTCAGTTGTTGGGTTCACCACTATTTATGCTACATTATTGAATCAAAAATAATCATGGTTGAAAAAATAAACTTGTGAGGAAAAATACAATACGAAGTTAAATACAGCACAAATTTTAAGCTCCTGATATCAGAATGAAAGTCTATTTGTTGTTGAGACATCCGTTTTGAGTTGTACTGGTTTTGGATGCTGGTGCATGCTGGGATAGGATGTCTCCACCTGACAGCCATATTTACACAGAAATAAGGCAGTCTGAGCAGTAAGTATAAAGTAAACAAAACCAGACCAAACTAGAATACAGAGAGAGTTGCTATAGAATACGATAAGATAAACTAGGAGGAACTAGGAGACAAAAGAGTTAACTAAAAATACCCATTGCTGAATTCGAGGTTAAGTATACCGATGAAGCAAGGATGTGGCTTAACCAATTGAAACTTAAATTTAAATAGGGTTGATAATAATGAAATAGCAATAATGAGGATGATCTACAGGGAACCATATTGTCAGGCTTTGGCCATGGTACTTCAGCTGTTAAGCAGATCTTGATAGAAATCACGATCAAACTGAAGTGCATAGGACATCTAGACATTAAGATAATGAAAAACTGAATGAGTGTGGTCTCCGATTCATCACACAGGAAAAGAACCAGCTGTTTCTGGCCCACAAGCCACATCTTGGGAACCTTTGAAACAAAATTGCTGAATGATGAAATAGTTTTAGAGATTACATTGCTACAGAATGAAATACTCTAAGAAAATTTGTGAGAGTTGATCTGGCCTGATTCAGAGATGATTGGGGTAAACAAAGCTAAGATTTTGGGGAAGTCTCATGGACTTCAAGCAGGTTCTGAAAACCAATGTCAAAGGCAAACTGGAGCTCAACAAAACAGGCCCAGAACCCAAGTTTTAATCTGAGGATTTTTATTAAATAGCATCAAAGTGGCAAACTCAAAGAGAAGATTATAAGGAAATGATGAGTTTTAACATGAGGTTCCGGAAACACAGAGGCTGATCAGAAAAAAGAAGTTTGGATTTGTTGTGAATTGTTTGTTTGTTATGTTTAACATTTTCTCTCCACAACTGGTAGCAATCTGGAATGGGGCTTTAACATCTTCAAGCTAAGGGGGGATTGGATTGCTACTGTGATACAACATCAAGTCAACATTTAACATCTCATCGAGACGTGCTAAAAGGGCTACATAACATCTCTGTGTTGGATTTTCCTTTAGAGTTTCTGGCAGTTGATGAGAAGCGTGTGGCCGTGTCAGGGGGCAGGGAGGTTGTCAGAACATCTTTTTCCCCATCAAATGAGTAGTGAACAAAGAATGGACACGACAAGAAGCAAAAGACCCCAGATGGGTTTTTTCGATTCTGATGAGTTACGTTTCAGAGATCATTTAAATTGACAATTTCCTGATTACTAGGTGCTAATTCCTATGGCTAGCATGATTAATGTCTGAATATGAGTTAGTTTTGTTGTTGTTGTTTTTTTGGCTCTCTTCCACACCCATTAGGAGTTATATTAATCTTAAAATAATTTGTTTTTTAGGTATGAAAAAAGGGGAGGACTGTAGTGGAAGAATTATTTCAAGATTAGATCTGTTTAGTAATTAGTAATTATTAGTAAGAGCAGCAGTGGAATATTCCAGAATGTTGCAGAGTCATTCTTGTTAAATGTGAGGGACAGTTTGCCTACACTGATGTAGTTGGATAATGTAAGTCTTATCCTTTTTGTCTAAACAATGCAGAGCTTACAGAGAGGGAGGGAAACTCATGTGTAGATGGGAAATCAGCAATTACCCGAGAGATGGGTTTCTTCTTGTTTTTTCTTGTGTTTTCTTTTTGGTAATGTTTACATGAAACCTCTGAGTAATTGTGTCAAAACAAACTGTCTGACCTAGAGTTTTCTTCTTTATTGCTGCTGCCTACATGAAGTGAAAAGAATAATCTACAAAACATGTTTGAACCATCATTAGATGGTAACTTCAGCCCAGGAATTCTCTTTACCTGTTCCTTCAGAGTAAGCTTTTAGTCAATTGTTGCAGCTGTGTATAAAGGAGAGCTTTAACTTTTTTTCCTCCATGATTAATCATGTGAACAAAAGCCACATGTATTAGTCTCAACCCAGGTCAGAAGGCTGTATCTTCTGTGATAATACCAACGTACAATGACCCCTGATCCCATTCAAGCCATTAGAAATCCCTTTCTCCCCATCCATTTGCTTTGATTCAAAAAATACTCAAAAAGAAATGAAAAATAAGATACGATCTTTCTATTTCCTCTCTTTTTCATGCAAGTAAGTCAAAGAGCAAAAAATATGATTAATTTCCCTAAATATAAACTGGGCCACAAGTTTCAAAGAAAGTGGAAGTAAAAATCTGATAGTTAATGAGCACTAGCTCTTTAACTATCATCCTTGCATCACTTTCCGTTAAGACGAACGTTGATGTGTAAAATATCATTTCCCCCCTCCATATAGACACACCTTCATCTTCCTAGATGACTGTTAAAAAAAAGAAAAAAGAGGCACCCTTTGATTCTAACCTTGTAGTGCCTCAGTGTGTTGAGCTTCGTCACCTCTCCAATCACTTCAGAGCTTCCATCTACCTCCTGAAGAGGAAGAAATGATCCGTCCTTCTCATATTCTAATGGAACAGGAAACAGAATTTTTGATTATTTAAACATTTTAGTTTCACAACAAAGTTTTGACACCTTTAGTTTCCTGCCAAAAGTCACAGCAGGAAAGAAACCATGACCACAAATGTTTACTATTGTGTTTTTTTGTTGTTTTTTTTTTTAAAGAAAAAGCTGATTATTTCCTAAAACGTTGCTCAAACAGGAAGAAAAATTAACCAAGTAAAACTACAAATGACAATGTTGGTTTTCTGTCACTAAAACAAGCTTTGTGTACAACCAAATTTTTCTTTAATTAAAGATTAAACTATTGCACTTCAGTACTTATTTTAGCTGTTTTTTTTCGACAAAGTATTTCTCAAAACTTTTATTAAAAAGTCTGTGATGACTTTGAAGACAACTTTCAAAGAAATAAATCCAGAGAATAAGACAAGCAATAGCTTGTTCCACCAGTGGTACAATAATAAATAATGTTTATTTGTAGAAACTGTTAATGGAAAAAAATCCACAAGCTGCTCATGTTATACGGCTCCCACAAGTAAAACAAAAAGTCATTCACTGTGTTGTAACTGAAATATTGCAGATTTAAATCATTTTCCATATACCATAAAACCTGCAGTGATCAAACCTCTGTTAATGAATTATCTGGATGCTTATTATTGGCCCATATTCCACTAACATATTTTGGTATTTTTGGATGTAAGTGGGTAAGATTTTTTGATGCAGTGGTAAAGTGGGTCAGGTCTTATTGGAAAGATCAGAACTAAGGTAATTATAAGTCACGAGGCACATATCCACTGTGGGAACTTCAGGAACCAGATCTTTTTCCGACGGGGTAGACTGTTGGTCCGCCCTTTCGGCCGCAGGTCTGCTCATCTCCCACCCTATTAGATCCAATCAGCGAGACTTAACCACAGCTGCCACTGAATGATTGGATCAGGCTGTTCTGAGTACATACCCCAATACAGGAACTCTGGTGTTTCCTGAAATGCCTCTGAAAATGTTGCTGTTGGCCCGGCCTGATCATGTGGAGACATGCGAGTATCGGAAACATCTGGTCAAATTACCCTGAAGTTCCGATACCCGAAATGTGCCTATAGTAAAGAAAGATCCCATTTTGCGTACCTCAGGACCAGAGGTGGGTAGTAAGTAGTTACCTTTACTCAGTTACATTTACTTGAGTAACTTTTGAATTTTTTTTTTAAGAGTAGTTTTAATTCACAGTATGTTACTAGAGTAATATTATTATGAAATATCGCTACCCTTACTTGAGTATAATTTCAGGATACTGTACCCACTGTGAGTAAATTTACTGAATGTAGAAGAAACATATTTTAACCAAAAAAATACCAGACAGAAACCTACAGTTTATTAAAGGAAACCACCTGTTTCTACCAAGTCTTTGTTTTTCTGATGTCATTTTCTGTCTGCTTAGCTGCCTTTTGCATTTATAGGTCAACTGAATATATAGTAAACACCACAAATTGTCCCAGGAAGTTGTTTTTTACCTTGTTCTAAGATAATTATTTATTACCTTCTGTTAGTATTGGTATTATTATTAAAAAGATTGACTTAGAAAAGTGTTTCTCCTGCTTAAAAAGTGTTTTTTTATTTTTAATCTAATTTATTTGTAGCAATTTTGTTCATTTTTTTGTCTTTAAAATACCAGTTTGACCTTACTGTTTTTTTCTGATTACATCATTATAAAAATATCAAATCAGATGTTAGTACTCAAGTATTATTTTACCAAATACTTTTTGACTCTTACCCAAGTAATTTTTTTAACTGCTACATTTTACTTTTACTTGAGTAAAAATATTTTTAAGTAGTATTACTCTTACTTGAGTACAATTTTTGGATACTCTATCCATCTCTACTCAGGGCTCCATTTTTGGACCGCTTCTACTCAACATTGATATGATGCCATTAGCTCAGATTACAGAATTATATTATTATCATATTATAAGTATAGTATTACATCTCCTAAGTCATTCCTTTTGGTTTCAAAAATACAAGATTAGTAGAACTCAATGCTGAACTAGACGGCATGGTTCTACATATCACAGAACAAGTAAAGAAAAGAAAAGATGTATCATTATAAACTCACCTGAACTTTAACAACCAATTCAAGTCTACCAATACAATAGCCTATTATTATTATTTTTATTATTTCAGAGCCACTCGGCCTGAAATGTGAAGTCTTTACTGCAGTTTAGCCATAAAGGTCAAATATAATTTTATAATTTCAACCATGTCTATGTTTTTTTTCTTCCTAAACCTGTCATATTAACAAATTTTCCTTGCATGATATTTAATGTTATATTTTTTTATCTGTTCCTTTGTTCTTCCTGCGAAGGCCTTTGAATAATCCTGTGTATGAACACAGATAAACAAACTCTCACTTACCCACACAGACATTCCTGATCGCGGTGTTGTAGGCAAAACCAAACTTGGCTTTGAAGGTGTTGAGGATTTTCTCTTTGAGCTGCTCTACAGTGTCACAGCTGAGTGCGTCCACCTCCAGAGGCTCGCTGACCTCTCCATCACAGCCCACAGCAAACAGCACGTTCAGCTTCTGAGGACCAAAACACAGTGGCTCAGATATCCTTAGTTTTCCATATTGTCTGCATATTTATGCCAGATATCAAAATATTTCAAATTATAATCGATAATCAAACCTTCTTGCTGCAAGACAACAGTGCTACCCACTGCTCTACCGCGTAGCCCTAGTTCATTCCAAAACACAGTATTTGTTTTCTAATATTGAAATGTTTTACCCCAGTTTCCCTGAAAAAAATAGCTTTATACAAATCTTCATCTTAGTGATGTAGATCTGTAAAAAGTTTTCTCCCCTTTTAAAAAGTCGGCTGTTCTTGCTTTGTTGCCACACAAAGGTGTTTTCAAATATTTTATATAAGACTGAGATAAGAGGAATAAACACAAAATTAACTATTCAAATAAAGAAAAATCAAACAAAAAACTATCAAACCAACCTGGCCATGTAAAAAATATAAATCCCCCTCCAATTGTGAACTGAATCATGAATTTCTAGACAGCTGCCTTACATTTCACAAGCTCCACCCACATCTGATATCATCAGATTATCAGATCTTTGGATAAAATAGAATCCCTTAAACAGAACCGGTCTGACAACAGAAAGTGGGCTAAAATATGACAAAAAAAAACACAATGCGGTGATGTAAATCAATCAAGAACAGAAGAGAAACAAAGGTTACTACGTCATTTCTAACCGATAACATTACCGCAGCAGGTGCCCATCAGAAATCTATCCCTATTGGTTTCTATCAAGCAACCCAAACAGGCAGCAAAGATTCTTGTTAAGCTTATTCTGTTCAGGAGTGTAGATGCTGCTGATAAAACTGTCAAAGTAATCTGTTCTAATTCAGAACATTTAAAAACATCAAATGTTTGTTTAGGTCACCAATGATTGGTCAAATGAACTTGGAAGCCCTCTATGTACCATTATCCACAAATGAAGAAATCATGGAACAGTGCTGAACCTTTCCAGGAACGGCTCACCTGCCCAAATTTCACAAAAGGTCGACTCATCCAGGAGGTCACAGCAGAACCCAGAACATCCAAATCACTGAAGGCCTCACTTAACTCAGTTAAAAGTCAAAGTGTCATGATTCAACAATGAGAGAGAGGCGGGGCAAAAAATGGTCTGCGAGAAAAAATACCACTTCACAACAAAAGTGATACCTTTTGGAAGGTGTGGTTCCTGTTACATCTGGTTTAAAACTAACAGCATTCAGAAAACAACATCACACTGATAGTAAAACATGGTGGTGGTGGTGTGATGGTCTGGGGCAGCTTTTGCGACCCGACTGACTTGCTATGATTGTTGAAACCGTGAATTTGGGTTAGCAGGACAAAAACCCTGGAGGAATTTTTCAATGATGAGTTGGGAATGTGAGGTTCAAGTCAACTGGGTTATGTTGCCGCGCAATGAGCCAGTGAACACATTCAAGATCCCGTCCCATTGGATAAAAAACAAACAAAAAGAAAAAAAGAGCTAAATAAATGTTTTAATGGCCCAGTAAATCAGATTTGGACTTAAATCACATGGAGATGATGTGGCATGATGTGTCCATGTGCAGAGGCCTCAGTACTCAACACAGCTGTCCCCGTTACGAATCCCATCCCAGGCGACCTTTGCCACATTTCTTTCCCTACTTCTCTCACCTTTAAAAATCTGTCCACTGTCAAATAAAGGCCACCTTGGCCCAAAAAATCTTTAAAAAACATGAACTCTTGATCTAAAACATATAAGTTCGACAAAACAGAAAAATATGGAAGGAGAGAAACTCCTTTGAATATATTCTGACATTCACACCAGCCATGTTTGGCGTCATTTCTATTTCTTTCCCTGACTTTGTTAAAGGGGTCATATTATGAAAAAATATCATTTTCTGGGATTTGGGGTGTTATTGTGCGTCTCTGGTGTATATACACACATACAAAGTTGAAAAAAACCATCCATGCTGTTTTGAGTGAGATGGTGGTTTCTGAACTCATCCTGCGTTCAGTCTCTGATTGAGCTGTTCAAAATCTGCCTGGATTTCTACGTCACAAGCCAGAATATTCGAATATCTACACCCCCTCAGAGCACTGTCTCCACCCACCCGGTACAGCAGTAACTTATCAGACATCCACCATTTTGTTAATGATTTGAAAGCACTTGTTCGGATTAGGAAACACCATGTTGAAGCGCCATGCAAAATGCTCAGTTTTTGGCTGGTCAAAAGAGCTCAAAAAGAGCACTTCATCAGGTCCCAGTCGAAGAGGACAGAAGAGCGGCATAGGTTGTATTTATTTTTGATGGGAAAACTGAGGACGTGTCGCTGCAAAGTGGTACTCAATCACTGCTGGGAAGACAGCAGACGAGCCGCCGATCTGAGCTACTCCAACCCAGGGGGAGACTGAGGACATGAAGCCACACGGAGCTCAAAGAGCGAGTCTCCGCAGTGCTAGAAAGCTGGAGTCAGCAAGATCGAGCTGGAAGGCTTTAGAGTCGGCGTCTCAGGAAGATATCGAAGTTACAGGTGAGCAGTTAAATATTTTCATTTATTTTTATTTATTTAATAACCATTCAGAAGTGTCTTACTAAAATCTCTGTGTCTCAGGTTCTTCAGGAGACTCACCTCCTATGGGAGCAGATTCTGGTTCAAACATGTATGGTTGAACTATTTTTTGTTTTTGTATTGTTGAACTGCTTCAATCTGAAAGGGGGTGACTTGTTTCCTACAAGCTATTTTCAGCAAGCATCTTCAGAAACATGTTTTCTGGAACTCATAGACCTATTTTAAATAGTGGAAAAAAGTGATACATCTTGTTTAAAACAAAGACAAACTTTCCTCAGTAAAGTGATGTTGGGGTGTGGTCCTAGTGCTGTGTGCAAGTGGGAAAAACAATCACAATCATGAATAAGAACAAATGTTTCTCATCTTGAAAAACCACACAACAGTATTTACTGCTGCCAGTTTACCAATCTGTGAGCGCCATTTTCTAGCTTAATGTGTGTAAAAAACCACAAGCTTAACAGCCAGCAGACCAAGCAGGTTATCACACTTATGAGATGTCAGGAAATGGCTTTATGAAATGTTGCAGTGTGTATCCAATCCGAAATCGGGTGTTATCTGATGTTCAATATGCAGGAATATATCTTTTAAAAATTGGATAGCTGATAAATGGGAATATTTTTAAATGTGTTGTGCTTTGCGTGGTCAAAGGTGCAATGTTATACAGAGAGAGGAAGTAAGTCACCGTCAGTTCCTGTGTCCCAGTGAGTACTTTCTTATTTCCATGAATACATTCTCTTCAGTGTTGAAACGGAAACTTGAATGGCTTTATGTTAAACAAACGACTACATGGTTATCGACCAGTCAAATAAGTGTCTCTGAAAAAATGTAGCTGATAGCTTTCAATTAAACTTTCTGCAGTTGTGTTCTTACCAAACTAGAGAAGCAAAAACAGAACAGAGAACTGGGAAGCATCAGTTTGTGGAAGTACAACCCACTGAAGCTGCAGCGCAGACTACCACACAGGGTTTGGGTTGACTCCTACTTGTGTGTGTGTGTGTGTGTGTGTGTGTGTACCAGGTGGCTGAAGTCCTGAGCCTGCCACAGCAGCCAGTCCTCACTAAGTGTGTAGAGAGCCTTCTCTGTCACACAGTCCACCGGTCCTTTGGAGATCTGCTGTGTGAGTGCACTCACCATCAGGAAGAGATGCTGCCCGACACTTTCCTGCAAAACACCAGAGATGAAATTAATAAATGAATGTGTCCACGTCACACCTCGAGTTAGTGTAGAAACTAGCAGCTGTGCATGTTGCTTACTGTAAATAAGACTAGCCAGAAAAAGTAAGGCTTTAAATTATAGTTAGACACACATAACAAAACAAAACAAAAAACCCTCAGGGATTTCTTTAATTTTGGAATAATTTGGGATCATAAAGATGTTTAGCAGAGATGTGAGGTGAGCCTTTTTGTGCTTTTGGTTTTGGGTTGGATCTCTATCATTAACACTATTTTGCCACTCCCCTTTCTCACTGTCAAATCATGACCTCTGACCTTAACTTAGGCAAATGAGCCCAACAGTGCACTAAAAGTTGTTCTGCATTATTTTCATACATTTACTTTTTACCATGGGGCCAAGTTGGTTTGAATAGATTAATCCTATAGGAAATCAAAGTCATTCCTCTGTATGTACTCAAGTTATAGTGTGATATTAAAATGTGTTAACAATGGAGGGTGACAAACATGCAAAAAGAGAATAACTGTAAGGGAGAGGGGGCATTTTTGCAGTGTGCACTAAATAATTTTTATAAAAAGATATGAAAGAATAAATAAAGATATTGAACGTTGTACTAATCACGTCTCCTCTGATTGCAGAAACAGTCTGTAACCATGGTAACATCTCTGTAAATGGACCAAGGAAGTGGTTTTTGAAAATGTTTTAAGCTTCCCTTCTTGGTACAAAAACCCCTTCAGAGTTTCTATGGGTTTCTTTTTGCCATGCTTGTAAAATATCTGATGCTCGACAGCATTCCATGTTTAAACCATTTATCCACAAAGAACGAGGAAGATATTTTTGATGTCTGCACTGATCAACATGAGTTATTTTACAGATTAAGCACAGAAACCTTCAGATTTGCATTACAGCTCTCAGATGGGGGCGTATGGGTAAGCAGTAGGCCTACTTTCAGAAACCACCATCACTAATATTATCGCTGAATCCAGAAATGCAACTGAAACTGAAACTCCTTAATTTTTAATTCTTGACATTCAACAGACCCGCAGGAAACCATAGAGGCACACTGACACCCAGTTGGTCAGCAGCTTCTCCACTGTGGACTCTGTGCGTCTCAGCAGCAGTTTTGGTTGAGCGGTGCTGTTCTGCTGCATTAGGTCCTTCAGCAGAACCTCTATCACCTCCGTCAGGTACGACAGGTTGCTGTGAAGTGCCACAGTGAGCAGGGATGCAACCGTACACCTGACAGAGAAGAAGAAAAAGAAACGTTAATAGAACTGCAAGACCTAAAAAAGCGATGGGTGTTATCACTGATAACAGGGATGTCCCAATCCGATCACGTGGTTTCAGACTCAATCGGAAGCGGACGTCACCGCCCGATCAGGAATCTGGTATATGATGTACTTGTCATTTTTGTATATTCTATGCAGGAGGGGGCTAGTGGCTGTTTCTAATCCCAGAATTAATACCCCAATCCCTGCTGCGGGACAATCAACGCATCCGTGTCTGGCGGGAACCGGATCAAACAAAAGGGAGTGCAGGAGCGACGACACGGGAAGACAGACAGCCACACAGAGAGAGCTAAGACGCAGGAGGGGGAGCAGGGAAGCCTCGGCACACTACCACAAATTGGATCAGCAGGACGGGACACGCATCGGGGACTACAGCGAGCTGAGACCGCAAGTGTTGCGAGGCGACATACACGCAGAGGCAGAGGAGGACTCTGCCTCTGCGTGTGAGTACCTTTTGGGGACGTAGTAACACTTGTCGGATAAAATTAGATTGGGAACATCACCGTTTAGAACGTTTGACTGCCGTTAGTGGTTTCCACGTAGGTGTCTCAGCGTGTGGAGGACGAGAGCCAGACGGGAGGAGTCGAGACGGAGTGTTGTGACGCTGAAGACACGCAGGGGCAGAGGATAACTCTGCCCTGTGTGTAAGTATTGTAGCGACACTCCACCATCGTAGCCTAAGGCCTGGTAGTCTCGGACCCCCGTACTGGCGTATGTTTTACATTCTAGGTGACCCGGTGCGTGTGACCCGGATTGGAGTGCTTCCCTGGACCAGGAGGGAGTGGGACCTGCTGCTCCTTACCGTGGATCGTTCCTTTTAGTAGTTTTGACCTTTTTTTTTTCTTTAGCCCACCTTGGTTTTAATGGACTTTTAGTATAGTGTTTTTATCTGTGGGCATTTTTATTGTTTTAAATTCTCCTGCATTAAATTTTAATAACCTGCCGCAACCTTTTGTCCTTCTTGGTAAACAGTGTGTTCGCACCCGGTCACGCTCTCCCTTTTTTTACAATAGTTATTTTTCTGGTCTCATTCATTTTAATTTCAAACATCTCCATTGCAGCCCCCCCCTTACATTTTTTGGCGTTTAGATTTTTCCTTCACCATTCTAAAAAAACTGAAAATATTCAGTTAACGTGACCCCTGATAAGTATGTACATTCTCATTATTACGTTTATTTAAGTTGACATATTTGTTTTAATATTTACTGTTGCTCTAAATTCCACAAGTCAATAATTGTTATTAAGTACTTGATTACTCAAGCTACCTCAAAGAAGTGCTCTGTTTGTTAAAAGAACAGTTAAATGTTAAAATAAGATGATTAATAAAAGGAGAATCCTGGATCTGTTTCTTTGCTCTTCTTTAGTCTTTTTATGTATTATAGAAGTATCGGATCAAGACTCTTTATCGGTAGATACTTAAAATCAAAAACCGATCGGGACATCTTTAGTTATCAGCATGTAAGTCTTCAGGAGAGATTTACTTGTCTTTAATAGTGAAGCTTTTCTGCTCCTCTAAAGCATGCACCATGGTGGTGAGAAAGTGCTGGTCCTGGATCAGCTTGGCGAAACTCTGGCAATGCGCATCAAGCTCAACCTTCTCCACGTCCTTATTCCAGAACAGATAACAACAAACATCACTGACTGTGTCTGCAGCCATTTAAAAAGCAGCAGCTGCTATCAAAGCTTACCTGACCAATGTCTTTGATGCACAGCTTAATTAAAAAATCACTCTGGAAAACAAACATAACTGTTATTATGTACTTGAGAGCATCTATCTGATTCGGGTTACAACTCACGCTCTACCTCAGGAAAGAAGATTCTGGAAGCAAAGTGCTTGTAGTCCAGGAAAGGGATGGTTCCAACGTTTTCCATCAGATCAGCTTTGTCTGTCTGCAGATCTATAAAGCCTGTGAAGGAAGCCCCACAGTGAATGTATGGATCAAAGGCAACACTAACAATTCACAGAGCAGTATACATTTCTCTTTATAATGAGGTGATTACAGAGAATAGCAACAATCACTTTGTACATAACAGAAGAGGTTGCAGAAATGTCTCAGTCTGCATTGACACTATATCACAGTGACTGATTAATGCTCCTCCCTAGGCCTAGTGCTCAGCAAAAACCTTCAGCAAGCATGAGATTATGAAAAAAGCTTCCGTTTACAATCAGATTAACTTGTGCAACAGTTTTAACTTGTGAAAAAAGGAACCTTTTCAATAAGGAACTGCATTTGGGTAAGACGCCCAATGAGGTGGAAAGCATAAAGTGAAGTGGTTAAAAGGAAACAAAGAGTGCTTATGCTTAATTATGAGTTCTGGGCAGAGGTAGATTCTCTGTTACAGTAGAGTGGTAGCATGCCACTAAGAACTTGGAGAAATCTCCATGTTTATCATATTATAAATACAGTTAATACAGGATTTGTATCAGTTCTCTTCATTGCCCCGGATTCCAACACAATCCCTCTCCATTGATGTTAGATAAAAACAAATCGGAAGTAATAAATGTAATTGTTTTTTTTTTTACAATAATGATAATTCTGTTTTAAGGGGTGAAAAGACAGATAGGATAGGGTATAGACAGGAAGACTGCTCTGTGTCTGATTGACAGACAATCTTTATTAAACTCCTGGATACGCCCCTGCTCAGCACTACTGAACATTTAGGAATAGTCACTTATTAATCATTCTAAAAACGGACTCAAAATGAAAGGAAACAAGACTTGAGGTCAGTTGAAACAGTTTTAAATCCTAAATAACTCAGAAGATTTAAAAAGTAATTGAAACTACAGCTTGTGTCAGTCACATAGACTGCTCTGAAAATTTGCGGCTGGCCGCTGCGGCGTGCATCACTAATTACAGCTGATTGGTTTCCTCATTGGACCTATACGAATAACGTAGGTGACCTATTTTGGATTCAAAACAGTGAATTTCGCCAACAGGTGAAGAATTTTCTTGTCATGAATGAGGAAACTGTTCCCCATAGCACTTTCCTTGGCAAAATGCAAATGAAACATGTTTTAATCTCCATCCGTCTCACATAAGAAACAGGGAGTGTACATCAAAATAAAGAATGACTTTGACCCTAAATCTAACAGGTATATGAATAATATTTTTTAGCTTTAGGTTTAGCATGTATTGAGCAGCAGATGAATTCATATTAAGCCTGAGGTGTCATCTTAAAATACTTCATACCAGACAGTGTTCTGGGTTTCAGCTCTCTGTTTTATCCCTCTGTGGTCTGATGAAAGATTCAGAGTAGGTGGGACCAACCTTGTCTAATGTCATTCCTAATGTCGCATTCAAGGTCTTCCATCAATGTCTTCATTCTAACAGCGAACTGTTTCCTCTGTCTTCGGTAGATGAAAAACACCACTGAAAATGAATGCGCAAACAGGTAAAGATAAAACAATTCGTTTTGAAGATATGCCCCATGCTGGTAGAGGCCTCGAAATTGGAGGACTTACCAGCAATGATGATAGGTATCAGGAGAATGATAAGCAGTATTAGAAGGGACAGTAGAGATGACCCTTTCAGTGTTACAGATTTATTTCCATAAAATATCTGTGACAGAAAATAATCGCAATAGTTAAATAGGACTACAGGGTGATACAGGTTTAAATGGATCTAATCCTGAAACTGAAATTTAGGCATGGCAATTTTATTTATATAGCACACTTTCAACAACTTAAATGTACATACATCAATAAAGCATAAAACACACAGAGAGCATTTAAAATGCAAAGTTATTAAACCAAAACCCTCTAAAGAATCTTTCAGATAATGCACATAGGCCTGTCATGAACTACAACATGGATGATGGTAACAGGTTGTGTGGATACTATAGCGATATCCTTACAACATGTTGGGCTTGGTTCTAGAAGAATCAAAACTGATGTTTTATGTTTTACAGATGAAAATTAGGGATGCCCCAATACTGATACTGGAAACGGGGCCGGTTACAGTCAACCAATACCATTAACCGATACTTAAACTGTGGAAACTCTGCAATAATTTCACAGACAATGTTTATATTTCACTTGTAATTTTAGTTATGTTGTCATTGTTATTAATATTTTATCTTTTTATCCAAATCACCATCATTTGTTAAACAACCAGAGAAGAAAATAAAACCTGTCTTTCAATTCTTTGCATTTTTTTGTGTGGTAGAATTATTGGTATTGGTACTTGGTATCTGCAAGAACTCATATCCAAGTATCGTTTTGGTATCGGTTTAAAAAAAGTGGTATCTTTGCATCCCTAATGAAAATGCAATTGGCCTCGAAATAACTAGTTATTCCTCCCTTTGTGGCAACAGCAACCCCTAATCATTTGTTATAATTGGCATCTTTTTGTGAAGTAATTTTGGTCAGAACATCAACAATTAAGCATTATGGACCCATTCAAAGTTGATCCCAGAACATCAAATCAAACTTTACTTATAAGATGCTATTCAAGCAAATATTGCAACTCAAAGTGCTTTACAGATTAAAAATGACCCCATGTAAACCACATTCCCATCCCTCCATAGGCAAAGATCCCTCTTTTATGTAATATTCCATAACATTATTTAGCATGTTGAAGGCCTACACGGTAGGCAAGTCCCCCCATAAAAATTACTCCCCCCCCGAAAAGGAAATGAAATGGGACTTTCACCCTGCATCCCCCCCCCCCCCTACAGATTTAAAAGCATGATCAGTTTTATCATACAGACAAATCCTAAATGTACTACATACATTCCAACTGATCCTAGTTATAAAGTAATAAAGTTCAGCTCATTATTCAGACTGGTTATAAAGTCTTCTATCAAAGGAAACCCAACAGATTGCATCAAACCAGTGACTTGCATCATTCACTGCAGATTCTGAACACATACTTCATTCAGCTTTAAATGTAAACTTTGACTAGGCCTCTCAAAAACTTTCATTTGTTTTATTCAGTCATGTTTTCATCAAGCAATTCGGGCCAGCTTGGTATTATTTTGATTTAAGTTCATATTCTTCTTGCACTCCTGGTTTCCATCTTTTGTCAGCCAAAACATTATAGGAGTCCTACATCCTGCTGGTTATGTGCTCTAAGTAATTGTTGTTAGCTGCTGTCTGTTTATCACGTCCTGGTTAGACTTTAGTATCTGTATTCCCCGTTTTGTTACACGAGGCTTCCATTTTAGACCTATTTGTGAAACCATTAGTTTCATACAAAATAAAAGGTAATTTAGTTTTTTAACTGCTTCCATCTAATGGTGCGTTCGATTTGTACTCTAAACAGGGAAATTCCAACTTCCGAGTGGGAAAAATCAACTCGAACGACCTCCGAAGTCGGACTTCCCATCTGGAAAGTTCGAGATTTTTTTGTTGCCGCTCCTCACATCAACAATAGTTGCTGTGGTGGAAAAATGTCTAGTTTACAAGACAACCTAATAAGAATGTGTTTAAAAATTTATCTTACACACAGTATAGAGCCTTCAACTCTGAACTTAATAAAAAAGAAGTTGGTGTTTGCTGTATGGAAAATACAGCGTAAAGCAATGTAAGAGGTACTAGAACTACAGCTACCCGGGCGTTGCCATACTGTAATCTCAACGTATTGAAATACTTTATGGAACGCTGTTTACTTGGTTGTGACTCCAAACCCAGTTCCGACTTCCGAGCTAAATAACTGTTCAGTCCTGTGTTTGGGTTCTATGTGAGAAACTTATTTTGATAGTTGTCAAAGTTGCTACCAAAGTATCTATAATTGCAACTGTACATAATTTCATAAACCTAGGCGTAGCATCAATTTAGGATTTACCTTCACTTCTTTAATGTCAGCGTTTTGTAATCCTTTGATCTCACAGATAAAGGTTTCAGTCTTGGTGCTTTTTTCTATAAATTTCACGATGCAGGGATAGCTCTTTTCATCGTGAATGGCTTCAACTGACAACTCTTCTGTTTTCATCTCCAGGTTGTCTACCTTTTTCTGAAAGAACAAAAACGGTTTCCTCAATAACATAATATCAACATGGTTGCATGAACAAATATGAGGAAAGAAATATCCATACTTGAATAAAGATGCGGGCATCATTTCCTTCGTTAGCAGCTGTGAAGCCAGTAAATTCAGGCTCAGGATAGTAAGTTAGTTTTTTAGAGCACTCCAACGTTTCATTGGCTACTTTCAGAAACACAGTGCTGCTGGAAACCTGGGCTGCAGGTGACTCATAGGTAAGATTCTGTAAAAAAAAAACATGTTTAGTAGCAAAGAATTTGTGTCACTCCATTTTATTGGCCAGAACTCTTACATAAACATCATTATATCTCTTCCCACAAAACATTTAGTGAAAAATGTACCATGGTGTAGTTGACTGTATGCTAATACTGCTGTGTTTCTGTCTGTAGAGTTACCCAATAGTTGTGGTTCCTGGGAAGTATGACTTCCTGTTGGGTGTGGCTGTGTGTGACGCCCTCCACCAAATCCAGGTGTGTCCCTCTAAGAGTGACCTTCCTCTTCCCACTACAGGACACAGAGCAGCAGTCAGAGCAGAGGACAGATGGAGAGATATTTCCTAACTTGATACCCAGAGAAGTTTTTTGTTAACATCTAACTATGATATTTCACACTTTTATTTACATACACAGCGCTGTGAAAAAGTATGTATCCCTGCACAAATGTGTTCTTTCTGCTGTCCTTACATCTAAACGTTTCAGGTTTTCAAACAAAACCAACCTGGCTCTATGTGAACAACTAGTTGCAATCTTAATCCAATAACCGGTTGAGCCCCCCTTTGCAAGAAAAACAAGAGTCGAGCATTTATGATAACAGGCATTAAGTCTTTTACATTACCAGGGAGAATATTTTACCCAGTTTTATCTGAGATGTTCTGCTTATACTCAGCAGTGGTCTTGGACCTCTTCCATGGTGCCAACAAGACTCTGTTGTTAGATAAGACATTTTTTGTTGTTGTCCAGATTTCTCTTATGACCTCTTAAATGAGCCATCAGTGCACTCATGGAGTAACGTTGGTAGGCCAGTCACTCCTGGCTTTCACTCTGCTGCACTCATCTGGATGTGTTATTTAAAAAAAACACATTTTAGGCTGGTTTCAGGCTAGTTATTTTAAAGGAATTTCTTTGATTTTTATTTCTCTTTGTCAGCCAGTATTAAGGTCTTTACAGGACTGGTTAAAAACCGAGGCACCATGTTCCCAGATCTAAATGTAACTGCTCTTTCCTCCTAGCTGGTCAATTTATTGCACGTCTTCCTCTTTTTGCCTTGTCCCCCTTTCCTGTCTGCCAACTGTCAAATGGAGGCCAATAGAGCTTAAAATTCATGACAAAATAGGAACTTAATGAGCTACATGGGCTTTTTAGGCTTCAGAAAAATGTTTAAATTCTTTTTGATTAACATTTGAAACAATAAAAAGCTGAAAAGAGTTCTGCACCTCTCAGATTAACCTCTTCGTAAAAATTCTGATATAGATGACAGTAATCAGGAGGAGAGACAGTAATAGGCATCTTTTTTAATAAAGCAAGAAACACTACTGTTTATTCTAACACTAACATCGAGTTTAGTTTTAATGCTTAGTACCCTATTATGGTTCTGAAACAATACAGTAACAGTACTGACACTTTCAGAGCCATTGCATTTAAAGGGGAAGTAATGTTGAAGTGAAAATGTGTTGCTCAGGAAGTGTCTGTCTTCCTTCACCAGATCATTCTCAGTTTTTAGATGTAATGTTACTACAACAGTTTGAACAAGTTTCAGTAAATCCTAACTGGTTAGAAAGTGGTGAGTATCCAGTCAAATAGTGGGGGTCTTTGATTATTGCATTTTTTGAAAAGACAAAAGAAGTAAAAATCACAAGTTGGTGATTAAAGAGGAAGTCAAGCAGTGCACACAGTCTGGTCTACAGCTTCATCAGCTGGATCTAAAATGTGCACATTAGTGTTTCATGTCGTTTTAGCTGAGTTCAGGTTACTCGGATGAAGCAGCAGAATGGTACTTATTTCCTAAATGTTTAAAGCATAAACATTGTTAGTAATGGTGTAAAGATCAAGTCTGGAGTCTTCTCCTTTTACAGAAACAATGTACAACTTGGAATCCATCTTGCGGATTGCAATTGTAAGATCCGGGATTCCTTCAGGTTGTTAAATCAGGGTCAGCGACATATGCCAAATGTCACGTAAGAACTTGTTTCAGCAGAGATCAGGCTTTTAGAATTAAAATGATTAAGCAGACTGGACTCAGCTAACATTTTCCCAAGATCAATTTATAGTAAATAAACCAACTCTGTGCTATAGATGAGTTTTATTTAAATTATGGCAGAGAGTAGACGTGTTTTTATAAAGGTAAGGAGGTCAAACAAAATATTAGCAGGTGTGACGTTTTAATTGGCCCACATGTCTGTCTTTATGTGCAAATGTAAATAAATGAATATAACATTTTGTCAATATCTCAATGTATGGTTCTCTGCAGCTGCTGGAAATGATGAATGTTTAGGTTTTGTAAAAAAAACTGAATTACCTTCTCCAGCTGCTGCTTGGTACCATATCAGTGCAGATTGGTGATGACTGATACGCGATTTTGAAGTTGCCATGGCAGCTGCCGTCTAAAAGGAGAACACACACTTTGAAATCGCCTTTTGTTTCTGTTCTGGGAATATGGAACATCAGACTGGTCCCGTTGTTGTTCCACACAGGAGATCTGAACAGAAAACACAGAGAGAGAAACCGTGAAAACTGCAAACAATATCAAAAATAAGCTGAAAATATGTATTTACAATTATGTATATCGATTTAGGAAGCTAGAATAAGGAGCGGAACATCTAAAGGATTGTCTTTCAAAAATATATAGGCATACACTTGAGGCATCAGACGAATGATGAGGAGTGAAAATAAATCCAGTGAATTACCCAGAATCAGATAAAATGTGCAAATAAAAATTAAATGAAAATGACATTTTTTTTTCAAAACCTTCATTCAAAATGGGAATTATATTTAATACTATTGATCTACTTTAAAAACACTGTACATAGAATAACGTGAGAGTTAAAAGTCTAGCCATAATTTAAGATTTTTTAATTGTAACACAAACTTTGCTTTGAGAATTTATGCAGTTTGGTCTGCTGGTTACATTCTAAGTAGGGAAGCACCGATACCGATACTGATATTGGGTATCGGCCCTGATACTGTCTAATGTACTCGTATTGGTATCGGTTAAAGTTAACTGATACCATGAGCCAATACTGAAAAAGTGGAATCTCTGCAGTTATTGCACAAAAATTTTTCATTTTTAACTTAAAATGTTACTTTAGTGGTCATTTTTATTAATACTTTTATTTTTTATTTAAGTCACCATCATTTGTTGTAACAAGCAGAGAAGAAAATAAAGCCTGTCTTCTAATTCATTGCATTTTTTTGTGCATGGTACAAGTATCGGAATTGGTACTCAGTATCGGCAAGTACTCTGATCAAAGTATTGGTATTGTATCGGTTTAAAAAAAAGGTTATAGTTGCATCCTTAATTCTAAGCATAGACATAGTTATGCATGAATTATTGTAATAAGCACATAAACAACCTGTTTTTACATATTTAAACACATGAATATTTTATATCAATAATAACTAAAAAGTTAAAGACATAATTAACCAAAAAACTGAAGAAAAGGGCTTCAAAAAAGTTATGTGAAATGTACTGAAACATGAAATTTCTCTGAGATGTAAATTACAACACCTTCACATCTACTCCCACTTAAAATTACATTGAGTGAAGATAAAAAAAGCAGAGCTACTCAGCAGACATCCACTTTGTTTCTGACTGTCTAAGTAAAAACAGGCCTTCAGCAAGATGAATATAGAAGCTTATGTCTATCAGCGAAAATTGTCTAGAAATGAAGGAAAGTTAAAACCGCAGCCAAGCAGTCAAAGTCAGACAGCAAGTTCGCCCTAAAAACAGACTGCAATAAGCTAAAAGAAGTCTCCAGAAGACAGAAATATCATCGCAGGACCTTAAACAGACTCTTGCAGCTGTCGATGTGAAAGTGTATTCACCTATTTGCAGAGTATCAAGTCTAAATTCACTCTGTTCTCTAGAAACAAGCTCGGCGTAAACCAAATACAGCATTCCAAAAAAGAGCACCTCATACCAACTGAGAAGTTGGCGTGAGGTGGGGGAAGTGTCATGGTTTGGGGATGCTTTGCTGTAGCTGGATCTGGCCTGCTCACCATCATAGAACCCACCATGATTTTATTATTTATCGGAGGTTGTTTAAGGTACTATTATTGTCTGTAAAATAAAATCTAAGCTGAAGCAGAACTTAATCCTGCGACATGAAAATTACCCAAAAAATACAGAAAATCCACAGAATAAATGAAAAAATAATGAGCCTAGTCAAAGCCAAGATCTAGATCACAAAGACACTGGAGATTTACTTAAAACAGGCTTAACTTGCAGAAAACACTTCAAACTTGTAAATGCGGACTGATTTCAGAGACTGGTAGACAGCTAGATGAAGCATTATTTCTGCAAATGGTGGAAAGACTAGTTATTACAGCGTGGAGATACGTTTCCCCGGATAGAAAATACAATTAGATGTGATTTAATGTAATTAAATAACTTTCTTTTCGAGAAAAAAAAATTAAACCTTTATTTTAGAAGAACTGAAAATTAAATAGAGTGGACTAATATTTTCACATGACTTTAGTAAAGAATAAAATGACTCACTCCTTTGGATCACAATCCAGGTCGGCCTTAATCCTGACTCTGGTCACATCTCTGAGGTTAGGACCTGACAACACAGCACGATTTCTGCCATAGAAAGAAACAACACTGGGAGTGATGGAGGAGATCTCTGGTTTCTGAAGGTACACACAGATAATATAATGTTACACAAGACCTACAAGTAAAACTGAAGATATATGAGGTGAGTGTCTCTTTAACTAATAACCTGACTCACAGAAAAGTTCCTTCCAGTCACCTCAGTGTTTAGACAAATTCTGTCCTGCAGGAAGAAAGAAGTGAAATGCATCAGGTCATTCTGTGTTCACATACAGTTAAACATTAAAATAGAGGTTCATTTAGAAGAAATCTAACTGTGTCTAACATTAACTATCTGAGAAGAAAGTCACACTTGTTTAAAAATCTGAATTATAATATAAATTTTTTTTTAAAACTGTTTCTCATTACATTCTGGACTGGATCACTGGCCCAGGAACAGCTGTCCTGTCTCCATCCACATCCTGCTCTGATACACCGCTGACACCTGAAGAGGAAATAGTCCCATATATGATTTGATATCAGCTTTACTGAAACATTGTAAAACATGATACAGAATTCATTTTCACATCATACAGATTCCATCAGAAACAACAAACTTCTAGAGCCCAGTCAGTGATAACATCATTCCTCTTAATGAAACATTGTCCCAGTTGACTGAGTGACGGATAAGACTTCTCAGGATTTAGTTTCTGTCTGAAATATTTATTATTTCATTAGTCTATAATCTGTAAGGTTTAAATATCAGCTCTAACATTTTTATTCAGATTGTATAGTGTAGGTCTCCATGTTATTATGAAACCCCTGGAATTAAAACACACTTTTACATATTGGGATGATATCAGTTATTAACCCACATTTCCTGTTAATTTTGTATCAGCAGAACCTCCCATTGGTCTCTATAAGAAATAGTATCATCTGAATTGGGCGTGGCCATCTGTCATTTATTGTCCATTTAAGAAGCAGATGTTTTAAACTATGTTCAGTACAGCTTGCCATTTGTTCTACTTAATTCAACTTATTATAATATAATTTATACCATAGTCTGGGTGAATACTCCATTCTGATTGGCTGGAGGGTATTCTTGCGCTGGCTCAAATGGTAACAGAGACTCAATGTTATTTAACAGTTGACTCATCGCTAGGTTTTGCATCATCCTCCGGACACACACAAGCAGTAAGTAGTACACGGGCCTTCTGAAACGATCATTTGTATCACGTAACGTAAGGTAAAGCCATCATCTCTCTTCCCATCACTGATCAACTGCTGCGGTCGGTTCACTGTGCCATGTTGCTTGGCAACGCCTGTATACGGGAGATATTAAATAGTGCGCTTCATCCATCCATCCATCATCTTCCGCTTATCCGGGGTCGGGTCGCCTGGGCAGTAGCCTAAGCAGAGAAACCCAGACTTCCCTCTCCCCGGCTACTTGGGCCAGCTCCTCGGGAGGAATCCCGAGGCGTTCCCAGGCCAGCTGGGAGACATAATCCCTCCAGCGGGTTCTGGGTCTTCCCCTGGATCTCCTCCCGGTGGGACGTGCCCAGAACACCTCACCAGGGAGGCGTCCAGGAGGCATCCTGACCAGATGCCCGAGCCACCTCAACTGGCTCCTCTCGATGTGGAGGAGCAGCGGCTCTACTCTGAGCCCCCTCCGGATGACCGAGCTTCTCACCCTATCTCTAAGGGAGAGCCCAGCCACCCTACGGAGGAAACTCATTTCAGCCGCCTGTATCCGCGATCTCGTTCTTTCGGTCACCACCCAGCGTTCGTGACCATGGATGAGGGTAGGAACGTAGATCGACCTGTAAATTGAGAGCTTTGCCTTTCGGCTCAGCTCTCTCTTCACCACGACAGACCGGTACAGCGCCTGCATAACTGCAGACGCCTTACCAATCCGTCCATCGATCTCCCGCTCCATTTTTCCCTCATTCGTGAACAAGACCCCCAGATACCTAAACTCCCCCACTTGAGGGAGACCCGGAGAAGGCACTCTACCCTTTTCCGGCTCAAGACCATGGTCTCGGATTTGGAGGTGCTGATCCTCATCCCAGCCGCTTCACACTCGGCTGCAAACCGCTCCAACGAGAGCTGTAGATCACGTTCAGATGGAGCCAAAAAGACCACATCATCTGCGAAAAGCAGAGACCCGATCATGAGGTCACCAAAACGGATCCCCTCCACACCTTGGCTGCGCCTAGAAATCCTCTCCATAAACGTTATGAACAGGATCGGTGACAAAGGGCAACCTTGGCGGATTCCAACTCTCACTGGAAATGAGTCCGACTTACTGCCGGCAATGCGAACCAGACTCTGACACCGTTCATATAGGGACCTAACAGCCCGTATCAAAGGGTCTGGTACCCCATACTCCCGGAGTACCCCCCACAGGACACCCAGAGAGACACGGTTGAACGCCTTCTCCAAGTCCACAAAGCACATGTAGATCGGTTGGGCGAACTCCCACGCACCCTTCAGGACCCTGCCCAGGGTGTAGAGCTGGTCCAGTGTTCCACGGCCAGGACGAAAACTGCATTGTTCCTCCTGAATCCGAGGTTCGACTATCCGTCGGACCCTCCTCTCCAGAACCCCCGAATAGACCTTACCAGGGAGGCTCAGAAGTGTGATCCCCCTATAGTTGGAACACACTCTGTGGTCCCCCTTTTTAAAGAGGGGGACCACCACCCCGGTCTGCCAATCCAAGGGAATTGCCCCCGATGTCCACGCAATATTGCAGAGCCGCGTCAACCAACACAGCCCTACAACATCCAGAGCCTTGAGGAACTCCGGCCGAATCTCATCCACCCCCGGTGCCTTGCCACCAAGGAGCTTTTTAACAACCTCGGTGACTTCAGTACCAGAGATTGGAGAGCCCGTCCCAGAGTCCTCAGACTCTGCTTCCAAACAGGAAGGCGTGTCGTTGGGATTGAGGAGGTCTTCGAAGTATTCCATCCACCGACCCAAAACGTCCCGCGTTGAGGTCAGCAGCACACCGCCCCCACTGTAAACAGTGTTGGTGGCAGACCGCTTCCCCCCCTGAGACGCTTGATGGTGGACCAGAATCGCTTCGAAGCCATACGGAAGTCGTTCTCCACGGTCTCTCCAAACTCCTTCCACGCAAATAGTGCGCTCGACTTATAAAAGTAAAAACCCTTGTGATTTTAAGTCTAAAAGACATTAAAGTATTATTAATTGATTAAATTTTTCGTAAGTGACCATGGTATAAGCGGGCCCTCCGCTTCGCATCAGATGGTTCACGCCTCTGCGTCGTCCATTAATTTTTGATAATGGACACCTCGTCGGGCATTATCCCTTACATAATCTCCAAGTTAAATTTAGTCTGACTACTCACTTTTATGGCAGTTACAGTTTGGTGCATTATTTATAAATGCATCAAATCTGTATTTTAAGTTAACTTACAGGTGAAAACTTGGTTGCCCCTGGATACTGGAACAGTTGATCATCTTTATTTGTTCAGTCAGAAATGTTCCTCCAAGTCTGACCTTTATGGTGACATCAAGATCTGTGAATCCAAAATTAGGTATGTAGTTTTAATGAGACAGAGTAAAGCTGGAACAAAATGTTTAAAGACTCTCTGACCATCACTGACCAGCAGCAGGAAAAGGGTCATTAAGAATGCAGGTGCATTGTGGGTAAAGGGGTGGTTCTTGTTCTTTACAAATCATTGTGGAGGTTGTAGAGAACTGACAGGCGAAGTTAGACTGAACCTTCTGTTCTAGAGTCAGGTGTGTTTGGATTTCTAATTTCATCTAAGAAAAGAACAAATATAAAATGATCATTTATAGTTCAATTCAATTCAATTCAGTTTATTTATATAGCGCCATTTCACAACAGATGTCATCTCAAGGCACTTTACAAAAAGAGTTATTACAATACAATGTTTAGTGTAGAAATTACAGAACCACAGAAGATTGCGTCGTGGAATTCTCAGCAATCCCTCATACTGAGCAAGCATGCAGCGACAGTGGGAAGGAAAAACTCCCTTTTAACAGGAAGAAACCTCCGGCAGAACCAGGCTCAGCACAAGCGGTTATCTGCCGCGACCGTCTGTGGCTTGGAGAATACACAACAGAGACACAGAAAGAGCAACAGAACCGATGCACAAGTTTGTTGCAGGACGTGGAGAATTTTCCGTCACTGCAATGCCATCTTAGTCAGGGTCGTCAAGCAGGGCTAATCCGGAGCACCTACTATAATAGAAAACAGGTTAGTGCTTGAATTGACAGCACATCATGCAGTTGGGGAGAAGTAGGAGAGAAAGTAGTCACAGACCCTAATAATGTCCTCCAACAGCCTAGCCTAAAGCAGCATAGCTACTAACATTAACCTGTCTCCTAGCTACTAGGAGACCTGGCTACCAACACTCTGTCTTAGTCCTCCTGACCCGTGGACGGTGTAGGGCCGGTAACGGCCCCCGTCATGCCGGGGTCTTCTCGGAGTCGGGTTGTTTGAGAATGCAGCCCAAAGTGGGTGGTAAACTCCATCTAAGGCTAAATACCGGCACGAGACCGATAGTCGACAACTATCTTAAGGAAAAATAGACAGAACTGAGAGGACAGAGTTGAAGAGGGCGAGAAACGTTTAAGAGATAAACGGGTGGGGTCCGCACAGTCTGCCCGGGGGATTCAACCCGGCAGGTAATGGGCGGCCGCACTGTGCGGGAGGATCCCCTTGAGGGACCTCTCTCCGGCGCTGGCTGGCCCCTGTGGGGCACATTTCTTCCGCGGCGGTAAGCCGCGACCGGCTCCGGATCTTTACCTGGCTTACATTAATCTATCTCTACCTAGCTACTCTACCTCTTCCTATCTCTTCCTAACTTTTGACACTCTGCCTGACTACTAACATTAACCTGTCTCTTCCTATCTACCTGTCTGACCTGACTCTAACTACCTATAAACATATCTCTAACTGTAAGCTTTGTCAAAGAGGAAAGTTTTTAGCCTAGTTTTAAAGATAGACAAATTGTCTGCTTCACGAACCAACCCTGGGAGCCGGTTCCATAGGAGGGGAGCCTGATAGCTGAAAGATCTGCCACCCATTCTACTTTTAGAAATCCTAGGAACTACCAGTAAACCTGCAGTCTGAGAGCGAAGGTCTCTGTTAGGAACATATGGAACAATCAGGTCTCTTATGTATGATGGAGCTAGATTATTAAGGGCTTTATATGTCAGAAGGAGGATCTTGAATTCTATTCTAGATTTTACTGGGAGCCAGTGAAGAGAAGCTAAAACAGGGGAAATGTGATCTCTTCTTTTAATATTCATCAGAATCCTAGCAGCAGCATTTTGAACTAACTGAAGACTTTTAATTGTATTCTGTGGACTACCTGATAATAGACAGTTACAGTAATCCAGCCTTGAAGTAACAAAGGCATGGACTAGTTTTTCAGCATCATTCCTGGACAGGATGGTTCTAATTTTTGCAATATTCCTAAGGTGAAAAAAGGAAATCCTACAGACTTCTTTAATGTAAGTTCTAAATGACATATCTTGGTCAAAAATGACACCGAGGTTTTTTGCTTTATTACTGGAGGCTAATTTAATGCCGTCCAGGTGAAGGGGCTGACTAAGTAGTTTCTTTTTCAGAGCTTCTGGTCCAAAGACGACAACTTCTGTTTTATCAGAATTTAGAAGCAAGAAGTTTAGAGTCATCCAAGTTTTTATGTCTTCCAGACATGCCTGTAGTCTACCTAACTGATTGGATTCATCAGGATTTATGGATAGATATAGCTGTGTATCATCTGCGTAACTATGGAATTTTATCCCATGCTGCCTAATTATTTTACCAATAGGAAGCATATATATAGTAAAGAGAATCGGCCCAAGCACTGAACCCTGTGGTACTCCGCAAGTAACTATTGAGGTTGAGGAAGATCTATTGTTTACCTGAACAAACTGAAATCTGTTAGACAAATAAGATTTAAACCAACCTAGTGCTGTTCCTATTATACCGACACTTTGAAGCCTTTCTATGAGAATATTGTGGTCAACAGTGTCAAAGGCAGCACTGAGATCTAACAGGACCAGAATGGTCACCAGTCCATTGTCTGAGGCTATGAGAATATCATTAGTAACCTTCACCAGAGCTGTTTCAGTGCTGTGATGAGCTCTAAAGCCTGACTGAAACTTCTCAAACAGCTCATTATTGTTTAAATGCTCACATATCTGGTGTGCAACTATTTTCTCAAGAATTTTAGATAAGAAGGGAAGATTAGATATCGGTCTATAGTTAATTAAGTCGTTTTGATCAAGAGAGGGTTTCTTAAGTAGAGGTTTAATTACAGCAATCTTAAACTCCTGTGGTACATATCCATTGACTAAGGATAGATTCATTATATTTAAAATTGGAGCAGCGATCAGAGGGAAAACTTCTTTTAAGAGTTTAGTTGGGATTGGGTCTAAAACGCAAGTTGAAGGTTTAGATGAAGCTAATAATTTTAGTACATCACAAAGTTCGGCTGCATTAAAGCAGTTTAAGCATATATTAGGTTCCACCATTTTTGAGGCTGCCTCATTAACTAAGGAGGAAGCAAGCATATTGGGAAGGTTCCCAATTATCTTATTCTTTATGGAGTCTATTTTATTTATAAAGAATTGCATGAAGTCGTCACTGCTTAGAGCTTGGGGAATGGTTGGCTCGATAGAGCTATGATCCTGTGTGAGTTTGGCAACTGTATTAAAAAGAAACCTAGGATTATTTTTATTCTCCTCGATTAAAGATGAATAATATGCTGTTCTAGCTGTGTGAAGGCTCTTTTTATATAGCAATAAACTATTTTTCCATATTAAAAAGGAATCATGTAAATGCGTGGAGCGCCATTTTCTCTCTAGTTTTCTAACATTCTGCTTTAGGGTACGTAGCTCTAAATTAAACCAGGGAGTTAATCTTCTATGGCTAGCCACCTTCCTTTTCAAGGGGGCAACTTTGTCTATTGCCCGACGCAGGGAGGAATTAACGCTATGAACTAAAATGTCAAGTTGTGAGGGGTCACGAGTTAAATCACTGTTTTCTGTTCTGCATTTATAAACTGAGGAAATTAAAGTTGGAAGAGCTTCTTTAAAATTTGCTACAGCGTTGTCTGATAACGTTCTGGTATAATGAAGTTTTCTTTCAGGTTTGATATGATCCATTAGAGTAAGTTTAAAAGTGATAAGGAAATGATCAGACAGGATAGGGTTATGTGGAAAGACTGTTATTTCTTCACAGTCAATGCCATAAGTCAGCACAAGATCTAAAGTGTGGTGACAAGAATGTGTTGGTCCCTGCACATTTTGAGTAAAGCCTATTGAGTCTAGGATAGTGTTAAAAGCTGTATTTAGACTATCACTTTCATTATCAACATGAATATTGAAGTCTCCGACTATAATGACTTTATCAGTGTTTAAAACTAAGTCAGATAGAAAATCTGAAATCTGATCTAAAAATTGAGAATAAGGTCCTGGTGGACGATATAAGACCACAAACAAAAGTGGCTTTACTGCTTTGTTATGTGTATGAGGAAAGCTAAAAACTAGATGCTCAAAGGAACTGTAACTATTATTTTTTTGGAGATTAATTAGTAAATCGGAATGAAAGATAGTTGCTACTCCACCTCCTCGACCAGTACTTCGAGGGACACTAAAGTTTAAGTAGCTAGGGGGAGTTGACTCATTTATTGTGACATGGTCCTCTTCCTGCAACCATGTCTCTGCAAGACAAAACAAATCAATATTATTTTCACAAATTAAGTCATTTACCAAGAGTGTTTTTGAGGGGAGAGATCTTATGTTTAGTAAACCACATTTAATTGATTTGTTTTTATGTTCAGTCCGAGTTTTATTTATCTTTATGAGATTTTTATACTTTGCTCTAGTAGCATTAACTTTTAATTCATTAGTTTTGGGTAGTGGACGGGAAACTATCTCTATAGGGTAGTGGGTGGGTGGCAGTCCCTGTTCCTTGACCTGGACTCTGGGTTCCCTGAGCTGGACTCTGGGTTGTCACGGCTTTGGGGAACTAGAGATAACCCTATCAATGTTCCTGGAAAGAAGCGAAGCTCCGTCCTCGGTGGGATGGATGCCGTCTCTACGTAACAGTCCAGGTTTTCCCCAGAAGGCCCCCCAGTTATCAATGTAGCCCACATCGTTTTCTGGACACCACCTTGACAACCAAAGGTGGAACGAAAGCATACGGCTGTACATGTCATCGCTAGTACGATCAGGCAGGGGACCAGAAAAAATTACAGAGTCAGACATCTTTTTGGCAGCCCTACACACCGAAGCTACGCTAATTTTAGTGACCTCCGACTGCCGTCGCCGGGTGTCGTTGCCACCAGCATGGATAACGATCCTGCTATACCGCCGTTTGTCCTTGGCCAAAAGCTTCAGATGGGACCTAATGTCCGCAGCCCTGGCCCCTGGAAGGCATTTGACGGTGGTCTTTCGTGTCTCTGGAGCCACATTCCTAACTATGGAGCTGCCAATTACAAGAATCGGCCTCTCCTGCTCGGCGGGTGCGTCGCTGAGCGGGGCGAACCTATTGTTCAGAGAAAGGGGCTGGAGGTTGGCCGCGGACTGGGGTCTGGCGCTAATCTTCCTACGAACAGTCACCCAGCTCGCCTGAGGTCCCGGCTGCACGGGAGCTGTTGAAGGACGGCTAGGTCCTGTCCTAGTTGACTCCGCGCTAGCTACTGCTGGGCCTGGCTGTTCTACAGCGCGGAGCCGGGCCTCTAGCTCAGAAACCCTCGCCTCCAAAGCTACAAAAATGCTGCACTTATTACACCTACCAACTTCACTAAATGAGGCGGAGGAGTAACTAAACATCTGACAGAGAGAGCAGGAAAGAGGAGGAGGTGTAGAGAGAGATGGAGGGACAAGAGAGAAAGCTGCCGAAGCCATGCTAGCCGTAAAGCTAAGCTAACCAAGCGGTACCTTACCTTACCTAAAAACAAAGTAATTAACCCAGTAAAACGCTTAAAGAGTCCTAAACCGTGAAGAAACTTAACGTTTTAATGTGTTTGTGTGTTAAGCAACTCAGAAAAAACTTATTGACAGAGAAAGTTAGATCAGTTCAAGAGAGAGAGAAACACCGACTTGTTACAAACGAGTTAGTCACAAAACAGGAAATGACGCGATACGTCTTACCAACGCGATACGTCTCCACGCTCACCAGCTCATATCCAGGATATATCCTGGATATGAGTACAGTCAGAAATGCATTAATAACCCACCTTTCCTGTGGAGTCCTTCAGAACTCTGTGAGAAATTATTTTCTGCTTGGATTCATCAGGGATGGACAACCAATCTGAATCTTTGCAGTCGCCTTTAAAGGTGCAGCTAAAAAAATGTAAATGTGTCATCATAGAGTTCAGATTATTTGATCTGCTGATGAAGTTTCTCTGACCTTTTCTTAGAGACACACCACACACAGAATGGATCCTGTGCAGAAAAACAGTCCTTCATGTTTTGGTAAGTGCTGCACTTTGAGACTGGAACACGCTTCACCTGGAGCAGAACACAATGTTTCAGAAACACCTTAACAGTCAGCAGAAGTAAATGACACATGAAAAAGTTTAAATCTACCTGGTTTTTAAACGGCACATAGACATGTTTCTGATCCACTGGATCCAGTTGGATTTGTGGAAACACTCTGTTGTCTCCACTGGTTCTGTAGAGGATCTTTGGACAGGTGGGTTCAAAGTTCCTGTCCACAGGAAGCTGACAACAACAATCACAACAGTATAGGTGATGGATGGATGGATGTTAACACAGAGCCAACAGCCAACATGTTGACTGCTGATACAGAACAAAATGCAAATATAATTAAATTACTACAGCAATAACTCTATAAAATATTACTTCACCACAGTTTTACACAGTTTTATAATCACTGACATTTCATTTCCAGATGGTCATCAACTTAAAAGCAATATAATGCAGGAATTATGTAATGGAAAAGCAACAGAGTCAGTTGTGACAAGGCGGAACATTAATCTCAGATTTGTATAAATGTTCTCTTCTGAATGAAAAGATATGGAAAGTGACATGCAGAGATGGACAGTTTAAGTGGGATAATCTGTTACAGGACAAGGATGATTATGTGCTTTTTACAAATCTGACCTTTTTAAGGTGCGTTTGTGAGTGTGTGGGGGAGGGGATTTTTTTAAAGCATTCCACATGGGGCTCAGTTTACAGAGAACATGCCAAGCTAAATGTGAAATTAACAAACTCTGGTGGAAACACTCAACACGTAAATACTACAAAGAACATACACTACATGTCAAAGACACTCCATGTGTTTCTTTATATACTGTTAACTAAGGACTCGCTAATACGACAAATTTATCCGAGAAGTTTTATATGATGCATTTGTATGGTTCATACATGATGCAACGTATACTGAATTTAATGTTAGTTAAATTCACATTTTCCCCAGTTGCTATTTTTCTCCCGACCTTGATAAGCTGTCCATCTGCTGTTCCAATGAAGAAAACCATCCAGCCGTTCAGCCTGACTGCCAGAACAGAACTCATACGGTTCTGCTTTAGAAGAGCAGCCTTTGGTTTCAGGGCCACAGGTTCTGACTGAGAAACAGAAAACATTGCTTCAACATTTTATCATCTTCTTCAATTTGGAAAGTGAGCAAAGAGTTCCAGAGGTGTATAAATGTATTACAGAAGGTTTGGGTCAAATTTCAATGATTGAGACTTTAACAAATTTCACAAAATGGTTTCGAAATTATTGCACTGATGCTAAGGATTAACTACTTAAAAATAATAATACTATACTATTTCCTATACATAAACACCCAGCCTTTCCTCTTTTTAAAAATCTTCTGTCTGTCTCAGTTCAGACATTTAAAACATAAATATTATAGGAGGTTGTTTAATACAGAAACTCACCGGGTTCTTTTGTTCATTTGTTGAGTAAAAGTCTGGATCTGTTCTCCTGTTGGGATCTGTGTATGTTCTCCTGTTGGGATCAGGACTGATGTCAAACAGCAGCAGCTGGGTGTTGCTTTCTCCTCCGTCCTCACTGAACACTCCACTCCACAGGACCTGCTGTCCACCTGGGATGACTGAGGAGGCCAGGAGTCTGCTGCCTTCACCTCCATCAGAGGTTCTGAGAGTTGCTCCATGAAGAGACCTCAGAGTCTCAGTTTTACTGGTTTCAGCCTGAAGCCAGATGAGACGGACTTTGTTGATTTTGGTTCCTGATGCCACGTTGGAGAACAGATACACTGTTGAGTTGATCTGGAATCCGTCCACAAACTCTACATCAGATTCAGTTTGGATCCCAGGTTTACTACTACTTGACGGATCAGACAAAGAAAATATATCCCCAAGCTGATTTTTATCAGTATTCTGAAGGTTGATCGTCTTTAAATCAGCAGGACATCTGTCCTCCTTTGTCTTGTCTCCAGTGTTCTGTATGGCTGTCAGAATGTAAGTCTCAGGTTGAACTGAATCCTTCTTCACATCCACCAGAAAGCTGACAGACCCACTGCTGCTCCTCTGAGGTCCCACCTGGATGACTTCTCTGTACACAAGCTTAGAGATGTTCTTCAGGTCCAGAATCTCACAGTACCCACAGAGGTTGTGATCAGTCACACCACAGCTGATCAGTGTGTCATTCTTAACAAATGGTAATAAAACATTAACACGGAAAGTAGCGTTCCAGGCAGCATTCATGGAGACTCTGTAAAACTCCTCTTCGTTGTCTAAGATCCCTCTTTGGGTCAGGCTGTGGATCAGAGTCAGATCATGACTCAGCTGGTAAAGCTTCTCCTCTGTAGCAATGTAAACAGAGCTGCTGCTCACTGCGAGGTGACTGAGGTTTCCTGTGAAGCTGAAACCTCCATCCTCCTCCAGACCCAGAGCAGGTTCTCCCCAGATGGAGCAAAGCAGACCGAGCAGCAGCAGGATCATCTTGGAGTAAAGGAGGCAGCTCTGACTGAGACAAAGACACTGGTGGACTGCAGGACACTTGTCTCTCTACAGAGATGTGCGTAAAGGCGCTGTGGCTGAGCTGAAAAGAGAAGTGCTGAAAGTGGAAGGAAATGAGCGAAACCGGAAATAAAAACTCAACAAATGATTTATTAAGACTTCAGCAAACAAGTTTTAAACAAATTGCTAAGTTTTATAATTTGTCTGGTCCATGCTTTAAACCGTTAAGCTATGCTGCAAAACATGCACCTGTTGAGTCTGCTTGCACCCTCATAAAACTACGAAAATTTTTTGGACAAACCTTTTTCATCAATACATTTTTTTTAAAACATTTTTATCACTTATCTTTTGCCAGCAAAAACTTCTTGGACACAACCCGGTTGTTTTAGGCAGCCAGAGATTCAACTACTGCTACTTTATGATCCATCCTGAAATAACTGGTCTAAAAAATCTGATCCCAAGTCCCCAACAGGCAGCTATGAGTCTGATATCTCCACACATGTGAATCGCTGAATTTAAGTCGAAAATATTGCCAGATAGAAAGAAATAGAGTTTATGAATAGATTTTTCAATGTTTTTCGTTAGAACATAAGTTCCCTCTAGTGTTGGAAAGTTCACGTTACAGTTTTCCTCAGTCGCTTTGGTGCATTTTTCACAACAGTATTAAAGTTTGCACCACTGCTAAGGTGTTTCTCAAACCAATTAGTGCAAACTGCACAGCATAGATAACCTAAAAAACAAGAACAAGTACTTTTCTCAAAATGGAAAGTCAGTAGCTCAAAATTGGGTAGTTCATTTTTCAAAAGCAAGTCCCTTAATCAAAATTGATCATTTGCTCTTCAAAAGCAAATAGTTATATCAGTGAAAGTGTCAGTGTCGTCAAAATGACGAGTTATATTCCCATTTTTGAACAATGACTGAAAAAGTTGAACCTGTTTTCATTGTGACAGATTACTCTGGAAGTGCTTCCTATTGTCATATAAAGTCAAGACAGCACAACCATAAATGGCATTTTGAAAACTAGAATTAAATAAAAATCAAGACACTGAATATGCACTTTAAGCTGCATATTTGCAACTGTTTATAGCACTGGAAAAAGCCTGGAATTATTTTTTTCACAACAAATATAAAATCCCTTTGGCTCAATAAACCTTACTGCAGTCGTTTTCAAGCTGAAAATACTGTATTTATGAAAATACTGCAGCAGACATCCTCACCACTCTTCCACAAGGCTGGCCTTCCATGTATTGCAGTTTTGTAGATACAGTATGCACCCTAAGCCAATCCTGTTTCCTGGTTTATTCATACTTGTAAAGCGGGTTTTCATGTGATTCAACAATGAGTGACTGTGAAGAAGAGACTTATCATTGGTTCCAACTAATAGTTCACCCCCGCCTTTTCATCGCTGTAAAATAAGGTTAATCTGAGAAAAGTTATTTATCGATATTTTCATGGAAACACAATAAAATTATTTTTCAAAATGGATTTAAAAAATGTTTGACATGTTCAACAATTTTGTGTTCAATGATACAAGCAATTAAATAATTATTAGTCTAAAGTTTAAAGTTATAATTTTGCAGATATTTGTACTTAGTCAATTGCTTCTTGTCCAAAAGCATTTACCTTTGGATGAAATAAAGATGAAACTGCCGCTAGGTTGCATCCGTACGGCTACATGTTATGGAGGTTGCACTGACTGTTGTGCAAAGCTTAATTCTGTGAGAAATCCACCAAAGCAACTGAGAAAAACCTTAATGCCGACCACAGATCCCTACCTTCTGCTGATCTAAAGAGGCCCTAAAGCAGCGGTCTGCAACCTTTACCATCCAAAGAGCCATTTTGTGCTAAATCCAGCTGAATAAAACTCATTCATAGCCCCGAATGTTAGATGAACTTTAGAAAAGCGTAACTTAAAATTTTCATAATACAATATGTTGTCATTCATAAAGAGCCACCATTTTATTTCTGTTTTTGGTTACAGTTTTTCTCAATCGATTTGGTAAATTTCTCCAAATTCATGTAACTTGTCTCAAAACAGTTAACACAGCAATCGAAACATACACCTATGTTGACTAAACAGTTAGGAATTCATTGCACAATGAAACACAGCATTTTATTCTATCCATCCATTCATTTTCTGAACCGCTTATTCCTCAAGGGGTCGCGGGGGGGCTGGTGCCTATCTCCAGCTGTAAACGGGCGAGACGCGGGTACACCCTGGACAGGTCGCCAGTCCATCACAGGGCATTTTATTCTAGTAATGCATTTATTCACATTCAATATTGAAATCAAAACAAAAAGTGTTCCCTGTTGATTTGATAAGAAATTCAGCTGAAGATACACAAAGAAATAAATTGAAATACCTATTTTCATTAAGTTCTTTAATGAGGGGTTTTAGTGTATAACAATGAGTTGTCCCCCCACAAAAAAAATGCAAATAAGTGCATAGGTTAATGAAAAAAATTTAAACATTAAAGGTCCTGCACTCTTGGAAAGTTAATTTATTGATCATGCCTCTCAACAACATCTAGCCAGAGAATTTCATCAACATTACAGCAAATATTTTCAAGAGTCATGCATTGTGGGGAAACAACGCCTCACCTTAAATGCTGTATCAATCCTCGACATGCTTGTGCCCCAATATCTCCACAGGCCTCTTCCATCGCTTTCTGAAGACTTACTTGGTTGTAAGTGTTGCGATAATGTACTTTCCATCTCCAAGAGGAGAAAAATTCCTCCATGGGACTCAGTAAAGGAGAAAATGGTGGAAGGAACACCATCCTGAAATGTGGGTGATTCTCAAACCACTCCTGCACTAGTGCACTGCTGAATGGTGGAATTGAAGATTGTCCCAAACATCTACAAAATCTTGTACCATTTGCTCCTGATCACCCTCTGGAAGGAGGATTTCATTGAGGAGGTTTAAAAAATGTAGGAGCCTTGATGTGTTGTATGGTCCCAAGACAGCATTGTGTGCCACACCTGTTGTAGAAATTGTGCCATAGAGAATGATGTTGCCTCCTTGTTGTCCAGGAACACAGACTTTAACACGATGGCCAATCTCATTTCTCCCTCTCCTTTTTTCTGATGATTGAAGCCTGCTTCATCAATATACAGGTACTCATAATGTGTTACACTGCTATCCAACTCCAAGATTCTCTAGAGTAAACAGAACACAAGGTGCAATACAGTTAGTGTTTTACAGTATGGCATTAATTGCAATCAATACTACTGTGTAAAAGGCCTTAATTAGTTTACCGGTTGAGGTGTGTTGAAGTATGTTTGGAGTCTGTTCGCGTTATTTTTGAGCTCAGAGGGTGACCGTGGCTTGGTGCGTCAGTCAGACGATGACGTCATACGTTCGTTTACCCCCCGACGAAGTTTTACCGCAGCAATAGCATTCAGTGGCAGATAAAGTTTTGTTTCTGTTTAATATAAGCCTGTGAGCTGCTACAAAGACTCTTACCACAGTGTTAGAAAACCACAGACACATACTCCTACAACCGTGTTCCTGTATTATGTCAGTTCTGCCTTATTACTGGAATTGTAGTCTCTGATTGCTACATAAAGAGGAGTTTAACTATTCGAACCTGGCCTTGTTTCTGACCACACCCCTTCTTTCTGAGACAGAGTGCATGCTCCTCCTCTGAACCAAAAAACGTGTTCTAATCGACACTCAGGGTTGAAAGTAGATGTCAAAGGGCAAACAGCACCCCCTAACCCTTTCTTCTAATTAGCTACACAACATTGATCGTCCTTCGAGTCGGATCAATTCTACTTCCACCCTTGTTATCATGGAGGATGAGAGAAATTACATGGCCAGGGGAGCCCGACCCTGCCGACAGGCTCGCATGCCAGAGTGCTATAAAGACGATGAGCTACAATATGTGGGATTTAGCCCTGTTAACCAGGAGATGGCCAGGGAATATACTCCACAGGAGGGTGCAGCCACAAGGGCCCCCTCACACCCCTCTGCCAACCTTCCTCACTTCTCACCTGCCATGGACCCAATTCACGAGATGCGTGAGAACACAGACAATGAGCAGGATGCTCCAAGTGGACAAGGTGAACACCTGACGCCTAGAGGAAACCCATACAGGGAATGAGGAACCCATGGCATTACCCAAACCTAACACCAACCTCCCAGACTGGGGGTTATGGGGAAGATCTGAGGCATGAGTGCAGTGCGCTCCAACAGGAGAGGATCTTCCTTCATCGAACACAGCAACGCCTGGCAGCAGATATGGCAGACTTCAAAACAATGCAAGCAGACAAGCTACGACTGATGGGTGCGTTCCGAGATCTCCGTCGTAACGAAGAACGAGCTCCATCGAGTCTCCATAGGGAAAATAGTATCCTCCACATAACTCCCCAAATCCAGAACATTGGCCTCAGGACTCACTGGTGAGCCCCGAAGTTCTGGTCTGGAAGCTGTCGGAGTCGGGGGACGACATTAAGCTTCTCAGTGGTTCTCCCAGTATCCAAGGACGGTTCCTCAGCCGTCCCAAACATCCTGCTTTAACTTCAGTCCTGATCCTGGGTACCACGGAACCTGTCCTACCATACCCCACTTCGCACGGAGGGATCCCGGTGAGTTTGCGAACCTCCGGATGGCGTTAGGAACCTGCTACCAGTAGAAAGCCCAGAGCTGTTCAAGTATCAGATCCAATTAGACCATCTAAAACTGGACGAAGCCAGACTGGTGGGTGAGGCCTACCTGAGAGGGCCCAGAGAGGACCGGAGGACCGGAGGAACCTCACGCCGGGGACGCAAGCTGGGAGACGCTCTATTGCAGTGTATCACGGAGCCGAGAATCCAGTGTCACATTCTACCACACGGTCGAAATTATACACATTAAGCAAGCAAGCCTCTTACTGTGCATTCTGTGACATTAAAGAGCACCACCTAAGTCAGTGCACCAAGATCAGTAAGCTGAGTCAAGAGCAACTGGTCCAATGGATAAAGACGAATAAAAGATGCTGGCGTTGCGCTCGTCCCCACCAGGCCGCACAATGCAATCTAAAAAAGTTGTGTAACCTCTGTCAAGGCAGACATCTACAGATCCTGCATGTAGTGATTACCGGGGTGTCAAAGGGACCGAAGCAGCAATCCCCACAAGAGAAAAAGGAGAAAGTTCAACTGGAGTGCTGCAGCTTGACAGACCGGTGGAGAACAACAGAGTCCTGTTAAAGGTCATCCCGGTGTACCTTCACTACGGCGGCCGGACCCTGGACATGCTCGCCGTGCTGGATGATGGCTCAGAAAGGACGATGCTCCTGCCACCCGCAGCCCAAGCCTTAGGAGTTCAGGGAGCACCAGAAGCCCTTCCTCTGCGCACCACAACGCAGGATATCCAGACCCTACAAGTTACCTGTATATCCTTTTCGGTTTCTCCCAAAGCTAAGCTGAAAACTAAGTACTGCATCCACAACGCCTTTACGGCCACGCGGATTGATCTAGCTGATCACAGCGATGGACATCCTCAAGAGGAAGTACAAGCACCGGTCTAACGTCCCTATCCAGCCATTCAAGAGAAGTAAACCTATGCTTCTAATCGGCAGTGATCATCCACACCTCCTCATCTCCACAGAGCCTGTCCGATTGGGTCCCCCTGGAGGCCCTGCGGCAATCCACAATCGGCTGGGATGAACACTACAGGGCCCTTCCAGTGTAATCTGTCAGCTCGATCGTCCCCAGCAGTGCCTACTTACCTCTGTTTCCCCACAGGTGAACGAGCTGATGAGACACGTCGAGAGATTGTGGCAAACAGACGTCTTCCCACACAGGAGTGACAAGGTTGTGACCAGATCCAAGCAGGATAATGAGGTCATCGAACTACTAGAGAGTAAGACGACTCGGGTGGAGATTAATGCAATCTTAAGGTATGCCACCCCCTTACTTCATGCTAAAGGTTAAACGCAACCCCTGATGCGGTTATGGCCAGTTTAAGAGGAGTGTAGAGGAGGCTAAGGAGCCACCCGGATCGTGCTGAGATCTATCAAGCAGAGATGGAGAAGCTGATTCGAGCTGCATATATCCACCAGGGGGACCCTGCAGAGCTGGACAATCACACAGAGGCCTGGAACATCCCCTACCACCTAGTGAGTCACAATGGTAAACACTGGCATGTGTTTTACTGCTCGTACTATTACCAGGGAAGGAACCTGAATGAACACCTTTTTCCAGGCCCGACCCTTGCTGCTTCGTTGCTAGGTGTTCTACTGAAATTCCGGGAACACAAGGTGGCAGTGAGCGGGAATATAAAGGCAATGTTTCACCAGGTCCGCCTCCTCCCTGAAGATCGGTCCCTACTGAGATTCGTGTGGCGGCCCCTGAACAGTGAAGCTCCTCCGGCCATCTATGAATGGCAGGTCCTACCATTTGGTATCAAGTGTAGTCCCTGCTGCACAGTATTCACGCTACAACAGCACACCAGGGCCTTCAGTTCACCAGGAGAGGAGGTGCGGACGTCGGTTGAAATATGTTTTTATGTTGACAACTGTCTGCACAGTCTACCGACCCAAGAGCAAGCCAAAGACCTGATCAACCAGCTACGAGAGCTACTCTTTCGGCAGCATTCGTACTACGCCAATGGGCTAGTAATTACCCTGAAGTGATCAGCCACCTGCCGGAGGAGGACCGCTTGACAAGCACTCATCTCTGGCTGACCGAGAGCAAGGCTGACAACCCCGAGTCAACCCTGGTCCTGAGCTGGCACTTCTCCACCAACACACTTGGCTACAAGCACAGACCGCTAGAGCCTGGTGCTCCGACCCTCAGACGAATCCATAGAGTGCTAGTTAGTCAGTATATCCCATCGGCTTCATCCTGCCATACACCACCAAGGCCAAGATGCCGGTGAGACAGCTGTGGAACAAATCCCGAGGTTGGGATGTATGGAGCTAGAATTGGGACTTAAGTTTTGTACCTGTAACTTTAATTTTTATACTTTTAACTTAATATTTGTACCTGTAACTTATGTTTTGTACTTGTAACTTATGTTTTGTACTTGTAATTTATGTTTTGTAACTTGCACAAATTTTAAAAATACAAGTTACAAGTTTCAGGTTTCAAGTTTCAAGTATCAGGTTTCAAGTTACAAGTTACAGATCATTTTTGACCATATTTGGCTTGCCTAGAAGATGATTGCAGACACTCAAGCTTGTGTGTGATTGTGTGTGCGTGCGTTTGTGTGCACACAGTTGAAATCTAGTGAGGCAAATTGCCTTCTTCTTCTTCTTCTTAGCAAGTGGCTAACAACGTTGGTGCATTTCCGCCGCCTACTATGCTGGAGTGCAGCTCGGGCTAAAGAGCTTTTACTAAATTATCTCACCTGCATTTATAAATTCTATTCCTAATTTACATGTCTCTCTCCATTAATACATATTTTTTATTTAAATCTCCATCTTTAACTATTTTTTCACTATTTTTGTAGTTTCCTTCTATTCTCTAAATATTTAACACAGCAACACAAGTTCTGTTTCTTTATATTCACTACTTATATTTGAGAGATGTTTTCCTATTAAATATAGTGTAGCATTCAATCTTATATGACCCTTTCTCAAACATTGTATTATTTTTTAATCCCTACTACTCAATCTCTTAATATTCATTTTACCTGTTTTTTAAACAAATGTCATCCTTTCTTTCCTTTTTATTACAGCCACCTACTGGTAAATAGTGTGAATGTAATCAAGTTTGGATGTGAGCTGTGCAGAGCCCTACCTTCCTTCTGCCATGATTGGATAAAAATTGGCATCAACGACATCACAAGAGGGATGAAGTTGGAGGAATTGACTAAGCCCTGCCGATGGTTAGAGGGACCCCCTTTCCTTCATCAGCCTTTAGAGTGTTGGCCTCAAGAACCCTGTCAGAGAACTCAAAATCCTCCGGATGTTGGGGAGCTGCGCAAATCTTCCTTCTGTGGGACTACCTTCACACTGAGAAATAAAGAGGTAGCCAATGTGCAACACAACACTTGGCAGGGGCTTGTAAAGGCAACCTTGGAGGAGTCGCATGGGGCGGCCTATGTCAGCACCCTCACCACTGAACATTATCGTCAAGCAGAAGCAGATCTTCTAAAGGTAGTACAGTGAGACTGCTTCTCAGAAGAACTGAACTCCCTCAAGAAGGGGAAACCGCTACATTGTAGCAGTCGTCTGCTAGCCTAGTCACGATGCAATCTTCTGTGGTTCTCTAGTTCCTAAATTAAACATTGTATTGTAATAACTTTTCTTGTAAAGTGCCTTGAGATGACATCTGTTGTGAAATGGCCCTATATAAATAAACTGAATTGATTTGAATTATCCCCTGAGTTAATTGAGGATGGGTGACTGATTCGAGTTGGAGGTCGACTGCGACGGGCCGAAGACCTTGACTACTGCAGGCAACACCTGATTGTGCTGGATATTCCACACACACACCCACCACACCCCAAAAACCACACACCACAAAAAACAAAAAACACAACCCAAAACAAACCCCAAAAAAAACACCACCAACAAAAAAACCCAAAGTGGATCCTTAACTCCAAGCTGTTGGGATACGTTTCATCAGACTTTGGAGATCCAGATCCTTTGACTGCCAACTTTCTGCTGATTGGGCGACGGGATGGATTACTCCCCCAAGTAGTTTACCCACAGAATGCACTGCTGAGCTGTTGACGTTGGAAACATGCCCAAGTCCTTGCAGACCATGGTCCCGGTTCATCCAGCTATATTTGCTGGAGATGCAAAAACGGCAGAAATGGCACATCTCATCTGAAGACCTGCAAGAGGGAGCGGTGGTGATGGTGGTGGATTCTCAACTGCTGCGGGCTCTCTGGCCTGTGGGACATGTGGTCAAGGTGCACGCCAGTGCAGATGGACATGTGAGGTCTGCAGAGGTCAAGATCAAGCACAAAGTGTTCACCAGACCTGTGGCAAGTCTGGTATTACTGCCAGCGCTCCCAGAAGACGACGATGATTCGCCCGATTAGGGACCGTTAATGGTTCAAATGTACTACATACATTTGGGGGCGGCTGTATAAAAGGGCTTAATTCCCTTTAAATTATATAGTTTACCGGTTGAGGTTTGTTGAAGTAAGTTTGGAGTCCTTTTGCGTTATGTTTGAGCTCAGAGGGCTACCGTGGCTTGGTGCGTCAGTCAGACGATGACGTCATACGTTCGTTTACCTCCCGACGGAGTTTTACCGCAGCAGTAGCATTCAGTGGCAGATAAAGTTTTGTTTCTGTTTAATATAAGCCTGTGAGCTGCTACAGAGACTCTTACCAGAGTGTCGGACAACCACAGACACATACTCCTACAACAGTGTTCCTGTATTACATCAGTTCTGCCTTATTACTGGATTTGTAGTCCCTGATTGCTACATAAAGAGGAGTTCAACTATTCGAACCTGGCCTGGTTTCTGACCACACCCCTGCTTTCTGAGACAGAGTGCACGCTCCCTCTCTGAACCAAAAAACGTGTTCTAATTGACACTCATGGTTGAAAGTAGATATCAAAGGGCGAACAGCGCCCCCCTAACCCTTTCTTCTAATTAGCTACACAAGAACGATTGTCAAACTGTTGCTGAAATTTGAGTTTACACTTTGAAGCAGCAGTTCACATAGATATGTCTAAATCTTTTTCACATACAGTAGCATGCAATAGTTTATGGACACATACTTAAAATTCAGAATAATATTTTTGTGTTTACAGTAAAAGTGCAGTAATTGGGTTGCACTTACTTGCATTGGTGGACATTGTGGAACAGTTGATTGTCCTGTGTTATTCTTCGCTGAATTTCTTTCAGGAAGAGGGTGTAATTCTGGACCACTATGTTAACAATGGTTCAATGGAAAGAAGTCTTGTTCGTCCACCTGAATGTTCTATAACTTATATTCTGAAAAATGTTTGGACAAGCAGGAACATTTACTGTTCTATAAAACTGTGCTTCTGTTTGTATGGATGTTTTTTGTTACAAGTCTGATAAGCAATAAAAAGTAAATTGCAAAAATAAATTTAGACCAATGTCAAACAAGACTACATGGACTGTCATTGTAGAAGTAGAATGATATAGTTACTCACCAGTTTTCCCTCTGAAATGTGCAGATAATAGAAGCCACTGTGGATCTTCTTTTATATTGGGCCGACTCTCTGCCCAGCTTGTTTCAGTGAAAGAGCATGATTCATGACATGGTCAATAAGCATGGCTCTAATTTTAATTTTAAATGTGTGTGTACCCTATCCTTTTACCTCTCCTCCCTCATTTTACACCTTGCACTTTTCCTACCCCTTGTCTTTTCTGCAACTGACATATTGCACATGTAGTGTTGCTGCATGGCACACACAGACAGCCAGAAAGATGGAGAGCAATAGTGATGCAAGCTCCATTGCCTCAGAAGGGGGCAATTATTACGTTGAAGATTTCTCTCCACCTCCTTCACCAGAAGAAAGCAAAGAAAGGGAGGAAGGTTCCGTGGCGTAGGTGAGCAGCCCTGAGCAGTACTGTTTTTTAGCAGATGGCTTGTGAGTTGAAGACTCCAATTTGCTACAGAGGTGTAGCAGAGCTGATGCTCGTTTTATACTCCACAGTGGCAGGATGGCTGACGTCTACAATAAAGGCAGAGACAGTACCAAAGCCCTATTCAAATTCAAGTGCACTGTAAAGTTTTACCCTGAATTTACACTCCACTAACAAATAATCAGTACAACATTTATATTTTTACTGAAATGTACTCAAATACCAAAAATAATGACCAAACATGTAGATAGCACTATTAGACACTTATTTATACCGTTTATCAGCAAACCAAAGTTTATTTGGGGGTAAGTTGCTCTTTAAGTATAGCTTGTAAGAGTTATACCCAAAATGCTTTAACATCTTGGTAATATTTTCTGAATAAAAATGTCAGTTTCAGATAGAGCTATAGTAATATTTGCACATCTTTGACAATCCAGTATGGACATAAATACTGATGAGAAAATCAATTAACTCTCAATTGTATCAAAATAATTTCAAATAAACAAGAATATATTAACATGTAAATCAAGTCGATGTTCAAGAGTAATATTGTGTGATTTAACAGAACTTGCACCGCAAGGAAGCGTTACTGAATAGGGTAAATTTTTTGGTGTGCTGCTTTGGAATGCCTTAGTAAATGAATCTTTAAAACTCAAAGTTAGTTCTTTTTCCAAGCTGGACCTTATTTTTTGCAAATAATACTCACCCAGACAAGTTTGGAGCTACTTGGAGTCCTCTGGGAGAAGTTTATATCCAATCACGATCAGCATATATCTATATAATGGGAGTCAGCAGGTAAGATTTGCCGCCTATAATAAGACATTATCTGTTCCAAAATTTTGTTAAAGTAAGGAGTTTTGGGGCTGATAATGCCTGAATATATGTATCTATGTATCTGGGTATAAACATCTCCAGAAGGACTCCAAGGGGCTCCAAACTTGTCTGTGTGAGTAATGTTTGCTAAAAATAAAGTCCAGGTTGAAAGAAAACAAACTTCCCCTTTAAGTTCTGTGTGCCAAATCAATATCATTAAGTGTCATTAGAAAAAAAAAATCATCTCTCAGCTAAAACAAAAAACAAAAAAAAACAGGACATATAGCCTGGAGATATGGATGGACATGTTTTCAGTTCCTTTGATTGAAGCCATTTACAGTACAAGGAATGTTTATTTGTTAATTATATTGTTTATTGTATCATTCAGCCACAAGGTAATTTCATAGTACTATACAGTAAAAAAAGAAAAGCAATTAAGATACAATGAAAAGATGACATTTATCAATGGAATAACTCAGGATTACAGGGAGAAAAACTCCAACCAATATTTATTTTTTAAGCAATTAAACAGCTAATAATGACCCAAACAAAAGCATTTTTTTCATACTTTAAGCAAAGCTGCTAACAATATTTTCAATCCTAGAAAACATTTTCAACCCTGTTGCTCTAGAATCCCTTTAAAGTTGTAGAACATTTGTGATTTTTTTTGGACAACTGTAAACTGTTCTTAGTGCTCTGATAAGTCTCAAAATACGTCTCCATAATAAAGCCAAGCATTGAAAAGTTTTTTTCTGCCCACTCATAAATGAGCTGTGCAGTGATTAGCCGGGTTACCCTGATGGCTCTACTATGCTTGGGTAAATAGTTCTTTAACCTACAGTAAAATACTGCCAACATTAAAGAAGGCGGGGACATGTAACTATGGCCTATCATGTGCTATAATAGCTTTGGAAAAATGGAACGTTTCTCTGTGGTAAGTATAAAACAAATTACTTGCACATTTGCACAGAAAAACAGTTCGAGGACTGAACAGACTTTTTGGTATGGTACATTTGCTACCCCAAGCTGCCTAAATAAACAACAAGCTGTCAATGTTTTCACCTGAGTCATAGGACCCAACACTTTCTAAACATATCAAATCACCAAATAAACTGAATGCTGCCTCCTTGTGTTCATTTCTGGTTCAGGTAAAACACTTTACACAGTACACTGAGCGCAGGCATCCAATATTGGACTCTATTTAATCACTATTTCATGGTGCGTCAGTTTGTTTTTAAAATTGGTGGGGACGTAATTATAAACTTGAATGCGTTTTGAGGATATTTATTTAGCCTCTAAGTATTCATCCGTTTCATGTTTCATTACAATATGCACTGCAGAGTATAAACGTGGTGAAAATCGTATCTTTATTAAATCAATACAAGTTTAAAGCCATAGGTTTAACTGTTTTCCTTTTTAAACATCACCAACATTATGCTGTCGGTTGGGAATAATTATTATAATCCACACCGTAGCACGAAGAACAATGTTGGATATAATATGTACTCGCAAAGAAGAATGGGCAACAATAAAACGCGCTCCTCTTGCAACCCCAACACCGTTCTGTGTGGATAAACTTCAAATTTAACTTAGAGCTGACAGTCCTGCAATAGGGCAGATACCTGTGGGTGATCCGCATAAAGGTATTTCTGGTGGGAAAAACCGAAATTGAATTTCACGGCTCCCGGAGGAAGTTTATTCAATGCAAGCGGACATAACCTATGTTTTTTTTTTAAGAGTCTCAAAGAGGAAAATGTTCATGTGTTGTTTTGGTGGAGGGAGCACGACATCATTTTTCCCGAAGTTGCGCTGATGACGCAATACAGTGCCATCCATCCATCCATACTTTCACTAATGGATCAAGTTATTTTTCTTTCTGATTTTGTTTCACCAACTTTGATGGAAATGTCCACTCCCTTGTTCTCCGTTCCTGCGTCACAGAAGGGTCCCTGGCAGCTGGATGCAGAGATATTGAGAATTCTGGTATGCTACACAAATCCAGTATAACAACATATTTATCTTTGGGAGTCTTAAACAAGTAAAAATATTACATAAAAATTTTGTTCCTACTACCCACCCGCTGTAAAAAACAAACAAACAGACTCATTAAATATAATTTAGAATGGTCCCTTATTTATTGCGGGGGTTCTAAAAATAACCCTCTACAGGTGAAATCTGCGAAGCTGTCTTCTTTATATTTAGAAATCATTGTTTTAAGGCTGTAAAAAAAAAAAAAACTCCACACACTTTTTTACACTTTTTCCAAACATAAATTAACATTTACTCACATTTCTCACTAGTTTTAATACTCAGAACTTCGTAGATATAAAACATAAAAGTATTAATACGCAGTACGGTCTATTTGGTGTTGCGCCGCTCGGTGCGTCTTTCTCACCTGAACGTCTCTGAGCAGGTGTCGTTTCCGAGTGAGAAACATAATTATGGGGAGTTTTTTTTCCTTCTGGATGAGGAAATTATTATAAACAGACATGATAAATTTGGCAAGCACAGGAGGAGATTCACAACTGCATCAAATCATTTAAGACACAGAACACAACGCAGGCAAGTACGCTGTAGAAAAATAGCGTTTAAATTGTGCTATTTAAAAAATCCACCAAACAGCGAAGTAGCAAAGGCTGGACTTGCGTTATAGCAAAGGAACTGCAGCGATATTAAGCTTTAGATGCTTCCGCTGCGTAAAGGTCTGTATCGCCTGCTGCGTTTCTGTGTGCGCTCTTGACCGCTTGATCCAGATTTCAGGAGATTTTATTCGACCTGTGGGCATCATGTAGGAAACTTCTGCAATTTGAAACTTGGGATAACAGTCCATTTACACTTTAGCATTTTCTGTAAGAGCGCAGTGCCACAGTTTTGCAGCATGTTTTCTGTTTTGATATGAGAGGAGTGGGTTTTTCACATCGTGCAGTGTGCTGGCAACATTTGGACACACAGATTAGGAATAATGTTAGTGGCCCACTGCAGCGCTTTATTATAAATTATCGCGCTAATGAGATGGTCAAATGACCGTTAAAGCCTGAGCCCGCCCCGAGACCGTAGACAATAATAGAAATTAAGCCCGGTCGGGTTCGAGATCTTCAGCTCTACTGTAGCATATGAGCAGAAAGAAACATGACTGCATAAGAAACTGGAATGGAGCGAATTAAATAATATTCTGTTTAGATACTGATGCGGAAACTTTATTGGGAGCAGAAGTGGCTGTTAGGTCAGTAGAAATTTCCGCATCAGGCTTGGTGGGGAGAATTCAGGATTGCATTCTGTCTCCCATCAAATTGTGTATATAAGGAAGGAGTCAGAGAAAATAATGTCACTTCCTGTTTCCTCACTTCCTGTCAGGCTGAGAAAGAAATGTTTGAGGAGTTTGCAAAGTTTTCTTTACACAAAATCAGCACAGCCCAACAATACCACCTATAGCACACAATATTTGGACCCATTTACACTGAAAACCAAGGTCAGATATTTTTTGGATGATATCATCTTGATATCATATGAAGTCTTTTGATGGAGTGCTACCCTTGAACCTGTTGAGAAAACCTAACCCCACCTTTTGAGGTGGTAGGAACCATGGACTCCAAATGAACTGTCATGGACTTTCATTTTTAATGGACATTAATTTTGTCAAACTCAAATTGAAAGGCCTTCTGACTTATTTTATCTTCTTCACATTTTGTTATATGACAAACTTTGTTCTTTGTATTGATAATTTGAATACAACTATTCGGTAACAAATATTATAATATAGGACTTTTTGGAGATTTTCTTTTCTATAGCTGATGTTTCCAGTAATCTGTTGGAGGTAATATAACAGTTCATTGGATCCCTGCTCAGCCACTTAGTTCACTTATGGTTTAGGGTGGATCCATTCAGATGATGCAGAAGGATGTTAGATCAAACTGTAAAGTAAAAATGTATGGATGGTGAACATGTTCAGAATCCTAGGAGTACTTATTCCTAGTGATCCTCCAGTTGAGTAATGGGCATCAGTCATCAGAGCTTGTTTGTCTCTTTTTCCTCAGAAAGATAACCACTAGTCCTGAAAAAAAACAAAAAAAAAAACAAAAAAAAAACAGGTTATGATTGGAAACATAAACAATTATCAATAACATTGAACGTAAAAAGGATCTTATTTTCTATTTTCATCTTTCTGACCAATATAACGATATGAAAGTTATTAAAATATGCATATGAACTTAATTTAAATAGAGATACCTGTTTAGAAATTTTAGCTAATGAGCTAAATTAGAAAGCATACCAGTAAGAATAGAGCACTTGAGAAGGAAATGTAGAATCAGAAGACCCAGATGGAATGAAGACAAAGTCTGCAGCCACACAGTTGTTTCACCATATTTAATCTGGGAACAAATAACATTTTAAAAGTATTTTTTATTGGTTACTGGTCCAAAACCATGAAAACTATTTTTGAATAAATGTCACAACAGCATCTGCGGAAAAATAATACTTGAAATTTCTATATAGTCTACCGTAATAAAAAGCTGTTTGGTATGACTCAGTCATGTTTATAATGTTTAAATTAAATAAAATACTAAAAAAGACTTACCTTCATTGCCCTAAAGTTAGCATTGTGAACTCCACGGATTTCACAGATAAAAGAGTCTGTTATGTTCCTGTTTTCATTGACTTCCAAGATACAGGGATGTTGCAGTTCGTCCTCAATACCCCACACTAGCAAATCTGCTGACATCATCTCCAGTTTATCCACACTTTTCTGAAATGACAGAAGGAAGCTGTAACCTTGTATTAAGTTGATTAATTGTTTGCGTCATGTCTCTGAACTACTTACGTGAATAATAACATGGGTATTATTTCCCAGCCCCTCTGTGGTGAAGCCAGTAAACTCCGGATCAGGATGGTATAATAGTTTTACCAAACAGGCCAGTGTTTGATTGGCTACTTTTAGATAAACGGTGCTGCAGCAAATCTGAGCCTTTTGTGCTGCTGGTGTTTCATAGGTGAGATTCTGTAGATTATTGTAATAAATTAGATCAACAAGATTTTATGCCCAAAAAAACACACACACACAAAAAAACACAGTGAAGTCAGGCAACATGCAACGTAGCAACATGTCTTTCTATTCACATACAGTTTCTTCAATTTAAATTTCATTGCTCAAATTAATTTACCAGCCTCAGTGCGGCCCCCTTTTTATCTATTTACCTGTTCCACATATTCAGATATATGAATTTATACTCCATATATTTCAGAAAGAAAATTATAATTTTACTGTTATACTGAAGACTCCTGATTCTATGTTGCATCCACACCCATTTTGACCCTCTCACCCTGTGGTAACTGTCTCTTGGAATGTGGTGAATAGGTGTAGGTTTTGGTTCACATGGTGTTGTTAGTAATAGTGATTGCTATATCACCTGCTGCTCACCTGCAGGGAACGCTTGAGTGAGCAGGTGATGGGGGAGGTCAACTTTTGCTGACCACTCGAACTCCCTTTTTTCTCTTTACACTTTGTTCTTAACTGGTGGATCTCCTCACTCTTTGTTGTGTTGTGACATGGATTTTAAAGATTTTTTTTGATAACTAATAAAGGCTACTGAAATGAAACCTGGGTTCAATCAAATAACAACCCATAGAGGAGTGGAATCAAGGAAAGATTTGTGATGCTCTATCTTGAAAGGGAGTGAGATGGATCTTCAATCTTCCAGCTGGATCATCATCATGGAGGAGCATGGGAACGGTTGATTCATTCAGTCAGGAAGGTGCTTGTTTCCACCCTGCAGACGCAACTTTTGGAAGAAGAGGGACTCCAAAGGGCTCTTTGTGAGGTGGAATCAATCCTGAACAGTAGAGCCATTATGGTGGAATCCACAGATCCAAATGATTTGGAAGCTTTAACAACTAACCACATTCTCCTTCTTAAGTCCAACCCATCCTTTCCACCTGGACTGTTCCAGAAGAGTGACCTTTATGCACAGAAACGATGGACAAAGGTCAAATATTTATCTGATCTATAATGTAAAAGATGGACCAAAGAATATTTGCCCCAATTTCAACAGCGCCAGAAATGGAGAAGGATTAAACGCAACTTTGTTCCTGGAGATGTGGTTCTCAACAAGGATGACTCTGCACCGCGTGGTTCCTGGATCTTCGGCAGACTTAGAGAAGCAGTGCCAAATAAAACGGGACTCGTTCGTCAGGTCTGGATTTAGACTCCAACTAACCATACGACCATGTATGTAGACCTATCAAAAAGTTATGCCTTCTTCAGGAGAACTCCGACCTATGATGGTGTGACACCTTTGACCCAGCCTGACATGGCTTGGTCTGACGGTCATGGAGATTAAATCATGCTTTTTTTTCTACGTTTCTCAAAATTAACAGTAATAAAGGTGAAGCTGGTAATTATTGGTGTCTTTTCCCATGTTTTATTTTGGCAACTGCTTCGTAGTATAATTAATTGTACCTCTTAGTCAAAAAAGTGCCTTCAAATTGTATTATTTTGATTATTATACAGTTTATATTACGTCTATCTGCAGAGGTACCTGACTGCTGCTGTTCCTGGGAATCAACCCTTGCTTTGGGGCATGGCTCTGTCTCAGCTCCTCCACAAAATCCAGATGTGTCCCAGTGAGTGTGATATTCCTCTTCCCACTGCAGGGAATGTAGCAGCAGTCAGATTAGAAGATAATAAATCAAAGAATCTTTAGTAATAATCTTTTGGCTCCGTCAACTTTTCAAGCTTTTCCTGCGTTTCAAGCTTCAAAGCGCATAACGCTAGCAACGCAGAAGTTCAGCTAGTTGAAATTTTGATGGTCTTAACGCTCTTGACACAGCACGGCAACCAATCAGAGCGTCTCACTGTAGTGACGTTGCAAGACGTCGAAGCTGCCTAGCCAACCACGATCCACGAGTGTTCAAAGCATCCAGCCGAGAAAGGCCCGCCTACAAGCTTTGCGAGCTTCATCTTAAAAATGTATCTCCTGTGTTTATGCGTCGAACTAGTTGCTTTATGAGCGTTGCTTGACGCTGACAAAGCTTGCGGTCTGAATGCACATCTCTAGACCATTATTTTAAGGAAGAACGTGAGAACTCAATGCATGTGACAGATGATATGGTGTTACCAAATATGGTTAATTTAGGGCGTTTCTGTATGCAAATGACTGAGAACGAGCACGAGGACCTGGGTACGCACAATAGGGATTTATCAACATATGATTGCAGAGGAGCGTGCATACGAGGAGCCACCGCAGATTTCATAAATCTAACTTTTGACTGTTCATTCGAACATTCTAAATTTAATCCGTAGAATAGAATATAGGCTAGTTTCTATGAAAGTTTGATAAATGAGCGTTAACGGCTGAAAATGAGTCTCAGTCCGGCGCTGCTGCACAATAAGAAGTGAGAATTTGTTTGCAGCCGCGGAGCTAGTGTTGGATACAAACGAACTGAACTGGGAAAAACTATTTGGTATGATGGCAGCTGGAGAAACCTGCTACAGGAATGATACCACTGCATCCTGTACAAAGAGCAACTACAGTATGTGCCAGATCAATTGGTTTTGGAGATGTGAGGTGTGAAGTGACAGAAATGATCAACTGCAAATGCTCAAAAGGGGTTTCACAACGCTTAGAGCCTTTTTAGAGGTTGTTTCACAGTACAAGGATGGGATTTGCCTGCAAAGGGTGAGGTGGCTGAGCAAAGTCTTCAAAAGGTTTAAGGTTTTTAAGCCATACCATGACATCACAGAGTGTCTGATAAAAACTCCATAACAGTCTCCATAAAAACATGTCTTGTGACGTGGCTTTTATGGTGGAAATCTTTATGATGGATTATTAGGGCCACTGTAAACAAAGACATATATTTAGGAGTATGAGATGAGTCCAGATGAGCTGCACCTGCCGCCAACGAGCCAAGCCCCTGCTGAGAAAGTAGGAGAACAAACACACAGCAAAACACCAGCAAAACACAGGATCCCAACAAAGACGCTTTACAAATTCCTTTATTCGTTCACTGTCACATTCACACACGGGTGGAAGCTACCTATGATTGTAGCCACAGCTGCCCTGGGGCAGACTGACAGAAGCGAGGCTGCCATATCACGCCAACGGCCCTTCGGACCATCCCCAATAGGCAGTAGGTGAAGTGTCTTGCCCAAGGACACAACGACTGAGACAGATGGATGGGGGGCTCAATCCTCCAGTTACAAAGCGAACAAGGCGGTCCATTCAGCCCTCTTGGTCACCCCCAAGTTCTCGTACCCTCGCACACACACATACACACACAAGGCAAATAGTCAGGCACTACCCCAACTCTGAACTGACAATGAAAATGAGAAACTCACTAAAAATATGTTGCATTTAATAATTATATCAAATTACGACCGTGTTCAGATTAAACAGCAATTACATTTATTAGTGCATTAATTGTGATAAGATGTATAGCATCAGGTATGATTTCTCAGTAGGCCTATAGAAATAAACGCTGTGGTAACACCAATGGCCGCTGGCTGCTCTGTTTTGTGACCGCATACCATGGAGGCCGCCATTGCTCCTCCATTGCTGTAGTACGTCCATTGGCTGCTACGGCTGCATTGAAACGCATTGGACTTTAGACACGTTAAAAACAACTTGTGCCTGGTTTAAATCTTTTAAAAACTGTCTATGCCTACATATTCCTCCTGAGATAACGCTGGGCTAGTCAAAAGAATAGAAACCAGGCTGGTTTTCGTAGATAATTTTTTCAAATCTTGCATAATTAATGAGGGGCTGGACTTTGATTGACAGGCTGTTTCGTTTGAATTTAATTATAGTAACATACATTTTAATAATCATTTTAAGTTACTAGTTCTTACCTTTTGAGGTTTTAGAAATAGGAGAACCGTCGGAGGAGCGCAGATACGGCAGCAGTCAGGCATGGGGCTATTAGCCTTTAGCTTAGCTAGCCAAGTTTAGCATCAGAGCTAAAGACGCGGGAGCAGAATGGGAGTGATTACGACCGAACTACACGCCCATGAACGCCCCGCGAGGGCAGAGTCTACAGTGAAGATCCCTCCCCTATGCCCTTTTTAGGAACATGCTTCGTCAGAGCTGGGGAGGAGGAGTCTGTGAATCCTCCATGAATTCCCCCTTGAACGTGTGTCATTCTGGTAAACGGGGTAGAGTGAGGAGGCGTTGTCTATTCTTTTTAACAGTCTGTGGGTAACACTGGAGCAAATTGCTGCACAATGAATGTACTGACACTCCATGAAGATCAGACAATGGCAGGATACAGATGGTGGACATTTTAAAGAGATTTTCTGCAGTGGCGCCACCAGAAATTTTTTATAGGGGTGGCCAGATGTGGCCACTTAAAATTTTGGGGTGGCACACCAAAACCATAATTTCAGAATTGTATTCTACTGTTATAGTAAACCAGCCTGTAGAATACTATCATAAAGACTTAAGGAAACTCCTACTGATATCCTTTGGTTATCAGTAGGAGCCAGGTTTATCAGTTTATAGCCAGGTAAGGATCCGGAGCCGGTCGCGGCGTACCGCCGCGGAAGAAATGCGCCCCACAGGGGCCAGCCAGCGCCGGAGAGAGGTCCCTCAAGGGGATCCTCCCGCACAGTGCGGCCGCCCATTACCTGCCGGGTTGAATCCCCCGGGCAGACTGTGCGGACCCCACCCGTTTATCTCTTAAACGTTTCTCGCCCTCTTCAACTCTGTCCTCTCAGTTCTGTCTATTTTTCCTTCAGTTCTGTCTATTTTTCCTTAAGATAGTTGTCGACTATCGGTCTCGTGCCGGTATTTAGCCTTAGATGGAGTTTACCACCCACTTTGGGCTGCATTCTCAAACAACCCGACTCCGAGAAGACCCCGGCATGACGGGGGCCGTTACCGGCCCTACACCGTCCACGGGTCAGGAGGACTCAGACAGAGTGTTGGTAGCCAGGTCTCCTAGTAGCTAGGAGACAGGTTAATGTTAGTAGCTATGCTGCTTTAGGCTAGGCTGTTGGAGGACATTATTAGGGTCTGTTCCTACTTTCTCTCCTACTTCTCCCCAACTGCATGATGTGCTGTCAATTCAAGCACTAACCTGTTTTCTATTATAGTAGGTGCTCCGGATTAGCCCTGCTTGACGACCCTGACTAAGATGGCATTGCAGTGACGGAAAATTCTCCACGTCCTGCAACAAACTTCTGCATCAGTTCTTTCTGTGTCTCTGTTATGTATTCTCCAAGCCACAGACGGTCGCGGCAGATAACCGCTTGTGCTGAGCCTGGTTCTGCCGGAGGTTTCTTCCTGTTAAAAGGGAGTTTTTCCTTCCCACTGTCGCTGCATGCTTGCTCAGTATGAGGGATTGCTGAGAATTCCACGACGCAATCTTCTGTGGTTCTGTAATTTCTACACTAAACATTGTATTGTAATAACTCTTTTTGTAAAGTGCCTTGAGATGACATCTGTTGTGAAATGGCGCTATATAAATAAACTGAATTGAATTGAATTGGTTTATTGTGTTATATTAAATGTTACTAATGATATAATGTGCATAGACTAATAACACACTTGAGTTAAGATTTATAGCTGTACAACAATTCAGTTTTATTTTTCAATTATATTTGGCATAAGGTCAGAGCTGGCAGAATGGAACTAAGTACTTCCTTAGGGCCTCCCAAACCCATCCGGGGGCCCCCTTAAATGCTGAAATTGAACAGACTACAAATGTTAAAATTTATGAAAATGTGAATATTACTCCATTTGATTTAGTTTTGTTTCACTGTAGATTATTTATTCAATTGTTTAAATGTTTATGTATTAATTAGGATAGTTTCTTTGTAACTAATTTTATTATTTTTTTAATTAATATTCTATCTGTATTTTAAAAATGGTGCAAAAATATTTAAATTAAAGACAATTAAATCAATAAAAATGTATATGCTCTACCAATTAATTTAGAACAACTTTTTAATTACATTTAAATATTTGAATTAAATTAAAACAAAATTTAAATTAACATTTTAATATTCATTGTTTGATTGTTGTGTTACCATTGTTACAATCGATGCTTTAGTTTAACCTTTCTATTTTGTCCGACCTTCAGATTGTCCAGATAATATTAATAAATACAGGTGATGGATTTTTAGGATCAACCAAATAGACTCCGCCTACTTTTCCATTTTAGACCAAATCTATATAGAAATGCTGTTATTGTTGGTAGTGGTCTTAACAGAAAGGGGGCGCCCTTGAGTCAAAATCTGCTTAAGGCCCCATAAGACTTTGGGCCAGCTCTGCATAAGGTGTACATTTATTGTAAACAAAACAGTTTCTGGGGAAAAGCAGATACCAACAACTTTAATGAACTCTCTATTCACTAATTTATCGTAATCAGAATTGAAGGGAGGCAAAATCAATTATTCTTATGGAATAATATTAATAATAAGCCCCTCTCATAATTATCGATTATAGCTGTAATAATGACCTATAGTTATCTCTATTCAGACTAATAAAACTCAACTACTAAAAAATATAAATCACAAAGCTTTAAGTGATTATGTCATTATTTGTATTTCAGTGATGCTCTGTCTGTGTGAAAACGTGTCATAAACACATCAAAAAACTGCTGTAGCTGATTAGCTGATGTAAATCCCAAAAAGCAGTCCTATTAGATCTGTGTGCGGAACTGGGCCTGGTGTCAGGACCACTGACCTGCCGACGACCCTTTAACTGTCAACCACTCTGAGGTTTTCCCACCTGTGGCAAACGCAGCTCTCCTGTTTTTCTGTGAAACAAATCTTCTGTGCATATAACACATTTTAAAAGTTGACTTAGAACACATCTTTTCTTTCAGCCTTTTATTACCTAGGAGAATTGAAACTTTATGTTCTGTTGTAATGTAGTTTTAATTTGCTATTACCCTCATTTTACCCTTGTGGCTGAGCAAAGCTCTATAAAGATAAATACTGATTAATTGATTGAAAGAAAACACTTTTTATGCCTCCACATCAGCCACAAGTTAGTCACTTCCGAAAAAAATAATAATAATAAAGAAACATGCCACTTATCAGCCAGCTTATGCATATAGAATATTTATTAGGTATTTTACATTTCAATAAAGGGTGTGATTTAAAAGCAGGATTTATGTACATCAGTACTTTCTCAGGGTTTTATAAATCGGAAGTTGTCTCTGTGTAAGTAAATTTTCTACTGAGCTCAAGTACAGCTTTAGTGAGGATTCAATGCAAAGTTTTATAAATGAGGCCACTAGTGTCTGGGGTACAGTAAACTCATGATTAAGTAAATGATTGAGAAACCACTTAGTGAGGATTTGAACAATGTAAAGAGGTGCATTGTCCTGCTAAAATCAGCCACTCATTGCACTTTTCCCCATCCATCCATCCATCCATCCATCCATCATCTTCCGCTTATCTGGGGTCGGGTCGCGGGGGCAGTAGCCTAAGCAGAGAGGCCCAGACTTCCTTCTCCCTAGCTACTTGGGCCAGCTCCTCGGGAGGAATCCCGAGGCGTTCCCAGGCCAGCTGGGAGACATAATCCCTCCAGCGGGTCCTGGGTCTTCCCCTGGGTCTCCTCCCGGTGGGACGTGCCCAGAACACTTCACCAGGGAGGCGTCCAGGAGGCATTCTGACCAGATGCCCGAGCCACCTCAGCTGGCTCCTCTTGATGTGGAGGAGCAGCGGCTCTACTCTGAGCCCCCTCCGGATGACCGAGCTTCTCACCCTATCTCTAAGGGAGAGCCCAGCCACCCTACGGAGGAAACTAATTTCAGCCGCCTGTATCCGCGATCTCGTTCTTTCGGTCACCACCCAGCGTTCGTGACCATAGATGAGGGTAGGAACGTAGATCGACACGTAAATTGAGAGCTTTGCCTTTCGGCTCAGCTCTCTCTTCACCACGACAGACCGGTACAGCGCCTGCATAACTGCAGACGCCTTACCAATCCGTCCATCGATCTCCCGCTCCATTTTTCCCTCATTCGTGAACAAGACCCCCAGATACCTAAACTCCCCCACTTTAGGAAGAACCTCATCCCCGACCCGGAGAAGGCACTCTACCCTTTTCCGGCTCAAGACCATGGTCTCGGATTTGGAGGTGCTGATCCTCATCCCAGCCGCTTCACACTCGGCTGCGAACCGCTCCAACGAGAGCTGTAGATCACGTTCAGATGAAGCCAACAAGACAACATCATCTGAAAAAAGCAGAGACCCGATCATGAGGTCACCAAAACGGATTCGCCTCAACACCTTGGCTGCGCCTAGAAATCCTGTCCATTAATGTCATGAACAGGACCGGTGACAAAGGGCAAACTTGAAGAAGTCCAGCTCTAACAGGAAATTAGTCCGACTTAATGCCGGCAATGCGAACCAGACTCTGACACCGTTCATATAGGGACCTAACAGCCCGTATCAAAGGGCCTGGTACCCCATACTCCCGGAGTACCCCCCACAGGACAGCCCGAGGGACACGGTCGAACGCCTTCTCCAAGTCCACAAAGCACATGTAGACCGGTTGGGCGAACTCCCACGCACCCTCCAGGACCCTGCCGAGGGTGTAGAGCTGGTCCAGTGTTCCACGGCCAGGACGAAAACCGCATTGTTCCTCCTGAATCCGAGGTTCGACTATCCGTCGGACCCTCCTCTCCAGAACCCCCGAATAGACCTTACCAGGGAGGCTCAGAAGTGTGATCCCCCTATAGTTGGAACACACTCTGTAGTCCCCCTTTTTAAAGAGGGGGACCACCACCCCGGTCTGCCAATCCAAGGGAATTGCCCCAGATGTCCACGCAATATTGAACAGCCGCGTCAACCAACACAGCCCTTCAACATCCAGAGCCTTGAGGAACTCCGGCCGAATCTCATCCACCCCCGGTGCCTTGCCACCAAGGAGCTTTTTGACAACCTCAGTGACTTCAGCACCAGAGATTGGAGAGCCCGTCCCAGAGTCCTCAGAAGCTGCTTCCAAACAGGAAGGCGTGTCGGTGGGATTGAGGAGGTCTTCAAAGTATTCCATCCACCGACCCAAAACGTCCCGCGTTGAGGTCAGCAGCTCACCGCCCCCACTGTAAACAGTGTTGGTGGCAGACCGCTTCCCCCCCCTGAGATGCCAGATGGTGGACCAGAATCCCCAACGCTGCCTTTTTTGCAGAATAAATTATGAGCTGATGGAAACTTTAGTAAGAAAGGTCAAATACCTCCTCCAGCTACTCCGTGGTGCAATGTCGGCACAGACCGGTGACCAATCATACGTGATTGTAGAGTTTCCATGGCAACTACCATCAGGGAGAAGAACACACACTTTGACCTCTCTTCTAGTTTCAGCGGTGGGGATGTGGAAAGTCAAACTGATGCCTGTGTTGTTCCACACTGGAGATCTGAAAGAAGACACAGGAAACCACAAAGCAAGGGGGAAAGTCAGAAAAAAAATGAAAATAGGAGCCACTAACATAATGATATGGAGGAAGGGAAAGGCTGACTGAAAAACTTTCTGTTTGTCCTCACCCTTTAATAAACATAAAATAATATCTCTAGTGTTCAGCTTACAGTATCTTAGCTAGATTGGTTTTCTCTTGACATTTGTGCATCTGTGGTTTTTACAGCTTTGTCTCTTTAGGTTGGTGCATGCAAGAAACTCACTGGGTGAGCTTTGAGATGTTAGTGGTAGTATGCCAAGGCTTCCTTTCAGCTCCTAAACATATGAAACCTGAGGCCTCTTCCTTTGTTAAGTGTGGCGCTTTCATTTTTGACATGGTAACTTATTTCTCCCGTCTTTCAGTCCACCTAGACTATCTGTGTAATCCATGTTGCTCACCAGTGGTTCTATTTAAGAAGCAGGGGAGTTGCATTGTCTCAACCTGAACAGCTGGCTCTTACTTGCTGTACTATATGCTTGTGTAGCAAGTGAAAAGTTTTCGCTGTAACTGGAGTGTGCATGCAAATATTGGTTTTTATGTTTAATTCTTCGGGGAAACCAGTCCGTGTATGAAGTGTTGTTAGGTTGGAAATGCATCACAATCTTTTGCTTGTGTTAAAATCCCTCAACATGTATGCATCGACTGGGAAACGTCTTTAATATAAACAATGTGGCAGTGTTGAGGAACTAGTAGATAAATAGTCCATAGTAGGTAAAGCTCCAAATATTTATTTGGTCATTGTGACTTTTCCAGGGTGTACCCTGTATCTCAGCAGTTCCCCGATGGAGATAAATACCTTCCCTGATCAGTAGAAAGGAAGAGATTACTAGACTGGCTGTGAAAAAAAATGTTCACCTTTAAAGCATTATTAGGCTAATATTTACCTAATAACTTTACATTAGATACTGTAGATTATTAGTTGTATTGGTTTTGTGTTGAGTGACTCACTCCTTTGGATCACATTCCATTTGTGTCAAGATTCTCACTCCGATCACATCGCTGAGGTTATGTCCTGACAACAAAGCGTGGTTTTTCCCATACAGAGACACAACAGTAGGTTTAATGGAGATGATAGCTGGTATCTAACAGAAAAACACAAAAAGGAAATTTAGACTTCATCCATTACTGTTATTTGATGATGTACTGAATTAGTTTAAAGGTATGGTGGAGGATCTTTTTCCCCCCGGCTAGATCATCTACACTATTGGTACTCCTAATTGTCAATCATCCTGTTTATGTGTAGCGCTATGCCTTCGTCAATTCATTCTACCACGCAGTTATCGCCGCGTCGTTTGAAAATGGCTGTGAGTCACTAGAGAAAAAGTGTGTTTGAGGTGTAAGAGAAAGGGCTCAGAAGAGAGAAACAAGACGAGTGTTTTCAGGATATTCTTTCAACGATGGCGTGTGCTGACAGCACAGGTTAGGCTCTCCACTGATGCTTCTGTCACCAAGTTTCTATTCAATTCACTTTTTCTTTTTATTTATATAGTGCCAGTTCACAACAAATGTCATCTCAATACAATTATACAAACATTCCAATGAGTTAAAAGTTTTCTGTGTAAGGAATCCCAGCAGAATGTGTTGAGTCATCGCCGTGAGCTTGTGCCCGGATCATGCAGACTCCAACCACAGCAATTCATCAGCAAACCCTCATACTGAGCAAGCATGTAGCGACAGTGGAGAGGAAAAACTCCCCCTTTAACAGGAAGAAACCTCTGGCAGAACCCTGGCTCAGAACAAGCGGTCATCTGCCACGACAGTCTGGGTGTCTGAGAAGACAGGTAGGCTAAAAGTTCAGCATGCTATTCGGAGAAATGCATTAAGATTACTGCTAGAAGAAGTCATCTACGTCTATATGGTAAGTTTCACTGGGCAGATTTGTTGTTGTGATGGCACTTTTTTTCCCTTTTTTTCAATAAGTGGAGAAGACGGTTCTTTCCTGAAATTTGAAAAAATCCTACGCTATACCTTTAAAGCAAAGGTCTCAAAATCATGTCCTCATAGGCAGGTCTGCTACAACATTTAGATGAGTCAGATAATTAGACCGTTAGCAGGACTCTGCAGAACATGACTGGATGTTGAGAAGGTAATTCAGCCATTTGTCACAGGTGTGTTGGACCAAGACCACAAATCTAAAAGTCGCAGATATTTGGTCACAAAGGAAAGGATTTTAAGAGAGCTGGTTTAGAGGGAGTATTCAGCAAAATGTGTAAAACGCCTCACAGAAATGTTTCTTCCAGCTTCCATCTCCAGGCAAACATGCTCCTGAATCTGCACAGAGGATTTTGAAATGAACAAACTAAAAACGATTCTTTATTAAGTTCATTTATTCATGTTACTGCCCATTTATATCAGACTTATTGTAGTATTTTATATTTGATTAAAAACAAAGCAGGTTCATTACATTCTGAGCAAGATCAGTGGCCCAGGAACAGCTCTTCTCTGTCCATTTACACCCAGCTCTGACACACTGTAGGCACCTGTAGAGAAAATCACAAATCGGTGTTCAGCTCAGCTTTAGCAAACATTAACACACCATAATGATAAATGGCCTTCACTTGTACAGCCATTTTCAGTCAGAGCACCACAAATCACTTTACACTACAAACAGTCCTTCACCCATTCAAGGCAGCCTAAACCAGACTGTTTAGGAGAGACACATTATTACTGAGGAAACATTGGAGGAGCTACAGGTGAATCTTTCAATATATTTGCAGAGGTTTCTTGTTAGAGCTGATTTATTTAAGTTAGTGTAGTAGATAGTGGTTTTGATTTTACTGTGTATTTTCAGGTTCCCTTAGCCCATGTTTCTGGGCACCATTTTGTGTCATTGAGAAACCTAGTACTTTAATGTATTGTTAGGTCATATTTGTAACTATTTTTGATCTGTATAGTTGTTGGGTTTCTTTTTTCTAATGAAAATATTTTGTTTCTTCCTCTTTTCTACCTGCAGGGTTTTTCTTACTTCCGTAGCTGAGCTAGGTCGTAACAAAAATGATCACGGTTACTTGAATCCCTTAACAACCCTGTGTTTCGAGAAGGGTTCAGAGGTCAGAATTAGAGCAGCATCATGTAGGAGCATGAGGTGCAAGAGCAGCAGGCTGGAGAACAACCATCATTGATACATCACCTTTGCTTCTAAGACCTCTGGGCTTTTTCATTGGAAGACTTCCCAGTCTCTGTCCCCTCATGACCTCCAGGTCTTGTCTGTCCTTTTACAACACTTTTTTCTTTTCCTTTTACCAAATTGTATATCATTTGTACTTTATGGGGGAGTGTGTTGCAGGGACCTTGTCATATTTTGTGTTGCAGCCACTTTTTTTCACAGATCAGCTTACTCAGTTTGTGGTGTTTTCCCTTGAGTCCATGTCCTCCCCAGCATAGTCCATTCCCCCTATCCAAACTTATTTATCTGCAGATTCTGTTCCAATCAGCAATCAGGAACAGCTGTGGATCATCAATCAAATGGGAGCTGCTGATTGGTTCTCCAACATAAACTTTCAAGAGACAGTGCCCTGTTCTTTTAAATGTCCCCTGTATCTTATTTATGGCTTCCTTTAATGTGTATTTTTGGTGGTGTTGGCTCCTAGTTACCATGCGATCGGCACTCGCTTCCGGAGAGTGTAGGGGCGCCAACATTTAAACCCCGGCGGGAAGTTTTCCAAAATAAAGTCAGAGCTGAGAGACAGAGAGAGAAAATAATGCACAGACACAGAATTTCTGTTTCACACTCGTACACACCTGCAGATGGGGAACAGTCAGAACTGAGTTGAACTGAACTGAACCGTCGTATACAGGGCTGTACCATTTTTATTAAAGAAGAACAAAGAACGTATTCACATGTCTATTCTCCTCCCCCTAGATTTTTATTACACCAAACGTTTATTCTCAAGGTTTCCTGAGTTATCGCTGTAACCGTCCGGTCTGTTTATGACTGTCTACTCCCTACTCTGTTTCTTATCTCCACATCCTACTTTTACAACATGCAATAAACTTTAGCCTAGAGTTTTACGACTTAAAAGCTTAGCCCCATAAACAATACTGACAAACATCTCTTTACCATCATGCAAGCTAATTAAAACAGACTTTTACTTTCTGAATACTAACTAAAGATTATATAAACATATTCAATACGTGACTGTTATATAAAGTAGCCCCAAAAAATATGAATCACGACAGTGGTCATTTTGATTTTCTGATAAACCTAGTCTTTAGTTAGTTGTTAGTTCACATTTATAACTATTTTTATTCTCTATAGCTGTGTTTGGTTGTGTTTTTCTGATTGAAGCATTTTGTTGATGCACCTTTACCACATCCTACAGGGTTTATACTTCCCCCTTCCCTGGCCATTCTACAAATGTTCATTCCTCATATATGCACCATCCACCTCCTTCGAACTCCACCCACTCAGACACGCATACTCTCTCATCCGTATTGGCAGTTTAGAGTCAGCAACAAACATAGCATCCATCCTGCTGTACAGTAAAAAAAAAAAAACTCTGAAAACTTACTAATTCAAGGGGAAAGTATGCTAACTTCACACTAAGGTTTGACATTTGCACCCAGAGCCTTCTTGTCATTATTGAAGAAACCACAAACAGATACTGTTTTTGCTGACTTACAAAAGAGAACTTGGTTTTCCAGAAACATTTGAACAGTTGATTAGTTGCCTTTGCTCTGTCAGCTTAGCTTTCCCAAGGTTGATCTCCATGGTGAATTCAGAATATTTGGTCAAACCTGCTTCAAGAAAGGGATAAATATCTTTTGTTAGTTATACATTTATAAACTAAGAACTTGTGTTCTTGTGAACTGTGTTGAAACTGGTGAAAATTGCTTTTTATTTCAGACATTCACAACCTTTCAAATCACACAGAGTCAAATGTTTAAAGCTGCAGTAATTGAAACAGGAAAAACATCAGTTTTGAACTGCAAAAATATGCTAACAGAGCCCCTTTGATCATGTGTGGCATATTTGGTTTATGCAATGTGTCTAACAGACAACATGTAACACCATGCATTTTTTATAGATTGGTCAGATTTATCTCATTAGGTAATACTTAATAATTAGAAATGATTGACTGATTTTTAGAAAACTTGTAGACATTTGCAGCTTTGTAAGATTACTGAATTTCTTTGCTGATTTCCCAACAGTTGATTACCATCAGTAAGAAGAGCATCAGAAAGGATGCAGGTGCATTGTGGGAACTGTGCTGAAACACCATGTTGCTCACAAAGCTGACTGGAATTTGTAGAGAATTCACAGGTGAAGTTAGAAAGACCATTCCTTGGCATAGTCAGGTGTATCTGGATCATTAGTTTGATCTGAAACATACAGAAATACAAAGTTATATCAAATTAATGGATAAAAAAACCCTAAATGGTTCCATCTGAATACAGAGTTTCAAACCAACCTTTCCACTAGACTCCTTCACGACTTGGTGGGAAACCATTTCCTGTTGAGATTTATCAGGGATTGACAACCACTCAGAATCTGTGCAGTAGTCTTCAAATGTGCAGCTGGGAAAGTTCAGATGGGGTGTTATTAGAAAGCTCCTACATTTCCAAAGGATTCAGATGCAAGAAAAGTTCCTGACCTGTCTTCAGAGACACACCACACGCAGTGGGGATCATATGTGGACAGACAATCTATCACATTTCTGTGAGTGCTACAACTTGACACCGGTACACGTTTAATCTAGAATAAAACACAAATACTTCGAAACATCTGAAAATGCAGAACAACTGTATGTTTTATGGAAACAAAGAAGCAAACAAAAATCACCTACCTTGTTTTTATACTGCAAATACACATGGTTCTGATCCAGTTGAATTTTGGGAAACATGTGAGTTTCACTATTTCTGTGGATAACCTTTGGACAGGTGGGCTGATAGTTCATGTCCACAGCAAGCTGACAGAAACAGTGTAGATCATAGATACCATATTTATGGGGAAAATATTCTATTAAATTCAGTTTATTTACAATGCACTGATTCACAAGATGTCATGTCACGGCACTTTACAAGAAAAGTAATTTCAATACAATCATACCAAGATTGCAACCAGTTTATTTTTATTTTTAAGGAATCCCAGCAGATTGCATCAAGTCACTGACTTAAATTTGTGCCTTGTTGATGAATATTTCAACCACAGCAATCCCTGACACTGAGCAAGCATGTAACAACAGTGGAGAGGAAACATTCCCCTTTAAACAGGAAGAAACCTCCAGCAGAACCTGACTCAGTACGAGCAGCTATATACCAATTCTTGTCAGAATTTAATTGGAGAAAGTTAAGCAGGTTTTTATGTCTTCAAGACATGCCTGTACCAGAAATATAGGTTGTAAAAAGAATTGTTCCAAACACAAAACCTCATCCCTACAACATGTTCAAGCCTTACTAAGATAATATTTTGATTGATGTATCAAAAGCAGCACTGAGATCTAACAAGACCAGAACAGTCACAAGTCCATTATCTGAGGCCATTAGAATATCATTGTTATCTTTCACCAGTGCTGTTTCAGTGCTATCAAATACTTTGGATAAGAAAGAAAGGTTAGCTATTCAGTTCAAATCAAAGTCTTTATTATTATCTAATTGTACTGTTTCCCAGTACAATGAAATTCTTATTTTGTCGCCCACCCTACATGCCAAAAAAGGTTATAGTACTACTAATAATAACAATAATAGAGGATAAAATAAGAATTCAACAATTTAACATATATATGGCTGTGGGGAGAAAGAGTTGCTAAATCGTGAGGTCTTGCATTTCACACTTCTGTATCTCTGGCCTGAGGATAGACGTGGGAACAGTCTGTGTTGGGGATGTGTGAGATGTAGGTCTGTAATTAACCAAGTTATCTTGATAGAGGGACATTTTCTTAAGTAAGGGTTTAATTACAGTAACCCTAAATTCCTGTGGTACATATCAATTTACTAAGGATAGGTTTATCAAATCTAAGATTTGTTTAAGGTCTGGATAGAATCAAAGTCACCAGGTGACATTGTAATGTATAGATTAGTGTCATCTGCATATTTATGGTAGCTAATCTAATTGGCTGTTATAATCTGGGTTAGTGGGAGCATGGAGATATTGAACAGGAGGGGGCCCAGGATGGAGCCCTGGGGGACCCCACATGCGATTTCAGTTTGTTCTGATGAGAAATTTCCTATGCACACAAAGAACTTCCTGTTCTTAAAGTAAGACTCAAACCATTGAAGTGCTTTACCAGTGAGCCCGATCCAGCTCTCCTATCGTTCCAGTAATATTTTGTGATCAACAGTGTCAAACGCTGCACTGAGATCCAACAGAACCAGGACTGTGGTTCTGCCACAGTCTGTATTTATGCGGATATCATTAAAGATTTTGACAAGGGCAGTCTCAGCGGTGTGATGACTTCAGAAACCAGACTGAAAATTCTCTAAGGAGTCATTCATTAAGAATTTCTTCAGCTGTTGAAATACAGCTTTTTCAATAATCTTACTGATGAGATCAAAGATTAATTCTGCATCAATGTATTGTCTAGGTTCTTCTTCTTTAATAGGGGTTTGACAACTGCTGCTTTGAGGGCCTGGGGGAAGACACCTGACAGGATGGATGAGTTAAGTATTTGAATCAGATTGGACTTAATAACAGGGAAATCTTTCTTTAAAAAAGCTATGGGTAACATGTTGAGACAGCAAGAGGAGGAGCTTAGTTGTTTAATAATTTCATTAAGATATGATTGATAATTTTTAGACACAAAAGTGTTTTAGAATTGGGCTGCTTTGGGTGGCTCCATGTTGGAATGGCTCTGTTTGCTACATATTGACTTTTGTTTTTTTGGAGATTGCTTCCCCCTTTTTCTTAGAGAACAACTGCATTTTTTGGGGGCCTTTGTGCTTTGAGGGTTTTTGTCCTGTGAAGTTGGAGGGATTTTTGGTGTTGCTTTTTCCTCATTTGTTATGATGTCTAACCATGGCAACAAGGTGGTTAACAGCTGGGAGCAGCTGATTAATATTGCAAAAGCTGTAATAATAACTCAACTGAAGCCACAAATCCCAGATGACTTGAGAAGGAGGAGGCGTGGAAGCAGAGCAGGAGCGCAAAAGAGACAGAGAAAGAGGAAATTCAAACCATCTCTTCCATCAATCATAATGGGAAACGTGAGATCACTACCTAACAAGATGGATGAACTCCAAGCCCCGACAAGGGGCGATTCCAAATTCAGGGGCTGGATCCTTCGAAAGACCCGGACACAACAACCTTTACGAAATGTATATTTATTAAAGTGATCAGTCATAAATTATGTTATTTGCACTGTTGCAAATGTAAATACAGTAGGTTTATTTTTCGCTCTCAATTTGTTTTTTATTCGGCAAGGGATTAATTTCCTCTGCAGAAACATCCATCCATCCATCCATCCATCCATCCATCCATCCATCTTCTTCCGCTTATCCGGAGTCGGGTTGTGGGCGCAGTAGCCTAAGCAAAGAGATCCAGACTTCCCTCTCCCCGGCCTCTTGGGCCAGCTCCTCGGGAGGAATCCCGAGGCGTTCCCAGGCCACGGGATTCTGCAGAAACATCTTCTCCTGAATTTTCCTCATTAGATAGAAAATAAATAGGAGAGGAACGTGACAACTTTATTGATTTAAGAATGCAGAACTGTATTTTTCACATCAGAACAAGATTACAGGTTCTGTGTTGTATGAGGCTCAATAAGAGCATAAGCTGTGTAACTAGATTTGATCTTCAACCTCCAAGCCACCGTGCCCTGATTTTCACTCGGTAAAGAAGTAATATTTCCCCTAAGAGGAGTCGACTTTTTACTTTATTTGCCAAACCCAAAATTGGCTGTGTAAAGATGGAGAAACAATTACACTACCATACGAGCTGGTTTACGAGCAATGGTTTACAAAAAAAATATTAAACTACATGTCTAACCCAACAATAAACGGCAAACAACACAACCACTTTAAGTTTTTAGTTTTTGAACCACCAGATTTTAATATACTTACATCTAAACCTGTGCTCTTCTCCTGCTTCACAAGCCGCTTCATCCATCATGTTGCTGGAAGAAAATGTTCCGGTTCGGCCCGCATTGACTCTTGGGATATGTAGACCAGCGAAAAATACACTCCAATGGTGCTTCAAATCGGGGAAAAGTCGGCCAGGTTCATTTGCTGCATTTGAAGCAGTCCTCGAATTTGGACAGGCCTAGTCACGACGCTGTGACGTAACCGGATGGAAGGATTTTTCATAAAATTAAAAAGATTATGGACAACCCTGAGCATCCTCTTCATGAGACTATCCAACAGCAACAGAGTATCATCAGTCGGAAACTTCTTCAGTTTCGCTGCAACACTGACCGCTACAGGAAATCCTTTCTCCCCACAGCCATCAGGGTCTTCAACAACTCCTTGAAAAATGAATCAGTAATAAGCTACAACAACACCAAATTTCAATAAAGTATTTTTTAATTGAATTTCTCTACATTTTCTTTTACATGGGGGTGACACTGGTGGTGGGTTGGGTGCTGTTGTACAGACTGATCTTCTAATTTCCAAAATCTTTTCAATGAAGAAATTGGCAAATTTTCTGCAGGCCCTAGTGGAGTGTAGCTCAGGGGCTGCTGTCATTGGAGGATTAGTTTTCAAATGTGCAACTAAAGTTAGAGCATTATTAATGTTTCTGTTAATGATTTCATAGAAGAATGATTTTCTTGCAGTTTTCAAAGTTAAGTTATATTTTTTCAGCCTATTTTTGTAGATCTCATAGTGAACCGGAAGTCACGTTTTCCTCCATTTTCTTTCAGCTCGGCGACATTCCCTTTTTTCCCTACATACTAGACAATTGCTAGTCAATGGAGACTTATTTCTACCTGAGAACACTGTAACTTTAGTTAGAGCAATGTTATCAATTCTGTTTGAAACTTTACAGAAAAAGTTTTCTACCAGCTTGTTAATTGACTCTGTGTTGGGAGATGAGCGGGAGGTGGGCAGACCAGTAAATTTGTTTAAAGATTTAACCGAGCGGTCAATGAGGAAGCGTTTTTTTTTAACTGTCTCATTTTCATTAGATGGTTTAGCAGTGTTGTGTAATGTTACCAAGAAAAATAAGAGTTCTTGTCTATCTGGTTATATTAGGAATATTAAACTATTAATTCAGAAATTATTAATTTAATTATTCCTTTAAATAATTTAAACGGGGCACCATCCAGTATAAACTGGAAACAAGATGTTCTATAAAAAGTGACTATTAAATGGCAATTTATAAATTAATTATCAATGATTTACTAGAGACCTTTTGATCTGAAGGGTAAGTTCTTTTTCAATGATTCAAACACACACTCAATACCACAGCAACAATAACTTGAAACTTCAACCAAATCTGTTCTGCTAGGCGCTAAGCTAAGAGCTAAAGCTACCTGCTATGTAAACAAAGATGGCGGACAAAGGGGACGTCACAGAGGCCATGTGACGGGGAGTTTCCCAACGTACGTACGTCGAATCACGTACGCACGCGTAGAGGCGACATACGCCCGCGGGCAGACAGAACGCTGACCAGGGGGAGTTTTATTTTATTAACTGCGCGAGACACATCGGGGTCTCTTTAAACAAAGAGACCACGTGGCACTTATCAAATGAACTAGCCTTCGGCTAACAAAGAAAACCTGAATTGGATTAACAAAGGGTGAACAGAGACTATATTAAGCTTTGCCTGCCACTAAGGAAACTCTCTGATTAGCGGTTCAGAGCCGAGATCAAACCACAAATAACACGTGATCAATCAAGCACCGCTTGTCTACTACTTAAACAAAATACTTCAACACAATCGTATAATCACACTCAACTTACTTATAAAAAAACCACAGTTCATTTCAAACAAAGATCTGGTTCATGAACGTTGAGAGGACATGCATGCATAAAAAAAAAAAAAATTAAGGAATCCTAATTTGCTCCACCAAGGCTAAACGAGAATGGAAATCTCTTACTTTGAGGTGTTGAAAGTCAGCTTCAGCAAGAGTAAATCCTTTGATCACGGTGGCTGCGCATCTTTTTCTGAACTTCGTCCACTCAGAGATGTAGAAGGTCCAGGATGGGCTGGTGAGTCGGTCCGGTGGCCAACCGACGTGTCGGGAGTTCCTGAATGCCAGACCTCCAGGAGTGAGGTCAGTGCAAGAGAGAGACTGTTCTTGATCATCCAAAGTGCATGTGTGTTGCACTGTTTTTCATCGGGGGTGTAGTGTTCCTGCCCTGTGTGAAACGCAAAAGGGGGGGGCGTCCACCACAATTGGGGAATGCTGGCGTCATCCATAGTTAGGACCCTTTATACTTTCATATACTCATAGGACAGTGCCAACAGCTGGGATCATGCTTTCAAAGAAAATGCAGAAATGGTCAGATCAACTACTGAGATGTCAGAGATTTTCAGTTCTTTGCTAATGATTACGTCTAAAGTGTGTCCTTGCTTGTGTGTTGGTTGATAGACATGTTGGGTTAGACCAAAGTTGTGAAGAGTATTACTTCTACGGCATCAAACACCTGGAAACGGTGACTTTCCTCCTGGATCGGTAAGCTAGCTCATTTGCAAACTTTGCCAATGGTAGCCGTTAGTAGGGCTCTTCTAACATACATTCCTCACTAGACACAGTTCAGGCTGTACACTGTGCATATCTGCAGCGAACCAGGCAACCCACAGCTGGAATTATGTGTTTATTGTGTATTTATTAGGGGCGTCTGTGGCTCAGTGGTAGAGTAGTTGGCTTGCAATCGGAGGGTCGTAGGTTCGATTCCAGCTTCCCCCAGTCACATGTCGATGTGCCCCTGGGCAAGGCACTTAACCCCCAAATTCTACATTGTCCTACCGAGCCATGTTGGGTGTCGGTGTATGAATGCGAGTGTGAATGGGTGAATGTGGCTTCAATGTAAAGCGCTGTGAGTGGTCAGTAAGACTAGAAAAGCGCTATATAAGTTCAGTCCATTTACCATTGTTGTAACTACAACCTAGATAAACAAGATGTCGCTATCATGTTCCATATTCAACCTTTAAGTTAATTGGTCTCTCTAAATTGTCCTTAGGTGTGAGTATCTGCAATGGACTGGCGACCTGTCCAGGGTGTACCCTGCCTCTCGCCCACTTAACGCTGGAGATGGGCACCAGCCCCCCGCAACCCCTTGAAGACAACGTTATAGATATTGGATGGATGGGAATGGATGGATTAGAAGTATAGCCTCTACTAGTCCTATGCAACATTAAAATGCTTTCTGTGTAAATAATACTGTATATTTCTCATTTAAATATTGAAGCAAAGATTTGTTAAAAACTACACACCTATTTTTCAAAGACACATTTTTTAAAGCAATAAAATAAAACTTTTCTTCAGCCAGGATTAAAAATTGTGATGCAAATGGTAGTTCTCATGACGAGCTGTTCAAGCATACTGACATTTGCTTTAAACAGAAAATAAAAATAAAGAGAAGTGCTCACATACTAAAGCAGACTGTGAACCCAAGGAACCAGTTGTAAATGCCTATTTCCTTTAAACTCATCCAAAATTGGCATTTAACCTAAGCTGTTAAACTTGTAAATGGGAAAAAAACAGATGAGATATGCAAATTTCATTACTCAAGCCCCTTTCAAAACAGGCCATGAAAAACTGTTACTGTCTGTTTTACTTTTGAGTCTGAAAGCAAACTTCTGGACTCTGTACGGATGACCTTTTCCAGTATATTGATGGCTGACCTCCAAGTAACAAGAGCTGACTTGTCGCAGTAAGGCTTTTGCATCCAGAATGTCAGGTAGAGTTCTGGAAAAGGGGGATGGGGGGTGAGGGGATTGGGAAAGCTTCGACTGCACACATTGATGACATATATATCGTATATATCAAGGGCTGCTTCACACTCCTTCAGTTTTGCTTCAGTTTTGCTTCTATTTTCCGTTCAGCTTCGTATTTTAAGTGTATGTGAACTGCACACAAAAGATGAGAACTGTGAGTTCTTCTGTTTCATCTGCCCTCTTTGCAAGAATAACTTTGTTTGGGGAAATGACAAGTATGCTCGCCGCACTGTTTCCATTGTATTTGGATACAACCCCCCCAAACATTCATCAAGATCCTCCGATACATTTCTTGCCGTGTGAAAGCAGCCGAAAGACAATGTTCAGAAAAAAAAGTTGTGTATTTGAAAAGAAATATGGTTAAAGATCGAATGAAATTGTCAGCGCATCTTCTAGAACATCTATTAGTGACAAGCCATTATTATCATCACCAGAAAACAACTTTGAACTACTTTCAAAAATAGTTTTTGAATAACTAAAGGAACACATTTAAAGTTGTTAAAGAAATGCAAATAGGTAGCTTCCCACTGCATCAACATGTATGATGATAGTTAAAAACCTTTATTTTTACTGTTCCTCCTCTTCAAAACACCCGTTTAGATGCAGTGTGTTTCAATCATCATCCACAAGACACACTGCCCTGAATGTTTTAGATTTTCCCCTGCATTGCTGCACCTTATTTCAAGTCATACCTGATCAAAAGGCTTTTGCTGATCTGCAGTCCTCTGAAGCAAGTGTGTTAAAGCATTGAGAAACCTAAAATCTGTTTTTTTATCTGGTTTGTTTTTAAAACATATTTTGAAGCCTAACTTAAACTTTTAAGCTAATTTTGATTGACTAACTGCGGCCTTTAATACTATCTTAGACTCAATTGGCTTTACTCAGAAAGTGAAGGGACCCACACACTTTGGTCAGCACACTTTAGACGTACTGATATATGACATTGAGTGTGAGGAAGTAACAGTAAAGTCTTGCTTTCCTATGTGTCTCAGAATACCACAGTGGACAGCAGCAATTCCATCAGTAACCCATTACTTCCTCACTGCGTTTGATGCTAGATAGTGTAACCCCCTTAAAAAAGAAGGTAATCAGCCATAGGAGGTTGGCTCCCTGGTTTAGTGCAGAATACTAAATAACTGAAGAGAAAATTGTGCTCTACATACTTAAATGGCTGATATCCAACCTGAAAAAATAGACTACAACTTTATAAAAATACCCTTCGAACAGCTAGAACAGCATATTTCTCATCATTAATAGAGGTAAATAAAAACAAAGCTAGGTCTCTTTTTAGTACAGTTGCCAAACTTACACAGAGTCATAGCTCTATTGAGCCAACTATTCCCCCTTCTCTCAGTAGAGATGACTTCATGGGATTCTTCATAAGTGAAATAAATTCTATTAAAAATAACATAATTGGCATTCTCCAAAACATGATTACTTTTCTCTCAGTAAATGAGGCAGTATCAGAGAGAACTGTAGAACCATGTTTATGTCTGTACCATTTTGATTCAGTTGAACTTTTTGGAATTATTATAGATATTAGCTTCATCTAATCTTTTAACTTGTATGTTAGACCCAATACAAACCAAACTATTTAAGGAACTGTTCCCTCTGGTTACTGGCCCGATTTTAGATATGGTGAATCTTTCTTTAATAAATAAATATGTACCACAGGAACTTAAGGTTGCTGCTATTAAACATTTACTTAAGAAACCCACCCTCGAGATGACTTAGCTTATATCTGACTGTTGGCTGCCGGAGGAGGAGCAGTTCTCTGAGCTCTCCTGATCTCTCCATTTCTATCCAAAACTCTGCCTTACTTTCCCCTTAACATTTAGGTTTAGACTGTTGGTTTTTTGCAGTTTTCCTCTGAACTTATGTGCCGAGCCAATGGAACTACACTATTAAACAAAACTTTTTAGTGGATCGCTTCCAAAGGACCTCTGTAAGACTGTGATCAACATCATGGCGTTTTACTAAGCTGAAGACTTGTGCCCAGCTACCTACTAAACCAGATAACCTTTTCCGGACACCTTTGAAAAGACTGTGAAAAACTGTGGATTAACAACATGGCACACTGCTCAGCCGAGATCTTTGATAAGCTACTCCAAAGACAGAATGCCCTGGAGGAAAAGCTCCGGAATATGGAAGAAAAACTACGCCGTTTGGAGATAAACTATGACATCAATGCACCGACAAGTACCATTCCCTCACCGAGACGTGGAATGGGCAGAACGCCAAACTCAAATTTTGAGAACTGGCCGCCTCTGAAACGAAACTCTGGAAATACCACCACACCACTCCCCAGGAGACGCAAAAAATGCAGTGAATGCAATCAGCATTCACTGCATTCCAAAAAACACTATTAGACAAATTATGGAAAAAATTCCCTCAATTCTTGCTCTTCACCCTGCAATTCACTCACTGATCACTGATCATGCTGGATCTTATGTCATCACGCTACGTCAGAGTGAATTATTAAGAGCTGATGTGTCACAACTGCTGGTAATGTTGAGCCAACTCAATATCTCAAACACCTGGATTTCTGGCCCAGTTCCAGAAGGTAAGGACGAACGTTTCTCTAGAATCAGATCTCTTCACAAATGGATGAAAACCAAATTTTGGAAACTTCTGCCTGATATGTAAACAACTTGAAGATCTTTAGGTCGGCGAATCACTTATTCAAAGACAATCAACACTATCTCAATAAGGCTGGAATTAAACTGCTGGATGCTAATATATTTGCACATTTGAATAGCAGTGCTTAAACTCACCCAAGGTCAGCACCTCAATTCCCACAGATAAGCTGCCAGACGCCGGCGCCTCCAGCTTCACACAGACTCCTACAATCTCTCATAGTTCCCCGAAGGTCAGCGCCTCAGCTCAGCATGCTGATAATAATAGACCATTAGATGGGGCATTCAGCCTATCACAGACCTCTGACAACGATAATGATGACTTAGCAAAACCAGGCTCACCGATTGAATTCTGCAAAAAACTACAGGATCAGATTATTAAGGGAACGCAGCTGACCCCAAAGTTCTCACTCAGATCGACTGGACACGACGATTCTGCCCTCCCACCATTACAGATGACTGATGTGTGATGTTTCAGGCTGCCAGACTTTTTTCCAAGAAAACTTGTCAACCAGCACCAGTCTAGTTACCGAGAAAATAGCATTCCAGTGATTATTAGTAATAGAAATTACAAAGGCAAACCCTCCTTCCCGCATCATGTCAAATCTCATAAATATTGCCTGTCAGAATAATTTAAAAACTACCAATGAATCTCTTAAATTGGCATTACTCAATGTCCATTCCCTATCAAATGAATCTTTTTTAATTAATGACCTTATTACCAATCACAATGTAAAGGCTATGTTTTTGTGTGAAACTTGGTTGGATGCAAATAATGAAAGAACCTTAATGCTAGAAGCCACACCACCTAACTACAGCTTTCTAATTAAAAACAGGCAACAAAGAGGGGGGGGGGGCGGTCTGGGAACTATTTTTAATAATACACTGAACTTTAAAAAATATACTTCTGGGTACATTTCACTCCTTCGAATACCTTCCAACAGAGATAAAAGAACCGAACAAGGTCTTAGTCATAAATATGTAAAAACCACCCAAAGCGAGCTCAAACATTCTTAACGATCTCAATGACCTTCTTTCTTTAATATGTATTGAATATGACAAACTAATTATTGTGGGGGATCTGAACATTCATACTGACAACCCCCAGGATAGACAGACAAAATAATAAGTGATGCTCTCCTAAGCTTTGTTCTAACCCAGCATGTCAAACAGCCGACACACAAACAAGGTCACACCTTAGACTTAATCATTAGCAAAGGACTAAAAATCTCTAAAATCTCCTTATGGGATGTTTTATTATCTGACCACTTCTGCATCTTCTTTGAAAGCATTATCCTGGCTAAACTATCTAATCAAAATGACACCATAGTAAGAAAACGACCTCATGTTGACAGCTCTGCTGAAATCTTTAAACAAATTTACTGCTCTACCTCACCCACCACCCCCACTACCCAACACACACTCTGTTAACAACCTGGTAGATAACTTTTTCTCTAATGTCTCAGACATCATTAATACCATTGCTCCAATTAAAGTAAAAGTAGTCTCAGGTAAATACAAGTCTCCATGGACCAGCAATCTTCTAGTACGCAGCAGAAAAAGGGAGTGCCATCAGGCCGAAAGAAAATGGAGGAAAACTCAACTCCAGGTTCCCTGTGAGATCTACAAAAACAGGTTGAACAAATATAACTTAACCTTGAAAACTGCAAGGGAATCATTCTTCTCTGAAATCATTAACCAAAAGATTAATAACGCTCGGACCTTATTCGCAACAGTTGAAAGACTAACCAATCATCCAGTGACAGCAGCTCCTGAGCTAAACTCCACTAGGGCCTGTAGTGAATTTGCCAACTTCTTCACTGAAAAGATTCTAGAAATTAGAAGATCAATCTGTAAAGCAGCAACCAACCCACCAACATTATCATTCCCACTTAAAAATAATGCAGATAAAATGTCTCATTTCAAAAAACTGAATCAATCACATCTTGATGAAATTATTTAACAACTGAACCCCTCCTCTTGCTGCCTCGATATCTTACCCACAGCTTTTTAAAAGAAAGTTCTCCCTGTCATTAAGTCAGATCTGATGCAAATAGTTAACACATCCCTCCAGTCAGGTGTCTTCCCCCAGGCCCTCAAAACAGAAGTTATCAAACCCCTATTAAAGAAAAACAACCTAGACAATACCTTGATGCAGAATTATAGGAAAATCTCTAATCTCCCATTCATCAGTAAGATTATTGAAAAAGCTGTATCTCAACAGTTGAACACATTCCTGACAACGAACAACTCCTTAGATCATTTTCAATCTGGTTTCCGTGCTCATCACAGCACTGAGACTGCCCTCGTCAAAGTTTGCAATGACATCCGCATAAATACAGACAGCGGTAAAACTACAGTGTTGGTTCTGTTGGACCTCAGTGCAGCTTTTGACACTGTTGATCATCAGGGCTGGACTGGGACAAAGAAAGGGCCCTGGCATTTTTGCTCAGACTGGCCCACCACAATCAGCCTGACACAACTAACCTGTACATCATCCTTGCGGGCCCTGTAGATATGCATATCTACTGTTCAATTACCAAAAGCCCATACAAAACTGAGAACTAAGTGCCATGGATCAGTGTACTTACTCTGTCTTGACCGACCCTCTGGTGATCAAAGGTGGCAGTGGAGTAGGACCTACACAAAGTGAGGGCATCCTGAGTGATCCATGTGCTATGTTCACCTGTTTTTGGAAAATGTCTTCAGGTACTGTAGGCTTGGAAACTGAAGCTAAAGCACTAAACATGTCGGTTATTTTTGCACATGTTGGGGCATTAGCCTCTAGAATTGTTTTTTTTGTTTTTTTTTGCCCCACAACTTCTCTGCACCTCCCTTGCATTTGCGCTTTTGTTTCTCCATCCTAAATTCACAGATTTTCTATCCAGAACTTAAATGAATGCATTGAACAAATCAATGACTGGATGTCCCATAACGTTCAGCTAATACAACTAAAAACTACTCATCAGGCTCGTAATCTAGGTGTAATAATGGACTCAGACCTGGACCTCCAAGGTCACATAAAGGCAATAAGAAGGTCAGCTTTCTATCACCTGAGAAATATTTCTAGGATTAAAGGACTGATGTCACAGAAGGACCGTGAAAAACTGATCAATGCGTTTATCTTTAGTCGGATCGATTACTGCAACAGCGTCCTCACAGGTCTACCTAAAAAGCAATCAGCCAACTGCAGCTGATCCAGAACGCTGCTGCTCGTGTTCTCACTAGAACCAGGAAAGTAGAACACATCCCCTCAGTTTTAAAGTCCTTCCACTGGCTCCCTATAGCTCAGAGAATAGACTTTAAAATACTCCTACTTGTTTATAAATCATTGAACGGTTTAGCACCAAAGTACATTGAAGATATGCTATCACTATATCAACCCAGCAGACCACTCAGGTCCTCCAACTCTAGCCTACTAATCATCCCTAGAATCAGCACTAAACAGGGAGAGACAGCTTTCAGCTTCTATTCTCCACAAATGTGGAATAAACTTCCAGACAAATGCAAAAACGATGAATCGCTAGGCTCTTTTAAATCAAAGATAAAAACTCTACTATTCAGAGCTGCATTTGAATCTTAAATTGCCCTTTCTGATTACTTTTTGTTTTGTTTACCTGATTGTGTTTTATCTGTTTTAATTGCATAAATTTGTTCCTTAAATTATTTTTTATTGCTGTGGTTTAATTTCTATTCTTACTTTTTTATTTATTTTTTAATTGATTGTGCATTAATTCCATACATTTGTTCCTTACATTATCTTTTACTGATTGATTACTGTTAAACTTATATGTTTTGTTTGTAATCATGTGGTTTCATTTTCACTGAATCATCTAAAGCACCTTGAATTGCCTTGTGTTGAAAGTGTGCTATACAAATAAAATAGCCTTACCTTGCCATGCCTTGCCTTGCCTAATTACAGACCTATATCTAGGGTTGCCAACCGTCCCATATAATACAGAATTGTCCCTTATTTGACAATTAAATTTGGCATCCCGTTTTGAACTGATTTTTCCATATTTTCATAAATGTCCATTATGTGTGTCGGTCATAGGCTTCATTTTGCCTTATTCTAACTACATAGCCTATCTAAAAATAAAATACAATTCACCCAATTACAGGATATAAAGGGACCACAAATTGTTTGCGTTTGTGTTGCGCGCTCAGGATTGATCAGGTAGACACACACAACGGTGTTTCCCACGCATCACTTTTAGAAATGTCTTTCTGCGACTAATCTTCATTCCTCTTTATTCAAATGCATAGCACCATCTCTCTAGCTTTTCCTTCACCTCTGTCCTGCTCTCACTACATATCACAATATCATCTACAAACATCTAAGCTAATGGAGACTCCTGTACAACGTCATCCGTCAGCCTGTGCATCACCAAAGCAAACAAGAAGGGGCTCAGAGCCGATCCTTGATGCCGTTCCACCTCCTCCTTAAACTCCTCAATCACTCTTATAGCACACCTCACTGCTGTCTCACAACTCTCATACATGTCATGTACCACTGTAACATACTTCTCTGCCACTCCAGACTGCCTCATGCAAAACCATAGCTCTTTTCTTCCAGAGTTATACTGATGATATACAATTATTTTTATCCTGGATGGGGAACATCGGTCCCGATGATGCTCAAAGTCACAGAGCATGCTCCATGCTGTCTCTTCTCTGTCTTCTCAGAGCCCCAGATGGTCGTGGCAGATGACCGCTTGTACTGAGCCAAGTTCTGCCGGAGGTTTCTTCCTGTTTAAGGGGAGTTTTCCCTCTCCACTGACGCTACATGCTTGCTCAGTACGAGGGATTGCTGAGGAATAGCTGTGGTTAGACTCTGCATGATCTGGGCACAACCTCACGTTGACTCATCGCAATCTGCTGGGATTCCTTACATAGAAAACTTTTAACTGATTGGAATGTTTGTATAATTGTTCTGAAATTACTTTTGTTGTAAAGTGTCTTGAGATAATATTTGTTGTGAATTGGAACATGTACTGCATCTTTCTCCATGAACTTTGGGTTAATCACATTGGGTCCAATGAATTTGCTGCATTCCCATTTCAATTAGCAGAAATTCATGAATTACACAGAAACAGAGGCTTCTTTTTCTAATAGCACTGTGTTGAGTATGTTCCTACACACCTTGATAAGCAGCCCGTCTATTGTTCCAATAAAGAACACCATCCAGCCCTTCTGTCTTACCGCCAACACAGAAGTCATGTCATATTGTTTCAGAAGAACAACCTTTGGCTTCAGGGTCTCTGGTTCCGACTGAAATACAGAAAGACTTCTTATAAGCTTTACGGTCAATGACATCTGAGTAAAGAGAAAACTTTGATATTAGATACAGTGTGGGGAACAAGTATTTGATGCACTGCTGATTTTTGACGTTTCCCCACTTTCAAAACATTTAGAGGTCTGTAATTTATATCAAAGGTACTTCAACTGTGAGGGACATAATCTAAAACAAAAATGCAGAAACTCACAGTGGATGATTTTTAAATAATTTCAATTTTATTGCATGACATAAATATTTGACCGCCTTCTATATCAGCCAGTAAGAATTTAGGCTCCCATAGACCTGTTAGTTCTCCTTTAAGAAGCCCTCCTGTTCTCCACTCATTACCTGTATTAACTAGACCTGTTTGAAACAGTTACATGTATAAAAGACACCTGTCGACAAACTCAAACAAAATACAACCTCTTCACAATGGCCAAGACCAGAGAGTTGTGCAACGACATCAGGGATAAAATTATAGACCTGCACAAGGCTTCGACGGGCTACAAGACAGTAGGTAAACTGCTTGGTGAGAAGGCAACAAATGTTGGTGCAATAATTAGAAAATGGAAGAAGTTCAAGACAGTAGTCAATCTCCCTCGTCCTAAAGCGCCATGCAAGATCTCTCCTCATGGGGCATCAATGATCATGAGGACAGTGAGGGATCAGCCCAGAACTACACGGCAGGACCTGATCAATGAACTGGATAGAGCTGGGACCACAGTCTCAAAGAAAACCATCAGTAACACACTCCATCGTCATAGATTAAAATCCTGTAGTGCATGAAAGGTTCCCCCTGCTCAAGCCAGCACATGTCAAGGCCCGTCTGAAGATTGCCAATGACCATATGTGGTCTGATGAGAAAAAAGTGGAGAAGGATGACTACAACCCCAAGAACAGCATCCCAATTCGAAATTATGGAGGTGGAAACATCATTCTTTGGGGGTGCTTTTCTGTAAAAGGGATGGAACGATTGCACCGTATTGAGGGGAGGATGGATGGGGCCATGTATGGTGAGAGCTTGGCCAACAATCTCCTTCCTTCATTAAGAGCATTGAAGATGGGTCGTGGCTGGGTCTTCCAGGATGACAACTACCCAAAACACACAGCCAGGGAAACTAAGGAGTGGCTCCGCAGGAAGCATCTCAAGGTCCTGGAGTGGCCTAGCCAGTCTCCAGAAATGAATCAAATAGAAAGTTTTGGAGAGAGCTGAAAGTCTGTGTTGCCCAGTGAACGCACTGGAGAAGATCTGTATGGAGGAGTGGGCCACACACTTCAGCAGGGATTTACAGACAACGTCTGATCTCTATAATTGTAAACAAAGGTTTCTGTACCAAATATTGAATTTAGTTAGTCTGATGTTTCACATACTTATGCAATTAAATGGAAAGAAATTATTTAAAATCATCCATTGTAATTTTCTGTACTTTTGTTTAGATTATGTCCCTCACAGTTGAAAAGAACATTTGATACAAATTACAGACCTCTACATGCTTTTTCAGTGGGAAACTTCAAAAATCAGCAGTGTATCAAATACTTGTTCTCCACACTGTATAGTTGGATTTAGGCAGTGAGGTCGAAAGTCAGTACTAAAGGGTCGGTTTCCTGCATGTTTTAGTTCTTCCAATGGTTAAAAACACATGGATGAAATGATGGCTCTGCAGAAGTTTGGCAAGTTGAGCCCTTGAGAACTGGAACAGAACAACTCCAGGGTTAGGGTTGTTTAGGCAAGGGCTGGGCGATACAACTTAAAATCAATATCACGGTATATTGAGCAGTTTCCTTCGATAACGTTAAGTGGATGATAAACACCCTACCCCACTCAAACAGTCTTTTAATTCAGGGTGTCATTCCCACTCCTTTTTGTTTTTGTATCAACATTCTGCACTCAATGGGGTTAATCTTTGCTCTGACTGGCAGGACCAGTGTGGGCGGAGCTACAGCTCGCTGGGCTCTGGCGCTTCGACTGCATCTCTGCTACTCAGTGAAAGCAATAATGTGCCCCAGCGTTAGAGTCTTAAAGCATCCAATAACACCATAAAATGTCACTACATTTGTAGTCGCTTCTTTGAAAAAGAGCTGCTGAAGTAGTCTAAACTAGGGCTGCAGCTATCAATTCTTTTTGTAATCAATTAATCTAGACCTTTATCGATTCGATTAATCAATTAATAAATTAATCATGCATAACTAAAAATTTTGTGGCTGTAAAATGATCAAGATTTTCCCTTCATCTCACAAAAAACAGAACTCCACCTCCAACATTTGGCTCCAAAACTAAGCCCATTTATGGTATTTGTTTATTTATTTGACTAAATAACAGTCAACAGCAATAATGCAACTTAATAAACTAAATATCCCAGCAGTTTACAGAGGAGTTTTTACTGTAATAATAAAGACTAAGCCACAGAAAGCTCAAATACAGTCAGCAGAGAAAATATCTATAATATGTTCATAGCAGAGCAGTTAACCATTCATCTTTGTCAGTGCCAGAGAGCATTATTATCAACCAACTTAATTAGTATTTATACTTCATAATAACAATAACTATTACTATTTTACTATTACTATTATTATTAATGAATGCAAAAATCTATTGTAAGTTACTAAAAAGCAAAACTGAAAGCCAGAGAACAAAAGTAGACTAAATGTTTATTTGCAAATCTAGTAAAGCAATAGATTATTATAGGCTAAAATCATATTAAAAGAAAATTATGCTTGACAAATGCCAAATTTTGAGATATTTGCTCTACACAACACAAACTTATTGGTCTCAAGCCTTCATACCAAATAATATAAAACTTTTATTTTTTAAACTGATCCAAATAGCCATTCCTACCAATGTGTCTTATATAGACTACACATCACTGACCCTTTCCTGTTTTTGCATTTTTTGCCTATCGCACTTTAAATGGTAAATGGAGTGAACTTATATAGTGCTTTTCTAGTCTTACTGACCACTCAAAACACTTTACATTGAAGCCACATTCACCCATTCACACTCGCAGGAGACTGGAATCAAACCTACAACCCTCCGATTGCAAGCCAACTACTCTACCACTGAGCCACGATCGCACTTGTAAGACAACATCTAAAATTATACCGGCAGACGGAGTCATCCAGCATTGAGTAAAATATCAAGATTACAGTAGGTTGTTTAATACAGAAACTCACCGGGTTGTTTGGTTTATTTATTAAGTAAAAGTCTGGATCTGTGTATGTTCTCCTGTTGGGATCAGGACTGATGTCAAACAGCAGCAGCTGGGTGTTGCTTTCTCCTCCGTCCTCACTGAACACTCCACTCCACAGGACCTGCTGTCCACCTGGGATGACTGAGGAGGCCAGGAGTCTGCTGCCTTCACCTCCATCAGAGGTTCTGAGAGTCGCTCCATGAAGAGACCTCAGAGTCTCAGTTTTACTGTTTTCAGCCTGAAGCCAGATGAGACGGACTTTGTTGGTTTTGGCTCCTGATGCCACGTTGGAGAACAGATACACTGTTGAGTTGATCTGGAATCCGTCCACAAACTCTACATCAGATTCAGTTTGGATCCCAGGTTTACTGCTACTTGATGGATCAGACAAAGAAAATATATCCCCAGGCTGATTTTTATCAGTATTTTGAAGGTTGATCGTCTTTAAATCAGTAGGACATCTGTCCTCCTTTGTCTTGTCTCCATGGTTCTGTATGGCTGTCAGAATGTAAGTCTCAGTCTGAACTGAATCCTTCTTCACATCCACCAGAAAGCTGAGAGACCCACTGCTGCTCCTCTGAGGTCCCACCTGGATGGCTTCTCTGTACACAAGCTTAGAGATGTTCTTCAGGTCCAGAATCTCACAGTACCCACAGAGGTTGTGATCAGTCACACCACAGCTGATCACTGTGTCATTCTTAACAAATGGTAATAAAACATTAACACGGAAAGTAGCGTTCCAGGCAGCATTCATGGAGACTCTGTAAAACTCCTCTTCGTTCTCTAAGATCCCTCTTAGGGTCAGGCTGTGGATCAGAGTCAGATCATGACTCAGCTGGTAAAGCTTCTCCTCTGTAGCAATGTAAACAGAGTTGGTGGCCACTGCAACCTGCTGAATGTCTCCATCCACGCTAAAAGTTCCATCATTCTCTTGACTCCAAGCAGGTTCTCCCCAGACAGAGTAAAGCAGACCGAGCAGCAACAGGGTCATGTTGCACCAAAGCAGGCAGCTCTAACTAACACCGACAGACAGCAGAACCCTCTGATCTTTGTGTCTCTGCAGAGGTGTGAACAAAAGCGTCACGTCACTGCTAAAAAAGTGCTATAAGTAGAAAAATATAAGCAGACAAAACAGAACCACAAACTGAAATTCACACTTGATATCGACTGGTTTGCAAAGTTTCCGAAGCAAAAACATAGACCATGCACGTGCCCAATAAATGTGAATAATTTGAAATTCAAACAGAACTCAATGCATAATTTCAAAAATGGAACGTTTAGAGGAGCATGGTGGTGCAGCTGTTAGCGCAGCTCACCTCACAGGTAGAAGGTCCTGGGTTTGATTCCTGCTGTCAGTGCTGAAGGTTTATTTGTTCCTCCATATCATCGTTGGCGAAAGGGCCTATGGAGCCTGTGTGGAGTTTGAGAAATATAAATATATATATATATATACAGCCCTTAATTTACATTTGTTTTATCTTTGCCTTGATTCTAATGCTTGAGTTTAAAAAAGGGACAATTTGTGATTTACAAAAAAGTAAATGAAGAGATGGTAAATACGTTTGATAAATACAAACTATTATTCGCACAGTCCCTTTGCAGCCATAACAACAGTGCCATCTAGTGGTAACTCAAGGAACACTATTTCTATAGCTAGTACAGAATCTTTTACCTGAATTTTGACATAATGGTCAAATTAGTAAAACAATTTTTTTTCTTTTTTTCCAGCGGCAGAAAACAACTTAGGCTTAATTAAAAACAATGGAACATTTATTTTTAATTGGTTGTAATCCTCACTTCCTTTATATAGTATTATGGGTATAAACTATTGAAATGTCTAATGCAACAAGGAAACTGTTTTATTCATTTTTTTTTTGCTGTCATATGTGTTATTTATTCTGTGAAAGAAAAATAACAGTAGGTATGAATATTTTCGTATCGTGTAATTAAGGTCCCTATCAGCCTACTGGGGAAATAGACACTTCTGATGAACTAGCCTACAAGGCTGGTGGATGGCACGCATATCAAAATAATTGTGCCATCAATAGATGAGGATGTTTATGTAAATAGGAAATGATATCAATCCATAAACACACAGATTGTTTTTGACTGCGAAGACCATATATATATATATATATATATATATATGCCTTTATTCCGGACAATGTAATTTATCCATATCAAACAAAAATACAAAAGAATTTAAAAAAATTAAATAAATAAATAAATAATGAACATGCACGTCAGTGATCATTCAGACATTTGTTCCAATATACTTGACATATTCTGGCTAAATGACCTGGGTCCACCGACGCACGGATTTTGATGTCCAGTGGCCTGAGGCAGCTATTTGAGAGGCACATTGTGCCAGCTGGATGTTGGAACGCTGTAAACAACTGCTGCAACAGGGGACAGAGCATTTAGGAGCAGGTCTTCCTCCTATACACGGAATTTTACAACAATGTGTCCTTTATATATTGTTCCCCGTGCACAAAGAAGAAAACGTGCGCGTCTTCCAAATTATGCAACATATGTAGATGTGGCTGATGATAGGCTACTCATTTGACAGCCTAATTGTTCACAGCCTCCTTGCAATCACCCCCTTAATATGATGCATCCATCCATCCATTATCTAAACCGCTTTCATCCAATTCAGGGTCGCGTGGAGGAGGAGGGGCTGGAGCTTATCCCAGCTATCAGCAGGCATTAGGCAGGGTAATATGATGCATTTCACGTTTTTTTTCCGTTTTTAGACTTTACCCTGTAAGTAGGCTATTGTGTGTAAGTTGTATGAAGTGTGAGTCTCGTGGCCGACACAAAGATGTCATCATGCATTATTTCTGCTATTTGCGCTGTTCATACGCTTTTATCTACATTGAAGTTTTCCTTTTCCTGGTTTCACACGTGTCATTGAACACCCAACCACACTGCTGTCCGTCTATTTACTCATGCACAGGAATTACGTTTTCCATAGCAACGGGACGTCACTCTTATCTTACTTTTAGGGGGTTGTCCTACGTAAAAGTAGCTCTTAGTGCGTTTGTGAATAGGTTTTAGACGACAACTCCTATGTAAGACCTTTTAGCGCGAGTTAGGAGTAGCCTAACAGATAAGATAAGAATCTTTGTGAATACGGCCCCTGATTCTTTGTCAATCGTGTTATATATTTATGGTCTGTATTCTGTGCGTGGAAACTTAAATGTTTTATTACTGTCACAGCTAATCTTTAGGCTTGCTATGTACAGTTTGGAGGCTGCACTGCTCTGCACTAGAGTTCTGCCTTGATGGTCAGCATCATGTGATATTCGTTCCACATTCAATTTGTTTTTTTCATCTGGAAATGGTTCTCAATTTCCCATCCCTAAATGTAATGCTGCATAATAATTAGAGATTATATATGCATTGTCCTATTAAAAATTTTTTGGCTGGAAGGGTACTTTTCAGGGCTTCCCAAAAGATAACTTTTTTTTTTTTTATGGTCACGTTTATCTCTTGATTTTGGCTGATGAAAACGTATGTTAATTACAGGTATGGAAGGAAGTTTGCCCATTTTACAGAAGAGGGACAGGCAATGTACCACCGGTATTCAGGATCAAAAGAAAAAGGAAACATGAAAGCAGCACCATGGTCAGTTAAGACCTTACGTCTGCCTGTTTGGAAATTGGTCACCACTTGCATGGATGAAAGATTCTGAGACTGCAGTAGTCCCACAATTATCTTTGGTTGTATTTAGCATTTCCGATGTGTTTTTGTTGATTTGAAAATGCAGAAAGTTTTATGTTTTCAATTTGCTATGTCAATCTTCTTTGGATCGCCATAAAACAAACTGATACGATTGTGGTTTGCTTTCTGCAGAGTCCACAGGACACTGACCATATGTATTTTAAGAGGCGTTACAGCTTTCCACCCAGAGAGCATATGAATATGAGTGAAGATTATTGCATGACAACAAAATATAAACAAAAAATAAAAGTAATGTCTTTGTGTGTCTTGATTAAGGACAATGACAGTGTGGACCAACACAATGTGGCCACCACAACCAGAGATGTTGGGATCCTGAGTGAAGACATGTCTTACAACAGGCTAGTGGTAAGGACATGCAAATGACCAAGAAACCACATATCTTATTTAATCTGCTTAACAGGAATAATTATGTTTAACATCTAAATGTTGTTTGATCAAATTTTAGGAAAGAAGCTGAAGACCAAAGAAGAGTCAGCAGTGAGCTGCTAGTATCCTTTATCACACAGGATAAAGGCCTTCTGCAACATCTGGAAGTGAGTTTGAAATGTATATTCTAATTTGCATACTGTAAATAATTTTGGTCAAAACATGACAAATTAATTATTCAAGTGAAACATTTTCTGCTAACCTAGTGTTTGTACATTTACTTTGAGCATCCTCCAAAAATATCTATATGTATACAGGCGATCATCACAGGTAAAGTGTCACCCACCTGGGCTACGTCAAAGGGCAGGGTGAACGTTTTCTCTGAGGAGGATGAGCAGCTGGACAGAATGCTGGGCTTCTTGACAAGCCCGGTTGAAGCACAGACAACCAGATGTCACAATTGAATGGCATTTGTTATGGAACTGCTTCTGCCCGAGGTACATTCTGTAACTTTTTATGTATCATATGAACATATTTTGTATTGTTAGTGTTGTCGGTCTGTAACTCATGATTAATATCATCTTAACTGCAACATGACAGACTGTCTAAATGAAAGATGTCCTTTTGTTCACCTCATGACAGGAAACCGTCCATGAACTTTCAGCTTTACTTTTACTAATGGCTATTTAATTTTGTCTCATTAGTGAGAAGCAGCTGATGTCTTATGCCTTGGGAAAAAACATGAGCAAGGAGGCAAGACAAAAACTGCTCATATACACGGAGAAACTCGGAAGAGCTCTGGAATCATCAGTTTTTTAAGGGGATGTAGCATTATGTTGACATAAAAATGTTTTTATTTGCAAGGGTTTTGTAAGGCCAATAAAAGTTGTTGCTGGCTGTTTCATTTGTCTGAACTTTTCTTTTCTAAAGCAAAACTCTTCTACTTTTATGTTTTACGGTATATTTTCTAAAGACTAGCGTATGGTTAATATCAGTTTACTAGTTTTTTTAATTATATACTTCAAAATATTTTATTAATTTCAAAATAAATAGATTTTGTGTCAAAGGGCCAGCAATTATTCCTGTTAAGCCATCAGTAATCATCACCTTAGAGTGATACTTATCGCACCATATGTAGTAAGCAGAGTTCCATGACAGTGTGGGAACAACCTATTTTAACCACTTAAGCCCTTTGCTTGTTTTTCCGAATTTGTTATACCTACACTCTGGAATGCTTTTTAAAGCTTGTAAAAGGTCTACAATGTTCAAATTGCTCCCATATAATAGATTTAGGGGGATACTGTGAATGTCAAAATTCTAAAGAAAATAAAATTGAGCATGAGTAACAAAACACGCCTAAAAATACCTCAACGTATCAGCATGCGCACTGTTGGGTTCTGAGAAAAAAATAAGTAAAAAAAAAGACAATTTTTAAATATTTTATGCTTTTAGAAATACTTTTAATTTTATATTGTGACACAATCAAAGTGTCATAATTCACAAATAGGACGAAAATTATTTATACCTCTGGCCGCTCAAGCAAATTTTTTCTAGAGCTGGGCAAAAAAATGTTTCTATTGATTAATCAAATTTGCTGAAAATAAAGAGCAACTCACCCCAAATCAACTGTTTTTGTAGATTTGTAAATGAGTGTCTAATAGTACCGTTTACATATCAGGGGGCTCATTTATAAAGCTTGCTTACGCACAAAACGGGCTCTGAAAAGAACGTAAGCAACTTTATACGCGAAAATTTGGGATTTATAGAAAAAACCGTGGCAGTAAAAATGTGCGTAACTTTAAGCTCACAAAGGATCTTGCTTACGCACTTTTTGAACACGAAGGACACTGACAGCGCAGCAGGACGGATACCAAAATTGTGAATATAAGCCACATTTTCAGACTTGTAGAGCATTGCACACACAGACAAACACAACCAACACACAAACTTCTCCCCCGTCCAATCTACAGGAACTGAGAATAAAAATGAGAATTTGATTAAAAATATGTTGCATTCAAGAATTATGTTCATATGTATGTCTTCGGAATTTATAGCAACTGCACGCATTAGTGCAGTGGTGAAAAACAAATATGCTGCAGAGTCCCAGAATAGAGGATTCATAATTCATAAATCTCTAACTGTGTTTGTATCTACTGTGAAGGCTTAAACAGTTCATGTCAGATCCATCCAGCTAGTTTAGCTTTTAGATTAGAGATGATCCACTGCAGTCCAGACTCATTCCACAACTGAGAAGACCATCAGCACAACCCAAATCTATTTAAACTTGAATTAAATGTGACAAACTTCATCAATACCTGCTGCTATTAAGGTGTAATTTGTGGGAAGCATGGACTGCTAATTGTAGTAAACCAAGTCTTGATGTTGTTTCAGGGACGGAGATGAAGATGTTACATAAATATAAAAAGACAGAAGCGGAAGATGGTTTCCTAGAGAACGGACGTTTAAAACTGTGGCGGAGCTCAGCCTCCAGGAGACGAGAACATCTGAGTAAAGCTGGGGCCATTTCACAAAGTAAAGACACAGTTTAAGGGGGCTGGGCACGTCCAAGTGATCCGACTGTGGGGAGGCCCTGGGGTAGAACCAGAACAGGAGGGCTTTTATGCCCCATCTGGCACTGGCATCCTCCAGGAAACCCTGGAGGGGAGGCTGCTGAGCAAACGATGGGGAGGAAAAGATTTAAAAACAAGCTGAAAATCACATCCTGTTTGGTGGAGTCTGACGTAACAATACCGTTTGTTAGGTTTACATTGCTGCCTCCAAACTCAGCGTATCAAAACAGGACATGCTAGACCGCAACCAAGTGAACAAAGACTTGATCTAAAAAAACAACAAAGACAGTTGGATTATGAAGAAATGTAGCATTTTTCATGTTTTATTCATATACAAACAAACAAATGTACAGGCAGCGCATGGTGCATCATTAAAGCACAGATCTATACCCACATGATGAAAGGCTGCATGCCACAGAGCCGACAGAGAACTCAGCTGACAGGAAAGGGTTTGACTGTACGCCCAGACGTTCTGGTTGCTGCAAGAAGAGGCTGAGGCTGGAGCGCGAAGCAAACGCACCAGGATATATACACTGTAAAAACGATAACTTATAATTGTTGATTTCATTTAAGTTTTCAAATTTAACTAACTCAGAAAAAAAGCTTTCCACTAGCAACGTAAAAAAGCTTGTCTGCCCCACAAATTTTTGTCAGTGTTGTCTTAACTAAGATTTTCTATTTTGCATAACAAGAATCATCAACTTTTGAGTAGGTTTTTTGAGTCAAGTTGGGAACCACTGGGAAACCCAGTAGATTACTGATGTGCTCATGCGCACATGGTCTGAATAAGTTCCAACGGACTACTGAACAGATCTGACTTGTGTGAGGTGGTTTCTCGACGTTTTTGGTGCCCCAAAACTTGACCCAAGGTGGGCCAAGTCGGATGTGAAATGAATTCGTTCAACCAATACCGAATATATGTCGCTGACACTTAGTTTTTTCTTTTTTTGTTGTTGTGGATTTAAACTTTAACGTTTCTGCAGGGGTGGAGCAGTGGTTAGCACTGTTGCAAGAAGGTTGTGGGTTCATATCCCAGTCCAGGGTCTTTCTGCATGGAGTTTGCATGTTCTCTCTGTGCATGCATGGTACTCCAGCTTCCTCCCACTGTCCAAAAAATGACTGTTAGGTTAATTGGTGTCTCTAAATTGTCCTTAGGTGTGAGTGTGTGTGCATGGTTGTTTGTCCTGTGATGGACTGGCAACCTGTAAATGGTAAATGGATGGAATTTATATAGCGCTTTCTGGAATCGAACCTACGACCATCCGAATGAAAGCCAACTACTCTACCTGAGCCACAGTCGCCCAAGGTTGTAGACCAGTGAGATAGTTACCAACCCTCCTCTGTGACCCCCTGAGCATTAAGCTATTCAGAAGATGGATGAATATTCCTTTTTTTCATATTTGTACATTTTCAACTCACTGGAATAAGAATTGTATTATGATCCAACTAGGATATCAGCATTTAGTGAAGACAGAAATACAAGGCATTAAACTAGAATTTCTTTGTTAGCCTTACAAGATTATCTTAATCAGGTGAAGAAGAAGATCCAACTTGGCAGAACTCTTGTCAGAACTTACAAATCTTAGAAAAGCCAACAACAGACGGCAAAGGTTGAGAAAACTCAAAAATCTCTTGCATCGTGTTGCCTTGAAATTTTAAGTTTTCTCAACTTTTTCTTTTTTACAGTGTACGCACAGTGTATGGCTGTGTGAGAGGGGAAGCTTGAGGTCACAGCAGATTTTATTCAAAACAGAGATCACATGCAGGGTAGCCGATCCGTTTTTCACGTCTTCACGGCGGCTATAATCACACAGAGTTAGGAGCAGAGGCGAGCTCTGAGCGTGAGCCGACTGAGGCGGCTGCTCTGCTGCGTCACAGGTCCATATCACAGGAAGAGAGATGCACTGTGGCCAGATGGGCCCTGTGCTTTAACAACAAATCTGAAGAAAGGAATGCAAACACTGGGAAGCCTTTAGTAGCTCAGAGGAATCGTTCTGCAGCTCTACCTCACGTTTCCACAGGAAGTTTGCATCAGTCAGCTCATTGCTCTGATTTTACAGACCACAGTTTAGCTGTTGTGGTTCGTTCTGGTCAACTTTCAACAAACTGGAATGAAGACTGGGGGAAGCTATAATCTTTTTATTCTAATTAAGAAGAAGATAACTGGATCGCTTTGAGATTAATTTAAATTGTATTTCCATTTTTAAAACGTGTAATTTCTGGAACTAGTTGGCACGCAAGCTTTTTTTTTTAGAGCTAGTTTCAATGAACTCCAATGAAACAGTAGCAACTTAAAGCTAAAAAAATGCTGCTTTTTGTCCCTCATTGTGGCAGCAACAAGCTAACAGCAGGGTAAGCTGAGAAACTTTAAAAACCGCAGTGAGTTGTGTTTAATTTCATGCATATAGCGAGCGAGGGCACTTACAAAGCTGGACTCAGCTCCTCTGGTTATGTCAGGAGGAATGGGCCAAAATTCCAATAAACTGTAGCAAACACAGATGAAAAGTATGCCAGCTTCTGATTATGAAGACATGAATAGATCATTTAAAATATTCTGGATCTCGTTACTGATGTATTCAGCCAACAGATAAAAAAAAAAATTCTAAATAACTTTAAAAAGAGACATCATGTCTGATTTCACTTCAGTCAGTCAGGGCAAAAAGAGGTGTGTGTCTTTTCTTGCAGTGTATGCAAACATCTGGTTTCAGCTGGAGGTGAACAACAGTTAAAGTTACTTCCGTAATTCTGCTGCTGAACAAAATCCAAGTTGAATTTTTTTTTATCTCAAACTAAATGATCCGGTGCTTTAAAAAAGTTCTTTTTAAGAACCGAGGTAGTTATTTTTGTTACAAAAGATTAGCAGGTCAGATTTATCTGTATTCTACGGGGTCGTTTCCATGGCTACAGTTAAATCATCTTTATAGAGATCGCTGCAGCCAACAGTTTGTTCACGTTTCAAGGGTTGATTTTAGCAGGTTGAACAAAGGCAGTAAAAAAGTTAAACCCTAACCAGTAACTTCAGCCTTACCAGCATCATAACCAGCTGGTTTCCTTTAGTTAGTGAGGACAACGTTCCACCTGTTGTCGGCTCGTCCCCGGCTCACCACGCCGTCCGTGCTTCTATCCTCTCCAGTCGCTCTGTTCCTTAATGCTCGTCGTCTCATCAGATTAGAGAGAGTTAATGGGACGCTTCCGGCTTGGTCCGCCGCTCAAGTACGCACAGCTGGATGAGAGCAGCATCCAGGAATGTGTGTTTTCCTGTCTACATGTTTGCCTGGTAGATGAAGGGGACACATTCCAGGGGAGAGAGGAGCACCGACACAGACAACCTACATGCAATATTATTAGTGGGAAATATAGATACATTTAGCCAAAGGTAGAGATTTAGACTATACTGCCATATAGTGGTTATGCATTTTAATAATGTCATAAAGCTGTGCCTATATACTTTGTACCAGGTACGCAAGGATTCTGATGTTGAATGTTTGTCTTAATACTAGATATTGAAAGTTAAGTTTGTTTTTTCATTTTCAAACGAAACCTATTAAACATCAAGCAGTTCTCAATTCAGATATATACTTATACATTTAATATATATGTAAGTAACCAGGAAAGCAGACAATTTTGAACTTTATTTTCACAATATTTAACTTTTATTTTATCTAAAATATCTTAATCTTTATTTATGTTGAGATTTTTTTGTGTTGCATTATTTTGGAAAATTAATGGAATATTTTTTAGATGCATTTTGTACAAAAAAATTTTTTTCAAGTTTTTCTGCTGCAATGTATCTGCAAAGTATCTTTAATAAGAAGTCATTTTGAGATATGTAAATAAGTAAATAAGAATATACCACAATACATATTGTTATCACACATGCTTGAATGAATAACTAAATACTTATCACTCTGCTTAAACGTCACATGGTGCCTTCAAGTTACGTCATAAGTTGGAATTTGGAGCTGAGTTTGATGTCACACCCGAGTAAAGAGCATTCCAGTTAATTACAGTTCAAAATAGGTAATTCAACATCTCCAAAAATGCCCTTGTACTCTGATTATGAATCAGCGGAAGTTTTAATTGCAATAGACTGCTGATTTTTAGAGAAATTAATATAATATAAATAACTTTCATTTATAGAATGTTTTATCCTTATGTGTATACATTGGTTTTGGCCAGGCAGAGTAGAAACCACATAAGCAAAGTCTCCACGTGGACTTAACTAAACAAATTCCCATTGCACCCATGTGTACACAGAGGAAGCCGTTTTTTGAAAAGCATTGATCGTGTAAGTTATTTCCGACTCTTAATCAAGCCAAGACGACATGGGATCCTCACTGGAAAAACAAGGGGCTCCTAGGTGGCCATCTACACATACGCAGTATGGCCTCTAAGAGGGAACAAATGGAGTATCTTCTGATTAACTCAAATGTAGATTTCATGGGTCTTTCAGGAACCTGGCTCAAAAACTTCTCCCCACAAGCAGTGGTAATATTACAAGGTTACAATTTCTTTAGAGAGGATAGGGATCAAGGAAAGGGGGGAGGTGTGTTACTTTATATGAAGGAGTCACTAAAATGTACACAAATACATTGGTTTAATTCTCCCAATTGAATGTTTTGGAGTTAAAGTGTCACTCTTAACAGAAATATTATTTACTGTTTTGTTTCTTTATTGTCTGCCTTCAACAAAAGTAATTTTTTACGATTAACTTAAGGCACTTTTTTACTGAGCTGACTAAAAAAATAACTGAGAAATGTTAGTGAAAGCACTAATATAAAACAAACATTTATTCCAAAGAGCCAAGAAGAATGTAGCATACTATCCTGTGATGACACTAATAAATGTTGGAATCTGCTATACTTCTCTATTAAAGTTTTTTTTTGTCTTAGTTTCAGAAAGAGGGTAATTTAGAGACCAGTCTATTCCTTGCCTTGGATCAACAGTGAGTGTACAATTACTTTTAAAATCATTACAATCTGGACTAACTACAGATTGATTAAACTTTGTATCTGCAAGGAATAAAGTCATACAAACGCAGAGTGGCAAAAGCCATTTTTTGCATGACTGTAATTCATGATACCAAAGGAAATTGGGAATTCATTTGGGACAAAATTAACAAACTCCTTGGTAAAAGTAAGCACAATGCTGATAAAGAACTTGAACTCAAATTTGCCACTGAATTGGTATCAGAGCCTCTCCGCTTATAAATGATTTTTTCCAGAGTACAATTGATGAAATTGCACAATCATTTTCTAACTCCTGTGATTCTCAACAAAATATTGTCAGCACTGACCCTTATTGGATTGGTGCCTATCTCCAGCTGTCAACGGGCGAGAGGTGGGGTACACCCTGGACAGGTCACCATCACAGGGCAGGACAAACAAGACAAACAACCATACTCAGACCTAAGGACAATTTGGAGAGATCAATTAAACTGACCGTCATATTAACCTGACAGTCATGTTTTTGGACTGTGGGAGGAAGCTGGAGCACCTGGAGGGAACCCATGCATGCACGGGGAGAACATGCAAACTCCATGCAGAAAGACCCTGGGCTGGGATACGAACCCACAACCTTCTTGCTGCAAGGCAACAGTGCTAACCACTGCACCACCGTGCAGCCGCCTTATTGGATACCTTAACTAAAAATTCAAAGCTTAATATCCGGAAAATGAAGAAAAAATATAATCTCTAGTTTGAAAAGCTCCGAAGCAAGGGATGAGTTAAATCTTGTATCTTGGTGCCTATGACTTATCTTATTAATTTATCGATAATGCAGGCAGTCGTTCCTTTGAGCTAGGAGTGTTAGGAAGTCATCAGTCCCAACTCAGACCAGCCGCGTCTGATGAGCTCGCTGAAAATATCTCCACTCTTTCCTCACTATAAAAGATAATTCCACTCACCGTCACTTAGCTCAGTCATCAGTTATACCATGTCCAGAGCTCCTAATGGGTTCAGACGTATCAGCCAGACCAAAATGATTCTTCCAGCTCCAGTTAAGCCACTCAACTAGACCAGCCCAGACTTCTACTGTCTGCTCATCAGCCGGCTCCACGACCAGCCTATGGTTTCCAGCTGCAGCCAGTCTCCCTAGCAATCCAGCCGCCTCGAACCCGGGGCGACTCCAATCGGCTCATGGAGCGCCAAACTTCACTCGATCGGCGCTCCCCGTCCACCGGCAATCCAGACAAAGAGGTGGTAAAAGTCATACCAATCTACAAATCGGGTGATAAATCAGACCCTGCTTATTTTCGACCTATTAGCATATACCCCATCTTTATAAAGATATTATAAAAGTGGGTTCTAACTATTATCGGCCATCTTAGTTATTCCAATCTGGGTCTGCATCCTATGCAATTTGGATTTCGATCTCATCACTCAACTGAAACGGCTGTCTGTGTTTGTGTTGAGAAGGTGTTTTATTTAGACAAAAACAGTTGTGTTCCAGCATTTTTTGTTGATTTTAAGTGTCCGTTTGACACTGTGAATCACATTAAGCCCTTGTCTAAACCGTCAAAATTTAACTTAAGCAATCAAACCGGTGAATAGATAGTCTTATCTATCAAACAAATCACAATGAATTGCCTTGTGTTGAAAGTGTGCTATACAAATAAAATTGCCTTTGCTAGGCTTGCCTTGTCAGAAAACTATGTGTGCAAATAAAGAGTGTAAGTCACCCTATCTTCACTACATGTAAGGTGTCCCTCAGGGATCAATTTCCGGTCCCATGCGATTTTCACTTTATGTAAATAACTTGCCAAATGTGTACAAAAATGTAGACACAATTATGTATGCCAACGACACTGTAATTTTTACACAGGCCTGAAGTGCAGATGATACAGCCCATCAGATTTCATTAGCCCTCAATGAATTACAAAAATGGCTGAATGATTCATGCCTGTGCCTTAATGTTAAAAAGACTGTTTCAATGTGTTTTTTATTAAACCTAAAACAGCTGTGGATACAATAAAAGTTAAACTGGGTGGACAAGAATTAATTAATGTTGAGGAATTTACGTATTCGGGAGTGCTAATAGACTCGAAATTATGCTTTAAAAAACATGTTGAAATAGTCGGGAAAACCATAAATGCTAGTAAATGCATAAATGTAGTCACATGTCGTTGTGCCCCTGGGCAAGGCACTTTACCCCAAAAATTCTACATCGTCCTAGTCAGCCATGTTGGGTATCGGTGTATGAATGTGAGTGTGAATGGGTGAATGTGGCTTCAAAGTAAAGTGCTTTGAGTGGTCAGTATGACTAGAAAAGTGCTATATAAGTTCAGTCCATTTACCATTTACAAAAGGGGATACAATTATCTGTGCAATAAGGGTTGGTGTAATGCGGGTCATTGAAATATAGAATGGTGACATATAAGTTAGTACAATGTCAGGACAGTCAGGGCATGTGCAAAATTGTGATTTGTGCAATACAGTCAATATGTTTACCTTTTCTATAGTATCCTCTGTTGTTGTATGTTCTAACATGTTGTGATTATTGTTTAGTTCTCGTCTCCTGCGTATAATCTGTTCATAGTGTCTTTGCGTGGATTTGCTCACTTTTGTGTAACGCCACCCTACCAGGGGATCTGCAGATGGAAATTAGCCTTAGGCTAACATGACATATTCATTTTTGTGAAAATTTTCATTAATATTTATTAACCCTTCTTTTCAAATAAATAAATAGGTATGAGCGTCCTATTGGGTAATTACTGCACGTAGAAAGACACATGGCATGGTCGTGGAAAAAACATGTTAGTATGAGTAGGGTCAAATCATTGCCATGCGTCAAGCAGAAAAAAAATCTAAGGAGATTGCAAAATCTACTAAAATAGGGTAAAGAACTGTCCAACGCATTATTAAACGTGGAAGGACAGTGGGGACCAAAGGCGTTTTTCCTGTACCTGGGAACATTGAGGGCTGAGCACACAACTTTGTAGAGGAATCTGGGGAACCTACGCAGTAAAATAAGGCTTTTTATTCAAGATTTCTTAAACATTGAGGCTCCTTGTTGGAATACAGCAATATGTACTTTAAAATGTATTTATTTTCCGGCTTTAATGTGTGACAATGTAAACAAGATCTCTAACAATCAGTATTGATTTTAAGTAAGACAGGACAACAAAATTTGTCAGTAACAATTCTTTTCATTTATTTTCTTCATTTACAAAAGTTAGTTCTGTGTTTGGATGCATGGTGGAACTCTGTGTCTGCTGTTCTTCATTCTCTTTCCTTTCTAGGTTATCTTTAAACCAGATATACGTAATACATAGATTTCATTTATTATAATTGATGTTATCATAAGGTAATCATAGAAGGGAACTGACCTTTGCAACATGATTAGCATTCAAGTGTCATTTATTGGGGAACATTGGATCAATTATATAATTTAATAATGAAACATAAGTGAAGGTTAAAATATATTAAATTTCTCCCATTTTGATATTTGGATTTTATTCCTGCGTCCAAGTATTTGTTTTTATAGTAGCTATACAATGTAAAAATAATGAAAATGTGTTATTTTCCTGAAGTAAATCCACATAAATGCAAAGAGAAAACAGGTAATTCAATAAATGGTAGAGAAGCATTCAATTCACTTTTATTTATATGGTAAATGGACTGAATTTATATAGTGCTTTTCTGACCACTCAAAGTGCTTTACACTTGAGCCACATTCACCCATTCGCACTCACAGACACACACATACACACACTTATTGGTAGGCAATTTGGGGTTAAGTGCCTTGCCCAGGGGCACAACGACATGTGACTGGAGGAAGCTGGAATCGAACCTACAACCCTCCGATTGCAAGCCAACTACTCAACAGTCACCCCCAGCGCCAATTCACAACAAATGTCATCTCAAGCCACTTTACAACAAAAGTCATTTCAATACATTTATACAAACATTCCAATCAGTTAAAAGTTTTCTATGTAAGGAATCCCGGCAGATTGCGATGAGTCATCGACGTGAGGTTGTGCCCGGATCATGCAGAAACCACAGCAATTCCTCAGCAATCCCTCATACTGAGCAAGCATGTTCGGTTATCAAATCAAATGTTGCACACTGATGAATCTCTATCTGAATAACTTAATACATGAATTACAGCAGTCTTTGCAGTCAGAACAAAATTAAAACAGTTGATTTAATTGATGGTGTAGTCTAGTTTATTGTAGTGGTATACTGTAATATTTCCCAGACAAACGTTGGTCCAACAAGTTGTTGATTAATCAACTTTTTTTTCCTGCCCTGTTTTCTATGGAACGCCAAAGTGCTCAAAATTAAATAAATAAAACATTATGAAATAAATATCAGCATGAATTAATACTAAGTAAATATTTAATGTCACAATGTAATAGTCAAAAAAGGAATTCTGTTAAAATGCAATGCCCAACATTTATATATTTTAATTTTAGAATATATATTAGTATTATTAGGTAAGGTGGCAGCCCCTCCCTGGCTGCCACCTTATCGCGGTGGAGGGGTTTGAGTGTCCCAATGATCCTGGGAGCTATGTTGTCTGGGGCTTTATGCCCCTGGTAGGGTCACCCATGGCAAACTGGTCCTAGGTGAGGGATCAGACAAAGCGCAGCCCGACGACCCCTATGATGAATAAAATATATGGATCTAGTGTTCCCTCGCCCGGACGCGGGTCACCGGGGCCCCACTCTGGAGCCAGGCCTGGAGGTGGGGCACGTTGGCGAGCGCCTGGTGGCCGGGCCTTTTTCCATGGGGCCCGGCCGGGCTTAGCCCGAAGAGGAAACATGGGCCCCCCTTCCCATGAGCTCACCACCTGTGGGAGGGGCCATAGGGGTCGGGTGCCGTGCAAGACGGGCGGTGGCCGAAGGCGGGGACCTTGGCGGTCCGATCCTCGGCTGCAGAAGCTGGCTCTTGGGACGTGGAACGTCACCTCTCTGGTGGGGAAGGAGCCGGAGCTGGTGTGCGAGGCTGAGAGGTTCCGACTGGACATCGTCGGCCTTGCCTCGACGCATGGCTCTGGCTCTGGAACCCGTCTCCTCGAGAGGGGTTGGACTCTCTTCCACTCTGGAGTTGCTCCCGGTGAGAGGCGCCGAGCTGGGGTGGGCATACTTGTTGCCCCCCATCTCGGCGCCTGTACGTTGGGGTTTACCCCGGTGAGTGAGAGGGTAGCCTCCCTCCGCCTACGGGTGGGGGGACGGGTGCTGACTATTGTTTGTGCTTATGCACCGAACAGTAGATCAGACTACCCACCCTTCTTGGAGTCCTTGGAGGGGGTGCTGGAGAGTGCTCCTTCTGGAGACTCCCTCATTCTCCTGGGAGACTTCAACGCTCACGTTGGCAATGACAGTGAGACCTGGAGAGGCGTGGTTGGGCGGTATGGCCCCCCCGATCTGAACCCGAGCGGTGTTTTGTTGTTGGACTTCTGTGCTCGTCATGGATTGTCCATAACGAACACCATGTTCAAGCATAAGGGTGTTCATGTGTGCACTTGGCACCAGGACACCCTAGGCCGCGGCTCGATGATCGACCTGGTTGTCGTTTCATCTGACCTGCGGCCGCATGTTTTGGACACTCGGGTGAAGAGAGGGGCGGAGCTATCCACCGACCACTACCTGGTGGTGAGTAGGCTCCGGTGGTGGGGGAAGACGCCGGACAGACCTGGTAGGCCCAAACGTGTTGTGAGGGTCTGCTGGGAACGTCTGGCGGAGTCTCCTGTCAGAAGGGGTTTCAACTCTCACCTCCGACAGGACTTCAAACACGTCCCGGGGGAGGCGGGGGACATTGAGTCCGAATGGGCCATGTTCCGTGCCTCCATTGTCGAAGCGGCTGACCGTAGTTGTGGCCGCAAGGTAGTTGGTGCCTGTCGTGGCGGCAACCCTCGAACCCGCTGGTGGACACCGGCGGTGAGGGATGCTGTCAAGCTGAAGAAGGAGTCCTATCGGGCCTTCTTGGCCTGTGGGACTCCGGAAGCAGCTGATAGGTACCGGCAGGCCAAGCGGAGTGCGGCTCGGATGGTCGCTGAGGCAAAAACTCGGGCGTGGGAGGAGTTTGGAGAGACCATGGAGAACGACTTCCGTATGGCTTCGAAGCGATTCTGGTCCACCATCCGGCGTCTCAGGGGGGGGAAGCGGTCTGCCGCCAACACTGTTTACAGTGGGGGCGGTGTGCTGCTGACCTCAACGCGGGACGTTTTGGGTCGGTGGATGGAATACTTCGAAGACCTCCTCAATCCCACCGACACGCCTTCCTGTTTGGAAGCAGAGTCTGGGGACTCTGGGACGGACTCTCCAATCTCTGGGGCTGAAGTCGCCGAGGTTGTTAAAAAGCTCCTCGGTGGTAAGGCTCCGGGGGTGGATGAGATTCGGCCGGAGTTCCTCAAGGCTCTGGATGTTGTAGGGCTGTGTTGGTTGACGCGGCTCTGCAATATTGCGTGGACATCGGGGGCAGTTCCCTTGGATTGGCAGACCGGGGTGGTGGTCCCCCTCTTTAAAAAGGGGGACCACAGAGTGTGTTCCAACTACAGGGGGATCACACTTCTGAGCCTCCCTGGTAAGGTCTATTCAGGGGTTCTGGAGAGGAGGGTACGACGGATAGTCGAACCTCGGATCCAGGAGGAACAATGCGGTTTTCGTCCTGGCCGTGGAACACTGGACCAGCTCTACACCCTCGGCAGGGTCCTGGAGGGTGCGTGGGAGTTCGCCCAACCAGTCTACATGTGCTTTGTGGACTTGGAGAAGGCGTTCGACCGTGTCCCTCGGGGTGTCCTGTGGGGGGTACTCCGGGAGTATGGGGTACCAGGCCCTCTGATACGGGCTGTTAGGTCCCTATATGACCGGTGTCAGAGTCTGGTTCGCATTGCCGGCAGTAAGTCGGACTCGTTTCCAGTGAGAGTTGGACTCCGCCAAGGTTGCCCTTTATCACCGATCCTGTTCATAACGTTTATGGACAGGATTTCTAGGTGCAGCCAAGGTGTTGAGGGGATCCGTTTTGGTGACCTCAGGATCGGGTCTCTGCTTTTCGCAGATGATGTGGTCTTGTTGGCTTCGTCTGAACGTGATCTACAGCTCTCGTTGGAGCGGTTCGCAGCCGAGTGTGAAGCGGCTGGGATGAGGATCAGCACCTCCAAATCCGAGACCATGGTCTTGAGTCGGAAAAGGGTAGGGTGCTCTCTTCGGGTTGGGGATGAGGTCCTTCCTCAAGTGGAGGAGTTTAGGTATCTGGGGGTCTTGTTCACGAATGAGGGAAAAATGGAGCGGGAGATCGATGGACGGATTGGTAAGGCGTCTGCAGTCATGCGGGCGCTGTACCGGTCTGTCGTGGTGAAGAGAGACTGAGTCGAAAGGCGAAGCTCTCGATTTACCGGTCGATCTACGTTCCTACCCTCATCTATGGTCACGAACGCTGGGTGGTGACCGAAAGAACGAGATCCGATACAGGCGGCTGAAATGAGTTTCCTCCGTAGGGTGGCTGGGCTCTCCCTTAGAGATAGGGTGAGAAGCTCGGTCATCCGGAGGGAGCTCAGAGTAGAGCCGCTGCTCCTCCACATCGAGAGGAGCCAGTTGAGGTGGCTCGGGCATCTAGTCAGGATGCCTCCTGGACGCCTCCCTGGTGAGGTGTTCCGGGCATGTCCCACCGGGAGGAGACCCAGGGGAAGACCCAGGACCCGTTGGAGAGATTATGTCTCCCAGCTGGTCTGGGAACGCCTCGGGATTCCTCCCGAGGAGCTGGCCCAAGTGGCCGGGGAGAGGCAAGTCTGGGTCTCCTTGCTTAGGCTACTGCCCCCGCGACCCGACCCCGGATAAGCGGAGGAAGATGGATGGATGGATATTAGTATTATTTTATACATATTTAATTAAATATTTATTCCACTGCAATTTTTTCATACTACAATTTATTTTGAGTTTTTTTTAATTCATATAATGTTTTTATTCAAAAATCTCTCTTTTTTTCCCCCAAAGTTAGCCTTCATTTCATAATAGGGTTTTTTCATAATGGTTTATTTATTTTAAAATGCCATTTAACATAATGTGTTGACCAGCCAATCAGATTTAACTTTTGGGACCTGGATACTGATTGGTTGGTGCTTAAACATGATGTTCCTGCAGGAGGAAAATGGTGAGGACCGGCTAAAGTTGTTTAATACTGTTATTAAATTTAATGCCTTTAGGATTTTATGTGTGGCTTTATAATTGTTATAATACTGGCAGAATATTTGATCACTTTTGTAAAGGGGATGTCTGATCCAAACAGCCGGTGCTGCTCCAGTGTTCTAGGTGTAAAGCTACTCAGGGCGCCATGCCCATGATTAGACTGGGGAAAGAGATTCAGGTCGGCTGCTTGGTACGATCATTAAAACATTTCAGAAATAACAAAGAACACGTTTAAATAATCTTCCTTTAACTGACTGTAGCCAACAACCAACCAGGGCTTCCTCTCCCGTCTCCTCCTAGTTTTGCTGGACAAAACAGAAAAGATAACAGCAGAACTCCAGTGATACTGTCAGACAGCTGAGAGCTGAACCTGGGATCATTTCAGATTATATCATCCAGACGAATTAACAAAACGGTTCATGATAAGTTATTCCTCTCAATATGACCTGATGGAGCAACCAGAGCTGAACAAAGTTCCTGCAGCTCCGACCCTTTACCTAGCATGCTGCTAGCTGCTCACAGAGCTCTACAGGAAGACTAATCTTAGTTCCAGCCAATCAGTGTCCAGGTCTCAACCGCTGATTCTGATTGGCTGACGGACGACTTCAGTTCTTAAATGGCCTTTGGAAATAAATACCATTATGAAAAACCTCATTATGAAATAAAAAACCTGACTTTGGGAAAAAGAGAGATTGGAATAAAAACTGATGGAATTAAATAAAAATGTCTTGAAATAATTTATATTATTATGAAGTAAATTGCAGGGAAATAAATATTTAATGAAATATATATATATATATATATATATATATATATATATATATATATTATACAAATGTATAATCTCAAATAAAAAAAATTGAAAAAAATTTCAGAAAATGGGCGTTGCATTTGAAATGATTTGAGTTTTTAATAATTTCATCGTCACATTATATTTTTATTCAATATTTATTCATGCTGATATTTATTTCATAATTTTGTATTTATTTTTTTTATTTTGAAAACTTTGGCGTTCCATAGTTTTCTGCAATAGCTACTTATGTTCGGAATTTATAAAGATGTCTACATTATCACTTTCTGTGTCAGATACTATATTAATGAATAATAAGACAGAGAAACTGCTTTAATTAGTTAGAATTACATTTATAAATTATATATTTATGTTTATGCAAATGTTTGACCCCCATGTTGCCTGATGTCAGTCGCTCAGTCTATGCCCAACTCATTTTTATTACAGCCCTGCTAAAAATGAATATTTTCCTCAGTTCGTTCTGAAACAAAAGACTCCATAACCAGATAGGTGCGTTTTTAAGCACGTTCATAGACGTGGCAAACCTGTAGGGGGCAGTAGTTCTCCCAAATCCTATCCGCTCAGAGTAACTTTCTTCTCTAACCTCTACATGCAGCAGTGATACAGCTTATAAAAACAAGTGGGAAAAAAGCGATTTGACAATCAATAATGCCAACAGAGTTCTGAGGGCAGAAATAGGTAGTCCACTGCTGAAAATCAGTGTTTACATGACTGGCCAAACCGTAGAAAAATATCTCAGTTTTGTGAGGTTCATGTGGAAAAGGCAGTAGTGTGACATCTCAAGATCATCAGCCCTCCTTAAGGTTTTAGGCTTATATACAGATATTAATACCTATAACCATTTTGAATATGATGCACTGAATTAAACTCTTTTTAGGGTTAAATATACAATAAATACAGTTAATAATCCAAACTCTCAGGATTCTTTGATTCTTTCTGACTTTTTTTTTCGCTGCTGAAAAAAAGAACAAGTCCATAACTTTGGTAAAGTTAGAAAAATATTCACAGATTCGGCTTTTCTGGATCAATAACTTTTCGTAGAGAGCGAGCTACAATCATATTTTCCTCCAAACGAGCCGTCCTCCGCGCTGGAAGAGATACATTGGCCTCTATGCAGAGTCTGCTGATGCGCGAATGCGCAGGGACCATCTACAAATTTGCAACACCGAAAAATAGGACGGAGTAATATTTTTTGGCTTCACGTAAGACAGGTTTAGTGTCGCACCAAATGCTCAGATAATAAAAATATCCCTCCTTGATCATAGTACAACTCATACTTTGGTGAAATATCTTTTTATTTATTTTTATGGATTTTGTATTTTGTTAAAAACCAATAAAATCTTCAATAACTACACCATTGCATGTCGTAGTGCCACCAATTTTTGGAAACATGAAATACATCATCCTTTGTCTTACTACAACTCATACTTTTGGAAAATATCCTTTTAATTAATTTTACGGATTTTTTTATTGTGTTATAAACCAATAAAATCCTCAATAACTACACCATTACATGTTGTAGTGCCACCAAATGCTCAGAACATGCAATACATACCTCCTTTATCTTACGACAACTCATACTTTGGCAAAATATCCTTTTAATTATTTTTAGGTATTTATTATTGTATTATAAACCAATAAAATCTTCAATAACTACACCATTACATGTTGTAGTGCTACCATTTTTTCTTTACATGAAATACATTCCTCCTGTGTCTTACTACAACTCATACTTTGGGGAAATATATTTTTAAATAATTTTAGGGAGTTATTATTGCGTAATAAGTCAAATGAAATATTCAATAACGTGACCATTACCTACTGTAGTGCCATCAAAAGTTCAGAACATCTAAACAATCTCCCCTTTATCATAGTGGAAGTATTACTTTGGGAAATTAAGATTTACATTACCATAATATTTCTTATTAGGAAGAAAAAAACCCATAAGGTAAAGGACACCTTATGGTTACATTGAACTTTGATTGCCACAAAAGGCAAATAAAGAACAACTTTGAATAATAACTGAATGGGAAATAACTTTTATTAAATGTTAGCGTGTGACTAAATTTACATACTTAAACAACTGCTATGAAACTGCTATATTAGATAGCCAGAAAAAAAAACTTACTTACAGATTAAAAAAAAAATACTTGACTTGGTAAAAACCAGAGAGCCCCCATCTAAATAAAAAATTAAAGAAAGAACACACAATATATCAAATCTTGTAACATAACAGAGTCATATTCAGCATTTGCATCAGCACCAGGACATTGTAGCTGAGCAGGTGTCGCTTCTGTGGAGTGAGAAACATTGAGAAAAAACACGGTTAACAGCGGAAATAACAGCAAAATAACATACACGTGGCAGAAGAGACAAGTCCTCCAACAATGTAAGCCTAAGCCATTTTATCTATAAGCTTTATCAAAAAAGGTTTTAAGCCTAGTCTTAAAAACAGATAGAGTATCTGCCTCATGGACTAAAACTGCGAGCTGGTTCCACAGGAGAGGAGCCTGACAACCAAAAGATCTGCCTCCCATTATACTTTTAGAAATCCTATGAACTACCAGTAAACCTGCGGTCTGAGAACGAAGTGCTCTGTTAGGAACATATGGAACAATCAGATCTCTGATGTACGATGGAGATTGATTATTAAGGGCTTTATTTGTAAGGAGGAGGATCTTAAATTCTATTCCTGATTTAACATGGAGCCAATGAAGAGAAGCTAAAACAGGGGAAATGTGATCTCTTCTTTTAATATTCATCAGAACCCTAGCAGCAGCATTTTGGACTAACTGAAGACTTTTAATTGTATTCTGGGGATAACCTCATAATAAAGAGTTACAGTAATCCAGCCTTGAAGTAACAAAGGCATGGACTATTTTTTCAGCATCACTCCTGGTTCTAATTTTTACAATATTCCAAAGGTGAAAGAAAGAAATCTTAGAAACTTGTTTACTATGGGATAAATATGTGATGTCTTGGTCAAAAATTACACCAAGGTTCTTTACATTATTACCAGAGGCCAAATTAATGCCATCCGGATGAAGTGACTAACTTAGCAGTTTACTTTTTAAAGCTTCTGGTCCAAAGACAACAACTTCTGTCTTGTCTGAATTTAAAAGCAGAAAATTCAGAGTCCTTCAGGTTTTTATGACTTAATGCTTGAAATCTACCTAACTGATTGGTTTCATCAGATTTTAATGACAAATATTATTGTGTATCATCAGCATAACTGTGAAAATTCCTTCAATATTGAGTAATTATTTTACCAATCAGAAGCATATATATAGTAAAGAGAATCGGTCCAAGCACAGAACCCTGTGGTACTCCACAAGTAACCCTTGAGTGTGAAGATTTATCATTAACATGAACAAACTGGAATCTGTTGGACAGATATGATTTAAACCAACCTAGTGTTGTTCCCTTGATCCCTACAACATGTTTGAGCCTTTCTAAGAGAATATTATGATCGACTGTGTCAAAAGCAGCACTGAGATCTAACAGGACCAGTTACAAATCCATTATCGAGGCCATTAGAATATCATTAGTAACTTTCACCAGTGCTGTAACAGTGCTATGATGAGCTCTAAAACCTGACTGAAATTCAGGTTGTTGCTGTTTAGATGCTCACATACTTGATTAGCAACTATTTTATCAAGAATTTTGGATAAGGAAGGTTAGATATAGATCAAATTACAGCAACCTTAAATTCCTGTGGCATATATAAATTTAATCAAGGATAGATTCATCATATCATATGTTATCTAAAATAAGGCCAGTAATCAGAAGGAACACTTCCTTAAATAATTTGGTTTAGATGGTGTTCAGTGTTCAACTTGATTCTTAAGAGGAAGCAAATATTTCTGATAAGTCTTATTGACCGAATATCCTCAGTGTCTGCAATACAGAAAGTAAACTTCTGCTGCACGCTATAGATCTGGCTTTTGCGTGGTTATATAAAAAGTATTCTTTCATCAGTTCCTTTTTTTCATTCTGTGTTTCTTCTCTGTGTTCTAAAAACTCCAGATGGTTGTGTCAGATTGCAGCTCGTACTGAGTCTTGAAAGTTTCTTTCAGTTAAAGGGTATTTCTTCTTCTCCACTGTCGCTACATGCTTGCTTAGTATGAGGGATTACTCAGAGGATTACTATGCATGGAAAATATGCTTCAAAGGGGCACAACCTCATGCCCCAACCGACTTGACTTAATCTGTGATCCCTGACATAGAAAAATTTTAACTGACTACAATTTTTTTCGAGCAAATGTAATGAAGTTATTTTGCTTACAAAGGGACTTGAGATGACATCCGTTGTGAATTGGCGCTATATAAATAAACTTAAATTAATTTAATAATAAGTCTAGCCTTTTAGTTTTAAATTGTTTCATTTCCCACACTATCAAAAATAAAAGATATAGCAGATGGTTACATTAAGTGAAACTTACCTACACACTGTTAAAACACAAAACACAGTACCAAGGTGTGCCTTTGTGTGGAATCTGTGCTGGTGTCATTTGAATGCATTCAGTATGGAACCATCGTTGACAGGTCTCACACTGTATCTACAAGATGGTGATATACATGTGTATAACAGCATTACATTTTCTGAGAAAATAAATAGATAACCATAAAATAAATACAAACAAATAGGTTATTGTTTATCAGGACAGTTTAAATATAAACTGTCAAACTTCACATTAAGTGGCAATCTATTAAGGTACACTATCAAACAGTTTTTCTCACCCAAAGGGCAGGTACTGCAGAGTTGAGCAGGTCTCCATTTCCACAAAAGGAGCAGAAGTCATCCCTTGAAACGTGAAATAATAATAAAAAAAATCAATCAAATAATGTTTTGGGAATCTTAACAATAAAGGAAGTAATTTAATTTCAGAATTTTACAAACAAAAATCTTTTATTACCAGATCCTTTGAGAATTTCCTCTCCCATTTCTCGTCTGATTTTTTTGTATACATCTTTTTGATGGCTCAATGTGGAAGTGCTTTGGAATGTTTGGAAATTCCATCACTGTCATCTTGGCCATCTTTGGGAAAGGTAAACAAACACATACATTTCCATTTATCTCACACAGTAAAACAAATACATTTCTTTTCCTTTATCAAAAATATCAGAAATTTTGTGCATAATCACCTGCATGACAAAAACACCACAGATCGTGTCATCCGTTTGGACAGTGTGGGTTATTGTTCCAGGTTTCCACTTTACGTCAACCCAGTCCTCTTTTCCCAGTCTATTGCGGCGCATCTTGAAGTACTGTCTACAGGTTTCAAGAGCAATTCATGTTGAATTACAATGTATATTGCCTTTAAAAAAACATTTGGGCAAATTTAAAAAAAACCATAAAAATAATAATCAAATCTGGAGCCAGCCTCCCTGGAGTCTTCAGCTTCTGTTTTCACTTGCAGAGGATCAACCACCAAAATGTGGGTTGAAAGGGCATGGAGATACCGTTTAGACAAGGTGCATATCATTGAATACAAAACATTTTCAAACAGTAACAAACAGGAAAATACATTATATGAAACTATATTCTTCGTTTGGCAAGATAAGCTTTTGTTAAGAACACAGTTCATACCAGATATTTTAAAACGCTTTACATAAAAAATTGAAAGCACTGTAGCAGTGTGCAGAGAGCATTCATAACTAATTTAAATATTAACTGCATTACTTAAAATTGAAAGAAATTCTGAGGAACAAAAAAAGATAAAAAAGCTGAAAAGAAACGATACAGATGAACTGTATTAAAATTCGGCTGAGAACTGGTAGGTCTTTGAGATAAATTTAAATAAAGAGTGTTTGATCAGTGTTCGATCTGGCTCTGATTCTGGGAACTACTGTAATATAAGACCGGATCCAGATTACCTATTATGTCTGTTAGATTCATACTGGGCCAGGACGTCCTAGACAAATCACAGCCCTATAAACCAGCACAAGAACTTTAAAGTATATCCTCTGTTTGACAGGCACCCAGTGCAAAGACCTCTGTTCTGGACTAATTTTCTCCAAATTTTGGTTCTTGGTGAGAACTCGATCAGCAGAGTTCCTCAATGAGGTTCAGTTTTCTCACAGCTTTTTAGGTGGACTTGTAAATACACTATTAAAATAATATAAAGAACTAAAAATGAAAGTATGTACTAGTTTTTTGTTGTTTTTTGTTCATGGTGAAATCCTATCAGATATTTTGTGTTTGAAATAACATGAAGGTTGATGAAGGTGATAGTAGGCTAATTATGATAGCCTAAATGTGTTTTTAAAAGTTTTGGTCAAAGTCCATTATTACACACAGATTTCTTGTCTGGTTGGTGTTTTTAGATGTATGGATTGGAGCACTACGATAATCTCTACGATCTGGTACTCTGATCTTTTTGATCAGAGTACCAGATCGTAGAGATAATTTTTTTTGTTCAACGAAGGAAGTGTTTAGCACATCCAGTCATTAATGTCTTCAATACATTTAAAACCATGGGGCCTTGGACTCCTAGTGACATTGTAACATGGAACTGTGATGTCTGCCTTGCCATGGTAAGTAATGTTGTTGATCATTAAAACCTGAGCTAATGAGATAATGCTATTTATTTTCAAATCAATTAATTTAATCACAGGTATTAATTTTTTTTGCAATTGTATGGTTAACCTTACAAAACACCCTCAAAGTGCCTCAGGGTGACCTTAACCCTCTGATCATCATTTTTAACAACAGCCACAACAACTTCAGTTGGTGTACTGGTCCAAAGACTTTTTATCTATTTTGAAAACAAAACAACAGTTATCAATTTATACAGTTTTCACCAAGTAATTTGAATTAAATGTCATTGTTTCACTCCCCACCTGTGAGTACGCAAGGGTGTAAAATGTCAGTAAATCAAAAATTTTCTGTTGAAAATTGGAAACACTTACCTCCTCTGCAGGCTTGGCCCCTTCATTTGCGGCTAAGATACTGCTGCTCATTCCATATTTTGTGGCTGTGTTGCCGCTGTTTTTCCCATCTGTGGCCTTCTGTCCTTTGTCAGTGATTTTAGTTGATTTTGCTCTTCGTGGAGCAGGAAGAGTGGAAGGATTTGAAAAGTATTTGGAGCTTCCAGTGCGGGGCTTCTCTCCATCTCTCTTTGCCCAACCTTCCTGGGATTGTGAGATGTCATTGGACATTACATGTTTGAGCAGTAATTTTTCTGAGATGTTATGGTGCATGATATTTTCTCTGTATCTTCCTTGTAAACTTCCATACATTTTTCTGATGAATGTTGCTGGTGTAAGCCGTCTCTGCTTTTTTAGTATTGACTGTTTGATGATGCAAAACCATCTCTCTACGTGGCGGTTTGTGTCCCTTGTTTTCATCGGCACACAGCTCTTTTCCTCCTTGTCTGATGTATGCCTGTTCAAATCGCCCAACAACAGACCACTCCAAAAGGGAAAAATTCCCAGGTATCTTTCAAAAAGCATGTCTATGATCCCAGGGCAGTAATATGGATTCTCAGTTTGCTCATCCTCTTTTGCAAGTTCAGTTTTTACTTGTTTCATAACCTCCTTAAATCTGTAAGTGAAAGGAGACTTTCCAATGATCAGGCTGGCTTTTCTTTTGTCTTCATCATCTTCCTCCTGCACTATTTGGCTTTCCTCCAAGTTTTCTGTGTCCTCCATGTCAGGTATCTTGCCTTTACTTATTAACTCCTGCATGACTTTCAGGTTAGCAGCAACAGTTTTGCTGTTGTGTTTCACACATAATACGCTGCACAGTGACCGGAAGATGTGAAGGGGTATTTTGCAACCGGGCAAATGCAAAAGTTACAAAAGCTTTTAAACCCTTATCATTGGTTTGTCGTCCAATGGATTGGGCAACGGCTTTCAAAACATGTGCAGAGCACATACTGTATGTAACACTGTAAACTTCTTGTCTTTTGACATCATGTTTCCTGAACAAATACTGAAAGCCCTGTCCAGGTAGCTGGAAATACTCTCCTTGTTGAAGGACAGAAGAACACTATATATCAGTGCCCAGCTATAGTCAGTTTCGACTTGATGAACTTTGAACTTTGTGTACTGTGAAAGGTGTCTAAGAAACTGCATCAGCCAGAATGTAATAGACGGTATTGAATGTTCATTAGTGAGCATCTCACAGACTGGCAGGGGAGTTGCACTCTGACCACCTCCAGGAAGAGTGAGGGAATAATAAAGAAGTCTCTTGGTCTGACCAGGAACTTTGGATGCAACATTACCAGTTGCATCAAGGTACAAGGCCACTGGGGATTTTTTTCTGAAATGTTGTACAAGAATGCCGATTCCTGCTTCTGTGTACATATGTATACCAAACGGATCAATTTGCAGGTGCTGAATGTATCCTGGTATTTTGTGAAATTGTGTGTCACATTCCTTGATGATTTTTTGCGTGAGGTACATCTCCAAAAACACATCATCATGAATTCTGTTCCTTTTGCTCAATTCTGAACGTATAACTTTGAGAACATTCTTATTTAGACTTCGGGTTATGTTACCGGGTTATGTTCAGCTTCTTGGTTTCGTCTTCTTCAGTATTGTGTGTGTATTCATCTGCAGAATCATAATTTATATTATCTAGTTCTTCCTCCTTGATAATTTGTGTGTTGCAATCTGCTGCATCATCATCTGTCTTCTGCTGGATGTTGTCTGGAGTATTTTTAACGTATTCATCTGCAACATAATCATTTGTCTTCTCTTGGATGTCTTGTTCATGATTTTCTGTGTATCCATCTTCAAAATCATCATGCGTTTTCTCTTGGATGTCTTCTTTAAGATTATGTGCGTATTAATCTGCAGCATTATCATTTGTGTTGTCCTGGTCTTTCTCTTGAGGATGTTTTGCTTTTTCATCTTCAACATTTTCCTCTATGTTATCTTCATCTTCTTTAATGTTTTGAAATTCTTTCACTATTATTTCTTCATCTGATTTGTCTTTGTTTTCATGTTCTTTGGACATTGTATTGTGTGCTCATCAAATCCCTTACTCCTCTCCGATTTTTGGATCCATACTACCCATAGCCAATGATGGTTTTTTGGATCATTGTTACCTAATAAGGCTAATGACATTTCTGACCAGATTTGTGATGAATATTCTTTCTTTTGGCTTGTCACGTGTTTACTCTTCATTATTTTGATCAGACCTGCTAGTCCACCAGCTTTAGCCCATAAATCTTTCCTAACAGCAACCTTTCCTTTTTTTACTCTCCCCATTGTCTTACAACCTTGTAACCTAAGGGAAAAAAAGGGAAGCTGAAACCCTACAGGGACATACGATTTTTTAATTATACCAAAATAAATGTATCTAAATCTTATAAAAAACCTTAAGAAAATTATGATCAAATGAAAAATTATTTCAAACTAAGTTGTAAAATGTCTAATATTGCAATCAATTAGTCATACAGCAAAACATATCTTAAAAAATAATATGGCATCATTAAACTCACAATCTTTATATATGATTTAAAACCGAAGGCAAGTGGTCCCTCGTTTATCAAGGTCCTTATATGTGTTAATAATAAAAAACATGCCAAAGCCGCAAAGTAGTCATCTTTAATGTTTTACAATTACGATATTTATTTTAAGATTGTAAAACAAACTCAACAGACAACTTATACATGTAACACATCTTATATATATAAGATATATATAACATATCGGTGTCGGTGTCTTTTTCCTAGTCAGGAATATAATTACGAATAGTTGTTTGCGTTGGTTTTGATTCTGGATGTGAAGAACAGGTGAATTTGGCAAGCAGAAGACACAACAGAAATGAAATTGGAGTTTCAATTCAAACTATCAAGACGCAGAACACAATGTGCGTCATTTCAAATTGTATTAAAAAACTGCGAAAAAGCGAAGCCTAGAAAAGTTAACTGCTTTATTAGCGAGGAACCACAAGCCTACTAATCAAGCATGCAAACATACTCTTTACATGGAAATAAAAACATTTTTACTTACCAGTGAAATCGTTTATTTCATCAGAATCGAAGGAAGTGCAATGAGTGAAGAACTTCTTATCTCTTTAGTAATGTGTTATTTAAACACTGTATTACAATTTTTTTTAAGGCAATGACATTAGTTGATGGCTGATTATGATTGGCTAGTGCTTAAACACAATATGCACCCTTTATCTGATTGGTTGAAAGGCAGTGGCCACGAGGCAGTCATGAGGTGATCACTGAAAACTAGAGCTTTTTAATCCTACAAAATATGAGAACTAGGATCATCACTAAAATGAAAGTATGAAAATGACCATTGAATAAGCACTCATGAAGAAATGCCACAACATCCCAAACTGGCTAACCATACAGAATTAAGTAAGCCTAGTTAATGTAAAAAATATATTAAAGATATTTGAAAGATATTAAATTAAGAAAGCCAGTCACCAAAGTATGAGTTGTAGTAAGATAAAGGATGGATGTATTTCATGTTCTGAGCATTTGTTGGCACTACAACATGTAATGGTGTAGTTATTGAAGATTTTATTGGTTTATAATACAATAAAAAATCCCTAAAATTAATTAAAAGGATATTTTCCAAAAGTACGAGTTGTAGTAAGATAAAGGAGGGATTTGTTTCCTGTTCTGAGCATTTGGTGGCACTACAACATGTAATGGTGTAGTTATTAAAAATTTGATTGGTTTATAACACAATACAAAATCCATAGAAATAAATGCAAATATATTTCCCTGTTTCCAAAAATTGGTGGCACTGCAACATGCAATGGTGTAGTTATTGAATATTTTATTGGTTTTTAACAAAATACAAAATACATAAAATAAATAAAAAGATATTTCACCTAAGTATGAGTTGTACTATGATTAAGGAGGGATATTTTTATTATCTGAGCATTTGGTGCGACACTAAACCTGTTTTACTTGAAGCAAAAAAATATTACTCTGTCCTATTTTTCGGTGTTGCAAATTTGTAGATGGTCCCTGCGCATTCGCGCATCAGCAGACTCTGCATGGAGGCCAATGTATCTCTTCCAGCGCGGAGGACGGCTCGTTTGGAGGAAAATATGATTGTAGCTCGCTCTGTACCTTGCTGTGATTGCACTGAGGTATCGGTTTTGTAAAAAAAAATTTCCGATGAAAAGTTATTGATCCAGAAAAGCCGAATCTGTGAATATTTTTCTAACTTTACCGAAGTTATTAACTTAACGCTTTCAGATATTTGCATCATCCAGAAGATTAGCCTACTCAGCAAACCTGTAATTAATTTCCTGCTATTACAAATTTTCCAATTTATATAGGCTATTGTTTATGACGTGAACACAAAAGCTTACGGAAGCGTATTGTTCATTTCCTTTCCGAACAGACGTCTGCAAGGAGGATCCGGATGCAGAGGCTTCTGCAAATCTGTAGATAATATCGAAACGAAAAATCTACATTAAGTAGCCTAACTGAGGATCGTCGGAAATGTCGCTTGATTTTTGTCGCTAGGCGCTTTTTTGGATACAAAAAAAGTCGTTACATCAGTCTAAAAAGTCGTTAGATGTGACAGCGTACAAACTGATTTACTCCAAGATGATCCTGCTGCTGCTCGGTCTGCTTTGCTCCATCTGGGGAGAACCTGCTCTGAGTCTGGAGGAGGATGGAGGTTTCAGCTTCACAGGAAACCTCAGTCACCTCGCAGTGAGCAGCAGCTCTGTTTACATTGCTACAGAGGGGAAGCTTTACCAGCTGAGTCATGATCTGACTCTGATCCACAGCCTGACCCAAAGAGGGATCTTAGAGAACGAAGAGGAGTTTTACAGAGTCTCCATGAATGCTGCCTGGAACGCTACTTTCCGTGTTAATGTTTTATTACCATTTGTTAAGAATGACACAGTGATCAGCTGTGGTGTGACTGATCACAACCTCTGTGGGTACTGTGAGATTCTGGACCTGAAGAACATCTCTAAGCTTGTGTACAGAGAAGTCATCCAGGTGGGACCTCAGAGGAGCAGCAGTGGGTCTGTCAGCTTTCTGGTGGATGTGAAGAAGGATTCAGTTCAGACTGAGACTTACATTCTGACAGCCATACAGAACACTGGAGACAAGACAAAGGAGGACAGATGTCCTACTGATTTAAAGACGATCAACCTTCAAAATACTGATAAAAATCAGCATGGGGATATATTTTCTTTGTCTGATCCGTCAAGTAGTAGTAAACCTGGGATCCAAACTGAATCTGATGTAGAGTTTGTGGACGGATTCCAGATCAACTCAACAGTGTATCTGTTCTCCAACGTGGCATCAGGAGCCAAAACCAACAAAGTCCGTCTCATCTGGCTTCAGGCTGAAAAAAGTAAAACTGAGACTCTGAGGTCTCTTCATGGAGCGACTCTCACCACCTCTGATGGAGGTGAAGGCAGCAGACTCCTGGCCTCCTCAGTCATCCCAGGTGGACAGCAGGTCCTGTGGAGTGGAGTGTTCAGTGAGGACGGAGGAGAAAGCAACACCCAGCTGCTGCTGTTTGACATCAGTCCTGATCCCAACAGGAGAACATACACAGATCCAGACTTTTACTTAACAAATAAACCAAACAACCCGGTGAGTTTCTGTATCAAACAACCTTCTTTAATCTTGATATTTCAATCAATCAATCAATCAATCCAATTTTATATATAAAAGTAGGCCTACTTGACAGCTAAGTGCTGAACAGCAAAAAAAGGAATAAAATAAGTAAAAAAAGTATGAAATGCATAAAAGCTATCAAGTCCACTAAAAATAGCTAAAAACAATAGTCATGTGACATAACTCTCAACTTTGAAAAGCTAATAAAAAAAGTTCCAATTTGGCCTTAAACAAGGACAGATTTTGCGATGGAGCGTTTTTCTAAAGGCGGATAGTTCCAGAAAGCAGGATCATCCCATTCTTTGTATCTGTGGTCAGCAGAACATTAAGCTCTACAGGGCAGATATGGTGTAAGTAGTTTGGAGAGATATAATAGTCCTAGGCCATGAACAGAACAGAAAACAGAATTTTATATTGGATAAGTGAACAGGGAGCCAGTGTAGAGAACGCAGAACATTAGTGATGTGGTCATATTTATGGGGGCTGGTGAGGAAATGGGCTGCCGCAATCCTGGTCCCTGGTGATTGAGAATCTCCAGTGGTTTGATTTATAAGACTTTGCATAGAATCCTCACTAAAACCGTCATGCCAAGTAAGTTCCAGATCTGTCCATTTTTTCTGCACTCACTGCTGCACAAAATATCCGCTTTATTCATCCCACTTTCCTGAGCAGGGCCCTGCAGAGACCTTTTGAGGAGTAGGTGCTTTAATTTAGAAAGGGCTACTTAGAGCAAGATTTTAAAAAGGCTTACAACAACATAAATTATAGTATATGATTCTGATTAAGAACAACCAATATCCATCAAGAATCTAATAGAGAATTGCGAACTTAATATACTAATGTCATCAGATGGGAACCCTGCAAAGTAAAAGTATCCTGTTTTTTATTTGATGTTGTGCAAACGTTGCAGTTCAGACCCTGCTGCAGAGCTGTGTTCATCCAATTACAATACTGGGCAAAAGTTTAGGTTGGTTAAAAAAATTCTAAAAATAAAAAGGATTTTTTAATGGTTGAGGTTTTAATCATTTATTTCCATCAATGGACAAAATGCAGTGAATGAATAGAAGATTAATCTAAATCAAAACATTTGGTTAATGATAATACGCTTGATTTGAATCCCTTTGCCTTTAAAACAGCATCCATTTTCTAGCTCCACTTGAACACAGTTTTTGACGGTTTTCACAAACATCTTTGAGAGCTAACCACAGATCTTCTGTGGATGTAGTATTCCTTACATCCTTCTGTCTCTTCATGATGTTGAGATCAGCGCTCTGTGGGATCTATACCATCACTTCTAAGATTTCTTTGTTCTTCTTTACATTGAACATCGTTCTTAATGACTTTGACTGCATGTTTGGGGTCGTTTTGGGCCAATCATATGCCTCCCTGATGGTATTGAATTGATTGATAAGTATATGTCTGTATTTCTCAGCATTCACAACTCAAATAACCATGACCAAATCTCCAACTCAATTTGAAAAAATGAATCCCTAAATGTTTAAGGAACTTCCACCATGCTTCACTGTTTTCTGCAGACACTCATTATTGGACCGCTCTCCAGCCCTTCAACCAACAATCTGCCTTCTGTTACAGACAAATGTTAGAAATTTTGTCTCATCAGTCCAGAGCGTCTGCTGACATTTTTCTGCACCCCAGTTCTTAGGTTTTTCTTCATACTTGAGTCTTTTGGCCTTGTTTCAACACAGGAGGTACCGCATTTTGGCTGCAACTCTAGCAGGAAAACCACTTCTGCCCAGACTTGTCTAGTCAGTAGAGTGTTGTACCTGGGTCCCACTGGTTTCTGCCAGTTCTGAGCTGATGGCTCAGCTTTACATCTTCCTATTTCAAAGTGTAATAAGCTTGATCTCTTTTATCTGGTGCATTAAGTTTCCTTGGCCTACCACTGCCAATGGCGCCATCAGGGGGTGGCCTGGGGTGGGCCACCCCAGACCGACTCGTGGCCACCCCACCGGCCATGATAAATTTTAGTAGCATCAGTCCTGAATTTCGTTCCTAATACACAGCCAGGCAGGTAAGCTGCGCTAGACCTTCGATTACACGTAGTAGCCAGCTCTCTCCCCTGCCCCTCCCTCTCTGCCGCTTTTGCGCGCCTAGATGGCAACAGCTGAGCGCAAAAGAGATAAGAAACCAGACAAAAAAGGCTACGGGTAAATAGTTAAGTCGAAAATATTCTTTAGTAAAAGAAGATTGGGAAATGTGTCGTGACATGTGCTTTTTAAGCACCAGATGGTTACAGTATATTGTTACAGCAGTTTTTTGATGTGTTTATGACACGTTTTCACACAGACAGAGCATCACTGAAATACAAATAATGACATAATCAGTTAAAGCTTTGTGATTCATATTTTCTAGTAGTTGAGTTGTATTAGTCTGAATAGAGATAACTATAGGTTATATATATATTATAGCTATAATCGATAATTATGAGAGGGGCTTATTATTAATATTATCATTCCATCAGAATAATTGATTTTGCCTCTCTTGAATTCTGATTACGATAAATTAGTGAATAGAGAGTTCATTAAAGTTGTTGGAATCTGCTTTTCCCCAGTAACTGTTTTGTTTACAATAAATGTACACCTTATGCAGATCTGGCCTAAAGTCTTATGGGGCCTTAAGCAGATTTTGACTCAAGGGCGCCCCCTTTCTGTTAAGACCACTACCCACAATAACAGCATTTCTATAAAGATTTGCCCTGCATCCGAAACCACTGAATGTTAGCCTCTAAGCACTAACACTAGCAACTAATCCTTAACCTTTCATGGGGTCAACAGTGAGAAAACTATGGCTAGTAGTCTTGGGAGCCGTTCGCGAATGTGCCCATTTCAAACAGCCTTTCTACCCGACGTCATTACGCAACGTAAACACACATGAATGACGCATATCAAAATAAACCTTCGGAAGAGGTTGTTGTACTCACATGCGCGCGTCTTTTTCCTTTCGGCCATTTTCGTTATTTTACGTGAGGTGGGCCGGGCGACTTGTATTGATGGCATCTTGTGGCGCAAGGGATTGTGGGATGGCACATAGCTCCTAATCGCCAGTTAGTTAGCATCAGAGGTCCCTATGCTAAATTGGCTATGATAGTTAGCATACAGGCCACTTTCGCTAACTCCTTCCTATCTGGACTTCCGGTGGAATAGCGAGCGAAGTGGTCGCGTTTTGCTGAAGTTGCTCACCGTCCCGGATTTGGTACCATGTAAGATTGTCTCCTTTTTTTTCTAATATCGAGACTGTATTATACTCACCCGTGAACAAGATGATAAATGCCAAGAAGAATCCTCCTACAGTAAAGTCCCTCTCATTTAAACATTCAGAAAGAGAGGCGGAGCATGACTATGCTATGCAAACGGAGCTTGCTAATTCCTCTGCTAAACGGGGAATAGAAAACTTAACGCCAACAAATATACCAGGAAAAAGACAACAGGAAAAAAAACCTAAAGACACACCTGAAGAAAGTGCATGTGACGCTTCGAAGAAAGAAATTTTGGCGGCTATTAATCAACTTGGACAACGGCTAAATGACCATATGGACGATATTAGCTCTCAAATACAACAACATAGTGCTATGCTAGCCTTGGTTGCAAAAACAACACAACTTAACTCAGAAGATATAGAGGTGTGCAAAAAAAAAATAAAGTCACTGGAGCAACAGGTTGACTCCCTCCTCACAGAGAAAGGGGACCTGAAGGAACGGCTGGTGGAACAAGAAAGGTACAAAAGAAGATGGAGTCTTCGGATTAAAGGGAAAAAAGAAGACGTAAATGAAAACATCAGAGTAGACACTGTTAACCTGCTGTGCAAAGTGGCCCCAGACCTGGCTGACAAGATGGAGGACGCGGTGGACATCGTCCACAGGGTAGGAATAAAGGTAGACAACAGGCACCGACAGGTTATCGTTCTCTTCTCCAAAAGAAACATCCGAGACGACATCTGGAAAAGAACAAAGTCATCAGCGGCGTGTAGAGAAGCGGGGCCCGGTTTGCTGAGGATCTAACTAAGGATGATCTTCTAGCAAGGCAAGAGATGTGGCCCAAGATAGAGCAAGCGAGAAAAGAAGGGAAAACAGTAGGTTTCCAAGGTCCATATGGATACATCAATGGAAAGCGTATCGAGGTGACACCTAAAGGAGCGGGCTGAGTATAAAAAAAAAAAAAAAAAGAAAAAAAAAAGGGGGACATTATGGGGAAAGACTGTTCTAAAAATGGGACGTTCAAATTTACTGCTTAACCTCCTTAACTGTTTTTTTTCCCTGTTTTTTTATGTGTTCAATGTTGCCATCTCAAAGTGTCATTTCTTGTTCATCGTTTAATGCAAGGGGTTTAAAAGACTCAGTCAAAAGAAAAGCCATCTTTCTTTTTTGTAAGGGTCTAAGGTCTAATATTTTCCTTTTTCAAGAAACTCATTCCGATAAGTCTGATGTCAAATTTTGGTCCCAGCAATGGGGTGACAAAATTATCTTTAGTCATGGATCTAATCGCTCCGCAGGAGTTGCCATTTGTTTTCATAAATTTTATGGGGAAGTTGTGGCACAAAGGACAGATGATGAAGGTCACTTGATAGCTTGTGTTTTGAAAATAGAAGAAGTCATTTTTATTTTGTTCAATGTGTATGGTTACAATAACGAACTTAGAAACAAAGCTTTGCTTTACAAAATTACAAATGTTATAGAGGAGTTGAAAACAACCTATTTTACTGATCTTGTAGTAGCAGGTGGGGATTTTAATACTGTTGCAGATGAATGGTTGGATCTGTGGCCCTCAAAATATACTCAGAGCCATCCAAATCCTATTATTGGTCAGTTCATGAACGAAAATCATCTCTTGGATATGTGGAGAACAAGTAACCCTAACATTAGACAATTTACATGGTTAAAACCTAATGGAAACAATAAATCAAGAATAGATTACTGGTTAGTTTCTGCTCCCATAATGCAGTTTAAATTCTCTACTAATATCTCTGTAAACCCACTCAGCGATCATTGTGTAATAAGCATGACCATCTCTAATCAGACTTTTTCAAGGGGTAGGAAAGATTATTGGAAGTTTAACTCATCCCTCTTAAAGAATGAGGTTTATTGTCGTAAAATTAAAGAATTAATCTTAGACATTAACAAGGATACCAATCTATCCCGGTCACAAAAATGGGAATTTTTTAAATTCTCCGTAAGAAAATGCTCTATAGCGTTTGGTAAAAAACTAGAATTGGAAAAAAGAGAAAAGGAAAACCATTTGGTGAAAACTTTGCTTGATTACTATTCTAAATTGGATTGGTCAGAAGATGATAAGATAGAAATAGCAAATTTACAGACTCAATTAGACCAGTTTTACCTTAACAAAGCCCAAGGTGCATTTATTAGATCACGGGCAAAGTGGATAGAGGATGGGGAAAAAAATTCAGCCTTTTTTAATAGGTTGGAATAACGAAGACAGGAAAAAAACACAATTTCTTGTCTATTAATTCATGGAAAAGATTGTACAGATTCAAAATTAATAGCGAAAGAAATTTATAGATTTTATAGTAACATTTATTCTCCTTCTTACAATGAACAATATTCTAAACTTTTTTTTTTTAACAATTGAGGATAAGATCCCAAAAATTGATGATCACTTCAAAAAGTTATGTGAAGAAGGTTTAAAATTAGCAGAATTGGATGAAGTTATTAAAAAAATGGCATCTGACCGTTCACCTGGTCCAGATGGATTGACTGCTAAATTCTATAAGCATTTTTGGGAAGAAATAAAAGTTTTACTATTTGATGCAATAATAGAGAGTATTGATAAAAAAGAATTGTTGATAACGATGAAACAAGGGTTAATAAAACTAATACCCAAACCGGAGAAAGACAAACGAATATTAAATAATTTAAGGCCTATTACTCTTCTCAATACAGACTATAAACTCTTCACCAGGGCATTGGCATCTAGATTAAAAGTAGGTCTCTCCAAAATCATAAGCAACTCACAGTTAGGATTCATGAAAGGTAGACTAATCCATAATAATATTAGATTGGTTTTAGATCTCATAGATTACAGTGAGTTGGTGGAAGATGATGCTTATATTTTATTCCTTGATTTTCAAAAAGCCTTTGATTCGGTTGAACATTCGTTCATTTATGACGCTTTAAAATATTTTGGATTCGGAGTATATTTTTTGGAAATAATAAAAATATTACATACAGATATTAGTAGCTGTGTTTCCCTCCCTGAGGGCACAGCCCCAAGTTTCAAAATAGGAAGAGGCATAAGACAAGGGTGCAGTTTATCTCTGCTGTTGTTTATTATAGTCGCCGAGTTATTGTCCATCTGGTTAAAAAGCGGATGACACGACACTGTTTTTAAAAAATAAGGATCAAATACCGGTTGCTCTTCAGAAGATGAAATTATTCTCCCAGGCTTCAGGCCTAACACTTAACCTTAATAAATGCGAACTTTTAAGTATTCATGACGGCTCAGAAACTATGTTGTATAATATCCCAGTGAAAAAGGAGGTCCGTTATTTAGGGATATGGGTTTCCAAAGACTCTAAATCTAGTAACAGCAAGAACATCCAGCAGCCAATTGAAAAATCCAGAAAAATATTAAATAATTGGTTACAGAGAGACCTAACATTATTTGGAAGATCATTATTGACAAAAACTGAATTTATTTCCAGACTAATATACCCCTCAAACTCGCTACCACTCTCAATTAAAAACCTAAAAAGAAATAAACTCCCTGATCTTTAACTTTATTTGGAAAAATAAACACCATTATATTAGAAAAGCAGACATGATTAAAAAATACAAGGAGGGAGGAATAAATGCAATTGATCTTAAGGTCATGGATGGCGTACTTAAACTAAAATGGCTTCAGTCCTTTTTAAGCTGTAGTGAAGACATTTGGTTCTCTTTACCTAAATTTATGTTTAAAAAATTAGGTGGCATAGACTTCCTATTGACATGTGATTTTGAAGTGTCTAAGTTACCTGTGAAACTCTCTGCCTTCCACCAACAAGTGCTACTCTACTGGAAAATGGTTTACAAACATAACTTTAGTCCACATAACGTACCGCTATGGAATAATAGGGTGATTCTAAGAAGGAGGAAATCAATATTTTTGGAAGGATGGATGGAAAAACAAATTTGGTCTATTGTTCATCTAATGAATGAGGAAGGAAATCTATTAAAATATGAGGAATTTAGCAATAAATATAGAATAATATGTGCTCTGGAGGACTACAGAAATGTGGTTGATTACATTCCAATAACTATGATCAATATAATAAGGAATAATTTGGATCAGTCCCAGAACCCGAGATTGCATCAAACAAAGATTAATGGCATAAACTTTGGGGACAAAAAATGCAATAACCGCTTTCTGAGGAAACTACTAAGTGATGAGTTCTCTCCCGGGTCATCTAAAAGAACGTATTATCTTAAAACCTTAAACAAACAAGAAATTCAATCAATTAGAACAACATTTTTTTAAATTTCCAATTCCTCCTAAATGGAAAGAAATCCATTTTAAAATGGTAAATGAAATTTATCCTTCACAAGAATTCATTAACAAAATATTCAAATTTGAAACGGAGAAGTGTTGTTTCTGTAAATCATTGTCTGAATCAACAGAACATCTTTTTTTCGAGTGCGAGATTGTACATAAGTTGTGGAAGGAAATACATAACTGGCTGATTTCTAAATCGATTCAAATAGATTTTTTTTCCTGGAGTGGGATCAAATATGGACTATTATTGAGAAATAAAAAAGTTGAATATTTGATTAACAATATCATACTGTTGACAAAATTCTACATTCACAAATGTCGTTTCACAAAATCTCTTCCAATTGTGAATGCATTAAAAAATGACTTTAATTTATTTAGTAAATCTTTAAAAAAATTGATACAGTCCCTGCAAATAATCTATTCTCACTTATATCAGAAAGTCAATTGATATGAACCTCAGATGTTTGTGAATTTTAGTTGTTAAGTTGGTTAATGTATTTATTTATATTTGTTTACTTGTTCGATTTTTTGTGCTTATTAGTTTACATTTTATATTCTGAAATGTTCAAGACAATGTTTTTGTAAGTCTTTTGCTAACTGCATTGTAATTAGGGAGGATTAGTTTCTTCTCAGAATTTTTCTGTAATAAGGAGCAAGGTGAAATTGTCGTTTGATATGTAGTATGTCTTTATGTTATGTATTGTTTTTGAAGTTTTAATAAATGTAAAAAAAAAAAAAAAAAAAAAAAATCCTTCCTATCTGGAAGCCCAATTCGGCTGCATCTTATCATGGCGGACGCTGACGCACATCCGGTTTGTTGTAAGACCTCTTACCAATTTAGTGGTTTCGGATGCAGCCTTGGTCTAATCTGGAAAAATAGGCAGAGTCTATTTGGGTGATCCTAAAAATCAATCACAGTATTTATTAATATTATTTGAACAATCTTAAGGTTAGACAAAATATAAAGGTTAAACTAAAGCATTGATTGTAACAATGGTAACACAACAATCAAACAATGAATATTAAAATGTTATTTAAAATTTTGTTTTAATTTAATTCAAATATTTAAATGTAATTAAAAAGTTCTTCTAAATTAATTGGTAGAGTATATACATTTTTATTGGTTTAAATGTCTTTAATTTAAATATTTTTGCACCATTTTTAAAATACAAATAGAATATTCATTAAAAAATGATAAAATTTGTTACGAAGAAACTATCCTTGTTAATACACAAACATTTACACAATTGACATTTAAAAAAAAAAATCTACACTGAAACTTAACTAAATCAAATGGAGTAATATTCACATTTTCATAAATTGTAACATCTGTAGTCTGTTCAATTTCAGCATTTAAGGGGGCCCCTGGATGGGTTTCGGGAGCCCTAAGGAAGTGCTTAGTTCCCTTATGCCAGCTCTGACCTTATGCCAAATATAATTGAGAAATAAAACAGAGTTGTTGTACAACTATAAATGTTAACTGTAGTGTGTTTTTGTCTAAGCACATTATATCATTAGTAACATTTAATATAACACAATAAACCAAAGGATATCAGTAGGAGTTTCCTTAAGTCTTTATGATAGTATTCTACGGGCTGGTTTACTATAACAGTAGAATAAAATTCTGAAATTATGGTTTATGGTTTTGGTGTGCCACCCAAAAATTTTAAGGGGCCCCATCTGGCCACCCCTATGAAAAAATTTATTGTGGCGCCACTGACCACTGCGTCTGTGATCCTCATTGTAGCCCCTTTCTTTGTGCTTCAAAAGAGCTTGAACAGCACATCTTGGAACCCCAGTCTGCTTTGAAATCTTTCTGTGGGAGAGACATTGCTGATGCAGTAAAACTACCAGTGTCTTGTTCCTGTGCTCAATCTTTCCATGAAGCGAAACCATCTTATACAATCTAACCTTGGTAACAGAGTTTGGCTTTTCCTCACCCATTGTAAGCCTCCATAACAGATGCTTCTGTTATAATCCAACAAAATCCCTAAATTTGTGCAAGTGTACCTATAAGAACTCATGCTGGTTTAAAGTCAAAAGGTAGTAACACCAAATATTGGTTTGATTTAAACATTTCTTTTTTTTGCTGTCTGTATTTTTTAAATTGGTAAAAATAAACAATCCTTACTCATATTTCTGAAAGTATTCTTTATTTACGGCATTTTTTCACACATGCCTAAAACGTTTGCACAGTACTGTATGTTTAATAATATATTTTACAAGATGTGCAAGCAAACATTTTTTCCGCATTTTGTTTTCTGTGGTTTGCTTTGTCGCAAACCACACAAGAATAAAGACAAGAATAAACACAAACCTTTTTGATGTGAACTTTAACTCCAGGATGAACTATGGTAATGTGTGTATTTTTGTGTTGGACTGCATAGTATTCTGAGTGTTTTTTTGTCATTTTAAGTAGAAAATATGGACATAAAGCTCAGGTCAGCGAAGATTCACCGAACCTTTTTAAGTTGCAGTTTTGTAAATCTCCCTACAGTTTCCAAATCCAAGAACATGATAAAATGTAGAAGAAATGTTCTCTGTTTCTCAGTCAGAACCTGTGGCCCTGATACCAAAGGCTGTTCTTCTAAAGCAGAACCGTATGAGTTCTGTTCTGGCAGTCAGGCTGAACGGCTGGATGGTTTTCTTCATTGGAACAGCAGATGGACAGCTTATCAAGGTGGGGATAAAAATAACTTTTGATTATATTGTGTTTCAGCAAAAGATGTAACATTTAACTTTCAGCAGTGAACATGTTTATTATACTTTATTGGCATGTATGAAGTGTTGGCATAATTGACCTTTGGTTATGAAACTGTGTGTCAAATGCATAGAAAGGCAATGTGTCAGCATTCAATTCCTAGGGCATCATGTCTTCTAGGACCATTATTGCAAAACACAATGCTACAAATACAACAGTATTGAACAGGCACAGAAAAGAAAATAGCAACCTTAAATGAGATATAAAAAAACCTTATGATTTTTTTATTTATTTTTTTACTTTTTGGAGATAGTATATAAAGCATAGGGGTCGCTTTAATTGTATATTTTTTGTATTTGATCCTTTGTTACAACTGTGACGGATAAATCTGAAGGCTGTCTGTCATTTTTCAGATTTTTTTTCAACTCTATGCAGAGTCCAGGTAAATAAATTACATCCATTATTTATTCTGCTTCTTCTTGAACGTTCGAAATGGGCTGATGCATATCTCCAGTGGTTATGGGGTGATAGGTCGCCAGTCCATCCATCCCAGTGCGCCCGGTTAGATGCGCTCCATAGAGCCCGATGTGCGCCAAAGACAGGTGTGCGGCGCCTGCTGCTGCTTGCAGGCTCTCCTTCAGGAGATTACAGGTCAGGAAAAGGCTCGTTAAGAGAGTCTTCGACTTCTGGTCAATACAATAGGAAAAATGTTTCTTCCTCATAAAACTCTGAAGTAATTAATTAATTGCAGTCTCCAATGTGGGAGAGTGAAGTGCGGATTCTGCCCGCAGATCAACAGCTATGAGGGGTAATCTATTCTGTCTGAGACAAAAATCCCACAATTTCTGATATAATCTGACTATTAGATTTGAAAATGCGTTCCATGCCATTGCTGGAACCGCATCAGTGTTCAATTTCATTTCTACATGTGGTTCTCTTGTCAGGTTGTTGTGATTTAATACTACTTAATAGATACTATTTAATAGGTATTAAGTCGTCAGACGATTGCTGGGGACAATCACGCCACCAACCCCCCCCCCCCAAAAAAAAAAGTTAATTAAATAAAATTGACGGTTAAAAGCATATTGTGACCGGATTCTTTTGACCCTGCCTTTCAAATGACGGACAAAAATAATGTTGAGCACAACCTGTAATAAAGCATTAAGTATAAACTTTAACTGTATTTCACATTGTTGTTGTCAGCTTCCTGTGGACAGGAACTTTGAACCCACCTGTCCAAAGATCCTCTACAGAACCAGTGGAGACAACAGAGTGTTTCCACAAATCCAACTGGATCCAGTGGATCAGAAACATGTCTATGTGCCGTTTAAAAACCAGGTAGATTTAAACTTTTTCATGTGTCATTTACTTCTGCTGACTGTTAAGGTGTTTCTGAAACATTGTGTTCTGCTCCAGGTGAATCGTGTTCCAGTCTCAAAGTGCAGCACTTACCAAAACATGAAGGACTGTTTTTCTGCACAGGATCCATTCTGTGTGTGGTGTGTCTCTAAGAAAAGGTTAGAGAAACTTCATCAGCAGCTTACGGAGACAGTTCTTTTTTTCTTATTTTTAGCATTTTTTATGTTAATTTATTCACCCAGACAAGTTTGGAGCCACTTGTAGTCCTTTGTCGCAGCCACTCGCCATTATAGTTGTAGTCTGCGTAGGTTGGGAAAGGGATCCTGTGAAAACTGAACACACAAACATGAACCATGTTGATCTCTGCAGTAGCAAGTTCTGTTTAGCCGACCCGACCGTCATACAGCACAGAGTGACAGTCCTGCTCAGACTACACCTGGGATGGACTGCAGCAGTGACATCATTGAAACCGCACGTCAGTGTGGTTGGACTAAAAGCCTGTTAAACACCCTGGAAAAGGACAAAGAAGCACTTCTGAGACAGTCTGAACTCTGAGGGGAGTAGTTCTAAGGTTTAGTAACAAAACACAGTTAAATAAAGGAGTTTGTAAGCAGAAAATGCCTTATTACAGGCGGCAAATCTCCTTCCCCGATTAACTCCAATTATATGGATATAAAAAGTGCTATAAATAAGGTCCAGGTTGAAAAGAACAGAACTTTCACTAAAATCTTTCAGACAAAATGAACTTTATGATGACAGATTTACATTTTTTTTAGCTGCACCTTTAAAGGCGACTGCAAAGATTCAGAGTGGTTGTCCATCCCTGATGAATCCAAGAGGAAAATCATTTCTCACAGAGTTCTGAAGGACTCCACAGGAAAGGTGGGTTATTAATTCTGACTGACAGTATTCACTAAGAACTATAGGTTATTATCATCTTATATTTATTCGTTTCTCAGAAAAAATTAGAAATCCAAGTACACCTGACTATGGAGCAGAAGGTTCAGTCTAACTTCGCCTGTCAGTTCTCTACAACCTCCACAAGTCTTTGTAAAGAACAAGAACCACCACATTACCCACGATGCACCTGCATTCTTAAAGACCCTATTCCTGCTGATGGTCAGAGAGTGTTCAAACATTTTGTTTCAGCTTTAAACCATCTTATTAAAACTGCATACCTTATTTTATATTTACAGATATGGATGTCACCATAAAGGTCAGACTTGGAGGAACATTTCTGACTGAACAAATAAAGATGATCAACTGTTCCAGTATCCAGGGGCAACCAAGTTTTCACCTGTAAGTTAACTTAAAATACAGATTTGATGCATTTATCAATAATGTGCAAATGCCATAAAGTGGGTCATCAAATAAAACTTGATTAGATAAAACAATATTAACAAAAGGAATTAAGTAGGGATATTTTAAGACATTTTAAAAAGGCTGTTATATAACTGGACAATATGTGACAGATGGCTACACCCAATTTAGATGATGCTGAAACTCACAGAGACCGATGGGAGCGTCTGATGATAGAAAAGCAACTGAAATTAAAGTTGCGAGCAGCCTAGAATGGCCTTCACAATGGTGCCACTCTGGCCTGTGTCATTTCCATAGCCCTAATGAACTGCTGCCTTGACACTTCCTCTGTCCCTGCTGATCAATTCTCCATGACAATGTGAGAGCTTGAACCCTGGTTCAAAGAGACGTTTTTGTAGCTTTAACGAAGTTAAATATGTCGACCAAATTTCATAATCTTAGGTGAAAATATGATTTGGATAATTATTTTTTGATGATTCTAACAGGAGCTGTGGGTTAATTTAATCATTCCTCTGAAATATGTGCATACATATAGTAGGGGCAAACGTATTTAGCCGCTTCAGCCAAAGTTTTTATCATAGCTAGCTAGCTTGCTTGCTTGCTTGCTATGACAGAGACAACAGACAACCTCACACTGAGGCAGCATCATTGTGCTTAAGTAGAGAGTGGAGCAGGTGTCAGCAATCAACAAACAGCCACTGCTGCAGCGTAGAGAGCAGGAGACCTGACAAGCAGTGCAACACCATGATACTGGCAGTACAAGGTCCAAAGTATGATGAACGGAGTGGGTGGATCCCTGTACTCTTTACCATACCATCCAGAGTTTATTTTTAATCTCTATGTTTCTATTTCTAATTTTTCTATTTCCTGTAGTGATTTGTGAGATGAAGCCCCATGAGGTATTGAACCACATGAACCAATTGGTTCAAGAAAGGATTCTGCTCATGGGGCTTCATGTGAACACAACCCCCCCTACTGGCCAGATACATAATCAGAGGCAGCTGTAGCTCTTAGCCCCTTAGTGTGTGATGCATTCAAGTTAGAAGTCTGCTATGGCTCTTGGGAATGACTATGAGTTCCAAAAAATGATTTCTCTACATAAAATATTACAAATGTGAATAATAGTATTCTTAATGTATTCAGTCTGTAAATTATCCTAAAAATGGTAATATCAAAAATTATGGCTGGTTGTGTAATAATAATGTTTTTCTGTCGCTTGAGGCAAAAGGCATGGGCTTAAGCAGGTGGAGGAACGTGAAAATACTTGTGGAACGAGGAAGAGTGGACTGAAAATGATTGTGTAACTTGGACAATGATGTACAGAACAGGGGGAAACTTTATTATAGGTTTCAAACTCCTAATGAACAGATTCCTGATCCTATATATTAACCACTCTACTAAAGCAGCGACATGTGTAGCAAGAGCAACCAGGCATTACTATCAAGCTGAAAGCCCCCACCACCAAACGATCACTGTTTAGTAAACCGAGGGTACGGATTCTTGCCCCCCAAAAGTTATCTCTGCACCCGTCCCCAAGTAGCTCCTAAATATCACATTCAGGAGATTCTAGCAGATGACAAAAACGGGGTTATCTGCAGCCTGCTATTATCTGCTGAGCTCCCCCCTTTCCTTCTTGTTGTAATGGATCATGCCAAGGTTTTGTCAGACAATCAACAGAGACATAACCATAGACTGTATATATAAATAGACAAAGCCTCGTTGACTTCACCCATAGGTTTCTGAAGAGCAAAAATGAAGCCAACTGGCCGGTTCCCACCGCCGCCATCTTGTCCGCGTCACTCGCCTTGTCACTCTCAGAAACTCCAAAAATGGGCAATGAGGTAGAGCTGAGAGTGGCGCTGTGAGGGTGGGGGCGGAGAGTTAACGCTCCGAGCCGACATAGCTACAAGCTAGTCAGAAGCTAGTCGGGAGCTAACTGAAGCTAATGTAGGCTGCAGCCGGTTTCAGCCAGAAGACCGCGGTTAAGAGACGTTTGCCCAGTTTTTCAGCTAGGATCAATTTAGACACAGAATTATCTCGAGTAGAGTAAACATATCGATAGAATAAGACCCAAATGGGTTAGGTCAATATGGCCTAATATGGTGTTATTTCCATTACCATCGGTGGAGGGGGAGGACATAGACGGCTTATCTTAACAACACACCCAGCAACAAGCAGTAACAATGTCATAATGAAAACTCAGATCCTCTAAAAAAATGAAAGGCTTTTGAATCACCTCACATCTCAGACATTAATTAATTCATGCCTCCAGCTGTGTTCCTCACACCATTACTGATCTAACCAGCGACCAGCGATCCAGTCTGTCTAGAGTCCAACTCTTTAGTCTTCCACCCTGATCTAGCCATCTCCCGCTCTGGATGCCGCGGTTTATCGGTCCGGCCGACTTTGCTGCTCTGCTGCTACCTGACCGATCGCCTGCTCCAACTCCTGTGTAGAAAGAGATAAAAGCTCCGACCAGAGCAGCATTTCTCTCGGCCACCTGACAGAACCCCCTCACAGCTGGTGAAGCATCAGCCGGTATGTGGCCTCCTCCCAAAGCAGAAACTTCTTGGACGGTCTGTTACTGTAATCAACACCACAGCAAGCCGTCTTTGTCCAATAATTGCAGATTACAATCAAAACCGAATAAAAACTGCAGAGGATAGTGATAGTGGAGTTCAGAAACACCAAATGAAGTCTTTACGTTAGTCCCACATTGTGAAGAGCTTCCCCGCAAGCAGAGGGGGACAGCAGACTACGGAGCAAGTTATTAGCTACAGTTAGCCACCATTAGCCACCAGCATTAGCCTAGACGGACCTGTCAATAAAAAGGAAACGCCCCTAATTATTCATAATTTCAAGATAAAATTACAAATAAACGGAGAAGTTAGAAAAAATAATCCCCCTCAGAGTTGTCATGATAGTAAACCTGAACTATTTAGCCTAAAATAGTCTTTTGAGCCAGGCTGTAAACATGTTTATTTTTTCTCTAAAGTTGGCCTTTTTACATGGGAGTCAATGGGAAGTTGCTCCTTTTTGCAGCCAGTCCCCAGCAGATGAGGGAGGAACTGCAATTTTTGCCACTTCCTTGTTGGCTTCACATTCTGCGGGCGGAGTTTGCCCCTTGGACAAAACCCAATAAGTGAAGTAGATGTTGTTTGCACGTCCTGAACGCGTTGGATACGTGTTGTTTTCGGGTCGAATATCTTTACGCGAATAGTACGTGTTGTTTGCGTGTTGTATACGTGTGAAAGACACATGGAATTCCATGTGTAATTGTCCTAGCTGGCTTTCCACATCATTCCTATCTTTTGACGTGCACGTCGAGCGTAGGTCTTGTCTCCCAGAGGAATCAGCCTACATTCAACTTCTCCTTAGCAGCGCACAAAAGCGCAGCATGTGTGACACGTCTAGCGTTGTGCAGCACTGTGGTTATGCAGGGGCTCACACTTGTCCAGGCACACGCGAGATGTGTCCCACTCTCCTTAACCTTCAAACTCTCTGTTTCCATACTCACAAAACTATCTCCAAACTATATAAACTTTAACCAAACTCTACTTTCAAAACTATTAAAACTCTCTCCAAAATGACTGCAACTCTCCGACACAAACCCACATTTTGAATGGAGCCTGAGTGATTTATATTTCAGTCAAACCACTCAGCAAACACTGAATCACTTCCCGAAGCAGTCATGTGGTATAGGCGGGCAGCAGGGTTTCAGACATTCCCTCCACTGCTCCACACATGCTTCGTAGCCTCGGCTCACATCATAACATCACTCATTTTCTGTATTTGTACGTACAGAGAAAGCAAGTTTGAGAAATATACAGGCACCAACCCATGGAGTGACTTATGCATAAGACTTTGGCAGCTTATAGTTTTACTCTTTATGCTTTGTATATACAATTGGATAGGCGTAATAAACTTTAGCTTCTGCCTATTCAGACTGCATTTTAATCTATATCGTTACCTGTTAAATGTTCAAATGTCCGAATAAATCTTAATCTTATAAACAAAGCAGAATCTTAAATTTGATTTGTTACTGTACAGGAAGCCAATACAAATTTGCCAGGATCGGAGTGCTATGTTGTCTCCGTCTAGTATTGGTCAGAAACCGTGCAGCGGTATTCTCCACAAGCTGAAGTTAATTAGTGGTAGATGAGTTGATGCTGTAGAGCAGTTTGTTCCCCAACAGTGGTCCTTAAGGCCCACTGCCCTACATGTTTGAGGTTTTTCCTTGCTTCAGCACAGCTGATTTCAGTCGGTGGCTGATTAACAGGATTTTGCTGAGCTGCAGTCATCTGAAACAGGTGTGTTTAAGCAGGGAAACTTCTAAAAAGCTGCCTTAAGGACTAGGGTTGGGAAACACTGCCGAATTGCAGTAGTAGAGTGGCACTTCTTTTTTTTTTGACAAAAGGAAGAAAGGAAAAATTGTACTGGGAGCACAAGGCTGTTTTGGGACTAAAGATAATGGCCTCAGTCTTGGTGTCACTTAAAAGAAGAAAGTTGTCCTTTAAATCATTGAAGCAGTCTGCTAGCTGCTCCGACAGATCATTGGGTTTTATGAATACACACAGTTGTTTGTCGTCTGCATATAAATTACATTGAACATTATGTTATTTGAAAGTAAATACGAACGGCAGGATTTACAAATAAAAAGAATGGGGGGAAGAATGGAGCCCTGAGGGACGCTAAGGTTAGATCAGCAGAAGGAGATACAGAGTCACTTATCATAATAATAAAACTCAGATCATTTAGTTACTGTAAGAGGCAAACCAATCCACTACAGTACCCTGGAGACCCACCAGTTGGTTTAAATGAGCTAATAAGATAGCATGGTTGACCGTGTCAAAAGCAGCTGTCAAGCTTAAGAACAAGCAGTGTGTCATTGCCGAAGTCCAGTGAAATAAGAATGTCATTAAAAACTCAAAGACGTCCAGACTCTGTACTATGTAAGGGTCGGAAACACGATTGAAGCCCGATTGGTTAAACAAATACACTTCATCTAAAAACAAAGTGAGCTGATTAAAAACATCTTGCTAAAGGAGTTTGGATAGAAACGGAAGCTGGAGATCGAAGGAAAATTACTAAAGTCTGAAGTATCAAAGCCAGGTTTTCTTCAGTACCGGTTGGACCACCGCATGTTTAAACAGTCTAGGTACAACACCAGTTGTCAGACAGGTGTTGATAAGTGTAAGCAATAAAGTTGCGGTGACTGAGGAGGTCTCTTTAACACTAGAACTACCAGAGAGCAGCCATTTGGCTTTTCTACCTATAAAGCCCACAGGTAAGCCGAAAGGCTGGATGGCCCCCTGTGAACCTTCCTTTTGTTATGTAAACGGGGCAATCACTGGGACACCACAGGGGGGGGGATATGCTGAGCCACTTCACTCAAAACACCTTGACATAAAATGGGGGAGGGGGAGAATCAGGTAGGAGCAGGATTGCTAACTGACTGTCTGAGCAGAATATATGAGCTGAATCAAAATGTAATATATGTAGAAGGATGTAGACGTTATCAGAACCCTACAACACTGGGCTTCCAACATCCCCACCAGACACATAAGAAAAGTAATAGAATAGAACCACATCAAATAAAGCACTCAAAATCTGGGGTTATCCCAACTGGGCCTTCATGATATTTACTAATAATAATAATAATAAAAAAGTATTATCAGGATACAGTGTTAGAGAGTGGAAGTGAGTGAGACTTAGAACTTAGGCTTAAAACTTTATTGATCCCTTTGGGGTGACTCCCTCAGGGAAATTTGAGTTTTCAAGCACACAGAGAAAACTAAACAGTATGTAACAATGAGTGAGGTGAGTACATTTCAATAATCACTCACAATCCATGCACTGCCAAGCCGTCTCCTTTCTGCATTTGCCACATGTGTATTTGTAACAGCCTATACATCGCAGAGTGGCATGATTGCTTTTACACTGATTTTTAACCTGACACATTGCTCTTTTCCCAGGGCTAGGTGTTGAAGGTTGTAGCCGAAGCAATTGTTCCCTTTGTGCCTGCTTTGCACCCACATGAGAATGAGCCAACTCTCTTGCAAGCTCCACCAGGAAGTCCACCCGTCTCTCCTGCCTCCCGGTGCATGCTTGATAGAGCACATGTACACATAAGAAAAGTAATAGAACAGAACCACATCAAATAAAGCACTCAAAATCTGTGGTAGCCCCACTAGTCATTTACAGAATTGCTCATCAAGTTGATATCTGTACAAGATTTATTTTATGTAACATTTTTTTCAAACTGAGATACACCCGAAACACATTTGATTTGTTATATTTAAGAATTTGTACATTGTTTTTGTCTGTTTTGCTCTTTCCCTCTATTTTCTCTTTTCCTGTCTCTCCCTGTCTCAACTCATAAAAACCAGACTGACTGTTGCTGTTTGCCCACACTGTGATGTTATGTTATGTCAAAGATATGATATTATATGTCTGATTTCAAAATATCAGTTATGTATTTGAGCAGTGCCAGGTTCTGCTCAACTCCTCAGGTCACCTTTACGCAGAGGACAAAAGACATTCACACCTCAATTCTCACACATGCTCAGAGGACGCACCCAAGCGGCATTGCCATGGGACCGTGATGAATTCACCACTCAGGTATTTTCAACCACTGGTGCCACGCTAACGGTGTATGCGCCCAAACGGAAGAAGACAGTATACATTCTCAGCAGCATGCACCGCGTCATTCAGACTGAGAATACCACCAAACGGAAGCCAAACACTGTCACCCTTTACAACACCACAAAGTGCGGCGTTGATGTGATGGACCAGATGGTGCGGGAGTACACTGTCCGCAGAGGAACACGGCGCTGGCCAGTCGCTGTGTTCTATAACATGATTGATATGGCAGCACTGAATGCACATGTGCTCTATCAAGCATGCACCGGGAGGCAGGAGAGACGGGTGGACTTCCTGGTGGAGCTTGCAAGAGAGTTGGCTCATTCTCATGTGGGTGCAAAGCAGGCACAAAGGGAACAATTGCTTCGGCTACAACCTTCAACACCTAGCCCTGGGAAAAGAGCAATGTGTCAGGTTAAAAATCAGTGTAAAAGCAATCATGCCACTCTGCGATGTATAGGCTGTTACAAATACACATGTGGCAAATGCAGAAAGGAGACGGCTTGGCAGTGCATGGATTGTGAGTGATTATTGAAATGTACTCACCTCACTCATTGTTACATACTGTTTAGTTTTCTCTGTGTGCTTGAAAACTCAAATTTCCCTGAGGGAGTCACCCCAAAGGGATCAATAAAGTTTTAAGCCTAAGTTCTAAGTCTCACTCACTTCCACTCTCTAACACTGTATCCTGATAATACTTTTTTATTATTATTATTATTAGTAAATATCATGAAGGCCCAGTTGGGATAACCCCAGATTTTGAGTGCTTTATTTGATGTGGTTCTATTCTATTACTTTTCTTATGTGTCTGGTGGGGATGTTGGAAGCCCAGTGTTGTAGGGTTCTGATAACGTCTACATCCTTCTACATATATTACATTTTGATTCAGCTCATATATTCTGCTCAGACAGTCAGTTAGCAATCCTGCTCCTACCTGATTCTCCCCCTCCCCCATTTTATGTCAAGGTGTTTTGAGTGAAGTGGCTCAGCATATCCCCCCCCCTGTGGTGTCCCAGTGATTGCCCCGTTTACATAACAAAAGGAAGGTTCACAGGGGGCCATCCAGCCTTTCGGCTTACCTGTGGGCTTTATAGGTAGAAAAGCCAAATGGCTGCTCTCTGGTAGTTCTAGTGTTAAAAATTGAGTGCACAACTCATTTGAGGAATTAACAACCGGGGGATTGTTAGTCGAAAGAACAGCATTGAGAGTCTTATGTAAGGTGCGTTGGTCACCTTGAAATTTAGAAACGAGACCAGAAAAGTAACTATTTAGAGCATGTCTAACTGTGGTTTGGTAGCAAGCCAAGGAGTTCTGCAAATGCTGATAGGAGACTTGAAGTCTATCCCTTTTTCCATTTACGTTCTGCTTTTCTGAAGACACGCCTAATGGTTTTAGTGTACGACTTAACCCAGGGATCTGTTTTAGAGTGAACTTGGTCTTGGTCTAAAACACTAAGACAACAAGACTGAAAGAGATGCAGAACATCATCAGTGTTCGAGGGTAGCGCTAATAAGGAAAAAATATCTGAAAGTAAGGTAGAACATTTTTCGACAGTGTAAGATGAAATCATTTGCATAGGACGTACAGACACAGGATTCTATGATAACATCATAGAGACTTTAAGGATAAAGCAAAATATCTGATATGGGAACTTCATCAACAGACATGTTGTCAATCAATAGATCATGAGAAAGCACCAAGTCCAGTGTGTGAGAGCAATTATTAGTAGGGGAATCTACCAATTGATGTAGGTCAAAGGAGTCCGTAAAATTAAAAAAGTCTCTCACAAAAGGCTTCTTAGGACAACACACATGAATATTTAAGTCACCTAAAACCAGATCATAATTCACAATAGTAGTAGATAAAAAAATCTGAAAATTGAGATTAAAAGTCCCTGTTGTATTTTGGGAGGCAATACAGCAATGGACAAAAAACCTGGGATGAATTACAAAGTTCAAAAACAGCCATAAACTGGAAGGATTATCTGGATACGAGAGTAATTTGCAAGGAATGTGCGGTTTAAAAATAATTAACACACTTGACTTTCTTGGAACATTAAAATACAAACAGCCAACAGGTTAAATTTAGGCAATAGTGGCATCGGGCTAGCACGCCTAGTCAGGACAGCAGGGTCCAGTTTCCCGCTCGCAAACGAACTAGGTGGCTAGAACACCTCCCAAACTGACGGCTTCTCCTGCCACACCATGATGGACAAGGAACTCTCCAGAGAAAGACAGGGAGGTCAGAGAGCAATGGTTGCAATTTGTCCTGATTATTGCGTTAAAGTCGTGGATGATTCGTATGTAAGTGAAGATCCAGCAAGTTATGACGACCATATGTCAAGGTAGCATTCCCAACATAGACCAAATAGCACAGGAGAAGAAAAAGGAGAGGAATGGTACAGATCAGCCGATGGCTTACCAATTGAGTGTAACATAGCACTAAAGGCTGCATTTAGGCTATCACTTTTAGTGTCATTATCAATATCGAAAATTCACCACTATATTAAATATATATGTATTTAACACTGATTAAAAAAATCTAAGGTCTGGTCCAAACATGGAGGTTAAAGGCCTGGTGGACGATACAAAGCGGTATACAATAGTGGTTGTCGAGCTTTGCAACTTGGATGAGGAAGACTAACCGTTAGATGTTCAAAAGAACTGTAGTTAATAGTTATTTGGTCTGGGATTAATTCATAAATGTGGATAAAAAATGGTTTCTACTCGTCCTCTTCGCTCAGTACTTTGAGGAATTTGGAAAATCTTAATTGGAAGGAGTTGAATTACGTATACTGACACAATTCTCATGCTGCAGCCAGGTTTCTGAGAAAAACCCCCAAACACAAATACATTTGATTAATTAACAAAATCTTAGGAGAGATTTTATGTTCAATAAACCATGTTTAATTGTTTTTGTTGTTATTCAGTAAAAGCCATATTCATCTTTATAAGAATTTCATGACTTGCTCTTTAGGTTTGCCTTTATTCTATTTGATTTTGGTTATGGGTAAGACAATGTCTCAGTTTGGTAATGGGTGGATTACAGTAGAGAAACTGCTGAGATGTAGGTTAAACCACAACTCTGCTTCCTGGTCTGGACATTCGGTCGTCAGTGTGTTGGAGGATTAACAAATCCGACAAGATTTCTGCAAAGAAGAGCTGCTCCATCCAGAGTGGGATGGATCCTGTCACTCTGGGTCAGGAATTATGTAATCACTGATTGGGCTCTTGAGGTTTGTTGTTTCTAAAGGAATCGGTATCAGGTGCCACAGTGTTTAAGTAATGCTGAGATCAAGCCCTGTATGGGACTGTTTCCTCTTCAGGTGTCAGCGGTGTATCAGAGGAGGATGTGAGTGGAGACAGAACAGCTGTTCCTGGACCAGTGATCCAGTCCAGAAGGTAATGAGAAACAATTTAAAGATTTTTTAAATGAAATTTTGATTTTTGAACCAGTATATATTTTTTCTCAGATAGCACGTCAGTCACAGCTAGATTTCTTTTAAAATAACCTCTATGGTACTTTTTAACTGTGTGTGAGCTAGAACAGCTTTATCTGATACATTTCACTTTACTTCTTCCTGCAGGAAAACAGTTGTTCAAACATTGAGCTATTTGGGAGAAACTTTTCTGTGAGTTGAATTTTTTTTGGGATCTAACTCATCATCATCATTCATCTTTAGTATAACTTGTAAGTCAGTGTGTAACATTGCATTTTCTCTCTGTTCCTTTAGAAGCCAGAGATCTCCTCCATCACTCCCAGTGTTGTTTCTCTCTATGGCAGAAATCATGCTGTGTTGTCAGGTCGTAACCTGAGAGATGTGACCAGAGTCAGGATTAAGGCCGACCGGGATTGTGATCCAAAGGAGTGAGTTGTTTTATTCTTTACAAAACACGTAAAAGGAACAGCACTAGGTTGGTTTAATTCATATTGTTCTGACAGATCCTATGGAGGACCATTTCTACCAAAATTGACAATATATAAATAAATGTGGAAATAAATAAATAATTAAATAAATTTGTAAATCAACAAATAAACATAAAAAAAATCAATTCGGTAAGAAATAAATATGGGAACAAATAAATAAATAAAATGTAAAATACATTTGTAAATATATAAATAGAGAAATTAAATATATAAATAAACAAATAAATCAGTTTGAAAATACATGTGTAACATTTCCAGGAGTGTATTCTAATAAGTGGGGTGTTTTTAATGTTTGCCTAAAGCCTGATTGGTAATCTTCAAGTCTCTGTATTTACACTGACATGGTTGAGTGTTAGCATTAGCTTGCTACTCTGTGTGTCTGTGACAGAGTAGAGATACACAGCTGCTGGAATTTCACTGTCAGAGTAATGATGGTACAACACCAGGTCTGTTCTTGATATGCAAGGCTCCTACGAGCAACAGAACGAAAACTGAGGTGCGTTGGAAGGTGAGGTGCTGGGATGCAAAGGTTAACAATCGAAGGCTAACTGGGTTAAGCTTCTAACTAAACTAGCAGGAAGCCCCCAAGTAGCACCTCACAACCGAACGCTTAAGCTTGGTTTATGCTTGATGCATCCGCGAGGTCCGCACGGCTCCACGTGGCCAAATTATGTCATTTCAGCAACCACGCCTCAACTAGTGAAATCTACGTGTAATAATGGACTCAGACCTGAACTTCCAGGGTCACAGAAAGGCAATAACAAGGTCAGCTTTCTATCACCTGAGGAACATTTCTAGGATTAAAGGAATGATGACACAAGGAGACCTAGTAAAACTCATCCATGCGTTTATCTCTAGCCGCCTTGATTACTGTAACAGTATCTTCACAGGTCTACCTAAAAAACCAATCAGACAGCTGCAGCTGATCCAGAACGCTGCTGCTCGTGTTCTCACAAGAACCAAGTAGAAGACATCACCCCAGTTCTACAGTCCTTTTACTGGCTCCCAGTAGCTCAGAAAATAGACTTCAAAGTGCTTTTATTAGTTTATAAATCATTGAATGGATTAGCACCAGAGTACATTAGAGATCTGTTATCATGATACAAACCATCCAGACCACTCAGGTCCTCCAGCTCTAGTTTACTGATCGTCCCTAGAACCAGAACCAAACATGGGGAAGCAGCTTTTAGTTTCTATGCTCCTCATATCTGGAACAAACTACCAGGAGAATGCAAAGCTGCAGAGACACTGAACTCTTTTAAGTCTAAAATTAAAACCTACCTATTTAGACTCGCTTATGAGTAACTGTTTTTACTTGCTTGTTTTTAATTGTCACACAAATTATTGTCTTAATTACTGTAAATGCTTTATTGTGTTAACTTTGAGCTTTCTTCAGCAAGATCAGTTAATGAACTAAACCTGTTTTTTACTCACTTGTCCCTACATTGTTGTATTTTCTTGATTATTTTCTTATTCTAACTGCTCATTTGTATTCTAATCATATGTAAAGCACCTTGAATTATCCTGTGTGTTAAAAGTACAAACGTCTTGCGCTGCTAAATAAGTAAAAAGCCTAAGCCTACTCAAAGATGGGATATCTGTAAAACACATTGTAGTGGTGCTGATTTAAAAAAAACAACATTTTCAAAGTACACAGCTTTATTACAAAACATACAGTTATGGTTTGTAATTCATAGAATTCGGAGCATGTAAATGGCAACTCGTTTCTTTAAGGGGACACAGAGGCGAAAAGCAGTGTCGCTCTAGTGCTGGACGTAGTTTGCTGCACATGTAGATGAATTTGTTCTGACATCCTGAAGTTCTGCAGCCACTGAGCTTCGGTGAAACCCAGAATAACGTCTCATCACTGCAAGACCCAGTTAAACAACCAAACCGACGGTCGGCTGCGACGAATTCACAGAGTAGTCATCTAAAACACGCACACACAGAATACTTATTACTAAAGCAAACTTCTTAACATATGTTATTATGCTGGGCTTTAGTGAATAAATAAATACCCAGAGTGTATTTATAGCCCACCAAACCGGGGTAGTATTTGCATCGGCTTACCCACACAAGCCGCCGGATCCTGTCTGTAGCTTCATTCTCCTGCAGAGCTTCTCACACTCATTTGTACTACTCCACCATGTTTTTCCTTGCAGTGTGCAGCTTTTCCGGGGTCTTTACTTTGATTAGAGAGGCTTTCTCTTCAACGCGGGGCTACAGAAAGCCGCAAAAAGCTCACGATCGCTAGTGAGGTCGCCATTGTTCTTCTTTTTCTCCAAGCCTTTGTTAACTTCCCACTACGTACTCTGGGGCCGTTCCCACCATATGACGCACCCGCTCACTTCAGACACTCTGGTTGTTGCAACTGTGAAGCAACACTTGAGGAGTCGAGCCGTGTCGAGTCGCGTTACCAATGGTAACGGTTCGGTACGGCACGGCAAAAGGTACTAGTGGAGAGACGCCTAAAGCTGCCAACGTTAGCTCTCTTATCAAGATTAGCTATTCTTTGTTTTTAATTTCCTCAATGCACTGGCACCCCCATATCTATCTGTACTGCTCCATCCTTTTCCTGCACAGTCCATTACCTGTGGTTGATTCCTAGAACTTGCTGTAAATTCCATCGTGAGTGTGCTTTCTTGGTCTGTGCCAAAAAACTTTGAACCACTTACCTCTCCCTATTAGACTTGCCCCGTCTCCCACTACTTTTAAGTCTCATTTAAAAACCGACCAGTACTCTTTGGCTTTTAATTCTGACTGATTTTGGTTTTTAGCTTTAATCTTATTGATTCTATCTCATCTGATATTATTGTCTTTAAAGCTCTTTTATCTTTGTTTTATTTTTGTGTGCCTTCTGTACAACACTTTGGTTGGTTCTCATGTTTTTAAATGTGCTATAAAATAAATTTTGCATGGTATAAGAGTTCATTTTCATTCATTTTGGTTTATATTAAATCCAAATAAACTAAACAAAGAATTCACACTGTGCTGTCAGACATCATGCAGATTAATAAATTACATCATGAATCAGTGAATCAGACATGAATCAGACATAATCAGTCTTGTAAAAGCCTTCCAAGAGGTTAAATAGCTGAGTCTCCGCACCAGTTAGTTGGACCAGTCCCAGCCTGGTCAGCGGCGAGCATGAACTGATGAAGCCTCTTGGATAAGAGGTGAAACGTCTTCCAAGACAAATTACCAAGTCCAATTGCGTTCGATTGAAATTTCCTTGAGATACATCATGAACATTTCACCTGCTGTGGAATGGAGACTGAAGTGCCTCCTCAGTCATAGTTTTGAAATCAGTGAAATCACTAAACATGTTGAAGTGATCAGAATCCAGCAAACTCTCTGAGCGAGGGCCTTTTCTATTTAGCTTCAGATGTGCTCCAAACTCCTGCAACTCTTCAGTGTGCTGTCACCATTAGGGCTGAACGATTAATTGCATATGCAATTAAATCGCAATTGGGTAAAATGCGATTTCATAATCGCAAAGGCTGCGATTTGACTTAATGTAAACATATCTGGTAAAGTCACGTGACTTGCAAACAGCTAAAACAATGCAGGGAGAGAAGGAAACGCTGCACTTTAACCAGTTATAAAATGACCTAAAGCTTAACAGAATCCAACACTGCACAATATTCGGTACCAAAGAGGAACAGTACATCAGTTGTGAGAAATTATATCTGCTATGAAAACGTTGATGCTGCACAACGCCAGGTATTACGCAGAACCTGTCTTGGTATTGTTGCTGCCTCACGAGGTAGGCTACAGTACGAACCTTTATCAACACCTGAAAACATCACACCACCATATATGAGAGTTGCACGGCTAAACTGACCGCCACCAGTGTTTAAATTTCCAGTAAACAAACTTCGAGGCCACAGGGATCGCTGACCGAGCTGTTTGAAAGAATCGCTCCTTACGAGCAATAAAAAACGGCACACTGAAATAATTCGTGCTATAACGGGTTTTATAGCCACAAGTATGCTTTTTTTAAGCAGGAAGAATAAGCTAGGATTCAATCTCACACACACATTTTAGCCACATTTTACCTGCACTGTATAAAAAATGCGGACAGAAACTTGAAGCCGCACCGAAAACAGCGGAGTATTTTGCAACAACTGACCTGAGATCAAACCGCTCTACGGAGCCATACCAGAGTCTGAAAGTGCATTAGATCGATGGAGAATTAAAAATCAGAGCTTGTTGCTTCAAGCATCCTACTTCCTGGATAACCACACGGAGGAAAACATTTCAGCCGGAGGGAATTACTAGCTGGGATCAAAAGGAAGAAAACCTTGGTTGCAGAATGCCGCTGATGACCATCGAGTGTGATTATTAAAAGTAGATAAAGTTGTTAATATTTGCCTTTGTCTTAAAATAAGTCTATCTTATGGAATAGAATAAATTATGTATAAAAATCTGTTTATAATACACAATATTTTTGATTGCATTAATTAAAAAATGCATGACAAAAGCCCCCCCAAAAAAAAAATTGCATATTAAATCGCAATCCCAATATTGAAGAAAAAAAATCCTAATTAGATTACAGTATTTTCCAAAATCGTTCAGCCCTGGTCACCATCAGATTTTTCTGTCACTGGTCAAATACGGAGCCTGTGTTACATCAGCCAACAGTGTCTCAAAAAGATCTAGGTCAGAACTTTGACTAGGCCCATCGCTTTTCAATTCCTTTTTAAATGTGCTGGTATTTTTTGGGTCACTGTCTTGTTGCAGGGTTCAGTTGTGCTTCAGGTTTAATTTTTTTAAGATGCTTCTAAATTTTCCTCAAACATCTTATAAATGATAAAAATCATGGTAGACTCTATTATGGTGATCTGGTCAAGCCTGGCAGCAGAAATGCATCTCCAAACATTGAAAAGTCCTCCTTCCTACTTCATAGTTGGCAGGTAGTTCTTTTTCTGAATACTTTATTTAGATTGTCTCTGTATTAAACTTTATGCTGTCTTCATGTTGTCCTTAGAAAATAAGGGTTTCTTCCTTTCACCCCTCACATGAAAGTAAAACTAATACAGCACATTCTGATTATACAAACATTCACTTTCACTTCAACAATAGCAAGGGCCTGCCGTACATTTTGTTTCACTTGGATGCTTTTACTTCAGCAGTAAGGAGCAACAAACTGAATATCTGCTGAGTAGCTCTGCTCTTATTATGTTCAATCAATATGATTTTAGCAATTTTAAGTGAGAGTAAATGTGACGGTATCACAAACTTATTACTCACAAGATATTGCATGTTTTTGTACCTTTCACAGAATATTTGTGAAGTTATTCTCTTCAGTTTTTATGGTTTAATAACATTTCTTTAATTTCTTAGTTTTTTAAAATTGCTGTTAAATGTTCAAATGTTTAAATATCTGTAAACACAAAAGTTATATTTTGTGTGTATATTACATATAATTCATACATAACTATGGCTATACTTATAGTGTAACCAGCAGACGGACTGTAGAAATTCTCAGAGCAAATTTTTTGTTAGAATTTGAAAATCTTAACTAACTTATAGACTATTAACTCTCACAGTTATCCTGTGTTAAGTGCTTTTAAAGTAGTTCAGTTGTATTAAGCATAATTCAAAATTTGGCTAAAGTAAAAATTTAATTTAATTTAAGTTTCATTTGCACATTTGATATGATTCAGTGTAATTTATGGAATTTATTTAACAGTTATTAGATTTCTTATCATCCATCTGGTTCATTCAGTGTTTTCCTATTAATTCTTGAAAGACAATTGTTTATATGTTTAGTTTAAAAATTATTGTAAATGGACAGCTTATGTTTGATATTGTTTATGGTTTTCAGTTTCTCTCTCTGTGTTCTCTGGTAAGATCTGCTGTGTGGACCAACGATGGGACCAGTCTGATGTTCCATATTCCCAGAACCGAAATGAAAGGCGTGGTCAAAGTGTGTGTTCTCCTTTTAGACGGAAGCTGCCACGGCAACTTTAAAATCACCTATCAGTCATCACCAAGCTGCAGTGATATGGTGCCAAGCAGCAGCTGGAGAAGGTAATTAACCCCCTCGAGAAAATATACATAAATATGTACATAAAACATTTTTACCAGCAGCAGAGCACCCAATCGTACTTACATGTTAAAATCGCTGGACTAAGCGGAGCTATAATAACTTATCATTCTTTCCATGGTCCCCACTCTCCCAACAGATTTTAAATTTTTCAATGTTGGTTGGGTGTCGGGTTGATAATCTGATGAGCTGTGGAAAGGTGTTGTCAAAATCTTTCTTTGGCACATTGACTGGGGTTTCACTTCTGATTGACACTGTCCTTTGCTTAGTCTCTGGATGGATCTAAATATGTCTTTCTAAAGCACTTCCTCTCCTTATGAAACAGGACAATAATTTATAAACCACTTTGGTAACAGAAGATAAATCAGAATTAATACAAATAGAAAAAAATATTTTAATAATAAGACAAGACAAACTAAAAATAAAACAATATACTAAAATAGATAAAATTACATTATTTAAAATTGAGCAAAAAATTTAGAATTTTCTTTTTTAAGAAAAAAAAAATCAACCGTTTCTGCGGCCCTGAGGTTCCCCAGCAGGCTATACCACAGACAGGCCAAAATGGTAGAACGAGGCATCCATGAATGCCTTTGAAAAAAATAAAAATCCTATACTGGAGGACCTCAGGGATCGTGAGGGCTCATAATTTTAAAGGTCAAATAAATAAGATGGACAAAGAGCATCAAAACATTTATAAACTGATAAACTAACTTTGAAGGGCCTGTATCATGCAAAATCAAGTTTTTGGAGTTTTCAACCTTCTGGTAGTGCAATTTTCTCATAAAAACCCCCCCACCAGAGTGGTGTTCGGTTTAATTCACACATGTTTGACTAATCCTCTTTAATCCTGCTCTCTGAGCAGCTGCCCCTACCTCTCCTAGAAAACGTCTGAGTGTTGAAACTGTTCAACCTGTGTGTCACTAAGTGAAAACAAGGGAGTGCTAGAGGTGTCTGCACCGCCCCTGCAGGCAGAGCGGCTTACCTCTGCTAGAGTTGCAAATACCTTCCTCCTTCTCAAAGCTCATGACTGCTTCGGTTTTTGGCATCTTAAAAAACTTTTCTCGTTGGATTTTTTACTTTCTCTGTGAACACGCCTGTTTGGCTGCATGGATTACAGGATTTTATTCGACATTCCTGAAGAACAGCAGCTGGATTTAAGAAATAAAAGTTTCCTGATGGACAGAGAAGTAAGTAGCTAAATGCTAATGCTAATGTTTGTTAGCAATTTATCAAGCTGCTTAAGTGATCTTATAACAGCATTGTGTGGTTAATTAAAAAAAATTATTAATTTATCTGTAGCATCTCAGAATGTTTAGTAAACGGGTGCAAACAACACCCACAGCTTTTTTTATATACTGGGCTGGAAAGATCTGCTTACTGGACTCAGCTGTGTTGCTTTTGGTTCTGTCTAAAGCCTGGATATTTAGCAACTGAAATAAGCTTTATTTACTCAGTTTAAAAAAATAAAAATAAATAAATAAACCAAACATCCGAGCCTTTAATATAACAGAGCTTCATTGTGGTATTTGGTGCTTTTCAAATTCACTATAAAAATACTGTTTGAGATAAAGCACAGCACTGTTTTTCTCAGTCTAATCTGCTGCGGCTATGCAAGGGAGAAGAGCGGAGTGGAGCTGGTGGTCCAACATTAACTATAGGATACAAGTTCAATGTTAGGACATTTTATCATATATGTCCATCCCAGAAGTTTAAAGTTGTTAAGATAGCATTATATAGCCCATTTAAACAAGACCCTAATAAACACAAGGAGCCAATGCAGCAACTTTAAAACTGCTGCATTGTGTTCCCGCCCTCTGGTCCTCGTCAGCACATGTGTAGCTGAGTTCTGGAGTAGTTGTGGACATGAAATACTTATTTTTGGAAGACCAGAGAGCAGAGCATTACAATAATACATGCATGCATCTATTTTCTAAAGTCGCAAAAGGCTGGTACCTATCTCCAGCTTTCAACAGGCAAGAGGCGGGGTATACCCTGGACAGGTCGCCAGTCCATTTTAGGGCAACACAGAGACAAACAGGACAACCATGCATGCTCACAAACGTTGTCATGGCTAGAGAGAGAAAAGGGCAGTTATTTAGTTGCATATTTGATATGACAAATAAAACTGAGCTCAGGGTCAAAAAGGATGCCCAGATTTCTTACACGAGAAGGTTTAAAATTTTGCAGTTCTGATAATATAATTTCTCTCTTATCTTCAGAACCAATGATTAAAACTTCAGTTTTGTCCTGGTTGAGCTGTAAGAAGTTATCTGCCATCCATTGCTTGATATTTAAAATACAAGGACACCCAGTAGACTGACTTAACATCATCACAAGACATGGTAATGTGAAACTGTGTATAAACAGTAGGGGTGTCCCTGACCAAGGATTTACACATTCAAATCAGGATTGCTGTATCTTTCTATCTGATGTATGGGTAATGTGCTCGTGTTAATTTGAGAAGTTCTTTGTTTTATATTATAGTTTGTGTTCCTAATGTAGTCATGTTCTTTAGTTATCCTTTGAGGTGTGTTGTTGTCAGCGTTTGGTGGTGTTTGTCCGTGCACCATCTTAGAGATTGCAGTTTACGAGACTTATACGTCTGCCATGAGTATGTTGTGGTAGAGAAAAACTCCTACTTTTTGTTCTTCCGGGTTCTGAACTGGTTGCTGTTCCACTCTGACGGCATTCTCATGATGAGTGCAGAATTAATGGAAAATTCATTCAGAATTAATGGAAAATCAAAGGTAATCAGCTTACTCCAGGATTCTCACTCAAGTCTATTGGACATGATGATTCTCCCCTCCCACCACTGGTAATGACTGATGTAGGATTTATTAGGTCGCCAGACATAACTCCAAGACAACTCCCCAACCAGCACATGTCTGGTTACCGAGAAAATAGCATTCCTGTGATTATAAGGAAAATAATTTAAAAATGCAAATCCCCCCGCATTAAGTCTAATCTCATGCATATCACTTGCCAGAATAATTTCAAACTACCAATGAATCTCTTAAACTAGCATTACTCAATATCCGATCCTTATCAGGGGCCTTATCAGTGCAGTTTTTAAATTTTATACTCTCAGATTCATTTCTGTTTTCATGCTTCAGTTACTAAATGCATTTCTTTAAGTAATGATCTGTTTTAATTTTCATATTTTTATCATTTATTTGGTTTCATTACCACTGAATCATGTAAAGCACCTTGAATTGCCTTGTGTTGAAAGTGTGCTATATATTGTGCTATGGAGCAATACTCCTCAAAATCCACTTTTCTCAGGATATAATTTTTTTGTCTGGTAATTTTACTTTTTTCCGAAAGGAGATGCAAAGAAATCACACATTGTTGGGTGTTAGATTTTTTTAGTCACTTATTTGCTTTAAAAACTATTTTAAACTGTCAATGACGTCATAGACCAGAGATACTGCTTCACGGCAATCCTTATTTTTTATTTAAATTTCACAGTACATACATTATCATAGGCAGATAACAGTGCTAGCAACCACAAAAAGTTCTTTGGATGAAAAAAAAAAACTTGGGCGGAAAAGTCTCACAAAACATTCTGGTACCACTTCGGATGCTACGATGCCATCAAGCAGTACATCTAGTTGTAATCAGTCCTTCACTGACCAATGGGCGGTCATTAGCAAAATGCTAGTGAGTTATGGGCAACAACAACTCAACCTGTAAGAAAACGAAAGGACATACATACTCGTTATTTCATCTTTCGACGTATAACCCATGTTGAATTTGCGAAACCTACCATCAAATCTTAGATTTCTCAACAGTGATCGGGTGATAGACACAAATTTAGCCGTCTGGCTCCATAGACTACCATTCATCTTGCACTAATGGCGATCGCCTCCAGTTGAACTCTGGTGGAACTGCTACTAAATTTCGTTACAATGGTAGTGAATGGAGAGTGGGATGGCTTTCCTAGAAAGGCTTTGGTTGTGGACTATTTCTACCTGCTCATGCTGGAGCTGTGTAGAATACTGCAACCTAGTGGTTGTTTGACGCAAAGGACGAGAGAGGCAAAACTGAAGCTCTCTCTCCAGTGACTTCTGTACTTGGTGCAGTGATGTTATCAATTAAACTCCTTGTTCTTTTATATTTAGTTCTAGAGGTTTATTACACTTACAAACTGCTCAAACTTAATAAAGCTGTAAATGACTGCTATCTCGGTGTTTAGTCAATGAGCATCCCTATAATAAGAAAACTGAGTGATGCTTGGCTTGTTTCACCTGCAAAGAGTCGACCTTGAGATTGATGGTTAAATCAGGCTCCGCCTATCGATGCATCACATAAATAGCATAGCTCTAAAAAGTATTGGGCCTAAATCCTTGGGAACCCCACACTAAATGTCATAGGTTCCAGAAATATAAGCATCGATAATTAGAAAAATCTGTGAGATAGGAATAAAACCATTCTTAAACAGTACCTAAGAGACCCACCAGACTTTTAAGTCTGTGCAATAAAGCTTGGTGGTTAACTGTATCAAAAGCGCCAGTAGACCCAGTAGAACGAACGCTGGCATTTTTTTTCAATCAAAGTCACACCTGAGATAGTTAAGAATTTTTTTAAGAATTGTCTCAGTAGTGTTGTTTTTTCTAAAACCAGATGGACATTTTTCACAAAAAAGTTAATTTAAAAACTAATTAGCCTTGATAAAAACTATATTTTCTATAATTTGACTTATAAAAGTTAAGTTTTTACCAGTAAGTAGTAGTAGTTAAAAATATTAGGATCTAAATTACTCTTCTTCAGAAGGGGCTTCTCCACAGCTGTTTTAAAGGCAGTTGGGAAGACACCCGTCTGAAGAAAGAAATTCACAATGTTTAAAAGCTCACCCTAAAGAAAACATAAAATATCATAAAAAGTGATGTAGAAATTTAATAAAAGGCAAGTAGTTGGGTTAACTTCTTTTCTTATCTTTGCATCAACCAGGACAAACTCTCCAGTGTTTCCGCAGGTAAAAGCTGTGCTTTTGTAATGTTTATATGAACATGTTATTGAGATGACAGATTGCATCTAATACCACAAATTTAGTTTCCGAAATTGTCTTTGTTGTCACACAATAGGTATGTTTGGGCTATAAATAATTATAATTAATGCTTAAGGCTTTAATGAGATTAAAAATGTAATTTAAAATTTACAAAGTTTGGGGCAACATACTGGGATCCAGGAAAAGACCAAGGCTTGTATTGGAGAGTTTTGAGAGTGTTGCTAAGTGGGTTTTACAGTAATTGTAATGAGTTTATTACCAACTGAGACTATTGTTTGTGCTATTGTTTGTGCTTATGCACCAAACGGTAGCTTACCTACTGTTATTGGATGGCTCCTTCTGGGGACTCCCTCATTCTGCCGATCGGTGGATGGAATACTTCGAAGACCTCATCAATCATACCAGGATGCCTTTCAGTTTCGAAGCAGAGTCTGGTGACTTTGGGACGGGCTCGCTAATTTCTGGTGCTGAGGTCACCGAGGTTGTTAAAAAGCTCATCGGTGGCAAGGCTCTGGGAGTGGATGAGATTCATTCGGAGTTCCTCAAGGCTCTGGATCTTGTAGGGATTTGTTGGTTAACGCTGCTCTGCAATATTGCGTGGACATTTCGTGGGCAGTTCCCTTGGAGTGGCAGACCAGGTGGCGGTCCCCCTGTTTAAAAAGGGGGACCACAGAGTGTGTTTCAAATACAGGGGATCCCATTTCTGATCTGCTTTTCGGAGATGACGTGGTCCTGTTGGCTTCATTGGAACGTGATCTAGAGCTTTCGCCGGTCAATGTACGTTCCTTCCCTCATCTATAGTCACGAACTCTGGGTGGTGACCGAAAGAACGACATCAAGGATACCAATATGTATCAATTTTTTTCATAAGGATCTTTAGAAAAATGACAATTTTTATAATACTGATATTCTTGGCTTACTAGCAGGGGTTAAAAAAGTAAATGACATTTTGAAACAAGAATGTAATGAAATATTATCAGTTGAGATAAAGTGGGGTATTAAAAATCTCAAACCTAACAAATCACCAGGCAATGATGGCCTAACATCGGAATTTTACCAGAGCTTTTCAAGTAACATTTGTGATTTTCTCCTTGCGGTTTATATTGAATCTATTAACAAAGAAGAATTACCCAACTCAATGAAACAGGGTCTTATAACTTTGATCCCCAAATCCCATAAAGATCTTTTAATAGATAATTGGCGTGGTATCACTTTATTGAATAATGACTATAACATTTTGGCATTGATTTTAGCTAAAATGGCTTACATGACATTATTCATGACTCCCTGAATGGTTTTATGGTATTAAAATTTTAAAAGAAAGTAAAAATATGGTGGATAATTGTACATCTGTTACTGGAACTGTAAAAAAGAAGTTTAGCAGCTGGTTAACTTGGGACCTGTCAATACATGGTAGAGTACTGTTGAGCAAAGCAGAAGGGATGTCTCGAGCGTCTTATGTTTTCTCGTCACTAGATGTCACTAAATCTCAGTGCTCTGATCTGGATACATTTTATTACGTGTTCTTTGGAAAAACAAAACACATAAAGTTAAGAAAAATGTCTTGTCAAACTCTATAGCTGATGGAGGTCTAGATGTTTTGACTTTTATTGTCAGGTCTTGAAAATTAATTTGATTAAAATATTTCTTAGAAACCCTAATAGTTTGTGGAACATTTTACCAAATTATTTGTTTGCTAAGTTAGGCGGTCTGAACTTTCTACTAAAATGTCAATTTTCTGTCGGAAAGCTTCCTGTCAAACTGGACAGTTTTCAAGTTTCAACAATTTTTGTTATGCTGGAGCCTTATGTTCAAACACAACTTTTCTCCTCATAACTGTCTTCTGTGGAATAATTCTTATATTTTACACAAAAACAAAACCTTATATTTACATAACTGGTTTGTTAATGATCTTAATACAGTAAATCAATTATTTGATGATGAAGGAAATTGGCACATTTATGATTTTTTTTAACGTAGATATGATGTTATACCGCAAAAATAATTTGATATGGTTTTTGGCTCAATTCCACATAGTATATATTTCTTAGGACAAAATGTAAAATTTTAAGACACCAATTTGATTCATAAATTTATTTCAGTTGGGGGAATTGACCTGGTTGACAAGAAATGCACCAACAATTTTATTAGAGCCCACTTTGATCTCTATTCAGACCCTAATATGTAAACATAGATGGCCTTATTTAAGCAGAAGTCAATGGAATGCATTTTTTATTACCGTATAGATATATTATTTCCAATAAAGTTAAATAATTTATCTTTAAAATCATACACAGATATTACTCCGTAAAAATTTATATTAGTCATTTTCTCCCAATGCATGTAATAAGTGTTGTTTTTGTCAGAAAGATGGAGAGAGCATTGGACATCTTTTTGTGGACTGTTCTGTTGTTTTCTTATTTTTGGTACGATATGCAATCCTACCTCACAAATATGTTTAGTAATATTATTTCTTTATCTAAACATATGATTTTATCTATGTTTAATGATCCAAATTTTCACTCTAATGAAGTATATATAATTAATCTTATAATTTTGGCAAAATATTATATTCATACGAAAAATGGTCTGGAAAAATACCCTTTCTAGATAATTTTAAAGAAACAGATCTTAAACTCTTTATGGCCTCCATATAAAAATTAAAAATATCTGATAAGAAATTAACAAAAGGATTAGACTATTAAAATCTTTTACGTTTTTTTCTTCTGTTTTTTTTCTTTATCGTATCTAATGTGGTTTTGTTTTGTTTTGATCACTAAGACATCTTTGTACTATTTTTTCTATTGTATTGAATATGTCAATATGGTTTTGAATATTGTACTGGCATTGTGGTTAAATAAAAAATCTTAACTTAAATTAGTGCTAATTATTAGCGGAAGTAGCTGTGTAGATCTTCACAATAAGAATATTTATTTCCTATTGTGATTAACTGTATAATCTGCTGAATGTGTTTACCTTTGGAAAATGGTAAATTGTGACATGTGATTAGCAAGTCTAAATTAAATTTGACTTATGTTAAACATATCCAAATGTTAAGATTAGTCTTAAATTTAAGTTAGTTCTTCCTCTATTTGTTATTATTTTTTATAAGGTTTATTTAGGTTTTTTCCTATATATATATATATATATATATATATATATATATATATATATATATATATATTAAAGCAACTGCAGCTCGATTTGTCCTTTTATTTATACTGATAATTGTTGGGTTTTTTTGGTCATATTTAGGAATGTGATTAATTCACAGCTACCCTGTACTAAAAATAAAAAATAAGGATATTTGGATCATTTTTGTATATTTTGCATTCTTTAAAACCCATTTCAAACACCGTTAAAGCACGGCAAAGTTTAAAAAGTACTGGTTTGCTACCAGTATCGGACAAAACCTAAACACTACCCATCCCTACTCCTGGACACGTCCCTGTTGAGGTGTCCCAGGCATGTCCCACCGAGAGGAGGCCCAGGGGAAGACCCAGGACACGCTGGAGGGATTATGTTTCTCGGCTGGCCTGGGAACACCTCGGGATTCCTCCCGAGGAGCTGGTCCAAGTGGCTGGGGAGAGGGAAGTCTGGATCTCTCTGCTTAAACTACGGCCCCCACGACCTGACCCCAAATTAAGTGGAAGAAGAGGGATGGATAGATGGAATATTTTATTCATTTTATATTTTATTTTCCACTGAGGAACTGCCACCTTATTGTGGTCAGGCGGTTTGCGTGCCCAGTAGTGTTGGGCATCATTTGAATTTAAACAATTCTGGTTCCAATTCCAATTTCTTGTATCAATTCCGGCTCCAAGCGATTCTTGATTCCAATTCTTGGAATGGACAGGGTCAATTTTTGTGTGTGCATATTTTAAACAAGTTAGCTCACCATAGTCTTTTATGATGAAAAACTCTTAAGTTCTCCATGAATTTTTAATTTATGAACTTTTTACTTTACTGTGAATTTCTCATAGGGCTGTTGTCTATGGAGATCAATATTACAAATTGTATTTTAACAAGGGTAAAATATTCACAGGAAACCTTTATTTTTGAAAATCTCATGAAAACTGATTTCCAAACATCCTGAATGCCTGATGCTGCAGAAACTTAAACATGCAGGATGTGCTCTCACTGATGACCAAACCTGGTGCAGAATATTGAACAAACAATAACAAACAACTTCAACAATCCATACCAGATTAGCTGCAGGTACATGATAAAATCAGAAACCTTTCTGTGGGACTCCTCTAGTCGTTGCCTTTCCATCGCCCGAGAACGTTAACAGAGGAGGCGGAGCACATCCCAGAGTTTTGTCAACTTTCTGGCTAACTTTAGCTTAGCAATCTCAGGCCGTTTGTCTTTCAAAGCAAATACATGAGTTAACGTTAGCTGGATATTTGCATTTGAGTTTAACAAAGGTTCAAGTATAACTTTTTTGCTGCCTCAATGTTGACATGTGACATATTTTACTGTTTCATTGACCGGATTTGGATTGCAGTGCAGTGCTAGGCTGAGGGTCTGATCTGCGAGGAAGGGCTAATGCAGGTGGCCTGGCGCAGGGCGTCAAACACAGGGCGCTCAGTAATTTACTATGGGTATCACACAGAGCCATGTTGTTCTGTTTGCTACGTGAAGCCACATCTAGAGCGCCTCCACAAACTTTCAATGATTGTGCAGCAACACTCACACTTCAGACAGATTCTTCTTCGTTGGTGACTTTTACTGGAATATTTGCTACGCTGAGCCCACCCATGTCTTCGCCGACTGCCATGTTTTACTGAGATGGCAATGGAAACACAACCAGAGCATTTTGGTCTGAGCTGCCCGGGCCAAGTTGACCCTAGTGGAAAAGGGGCACAAGAGCTACACCAGCAAAAGCTTAGCCATCACCTGGGAGATAGGTTAGAAGCCTGGCCAAGTGCAATCCAATTACATGACAAAAACAGTTATCCAGTGCATTCTATCATTAACTCAACCCTCTCTTTTACTCTACCAGTCTACAACTAGCCTTGATGAGAAGAAACATCCTGACATGCTATCTAAAAAAACTTCACATGGTAGAGTTGGAGTCCCCTAATGAAGAGGCTACAGTCATTGATGTAGCTGTCCCGGTGTTCTGACTTTCTGTGCTACCTCGTCAAAATGTCCTACCATAGCACGCAGTGATGGCAATGGCTATCAGTTGGTGCTACCCCTCGAAACAGCAACAATTTATATTCAATTCAATTCACTTTTATTTATATAGCGCCAGTTCACAACAAAAGTCATCTCAATACAATTATACAAACTTTACAATCAGTTAAGTTTTCTATGTAAGGAATCCCAGCAGATTGTGATGAGTCATCGGCGTGAGGTTGTGACCGGATCATGCAGACTCCAACCACAGCAATTCCTCAGCAAACCCTCATACTGAGCAAGCATGTAGCGACAGTGGAGAGGAAAAACTCCCTTTTAACAGGAAGAAACCTCCGGCATTACCTGGCTCAGTACAAGCGGTCATCTGCCACGACCGTCTGGGGGTCTGAGAAGACAGAGAAGAGACAGCATGGAGGATGCTCGGTGACTTTGAGCATCAGCTGAACCAACGCTCCCCATCCAGCAGGGGTCATTATAGCTGAGCAGGGCACCAGACCGGTTAGAACTTCTATGGGGAGAAAAATACTGAGAGAAAACTGGGTTAACAAAGTAGAAGGTGTGACACGTGACTAATGAACATGTTTTTTTCAAACCGCAGAACATACCTGTTTCATATAAAGCTAAAACTGTCATACAGATGCACTAAAAACTTCGACCAGAATATCCTTATCTTTTAAATATACGTTATTAGCACACATAAATTAACTAAAAAATCTTATCAGAATATCCTAACTTTTAAATCTAAATAAAATATAATATATAAATATAAATGAACTAAAAATATGATCAGAATAACTGACCTGGGAAATTCACTTCATCCAGTGCAATATATATATGAAAACAAAATAAAAAATTTGAATGCCATCACAGAGATCAAATTTTTAATGAAGCTGGTTTTCTGGCCGATGGATATAATGGAGGGGTTGTTTAGTATTACCCAGAATGCCCTCCAAGAACTGGCTCTCCACCACAGTTCTTACAGGGTCCAGGTCTTGAGCCAGCATAGCCTTTTTGATTGTTCTGTCCAGATGTTTGCAGTCTTTGTCCACAGTGCTACTTACCCAACATGTAACAGCAGCAAATTTCTGAGGACTGTGTGGTAGAACATCTGTAGCATGTTACTGCAGACACTGCAGGACCATAGCTATCTGAGGAAGACAAAGTGACCCTGTCCATTCCTGTATATCTGTGTCTGTTTGTGGCTCACCCCATTTCCTGGTCCAAAACCGCTCACCAAACCTCAGAAGTCACTATGGACCTGAACATTTGTTTATGAGACATTTATGGACTGATAACAAATCTTTAATATCACTGATCTCAGAGAATCTGTAACATCATGGTGACTAAAATAATCTAATTTTGTTACAAAGACATTATAAACATTTCAATGGAAACGCCTCCTACAACAATTGTGGATAATTTATCGCTCAACTCTGTAGGTAAATAGTGAGCTGAACATCACAGTAAATTTTTATATTAAGGATAATCTGGAGGAGCTCAGGCGGTTTCAGTCCTTAAAGCTTGAATGACTGACTGGTCAGCTCATTTTTTTTTACCCTGACCAAGGTTCTGTAGCATTCAGCATGCTAAAAAACATCAATGAATATCATGATATAAAAGACAAGACAATCATGTATTCTTGCTATTAAAGTCTTCATGCTATAAATATTAAATCAACCAACTATTCCTTCAATTGTCTTTGTTTCGCTCTGGATCCATGAGAACAGGAAGCTATGAAATGCTGACAATCTCAGATGTTTTGCATCGTGAAAGATAAATACATATTTAAATCATACATCTATATACCTGGTTATACTTAATGGAGACAGGTGATTTGCTGTGGCGACCCCTGAAGGGAAAAGCCCAAAGAGAAAGAAGGAGATTGATATATTTGGTTTTACACAACCAAACCTCTTCAGCTGACATCTTAATTGGTTGGATTGTTTGTATTTATCCATATTTTAAAAATGATGAGATGCAAAACCACTTTCTTGGTCACATCTCTGTTACTGTCCTATAAACAGCTTCCTGGACAACTCAACTAAGACCTGGGACACAGGATTCTGTAAAAAAACAAACAAAAAAACACGAGTTTAAATACATACAAAATAAAGCTAAGTCCAAAACACTCCATGGTCTGAACAAACAGCAGAGCGTCTATCTCTCTCAGCTGAGCAACAGCTGTGTCTTTGATTCACCAGATCTCCGCTCCTATTCCAATGACCCACACATCAGAGTCAACAATGACCTCTGAAATTATTCTGTACCAAATATTAACACTGATTTTCTCAGGTGTTCAAATACTTTTTTGCAGCAATATGACAAATTATTTAAAAGTCATGCAATGTGATATCCTGTATAAAAAATAAAAAAATTGTGAATGGGAGAGGTTGGAAAATCACGGGTTGTTCAAATACTTATGTTCCTCACTGTATAACTAGATTAAGAGAAGAAAAAAATGTTAGGAAACCATTAGATTAAATAGTTATTTAGAGGTGCTAAACAGCTTGCATCACATCATAACTGCTTCTACCCACCTACCATAACTTGAAACCTAGAGCTTCATGACTGTGCGCCAACATAATATAAAGATGAATTAATTAAAAATTAATACAAATTATACCATGATGTTGCTTATCTGGTATTTATCTGTAGATGGCGGATAAACTCTGGAAATCTGTTACTATAAATAGGTAATAAATATTTCCCATACCAAGCCAATAAAATGTGATGCACACAGGAAACTTAAAACCTTTTTTCACTTAGTTTCCAAACCTTAAAAGAAAAACTTCTAATTCATAATGAATGCACCTGGTGACGCCATTTATAAAGCGCTTTTCAAACATGGTTTCTCAAAGTGCTTTACAGATTTAAAATGACCCCACAAACCCCCAACCCCGAGTTCAAAAACCAAAAATAAAATCATCATCACAACTACACCCCTCTCCAAACCCATCAGCCACACACACACACACTTAAAAGCTTAAAAAATAAATAAATGAATAAATAAAAAACAGTGGGCTGAGTACAGATGAGCCAGGAAACGCCATTATGGGAGCCCGATGCAGAGGTCTCCCATAGAGGAAACAATGGGATGAAAGATTAAAATAAGTTAAAAAATAAAGTTTATAAAATATACTGTAGAGCAGACAGCTTATCTGGCTCCTCAATGGGCTCCTTCTAGCAGTGTGGTTTAAGAAAAAGGTTTTATTACTAGTCCAAAATATTGAATAGTAGTATTAGGATAGGCACAAATAGCTTGCAGAAAAGACCTTATTTGTCGCAATTTACACAGTCGACTTTAAACAATGTGGTCAGTTTAATTGTTTACATGAAGTTTAACACTATAACAGACACGAAACTAAAGCCATTTACATTCCTATAAGGACTGTCATGTAAACTAGTAGCCATATAAAAGCTTAAAGAAGGTCAGAAAATAATTTTAATAAAACTTTCCTTAATCCTCCGCCAAATAAAAAAGACGAAACAAAGCTTGGACATGCAGGTAGGATTTTCTGATGACAGATTGGTGGAGTCAGCAGTCTGTGACATAGAATCGAAGTGCGCATGCGCAATTTCAGGGTAGCATGGAATGTGGGGTAGCACAGAAGGTCAGAACACCGGGTTTGATTCCCTATCCTGAAACCTGTGCTGCATGTCTTCCCCCTTTCTCGCTCTCATTCTTCCTGTCGAGCAACTGTTGAATAAAGTCCCGACAAAATGTTAAAAAGGGTAAAAAAAAACAAACTCTCAGTATGTCAAGTTAAGGAACATCTCCCTGTCTGTCCTCTGCTCTGACTGCTACTCTTTGTCCTGTAGTGGGAAGAGAAATATCACTCTTATTGGGACACACCTGGATTTGGTGGAGGGCATCATACATAGCCACGCCCCACAGGAAGTCATACTTCCTGGGAGCAGCAGCTATCAGGTAACTGCAGATAGAAACACAGTGTTATTAGCACACGCAGAACTACACCAAGCTACAAAATGCTAAAGGGGCAACTGTGTTTTGTAGAGAGAGATAGGATGAGTTCTGAGTCTTGAAATGTAGCTAAGTTTGTCACAAATTATTTGCTATTTAATGTTATGTGTTTATATTTGAACAGAATCTCACCTATGAATCACCTGCAGCCCAGGTTTCCAGCAGCACTGTGTTTCTGAAAGTAGCCAATGAAAGGTTGGAGTGCTCTAAAAAACTAACTTACTATCCTGAGCCTGAGTTTACTGGCTTCACAGCCACGAGGGAAGGAAAGGATGTCCGCATCGATATTCAAGTAAGGTATTTTCTGTATGTAAACGCAAACATGCTGATATTAGGTTATTGAAGAGAAAACTGTTTTTGTTCTTTCAGAAAAAGGTAGATAACCTGAAGATGACAACAGCAGAGTTGTCAGTTGTGGGCATTCACAATGAAAAGCAACATCCCTGCATAATAAAATCTATAGAAAGAAGCAGCAAGAAAGAAACCTTAATCTGTGAGATCAAAGGATTACAAAACGCTGACATTAATGAACTGAAGGTAAATCCTAAATTCTTATTGCATCTTATGATGTGATGTGCAATTGAAATGCTGTATTTTTTGGAGCAACTATGACAGCTATTTCAGTCTGCCACATTTCTTGGTTAAGAACACAAACAGGCCTGAACAGGTTGACGGAAGCAGATAAAGAAGCCAAACTGACCTTTATCTTGTGTGAATTTGTAGATGACAAAATGAGTAAATGAGTAATTACATGGGTCTGTTAACTTTGTTTCACATGAATGGACACTCACAGGTCAGCAAAGGTTAGAAACACCTACAGTTAAGCTGCTATAGAACAAGAGGATGTGAGAAAACACTGGTTTATGAGATGGAACAAATTCCTTTTAGATCTGCTATCCGTCACTAATGACAGTGACAATAATATACTCAGCTTTCTCACTCCATGATTTTGATTTAATGGTATGTTACTGAGTTGACCAAACTTTTATAAAGTGGAGTTGTAAGACTGAATGTTTCAGACAGAGGCCGGGACGACATACTTGGTCTGTCTCTCTTTGCTATAGTAAGTAATTAAAACAAAAAAATCAGCAGACGTGTCTCAACTGTTTTCTTTAAGTTAAGTTTTCTTAAAAGTGCCATTGCAGAAACTAAAGGTTAAATATATAAGTTCAAAATGGCAAACTAGAAGAAGAAAACAGGGCAACGCGCAAACTAGTGGTCTAACCAGGACCGGATAAAGAAACAGCAGCTAACAACTACGACTTGAACTACATAACCAGCAGGATGTAGGAGTACCCTAAACCTTTAGTTGCTAAAAAAAGGAAACCAAAAATGCAAAGAAGAATATTAAGTAAAATCGAGATAGTACCAAGCTGGTCCAAATAGCTTTGTAGTTTTGAAACAAATTAACACAAAACAGGACAGAATCAAATGGCAAAGAATATAGGACAATGGCATAACAAACTTTACTGTCAGAGCACCCCCTGTCCGCTCTTTTGGCACTGATCAGTGATGCTACTCTCTGCTGAAACAGTTGTGATACGCATCTGTATCAGCCTAAAACACAGTTGGGTTGGAAGCATTTAACTCCAGTGTGAACTTAGATATGTAAAAGAAGATGTCTCAAATTTTACCACAAACCGGAACATAACTTAGAGGGTATAACAGCTATATAGTTAGTGGCTTGTGTCAGTTAGTGGGTCTTAGCTGCAGAACGGTTACGGGAGAGGGTGTGGTTTTCTAACTAGAGCACCCACTGGAGCTTTAAATATATATATATATATATATATAAAACTCAGTGAATCACCTTGCAAACTAGCACATGATGAATAGTTTTTTAATTTATTTTTAATTGAGGTTGGATTTATTTATTTTCTTTATATGCAGTGAAGATTTACTCTTCTTGGATGGCATGTCAACAGTTTACAATTGCGCATGTGGCAGCTTAGAGGGAACATTCGTCGTCTATGTATGCAGAAAATGTTTCAGATCTTTGAGTTCAGCTCATGAAAAGTAGGAGGAAAAACAAATGTAAATTTTGTTCAGTGTATTTTGCTTCTTAACTCAATATTTAGTTAGGAAGAAAATATTCAACTAAGTACATTTTTAGCTTGCTGACTTAATATTTTGTTTGAAACGGATATTTATAAATGGCATAACATGGAATGAAATATTATTTTGAAAAACTGAACCCCTCCTTTTTTCTTTTATCACAGGCTAAATAAATAACCAACATTTTTGTGTAAAAGCTTTACTCTGTAACTTTACAAACAGCACACCATATTTATATACATTTTTTCTCTAGATACAGATTAAACTTAAAATCTTTCTAAATACTTTTGTCTTTTTAAGATCAATTATGGAGACGCAGCAATGAATCTGTCTTCGTCAAGTAATGGCCTTGTGTATATGTGGCTCTTGCTAATACTCTGCATTATTGCTGGTAAGTATTCTGAATGATAAAGACCTATGTTTTCATTTATTAGCTGACTGACACCAAATACTAAAGAACTTCAAACTATTTTTCTGCATTTTTGACAAGTATGCTAACATAATGATTACCAGGGTATATTATATTTTCTCACTAGCCAATGTTATTGACATAATGAGTGGAAACATTTCTATTTGCTCAGTAGAACCTATTTGTCTTTCAGTGATATTTTGTCCCTGAAGGAAAAAGAGACTCAGCTGAGACAAACCAGCTCTACTCACCTGATGGATTCTGGCAGTAACATAACCGATCCAGTTGTTTTTTACCTTTGCTGTTTACACCATTTGCTGTATTCATTTTTTATAAGTTAGCTATAACTACACCAAATACAGAGAATCTGTCCAAGTATATTTAACAGTCTTTGTAATATCAACCATCTGAATATTAAGGTAATTCAGCATAGGATAATTTTTGCTATAATGTTATTGCTTCTTTAAGTATGATCTAAGTGTTGGGTGAGGTGCTGTTTTCCATCAAATCTAATCTTTATACATTACACAATATGCATTGATAAAACGAAAAAGCCATAATTTATCAATACCTCAATATCGTCAATTATTAAAACAGCCACAAAATTCTCACAGTGTTATTTATTTCATCGTCATAAATACAGATAACATTATTTTCTTTTCTCTTATGACAAATGTTTGGTTTTATGAGGAAAATTTAGTTGTCAAGATTATTATTTTTGAAAATTCTGATTAGGAGTTTTCGAACTCTGGAACAAAGGAAGTGAGTCAAGCTTTTGTAATAGCGAGTGACAAATAAGAGTTTTAATCAGTCAAGACATTTTTACAATTACAATAAGAGTTTAATTTGTTTGAGAGTCCACCGGTGTCGGTCACCTATGTTAAAAAATGTTTTAATGCCTAACAGTTTTTCATCAGGCAATGGTGCTCACGTCACTATTGCTCTCCATCTTTCAGGCTGTGTGTGTGTTCGATAAAGCATCGCTGCAAGCAGTCAACATGTCAATAACATCTCAGTAAAGTTTTCTATGTAAGGAATCCCAGCAGACTGCGGTGAGTCATCAACGTGAGGTTGTGCCTGGATCATGCAGACTCCAACCACAGATATTCCTCAGCAATCCCTCATACTGAGCAAGCATGTAGCGACAGTGGAGAGGAAAAACTCCACTTTAACAGGAAGAAACCTCCGGCATAACCTGGATCAGTACAAGCGGTCATCTGCCACGACCGTCTGGGGGTCTGAGAAGACAGAGAGGAGACAGCATGGAGGATGCTCGGTGACTTTGAGCATCATCTGGGCGGATTTTCCTTATCCAGCAGGGGGCATTATAGTTGAGCAGGATACCAGACCATGTGGAGCTTCTATGGGGAGAAAAATACTGAGAGAAAACAGGGTTAACAATGGCAATAATGGCAGAAAAAATAGATCTGGAGAGTAGTAGAAGAAAAACGTAGAAGAGAGAAGAAAAGTGGTCAGTCTGTCCTCCAACAGTCTCAGCCTATAGCAGCATAACTACAAAAACAATTCAGGATAACCTAAGCCATTCTAACTATAAGCTTTATCAAAGGAAGGTTTTAAGCCTAATCTTAAAAACAGACAGAGTGTCTGCCTCATGGACTAAAACTGGGAGCTCGTTCCACAGGAGAGGAGCCTGATAACTAAAAGATCTGCCTCCTATTCTGTTTATGTATTTATTTTTAAACGTTCCCTGTCTGGTACTGTGGTATTCAGAGCTGATATCGGAGTACCATGTATAAACCCAACAGATTTACTTTCTCAAGCAGAGCATTACAGCGTTTGCTATAGTACTCCACTTGATATATATATGTTTGAAAGTTCTTTATTAGTAAATGCTGTGGGTTTAATTTCTTGAGGTTATGGACACAAAGAGTGAAAAAAACAAGATTGAAAAATAAAATAAAATAAACAACCAGTAAGATGGAGCAACATAAACAAAATAAATCAAATAAAATGAACTAAAAAATACATGTCCACAAAATACAAAAATGGGGTATATGAATACAACAACAATGTCCCTTAAAAGTCCCTGGTACCAACTATCCATTGATGACAACCTCAGCCCAAGACTGCATTCGCAAACACCTACATTCTCACACCCGTGTGTGTGTGAGCATGCAGGTTCACACAAGCTTTCCCAACACGAGTGCCTGACAGCTGGTGTGAGGAGCCGCTAATCTGTCCCACAGGAATTGACGCAGACATGAAGGACAGGGACAGGGATGCCCAGAGGGCTTAAGAGTGTAGGAACCCGAGGTTGACTGTCGCAGGGCCAACCATTCCGCCGAAGGGAGGAACAGAGAAAGGCACCAGGGGAACATCCGGCAGCTACAATACAGGGGCCCGGGAGGCCACAGGGGAGAGCCCATGTGCTCCGCCAGGGCGAGCCCGGTCCAGGACCTGGGGACCAGGGGCGCCCCCCCCCCTTTGACAACGGAAAACATTTACAACAACATATAGCCACAAACAACCGCTGAGTGGTTCGTTTTTTAGAGGGTAAAAGAAGTGGTTTATGTCTAATGTACCAAGGTAACTGCAGTGCGAAACTGAGCATATATTAAACCAAGTGAGACAGGGTTATATTTCTGCAGTGGTGGTCTTGGAGCGATTCTAAACAAACTCTGGTCCGCAGTAAATCAGGTGTAAATACAATTACATTTTATCTAATCAAGTGAACAAAAACAATGTCCCTTTTTAGTTTGGAAAGGCACCCGTCTTTGTGGTGCATTGTGAGAAGTAGTTGTTTTATTTATTGTATACCTGTGCTACGAATATCCCAATGATGAAATCAATATAGTCTGTTTATATTCTTTTAATATTTATAATGTTAATTTCCAAAAATCCATCTGCATACTATTGTAGACCTCATGTTGCATTAAAAGGTCTTAATGCTCAAATATTTATGATTAAGCTTCATCAGAGATCATGCAGAGGTCTTTGATTTTCAGTCATTTCAATAGTTTAAAAAATCTTGTCATAATCATTTTCCCCGTCAATATTTTAACCCTCGTCACCCCATTTAATAATTGTTACACCTTTCATCGTTGTGCACGACAGCGTGCACTAGAGACTTACGTTTTTATAAAATTATATAATATTTCCAAAGTCAAATTTGTCTTTTATGAATTTCATCCTTAGCTTCAGCCCTCAGAAAAACATAAGATATTTGTGTATTTTTGAGATGTAAGCACTTTAATGGCAGGTTTTTGGCATGAAAACATGAAATGTAAAAAAATCCAAAAAAACTGAAAAAGTCAAATCATTTTCTGCGTGTTATGTCCAGAGGACTTGTTTTAGGGGGGAAATGTCAGAGCACTGCAGTGACCCAAATGTCCATAAAAAATTTTTTTTGTTAACCCGTATTTTTTGTGGAGTGATTGATTTTCTGAAAAAGTCACACCTTGTGCAAAAAAAAATGCTTATAACAAAGTTGATATATAAATATTATTATAATGTTAAAATTTTTATTATTTTTTGTATTAATTTCATCCTAAACTTCAGTCATCACAATTTATTTTTTTTACACTCTTTTTTGTGTGTAGTGACTGATAAAAAAAAAAAAAATCCCACCTTTCTCCTTCCTGCCCAAAAGATGCTCAAGCCAAAAGCCCATTGAACGGTCTTTTACAAAACACTAAATAAAGAACAATTGTGTGTGCGTGTGTGGGGGGGGAGTATATATGTTCCTTGGTGGTGATTGGGGGGGTCCGGGTGTGTGTGTGTGTGTGTATGTGTCAACGTGCCTCCTCCGGGGCTCACCTGGGGGCTCCACCGTCGGTGCTTGATGGTGATGAGCAGGATGTTCCAGGCAGTGTTGCCAACTTAGCGACTTTGTCGCTATTTCCTCTGTTTATCATCTCTTAAATCTTAATTGTCCACATATATTATATGTGATAATATCATAACTAAGGGGATGTTCTTTGTCACTAGATTGTAGGTAGCCCTCCAGCAGTTCAAATCACCCTTTTAATTGAAAAATGTCTTTCTCAGCCACCATATGAAAGATGGACAAGGTTTTTTTAAATGACCATTCTGCAAAAAATAATGATTCTGTTAATGTTACAATGTTGAGGAGCAGCGGCTCTACTCTGAGCCCCCTCCGGATGACCGAGCTTCTCACCCTATCTCTAAGGGAGAGCCCAGCCACCCTGCAGTGGAAATCCATTTCAGCCGCCTGTATCCGTGATCTTGTTCTTTCGGTCACTACCCAGCGTTCACGACCATAGATGAGGGTAGGAACATAGATCGACCGGTAAATCGAGAGCGTTGCTTTTCGGCTCAGCTCTCTCTTCACCACGACAGACCGGTACAGCGCCCGCATAACTGCAGACGCCTTACCAATCCATCCATCGATCTCCCGCTCCATTTTTCCCTCATTCGTGAACAAGACCCCCAGATATCTAAACTCCTCCACTTGAAGAAGGACCTCATCCCCGACCCGGAGAAGGCACTCTACCCTTTTCCGGCTCAAGACCATGGTCTCGGATTTGGAGGTGCTGATCCCCATCCCAGCCGCTTCACACTCGGCTGCCAACCACTCCAACAAGAGCTGTAGATCACTTTCGGAAGAAGCCAACAAGACCACATCATCTGCAAAAAGCAGAGACCCGATCCTGAGGTCACCAAAACGGATCCCCTCCACACCTTGGCTGCGCCTAGAAATCCTGTCCATAAACGTTATGAACAGGATCGGTCACCTGGGACACCACTGAAAACCAAATCTGTTCATCATTTTTTGGAAACGAAATTGAAGAGGAATTTAACCATCAAACAGCCTGTTCCTAACTTTCATTAATGTCTCCTTTAAAAAAAAAGTTTAGTTACATTTTTCTTTCGGATATAATGATATTTATTCCTCTAAATCAAATTAAAGTTTATTCGGTCAATATCTTTAGCCATATTCTTCAGGATCACCAGTGAATGCACTGGAAAGATTAGTTTAGATAACAACTTTTTGTCAACATATTTCTCTAAAGATGATCAAATCTCTTTGCATCGATCTTTTTATTGCAAGATTTTCATCACATCTTTTCAAATAATTCATAATTGACTGTAGGAATCCAAGTTTCAATTTCCTCAAAATATTTCTCACAACTACCTTTAGCAAATTATGATTTATAAAGTGTACTATCAAATTTAAAAACTTCATTAGAAATATGTTTCGGGTCCAAACATTCTTGAATATTAATAATTTGGGTGTATATTTAATTATATTCTTGTCTCCTTTCTTACAAATTACAAAAATAATGTGAATTTTCCCCCCTCTTTTGTCCATTTGGCTCTGGATCTTATATACACTCATTTAGCTAAAATTCACTAAAATCTCATTTAACATTTTTAATTGTGAAGGTTTTCTTTGTTATTTAACAGACAAATAGAGAGAGTCAAAATTTCGATTGTAAATTATCAATCATTTTATCTTCACTTGTCCAGTTTAATGTATCATAGAGGTTTGCCAGTTCCTTGATCATATTTGTTTCTTCCAATATTCTACGTTTCTTCATTTCTTTCCCATACCCTGTGGAGAATTCTTTCATTTAAAAGTCTCCCATTTTAAAGGTTGTATATGGAACATTAGTACAGTTGCAACATCTTGTTTATCTAGGTTTTACTTACAACAGTAGAAACATCATTCCAGCCGTTTGGTTTCCTGATTCTCTGCTGTTACACCCCATAAACAGGCTGAACTGTGTCCAGTAAGGAATATATTTTAGAGTTTAACTAACAGCTAACATTAGCAAAGTTAGCAAGTGAGCTAGCTTATCGATCTAGGAGGAAAGTCGCCATTTCCGCGTGTGTTTGATGCCGTGGAAATGCTGTATGTGGGTCCATCTAGTATAGGCTTCACCTAAAATTTCTTCATTTTTTGTTCTGCTGTGGTCACTCCCCTTCTGAGATGGATAACAATATATCCGGGGCTCTGAAGCAGCTGCTTAACTTGCTGACTCCACCACCTTCCCAGTTTGAGCCAAGCTGCAGCCAACACAGTTGGATCATAGAAACTCAATCCGGCAACCCATAGATGTAAACATAACTTCACTGTCATGCCCGTTTTAAATCTAGATTAAATATAAAATTAAATATAATTTTTTAAGGAAATGTTGCACTTTCATTCTGCACCCCTCTAAAAGCCCAGTGAATATATTTTTTTATGTAGCTTCCTTTAAATCTTTTTCAATATCCACAAAAAGTATTTTGATCAGATTGCTGAACTGCTCATGTTTCAATCGTTCTGAATTAAATTATCCTTTCAAATTTAGCATTTTCCTTCCCTTTTTTAGCCTCAAATAAATACAGTACAATTAAGTACAATTATCACTAAGAGGAAAATTGGGAACAGAAGATTCCACACTACGATATTGCATCAGTAATTAACCAGCAATTAATACAGGATCTATTTTCTTCTACTTTTAATTATTATACTATAATAATATAACCATTCATCAATGCCCATTTTGACCTCCACCCCAGTATTGTCTGCAGTTCCCTAATCAAACTGATGCAACAAATTTTTTTTTTCACTATCCTTATTGTGGTAGTATATGTTAACAAGAATTAAGATACCATCTTCACTACACATGCGATCCAATGACCCAGTTAGTCTTTTCTGTCTTCTAAAACCTTGCCAGGACATCTTTTGCAGCATATGGCAACTCCAGCTGAGCAGTTTGAACCATGGCTAAAAAGTTTTTTTTCACGCCATTGTTACATCCAAAATTTGCAATCTGTTTCTTCCACATGAGTTTTTTGAGGAAAAGTGTCGTTTTCATTTTTGCCTCTTGCAAAACAAAAACATATCTTTGCATTTCTGTGATTGTTTAGATCCCCTTGTATTAAAAGAAAAAAAAATGTTCAACTAAAAATTAGAACACATAACTGGAACAAGCCCTCAAAAAACGATGGACTAACTAACTAACCTGGAGAATTGATTTCCAAAACACCTCTGCGATGTGTCTCCCCTGACTAAGGTAATAATTCGACTTTCTCTTGCTGCATTAAAATGCACTGATTGGCACCATCATCTCTCTTTTGTGACAATCTCAACCTGTTTCTCCAGATGCGTACTCTTCATTTTAAGTTCTTCCAGATCCTTTACATTCATCTGCACCAATTTAACAATCGAAGAGAACATGCCACTGTGCTGTTTCATCTGTTGGCTAACTTCCTCCTCTTCCTCTTATTGATGCAAAAGGGGCCCAAACTACGTACTGAGTACATCTGCATGATTATAAACTGCAAAAAAAAGGGAACACTAAATTAACACATCTTAGATCTGAATAAATTACATATTCTTATTAGGTACTTGACTCTTTAAATAGTTGAATGTGCTGACAACAAAATCACATACAAATTATTAATGGTAAACAAAACTGATCAACCAATGGAGGTCTGGATTTGGAATAACACTCAAAATGTATGTGTAAAAAACACACTGTATATTGATCCAACTTTGATCTAATGGCTTTAAAACAAGCCAATTAGGCTCAGTAATGTGTGTAGCCTTGATGTTTTTGTATGACCTCCGTACAATGCCTGGACATGCTCCTGATGAGGTGCAGGATGGTGTCCTTCAAGACCTGAACTAAATCATCCACCAACTCCTCAACATGATGTCCCATATGTGCTCAATTAGATTCAGGTCTGTGGAACAGGTGAGCATCAATGCCGTCATCTTGCAGGAACCGCTGACACACTCAAGCCACATGATCATCTCGCATTGTCTCGCATTAGGAGGAACCCAGGGTCAACCATACCAGCATATGGTCTCCCAAGGGTTCTGAGGATCTTATCTCTGTACCTAACGCGAGTCTGGCTAGCTCTGGCAACACATGGAGGGCTGTGTGCCCCCCAAAGAAATGCCAACACACACCATTGCTGATATCACTGCCAAATGGTCATGCTGGAGTTTGTTGCAGGCAGCAGCACATTCTCCACATCATCTCCAGACACTTCATGTTTGTCAAATGTGCTCAGTGTAAACCTGCTTTCATCTGTGAAGAGCAATGTGGATGTTCCTCCAACCATCTCTGTGTTCAGCCTAGTTTATGCTTCTCGGTTTTGACGTAGACGGATTGACGCAACGCCATTATCCGTCAACGCAAGGGCTCTCGGTCACCTACGCAAGGACGCAAGCAGTAGAGGCCCAATTTTTAATTATCTGTCTCCGTCGACAGATAGCATATGCATCTGATTGGTCTCCGTCAATACGTCTGCGTCTTGAGTGCACATTTGCGGTCGGAGAAGCATAAACTAGGCTTTAGTATTTCTTTAAATGTTTATCATTGACAAAATAATTTTTTTTGTTGCAATATTTGAAGATGTTTGCTAACATGGGTGCACACATTTAGTGAAATCTTATCTTTGATTATTGACTGTTTCATTTATTAATTTTTTGCTGAGATGGAGGTGACTGGCTGCAACTCCAGGAAGTGGAGCAATGCATCTGGCTGCTGGAAACGGGGTACTTGATTCTTAAGATCACCAAAAGCTCTAAAACTAATTTGCCAGTTTTGTTAGAATGTATTAGTTTAGATATTTGTGTTGTACTGCTAATTTGCTGACTTAATTATTTCATGTATGTTTACTGTTCGTCTTAGTCTTTTTCCCCTCTCCCCTCCTTGTCTCTTGTAGGAGGAGTTCAGCGCATCAAAAAAAAAAGGGATAGTTTTGGGACAGCCAAACTATTGGGAAAACTTGGTTGCAGGGAGCAAGAACAAAATCCACAACACGTGTTAGCAGAAGGAGTCTCTTCTTACAGTTCGGAGAACTGCCGACACCATCAGGCGAGCTTGGAAGAGGACGATGGATGCTCATCAATCGCTTTTATGCTGAGTGTGGGCGCATCGCCCCCCTTTCCCCCGTATCTGTCTCCAATCAGGCTGTGGGCAGCAGCGGAGGTTTTGAGGGATTGGCATTCTGGCCAATTGCTGCAGCAAATCATCCACCGCTCAGCGGATTCAAACAGGGAAGGAGCGGATAGCTCCGCCATTGATCAGAAATTGCGCAGCCGGGGGAAGGGGCGTGTCGCCAAGTTATGGAATGCTGGGTCATGATTGTAGAGCTCTTTTTGATGTCATATTCATGGTTCAGACCCCAACACTTACATAGAAAACTTTTAACTGATTGGAATGTTTGTGTAATTGTATTGAAACGACTTTTGTTGTAAAGTGCCTTGAGACGACATTTGTTGTGAATTAGCACTATACAAATAAAAATGAATTGAATTGAAGTGACCAAAACATCAGCCAGAAAGCATAGGAACTGAGAAGTGGTCTGTGGTCACCACCTACAGAACCACTCCTTTATTGGGGATGTCTTGCTAATTTCCTATAACACCACTTGTTGTCTGTTCCCTTTGCATGACACATACTACATTGATTGTCCATCATGTTGCTTCCTAAATGGACAGTTTGATTACACAGAAGTGTGACCGACTTAAAGTTACATTGTGTTGTTTAAGTGTTTCCTTTTTTTCTATAGACGTGTAGTTTGCAGGGGTCCCACATTTCTATGTATAAAATTTTGGTTTTACTAATTTCATGTAATATTCTAATTTTCTGAGATTTCGAATTTGGGGTTTTCATAACCTGTAACCATTAATCTATGTGATATATGTGTCATCTTTTAAGTTTAATTACTCATAATAAATTAACTTTTGCACAGTGTTCTAATTTTTCGAGTTTCACCTGTCTATTGTTGCCTACCTGCAGCGCTGTTGGGTTGCTTTTCACCTGCTGTAGGGCTTCTCCAGATCAGCGAAAGGTAGAGATCCCTGGGTGGCATTAACGAGAACTTCCAAAATTAGAGAGCTCTTTTGTTCTAAGGGTGACCATGGCTCAGGAGTTGGGAGTTAATTTTGTAATCTGTGGGTTGCTGGTTTGAGCCCCGGCTCCAACTGTTTTGGTCGTTGTGTCCTTGTTGTACACTTCACCCTTGCCTACTGGTGTTTGTCAGAGGACCCAGTGTCCAGCAGCCTGTCAGCTGTGGCTACAACGTAGCTTGCCATCGCCAGTGTGTGAATATGTGCATGAATGGGTGAATGATGACTGAATGTAGTGTAAAGTGCTTTGGAATCCATCAGGATTAAGTAAACCGCTATATAAATAAAGGCTGTGTACCATTTCAAAAATTATATTTAAAAAATCTATTAATAAAAACTTATTTCTTTCTATCTGGAAATATTTTCCTCATATATTCAGCGGTTGGCGTGTTTTGAGCTACCAGACTCATTTCTGCCTGTTGGGAAGTTCGGCTCAGATCATTTAGACCAGCTATTTCATGATAGATCTTAAAATAGCTGTAGTTTAAATCCTGGCTGCCTTAAACTCCAAGAAAGTTTTGATGGTGTAAGATTGATAAGAAAATGAAAAACAAATATTACAAAAAATTTTCGTCCAGAACTTTTTTGTTTGAAAAGGGTGCGCGTGGAATCAACAGGTGCATGTTTTGCAGCAGAGCTTTACGCTTTAAAAGTATGGACCAGGCAAATTAAAAGACTGAGTAATTTGTTTAAAACATGGTTGTTAAAATCTTCAAAAATCATTTGGTTGAGTTTTTTTTGCGGTTTTGCTCCTTTCCTTCCACTTTCAGCAGCTCTGACTGAGACAAAGACACTGGTAGACTGCAGGACACCTGTCTCACTGTCTCTCCACAGAGATGTGCGTAAAGGCGCTGCGGCTGAGCTGAAAGGAGGAGCCCCTTTACGCACATCTCTGTAGAGAGACAGTGAGACAGGTGTTCTGCAGTCTACCAGTGTCTTTGTCTCAGTCAGAGCTGCCTCCTTTACTCCAAGATGATCCTGCTGCTGCTCGGTCTGCTTTGCTCCATCTGGGGAGAACCTGCTCTGGGTCTGGAGGAGGATGGAGGTTTCAGCTTCACAGGAAACCTCAGTCACCTCGCAGTGAGCAGCAGCTCTGTTTACATTGCTACAGAGGAGAAGCTTTACCAGCTGAGTCATGATCTGACTCTGATCCACAGCCTGACCCAAAGAGGGATCTTAGACAACGAAGAGGAGTTTTACAGAGTCTCCATGAATGCTGCCTGGAACGCTACTTTCCGCGTTAATATTTTATTACCATTTGTTAAGAATGACACACTGATCAGCTGTGGTGTGACTGATCACAACCTCTGTGGGTACTGTGAGATTCTGGACCTGAAGAACATCTCTAAGCTTGTGTACAGAGAAGTCATCCAGGTGGGACCTCAGAGGAGCAGCAGTGGGTCTGTCAGCTTTCTGGTGGATGTGAAGAAGGATTCAGTTCAGACTGAGACTTACATTCTGACAGCCATACAGAACACTGGAGACAAGACAAAGGAGGACAGATGTCCTGCTGATTTAAAGACGATCAACCTTCAGAATACTGATAAAAATCAGCTTGGGGATATATTTTCTTTGTCTGATCCGTCAAGTAGTAGTAAACCTGGGATCCAAACTGAATCTGATGTAGAGTTTGTGGACGGATTCCAGATCAACTCAACAGTGTATCTGTTCTCCAACGTGGCATCAGGAACCAAAATCAACAAAGTCCGTCTCATCTGGCTTCAGGCTGAAACCAGTAAAACTGAGACTCTGAGGTCTCTTCATGGAGCGACTCTCAGAACCTCTGATGGAGGTGAAGGCAGCAGACTCCTGGCCTCCTCAGTCATCCCAGGTGGACAGCAGGTCCTGTGGAGTGGAGTGTTCAGTGAGGACGGAGGAGAAAGCAACACCCAGCTGCTGCTGTTTGACATCAGTCCTGATCCCAACAGGAGAACATACACAGATCCCAACAGGAGAACAGATCCAGACTTTTACTCAACAAATGAACAAAAGAACCCGGTGAGTTTCTGTATTAAACAACCTCCTATAATATTTATGTTTTAAATGTCTTGTTGTTTTACTCAGTCCTGGATGACTGAGAATCTCCAGCAGTGTTTTAAATATCTGAACTGAGATGGACAGAAGATTTTTAAAAAGAGGAAAGGCTGGGTTATTTATGTATAGGAAATAGAAGATTTAGTCATTATTATTATTTTTAAACAGTTCATCTTTAACATCAGTGCAATAATTTCAAAACCATTTTTTGATCAACTTTAACACCTGTATGGATTGGTGCCGTGTGTGCATCTGTGTTTTGTTTCCTTAGAGCAGGGATGTCCAAACTTTTTGCTACTAGGGCCAAAATTGTCAAGTCGAAAGTGCCTATGGTCCACAAAAATACGATTTTTTTTAAAGGTAAGAATTAGTGGGTTTTTACCTGCTTAACAATAAATTAAACAGCTAATATTTTAATGAAATACATGAAGTAGAAATTTTTGTGGAAAACGGATTTTAAAGGATTGTAGATTCAAAACACTAGGCTTTTAAGCTTTGCCGTTTTAAAATAAATCATTTTCAAATAGTTTTCAAATATTTGAAAAACCATAATATAGTTTTCAGATATAGGGGCTAACAGTCTTTTTTCTCAGCAGAAAGAACAAGATTTGGTTCACTTTTTCTTTGAACAAAATTGTTATTTTTAGCTTTGTTTTGTGGTCTGTACATCTGCTTTTGTGTTAGTTGTTTAGACAATGAAATTAGAAAGGAAACCACAAAAACATGATGAATCATTTTCTACTCCTTTTAATTTGTCGACAAAAATTATGCTCTTATGAAAGAAAGGCAAGGCAAGGCAATTTTATTTCTATAGCACACTTTCAACACGAAGGCAATTCAAGGTGCTTTACATGATTCAGTGGTAGAAAAAGCAAATGCATGATAAACATAAGAAGATTAAAACAGATCATTACTAAACGAAATGCATTTAGTAATAGAATCATGAAAAATTAAAAATATGTTAGTGTATGAAATTTAAAAACAAATAAAGCATAAGAATAAAAAGAGAAGGTGTAAAGAACAAATTGATATTTGTATAAAAGAATATAGATTAAAAACAGATAAAAAAATCAATTAATTAATCCACAAAGAACAGATTTTTGCAAAATAATATAGATTAAATAAAGTCTCCATCTGCATAAATTGCTGTGGTGGCAAATGCAGAAAGTACCGATCCTGGCTGTCAAGGGCCATACAAAATCAGTCCGAGGGCAGCAAATGGCCCCAGGGCTGCACTTTGGGCATCCCTGCCTTAGATTATTTTTGTATTTTATATAAAATATTAACTTTAACATTTTAACTTTAAATATTAACTTTATCATTGAAATTTGACCCAAACCTTCTGTAATACATTTATACACCTCTGGAACCTTTTGCTCACTTTCCAAATTGAAGAACATGATAAAATGTTGAAGCAATGTTTTCTGTTTCTCAGTCAGAACCTGTGGCCCTGATACCAAAGGCTGTTCTTCTAAAGCAGAACCGTATGAGTTCTGTTCTGGCAGTCAGGCTGAACGGCTGGATGGTTTTCTTCATTGGAACAGCAGATGGACAGCTTATCAAGGTGGGGAGAAAAATAGCAACTGGGGAAAAAGTGAATTTAACTAACATTAAATTTATTACAAGTTGCATCATTTCTGAACAAAACAATTGCATCATGTAAAACTTCTCTGGTAAATTTGTTGAATTACTGTGAGTCCTTAGTTAACAGTATATAAAGAAACACATGGAGTGTCTTTGACATGTAGTGTATGTTCTTTGTAGTATTTACGTGTTGAGTGTTTCCACCAGAGTTCGTTAATTTCAAATGTAGCTTGGCATGTTCTCTGTAAACTGAGCCCCATGTGGAATGCTTTAAAAAAATCCCCTCCCCCACACACTCACAAACACACCTTAAAAAGGTCCGATTTGTAAAAAGCACATGATCATCCTTGTCCTGTAACAGATTATCCCACTTAAACTGTCCATCTCTGCATGTCACTTTCCATATCTTTTCATTCAGAAGAGAACATTTATACAAATCTGAGATTAATGTTCCGCCTTGTCACAACTGACTGTGTTGCTTTTCCATGACATAATTGCTGCATTATATTGCTTTTAAGTTGATGAGCATCTGGAAATGAAATGTCAGTGATTATATAACTGTAATTATTGTAGCAAGTGGTGAAGTAATATTTTATAGAGTTATTGCTGTAGTGATTTAATTGTATTTGCATTTTGTTCTGTATCAGCAGTCAACATGTTGGCTGTTGGCTCTGTGTTAACATCCATCCATCCATCCATCCATCCATCACCTATATTATTGTTATTGTTGTTGTCAGCTTCCTGTGGACAGGAACTTTGAACCCACCTGTCCAAAGATCCTCCACAGAACCAGTGGAGACAACAGAGTGTTTCCACAAATCCAACTGGATCCAGTGGATCAGAAACATGTCTATGTGCCGTTTAAAAACCAGGTAGATTTAAACTTTTTCATGTGTCATTTACTTCTGCTGACTGTTAAGGTGTTTCTGAAACATTGTGTTCTGCTCCAGGTGAATCGTGTTCCAGTCTCAAAGTGCAGCACTTACCAAAACATGAAGGACTGTTTTTCTGCACAGGATCCATTCTGTGTGTGGTGTGTCTCTAAGAAAAGGTTAGAGAAACTTCATCAGCAGATCAAATAATCTGAACTCTATGATGACACATTTACATTTTTTTAGCTGCACCTTTAAAGGCGACTGCAAAGATTCAGATTGGTTGTCCATCCCTGATGAATCCAAGCAGAAAATAATTTCTCACAGAGTTCTGAAGGACTCCACAGGAAAGGTGGGTTATTAATGCATTTCTGACTGTACTCACTCAGAACTATAAATTAGTATCATTTTATATTTGTTCTTTTCTCAGAATAAATTAGAAATCCAAACACACCTGACTGCAGAGCAGAAGGTTCAGTCTAACTTCGCCTGTCAGTTCTCTACAACCTCCACAATGACTTGTAAAGAACAAGAACCACCACATTACCCACAATGCAGCTGCGTTCTTAATGACCCTTTTCCTGCTGATGGTCAGTGATGGTCTGAGAGTCTTTAAACATTTTGTTCCAGCTTTACTCCGTCTTATTAAAACTGCATACTTAATTTTGGATTCACAGATATTGATGTCACCATAAAGATCAGACTTGGAGGAACATTTCTGACTGAACAAATAAAGATGATCAACTGTTCCAGTATCCAGGGGCAACCAAGTTTTCATCTGTAAGTTCAACTAAAACACAGATTAGATTTATTTATTAACAATGCATGGACAATAGAAGACAGACGGCCATGCCCTATTCAGATTATGTTAAAGCTCACAGACACCAATGGCAGCGTCTGCAGATACAAAATTAACAGGAAATATGGGTTAATAACTGATATCATCCGACTGTGTAACAGTGTGTCTTAGCTCCAGTCGTTTCATAATAACATGGATAAAATCTGAATAAAAATATTAGAGCTAATATTTAAATCTGACAGATTATAGACTAGTTAATTAATTCCTATTTCAGACAGAAACTGCATCCTGAATAGCTTTATTCTTCACTCGGGGGCTGTTTAGACTACGTTTTTCAGCTAAATTGAGGCTTTCTCAGTTTAGCTGCATGTTCTCAGTTTCTTGGATTCATTGTCATGTAAACGCAAGGCCGGGGACTTTTAAAAATGATGACATCACTGCCAGCTGCTCAGGGCATATTGGACTTGCACAGTCCACCATTCTTCAACTCTTTTTCCGGGTAAGGAGGAGGAAACCATAGAACACTGCCTACATGGGGCACACGGCCATCTAATGGCCGGGCATATATACTACATTGTTTTCACGAGATCAGATTGCATGCTCTCTCGTGTAAACGCAGTGTCATTTTCACCCACGTATTCAAACAAAAATGGTAATGTTGTGTAAACTACCCTTCAGTCAACGCAGATGATGTTTTATTAACAGGAATGATGTTATCACTGACTGGGTTCTTGAAGCTTGTTGTCTCTGATGGAATCTGTATCATGTTTTACAATGTTTCAGTAAAGCTGATATCAAATCATATATGGTACTGTTTCCTCTTCAGGTGTCAGCGGTGTATCAGAGCAGGATGTGGATGGAGACAGAGCAGCTGTTCCTGTGCCAGTGATCCAGTCCAGAATGTAATGAGAAAAAATTATAAGCTTTTTTTAAAAAGAAATTCTAAATTCTAAAGTGTGACTTTCTTCTCAGATAGTTCACGTTAGATTTCTTCTTAATTAACCTCTTTTCTAATACTTAACTGTATGTGAGCTGTAACAGCTTCACATAATGACTTTATACATTTCACTTCTTCTGACAGGACATATGTGCAAACATTACGGTGACTGCAAGGGACTTTTCTGTGAGTCAGGTTATTAGTTAAAGAGACACTCACCTCATATATCTTCAGTTTTACTTGTAGGTCTTGTGTAACATTATATTATCTGTGTGTACCTTCAGAAACCAGAGATCTCCTCCATCACTCCCAGTGTTGTTTCTTTCTATGGCAGAAATCGTGCTGTGTTGTCAGGTCATAACCTCAGAGATGTGACCAGAGTCAGGATTAAGGCCGACCTGGATTGTGATCCAAAGGAGTGAGTCATTTTATTCTTTACTAAAGTCCATACATCCATCCATTTTGTAAACCGCTTAATTCTCAAGGGGTCGCGGGGGGTGGGGACGTGGGAGGGGGACGGTGGGCGGACGGAGGGGGGGCTGATGCCTATCTCCAGCTATCAACGGGCAAGAGGCAGGGTACACCCTGGATAGGTCGCCAGTCCATCACAAGGCTACATAGAGAAAGACATGACAAAGAACCATGCACACACATACTAAGACAGAAGGACAATTTAGAGAGACCAATTAAACTACCATGATGTTTTTGGACTGTGAGAGGAAGTCGTAGTATCTAGAGGGAGCCCACACATGCACAGGGAGAACATGCAAACTCCATGCATATTTAGTTCTTCTAAAATGAATGCTCACCCTTTTCAGTGTTAAGTGTTATTACAGGTAATACTTTTGAAAAAAGTTAAAAATGTTTTCTATTTGAGGGAAACGTTTTTAGGTAACCCTACTGTCGAAAAGCTAATCTTACCGATCTGATTAAAACAACAGTTCATTTATACATCTACCAGCCTCGGAGAAAAACTTTATCTGTGTTGGGGATTTAAAGGAGGCTATAATTGTCTGGGTAATAATAATTTGGAATATTTATACTAATAATCTAATACTGGGATACTTATCAATGAAACTCCAATTGTCAGTGACAAAACGAGCAAAACGGGGCAGCAGCTTCTTAATCTATATAAGAAACAATATTAATCATACCAGACTATCAGTCTTTATCTGAAGGATGAATTCTTTTACCAATGTATTACATAACACAACACTGAAGAAGCACAAAGATTTTATTTCAAGTTTAAGGAATTTATTAAAGATTGTTTAACCCTTTATAGAAGCAGTCACAAATAAGTTTAATGTGTTCTAAATGAACCATGCTACTTTTCTAAGTGGGGGTATCTATTCTATCAGGGAAGAGATAGGATGTGGAAGATCAGAATAGAAACAAACCGACGTCACAGGGAGACCGCTTTACGTGCGTACGTAGTGGGCGTGTGTGAACCTGGGGTAGGGCGACAGGCAGGCGCCTTATAAAAAAGTGAGATCTTATCAAGACAAGCGATCAACCCAGGGAATACAAAGGAAAGCTTGATCTTAACTAGCTAGCCCTAGGTAGCACTATGGCTGGACAAAGAAGCTACCATCAATAATGGCTGATAATTACTCCTCTTTCCAGTTTGACTGTGCCGAATAAAGCACAACCTCATGAAATCAAACAATTATGAACAAAACTATCAACACTCTGCTTCTGCTTACACATAAAAGAGAAACGAGTAACTAAACATTAAACAAAACGAATAGCCACTTTCATCAGAAAACACATACACAGATCATTATGTTAAAACTGCTCCACCCAGGAATTAAGAAATTGCAAAAATTCCTACTTTTGATGAGTTCTTCAGTCCACAATCAGACGATTGATCCCCCTCGATTAGAGGGTGACAGTTTTTCGGGATTCCCACAGGTCACGAGATTTCTGCAGGATTCCCGCGGGACGGGAGTCAATTTCACTGTTGTTAACGTGATTTGGACGGGACAGGAAATAATCCACGGGATTGGGTGGGAAACCGGAAATTAAATAACATAAACATAACATTATTTCAATTATAGAGACAAGGGGATATTTAGGCTAGGCCAATGTGTGTGGTTATTAACACCGTTGCAAAATGCAATCTGACAGATTGCTATCTTTAGTTGAATTCCATCGGGTCTACTACACTGCACGCACCAAAACTGAAACTGCTACGATGTTGCTACACCACCTGGATAAACTGGTAAGCATACGATATCCGACTGAAAATGCGTGTATCTTAATAGTTTGGTTTTGGAATCTGAACCTGAGAATGCAGGATATGGTTAAAGATGGCGGATAAAGCTAAATTGATGATCTTTGATACTGTGCTAGGCTATGGTTTAAAGGGGGGCAGGGGGAGCGAGCGCCATAGAAGGTAAGTTACTAATCTACGGGATCTGGGTCGGGACAGGAGTCTTTCTCTCGGGATTTTTTCGGGACAAGATTTTTTTGGGGGGGCTGTCACGTAATCGGGACGTGACGGGAGTATTTTTTTGGGATCGGGATGGGACAGGAGTGACAATTGATTCCCGTGTCACCCTCTACCCTCGATGTGCCCAAACAAAGAGCACAGAGTTTATAGTCGCGTGTTCCGGGCTGCAGCTGATGAACGCGCTATTGGTAGAACATTGGCTCACAGACAGCTTCTCGGCTGGGACTGGACGGTGAAAAGAAAAACAGAAACCCTGGGTCAGAGTTCAGAGTGATTCCTTCTTGTCCCTAACATCAGCTTTGGCGGCGTCATAAAATTGGCGGCTGACCAACTGGCCAATGGGAAGATGTTCGGGGCACAAAATGGCCACTAGGGCTCTAAGATACTTTTTTGAAGGTCTCAAGACACTACATATGTCTGCTGTGCTTCATTTCAGTTAAAATATGGCTTCAGGCTGGTGTTTTAAAGGCTTTTAAAGGTCGCTGAGAAGTAACTAGGCCACACCCACCAGATATTAGCATACATATGTCTCTGGGATGGCACTGATATTCGTCATGTTGAATTTATTCTGGATTTGATGAGTTTCCTTCAAATTAGAGCCAAACATATGGCTATGGTGTGATACTATACTTGCGCCAGGCCCCCACAGCCACACCCTTCTTCGAAAACCCTCAGTATTGGACACAGTTACATCAATTTGGTTACATTTGTTGTGCGCCATTTCATGCTGATTAAGTCAAGAGTGTAAATTCTGGCTCTTTCACAGGAAAAAAATACACTTTTTGTTCTAAAGGGCTGTATATTGCAATCTATAGGCCTCCTAAAAAGAGAACATTTTTTATTCAAGAATTTTCAGAGTTTTTATCAATTCTGCAAAAGTCTTACGAAAGGATATTTTAGCTGGTGATTTTAATCTACATTGCATAAACTTAACACTTTTGCTTATGCTCCCATTTTTTAGGAGATAAACTCAAAGATCTGAAAAGTTTTCTACATAAACAAAATAATTTCTCTCAATTTTTTTATCACAAATCTGTGTAAATCTGTGATAGTTAGCACTTCTCCTTTGCTGAGATAATCCATCCCACCTCAGAGGTATGCCATATCAAAATGCAGATTAGACAGCATGATTATTGCAGAGGTGTGCCTTAGACTGGCCACAATAAAAAGGCCACTCTGAAATGTTCAGTTGTATCACATAGCGCAATGTCACAGATATTGCAAGTTTTGAGGGAGCATGCAGTTGAAATTCTGACAGCAGGAATGTCCACCAGAGCTGTTGCTTATGATTTTAATTTTAATTTCTCTATCATAAACCTCAGTCTCTAAAGATGTTTCCCAGAATTTGGCAGTACATCCAACCAGGCTCACAACCGCAGACCACATGTAGCCACACTAGCCCCGACCTCCACATCCAGCATGTTCACCTCCAAGATCGTCTGAGATCAGCCACTCAGTCAGCTGCTGAAACAATCAGTTCTCAAAACCAAATAACTGTTTGCATAAAACTGTCAGAAACTTTCTCAAGGAAGCCCATTTGCTTGTTGTCCTCATCGGGGTCTCGACCTGACGCCAGTTCATCGTTGTAACTGACTTGAGTAGGAGAAATGCTCACATGCAATGGCATCTGGCACGTTGGAGAGCCGTTCTCTTCACAGATGAATCCTGGTTTATGCTGTTCAGGGCAGATGGCAGACAGCGTGTGTGGCGTTGTGTGGATGAGCAGTTTTCTAATGTCAATGTTTTGGATCGAGTGGCGGTGGGGCTATGGTATGGGCAGGCATATGTTATGGACGAAAAACATAAATTAATTTTACTGATGGTGTTTTGAATGCAGAGACATACCATGTCGAGATCCTGGGGCCCATTTTTGTGCCATACATCCAAAAACATCACCTCATGTTGCATCTGAAAATGTTTCAGATCTTTGAGTTCTCCTCAGTGAGACCAACAACATGTCTTCTGGACCCAATCCCCACTTTATTTTTTATGCAAAAATGGGCGTGTTTCCTGCCGCCTTTAAAGGGGCGGTCGTGAGGCCCCTGTTGAAGAAGACCAATTTAGAGCTTACCGATTTTAACACTGTTCAACTTGTAACTAACTCGTTTTTATGCAAAGTCGTAGAAAAGCTTGTTTTAATTCGACCTAATGTCCTTGAGAAATTTCAGCCTGGTTTCAGGGTGAACCACAGCACAGAGACAGCCCTTTTGAAGATTCTACACAATTTTAGATACAATTCTGATATTTAGAAGGTGAGAATGTTGATTCTGTTGGATCTAAGGTGGTAACAAAGGTGATAACAAACACCAAGTAGATAACATTATCCTTTTGACTCATTTGAAACAGATTGTCTCTCATGCTGTTCATAAATATTTCACATCCTGTGTGATAGACCTGTTCCCCTAAGGTCCACAAGCTCACATGTGGTGTGCACCAGGGTTTCATTGTAGGCCCAATTGCTTTCTTTAACATGTTAATGCTCCCTCTTGGCAATTTCATCAGAAGACACAAAGTTAACTTTCACAGTTATGCTGATGATACACAGTTGTACATCTTTGTGTCTCCTGATGACACACGGCCAATTGATGCACTTTTTAACTGCATTTTAGATATCAATTCGTGGATGGCAGAAACATTTCTGCAGCTAAGCCAAGATAAAACGGAAGTTCTACCCATTGCTCCTGAGGCTCAGAGAGAGAAAACTACTTAGTTTTACCAAAACTACTGTATAATCACTGTGTTGGATAATGTTACCAAGAAAAATAAGAGTTATGGTCTATCTCGTTATATTAGGATTATTAAATTAATAATTCATAAATTATTCATTTAACGTGTCGGGATTTCCGAATGCCAGCCCTACAGGAGTGAGGTCAGAGCGAGAGAGAGAGACGGTTATTGATCATCCAAAGTGCATGTGTGTTGCACTGTTTTTCATCCGGGGTGTAGTGTGCTTGCCCTGGGCGAAAGGTGGGTGGTACCAGCACAATTGTGGAATGTTGGCATCATCCATACTAAGACCCTTTTCTACTTTCATATATTCAGGGATCAGACCCAAAACCTGTCTTTTACTCCTTTTTTACAAGTGAAGAACCTGGTTGCGGTTTTTGACTCTGAGCTGACTTTTATCCCACACATTAAAAACATTACTAAAATAGGTTTTTATCGGTATTGCTCCATTCTCTCTCTGGCCAATGCAGAGACACAGTGCGTTTACATGCAGCAAGAGAAATTCGAATTATTGCCTTATTCCGACTGAAATCAGACTTCTAAATGCCTGTATACTATGAACATCATGCTGTCCATCACTCCCGCCAGCCAGGAAGCTAACCGCTGTTAGGCTAACATACAGGGGTGCATGTCGCCATTTATTGTTGAGGAGTGGTACTTACTTTATTAAATAATTTGATTTTCTGAGTGACATGTAAACTGGGACCCGGGTCGCTGCAGGTAGCAAGCCCTTAGTCCGGTTCCTCCAAAAAGCTCGACTTAGATGTGCATGTGAACGTGCTGACCCTCAGTCTGTCTGTCTGTGTTATTACTTTCTGACAGAACACTATGATTTAGGACAGTAGCGGAGGGGTTGGCTTTGCCAAATTAGGACGTCTGAGCTTTCATCACTACGATCGCTTTCCTGTCTATGAGCAGAACACAGCGAGTACAGTTCGGAAGCAAGCTTGGATTTAGTAGGCGTGTGCAGCATGGTGCTGTAGGGGAAACACATCCTAACAGGGAAACACAGATAGCATCTGTAAATATTAACAAATGTAACATCTGGTGAATCCAGATCAAATTAAGCCTTGTATATACAGTCAGGTCCATAAATATTGGGACATCGACACAATGCTAACATTTTTGGCTCTATACACCACCACAATGGATATCAAATGAAACAAACAAGATGTGCTATAACGGCAGACTGTGAGCTTTAATTTGAGGGTATTTCCATCCAAATCATGTGAACGGTGTAGGAATTAAAACAGTTTGCATATGTGCCTCCCACTTGTTAAGGGACCAAATGTAATGGGAAGATTGGCTTCTCAGCTGTTCCATGCCCAGGTGTGTGTTATTCTCTCATTATCCCAATTACAATGAGCAGATAAAAGGTCCAGAGTTCATTTCAAGTGTGCTATTTGCATTTGGAATCTGTTGCTGTAAACTGTCAAGATGAGATCCATAGAGATGTCACTATCAGTGAAGCAAGCCATCAATAGGCTGAAAAAACAAAAGAAACCTATCAGAGAGATAGCAAAAATATTAGGCATGGCCAACACAACAGTTTGGAACATTCTCAAAAAGAAGGAACGCACCGGTAAGCTCAGCAACACCAAAAGACCCGGAAGACCACGGAAAACAACTGTGGTGGATGACCGAAGAATCCTTTCCCTGGTGAAGAAACGCCTTTCAAAACAGTTGGCCAGATCAAGAAAACTCTCCAGGAAGGTGTATCTGTGTCAAAGTCAACAATCAAGAGAAGACTCCACCAGTGTGAATACAGAGGGTTCACCACAAGATGTAAACCATTGGTGAGCCCCAAAAACAGGAAGGACAGATTAGAGTTTGCCAAACAACATCTAAAAAAGCCTTCACAGTTCTGGAACAACGTCCAATGGACAGATGAGACCTAGATCAAATTGTACCAGAGTGATGGGAAGAGAAGAGTATGGAGACGGAAAAGAACTGCTCATGATCCTAAGCATACCACCTCATCAGTGAAGCATGGTGCTGGAAGTGTCATGGCGTAGGCATGTATGGCTGCCAGTGGAACTGGTTCTCTTGTATTTATTGATGATGTGACTGCTGACAAAAGCAGCAAGATGAATTCTGAAGTGTTTCAGGGAATATTACCTGCCAAATGCCTCAGAACTCATTGGATGGCGCTTCACAGTGCAGATGGACAATGACCCAAAGCATACTGCAAAAGCAAAAAAAGAGTTTTTGAGGGGAAAGAAATGGACTGTTTTGCAATGGCCAAGTCAATCACCTGACCTGAATCCGATTGAGCATGCATTTCACTTGCTGAAGACGAAACTGAAGGGAAAATGCCCCAGGAACAAGCAGGAACTGAAGACTTCAGTAGAGGGGTGGCAGAGCATCACCAGGGATGAAACCCAACGTCTGGTGATGTCTATGTGTTCCAGACTTCAGGCTGTAATTGACTGCAAAGGATTTGCATCCAAGTATTGAAATGTACAAGTTTGATTTATGGTTCTTATTCTGTCCCATTACTTTTGGTCCCTTAACAAGTGGGAGGCACATATGCAAACTGTTGTAATTCCTACACCGTTTACCTCATTTGGATGTAAATACCCTCAAATAAAAGCTGACAGTCTGCAGTTAAAGCACATATTGTTCATTTCATTTGATGTCCATTGTGGTGGTGTATAGAGCCAAAAATGTTAACATTGTGTCGATGTCCCAATATTTATGGACCTGACTGTAAGTGATTGTAAATACATATTTGTTCGTTTTTGTTTTTTAATGTTTCCTGTCTTGCAGTGTGGCACTTAGAATTTATGTGTGAATACAAAGTAGAAGGCCAACAGATTTATTTTCACAATTTGGCTATAATACTCCACCGTATATATATTGTATGTGTAAGAAATCTATAAAACAAATGAATATATACATATTTTAAATGATGTTTGATATAACTGACATACATTTTTCTTAGTTTTATGCCCTTGGTAAGACATGGAACGCTTGTTTATGGTTTTCAGTTTCTCCCTCTGTGTTCTGTGTTCAGATCTGCTGTGTGGAACAACAATGGGACCAGTCTGATGTTTCATATTCCCAGAACAGAAATGAAAGGCGCGGCCAAAGTGTGTGTTGTCATTTTAGACGGAAGCTGCCACGGCAACTTTAATATCAACTATCTGTCATCACCAATTTGCACCGATATGGTACCAAGTAGCAGCTGGAGAAGGTATTTCAATTATCAACACTGTCATGTTAATATTGTGCCCTAGCTACCTGGCAACTAAGATGTTCCTTTGGCAGACTGGTGAATATGCTCAATTTTCACCTGGGAGATGGTGGATTGAATCCAGTCCTTGGAATGTACTTTATGTGTATTGTTTTGGGTTCTTGCGGGAAAGAAGGCTGTAAACATAGTTGCCACCTATGGAGCCTGGGAGGGTCCATGCAAAACAAAGGTAATATTTGAAGACAAACCAGTCGCAAAATGTGTTGCATGGCTGAAAAATAGCCTAGAAATGGGCCATAATTCACAAATTGTATGCAAACCCAAAAAATTTATGTGGCAGGGTGCAAAATGAGGGCCTGAGTACGATTCAAACTGCTGCAACCCGGGTTGTAATCATGCATGTTTACCAGTCTTCATTAGTAGGAACTTGTTTTTCCAAAACAGCCAGTGTGCATCATCATTATCATAGCATTATCAGACAGGACATCCCACACGGTCACACAGTTTAATAAGCCAAGGGAACAGATTAGTAATCCGTGTGCATGGTTTAATAAACCTATGATTCGGATTCTTACCTCTCAAAAATTATTTCTGCACCTGACCTCTGCCGGGCTCCCTGTTGATTATGATTGATTATTAGAATAACATTTCCTTGCCAGCTTTCTTGCATTTTCTCTCTTCTTTTTATTAAACAAAATTAGCCTAAATCAGTTCATTAGAGTGGGGTCTATGTTGAAGGCAGATGTTATATGTCTATTAAAAATTAGATGTTATATGTCCGAATAAAGCTAATTATTGCAGTCTACTGCACTGAACAGGGGTAAATGGTGTGGTCATATTTGTTTAATTACAGCTAGCTTCGTTCAAAATCCAGCTGAAATCTGACAATGAAGTACAAATGAATATTTGTCAAACATTTTTTCTGCCAAATGACTATGCAGTTGAGACAGTTTTAATATATAAATAGCATTGGATCAGAATAAGTGTCTTTGAATCAACAACTAAAAGACAAAATAACAGTATATAAAAAAAACTTTCCAGCAAGTATTATATAGAACTTATAATACAGAAAGTCAACTATCCATTCCCATCACTGTTGTGACTTGGATCAGTATGCATAACGACTTTACCTAAACTTTCTGTCTACTTTGAGGATAGAAGCATGAAAGAATGCCTTCTGTTTTTCATATTGGCAAAGCAGTTACTTTATACCTATCCCATATTTTTTATTAACAAGGTAATAACTGCATATTCGTCTGAAGTCCATTACAGGAAGAAAAAAAATCATTCAACCGAGCCCCTTGTCCCACACAGAAACAACCTATATAACTGCATATATTTTGGTATAGGCTTTGAATATATGTGACATATCTTAAATCGTATGTTTTCTATATTATTTGTACATATAGTTACATATGTACACATAGATTCTCTGATTCACAGCACCAGGATCTACAGCAATGGCATCGGGATGTCATTCAGGCTTAACAAATGTAGTAGGATGGTCGCAAAGCGAGGCAAGGTAGACCACACTGAAGGGTCTCACTCCCAGAGGGAACAATAGCAGACATTGAGGACAGTTACAAGTACCTGGGAATAACACAGCCAAATGGCAAATTTGAACAGGCAACAAGGGAAAGCAATCATGGTCATCATAACCAAGTGGCTGGCATAGTATACAGAAACGTCTGTGAGGCGTATAGGCTGGAAACCCCAAAGTCAAATTGGGGAACATCTCCAAATGTGTTAAGGTTAAAGCAAAAGGAAGAAAAATAGATTTGTACCTCTTAGTCAGGCATCTCAGCACCAAAAATCTCTGACCAAAAGGCAGAGGTACAAAGCAGCAGTGTAAGGGGCGCAATCCTCATCCTCAAGATGCTATATTGTTCTGTGTTTTATCAAGCAGATGGCCAGACCACTTTACAATATGGTTGAGTGATTCTTTTTGTTTGCTTGATCAAACCATGACGCCTCTCTCTCGTCTCTCTCTCGTCTCTCTCTCTCTCTCTCTCTCTCTATATATATATATATATATATATATATATATATTGCAAAATAATTTTCTATCGTATAAAAATATCTATAGTTGAAAAAGCTATGCTAAAGATTCTATGCTAAAAGATTGCTAAATGGCGTAAACACTTGATATTTCATGAACCGACTGAGCACTGGCTCTGGCACCTGCACTGGGAGGGCAACCAGACAATTCTGAAGAAGAATGTTATGGCATCAGTTTGTGAGCTTAAGTTCACATGCATATACATTAGTCAAAAAGAGAGTGAAGCCAATGTAGTTTTTTTGTGTGTGGCTTATTCGTAGTCTCGACCACAAACCAAATAGGGTTTTATGATCTTAAACAGGCTGTTCGTACTTGAACTTGAATAGCTGAAGCTTAAAACAATTCTGCTAAGAAGAGTGTGTGAAAATGCCTGGCAATGTGAAAGACTCAGTGCCAGTTATTGTAAATACTTGAATGCAGTAGCCGGTGCCAAGTGTGGCTTAATCAGTGATCTTAATAATAAAATATTTGAGAAACTAAAGCATTTAGAGGTAAAAAACCAGAGACATAACCCTTTTTTAATGAGTAGATGATTTTTCATAACACTGTGTATATAAATAAAATTCTATTTACATTGGGAAGCATCATAATTAGCATTGTCCTCTTCTGCTGCTCTGTGTCCTGTAGTGGGAAGAGGAAGGTCACTCTTAGAGGGACCAACCTGGATTTGGTGGAGGGCATCATACACAACCACGCCCCACAGGAAGTCATACTTCCCAGGAACCGCAACTATTTGGTAACTCTACAGACAGAAACACAGCAGTATTAGCATACAGTCAAGTACACCATGGTACATTTTTATTAAACTTTGATAGGACAACGTGTTTATAAGAATTCTGAGCATTAAAATTAAGGTCACAAATTCTTTGCTACTAAACATCGGTTGTTTTTATATCTTTAACAGAATCTTATCTATGAAACACCTGCAGCCGAGGTTTCTAGCAGCACTGTGCTACTCAAAGTAGCCAATGAAACGTTGGAGTGCTCTAAAATACTAACTTACTATCCTGAGCCTGAGTTTACTGGCTTCACAGCTGTGATGGAAGGGAAGGATGTCCGTATCGTTATTCAAGTAAGGCAATTTCCGTTTGTTCACAAAAACAGGCTGAGAGTAGGTTATTAAAGGGAAACTGTTTTTTTGAAACACTTTATAATAATGTTTTGTTATTAAGCGTTCAAAAGTGCTTAGTATTTCATTAACAGATCATTTACAAGGTATTAGATAATGATGTACCACTAATTTATAAAGACTTGTAATGAAGTTTACAAATAAATTTATAACTGTTATGTCATTGCCCAATCATTTGTAAGGTATTAAATAATGAGCTACTGTTCAATTATACCAGCTTGTGATGTAATTTACAAGTGAATAAGTGATGATGAACAAAACACTTACAAATGTTTATTAACAAATTTGTTAATAGTTTGGAAATCATTTACCAGTTACCAGGTCTATGTCATGATTCTACACTCAGCTCTTCTCACTCCCTCTTCATCATCCGCACCTATCTTCAATCTCCAGCCACTCACCTCATGTCCTTATAACCTGTCACCTCCCTTCAGTCAGCGCCGGATCATTGACTTCCCTCCAGATGTCCACCGTGTGTTTTCCCTGCCGTCTTTCTCCTGCTGTCCTGTGTCTTCGTTCCTGCCATCCAGACCACCACTATCACTCTGCACCTTCAATAAACAGCTTTGCACCTTGCTTCTGCGTTTGGGTCCATACCTTCATGCACACATCCTGACAGAATGAGCGGAAGCTGTCGCCCAGGAGATCGGCCCCCTGCAGAAGGACGTCTGGGCTAATCTGTCCAGGATCTCCGCCTCTCCTCACGCGCCTCTGCGAATCTCCGGAGCTGGGGAGATCCAAAAGGTGCTTCCTCATTTTTGGAGGGTGTTCTCCGCCCAGGACCTTGCCGCGCTGCGGAGCCAGGCTGAGCGAGGTTGAGAGGGTTTACCAGAAGGCGTTGGAGGAGGTCGTCCGTCCACCCTCTCAGTCTTCACCTCCCAGCCATAGGTAGAAGTCCTGCAGCGCTAGGGCTGTTTCTGGAAGCGCGGAGCAGAACACAGCTCCCGCACCGACAGCCAGCATGGGGGCTACAACGTGAGCAATCCTCCGCTGACAGACGCTGCACCCTCACCGTCTCACAACAGACAGCGCCGCCGACGTGGAGGAGTGATATCCGCGTTGGAGGAAGGAGCAGTCAGATCATCGCTGTTCCAAGCATCGGCTCCGCCCATGGCGTCTGCTTCAGCCTGTTCGGCCCTGAAGTTGGCGTCTGCATCAGCCTGTTCGGCCCCGAAGTTGGCGTCTGCATCAGCCTGTTCGGCCCCGAGGTTGGCCTCTGCATCAGCCTGTTCGGCCCCGTAGTTGGCGTCTGCATCAGCCTGTTCAGCCCCGAAGTTGGTATCTGTATCATCCTGTTTCAACCTCAGAGCCAACAGAGCTCCTTCAGTCTCTGCTCCCAGATCCAGCAGAGCCCCTTCAGTCTGCTCCCAGAGCCAGCAGAGCTCTTCCAGTCTCTACTCCCAGATCCTGCAGAGCCCCTTCAGTCTCTGCTCCCAGAGCCACAGGAGCCCCTCCAGTCTCTGCTCCCAGATCCAGCAGAGCTCCTTTAGTGTCTGCTCCCAGATCCAGCAGAGCTCCTTCAGTCTCTGCTCCCAGAGCCAGCAGAACTCCTTCAGTCTCTTCTCCCAGAGCCAGCAGGGCCCCTTCAGTCTCTGCTCCCAGAGCCAACAGAGCGGCTGGATTTGCCGGTGCAGCCGCCAGAGCTTCTGGATTTGGCCGCTGCCGCCGTCAGAGCTGCTGGATTCGCTGCCGCCAGAGCTGTTGGAGTCGTCGCCAGAGCTGTTGGATTTGCCGCCACCGCCATTGGATTTGCCGCCGCCAGAGCTGCTGGTTTGGCCGTTGCCGCCGCCAGAGCAGCCAGTCTCAGGCCCAGCTTCACTAGCCAGGTTCCTTCGTTCCCGTCAGTGGGAACCAAACCAGGTCCCTGTCTCTCCGCCAACGACCAGCCAAGCTTCCCCGCCGCTGCCTCGTCCGCAAGAGAAGACCGCCGGGCAATCCGCCCGTCTCCCGTCCCATCAAGGGACATCCGTTCAGCTTCCCGCTGGACCTCCAGGTCCCCAAGAGGCGACCACCGGGCCGTGCGCCTGTGTCCTGTCCCGTCAAGGGAGGTCTGTCCAGTTTCCTGCTGGACCTCCAGGTCCCCAGGAGAGGACAGTCGGGTCGTCCGCCCAACTTAAGTCACGCCGGTGGACGTCAGCCAGTCTTTCGTCCGGCCAGAGGACGCCATCCGGGACGTCCGCCCGACTCACGTCCTGTAAGGGGATGTCCGCCAGTCTTTAGTCCAGCCAGAGGACGTCATCAGGGTCGACCGCCCGACGCCCGTCCCATGAGAGGACGTCATACGGGTCGACCGCCCGATGCCCGTCCTGTCAGAGGACGCTAACCGGGCCGCCCTCCCGACACAGTTCCCACAAGGGGACGCCATCCTGGTTGCACCTTCAATAAACAGCTTTGCTCCTTGCTTCTGCGTTTGGGTCCATACGTTCATGCACACATCCTGACAGTCTACATAAGATTATGATGCACCAGTGATTTATAAATGATTTATTAATGATTAAAAAATGATTAGAATATTTTTAAATGATCTTAAAAATATGTTAATGGTTTATAGATTTTTAACATGACATCATCTTAACAAAATGTAAAAAAAAGTTACCTTTTGCAAGTCATTTTCTCATTTCTTGTCCATCTTTATAATACGATTTCTCTAAGCCCTTAAAAATATTGTTTTTTTCCTAAATGCTTATAATACAAACTAATTTGAAAAATTTTGAGAATCTAAGCATTGATCATCTCTTCTAAACATTATATTGTGACATCACACAGGAAATGAGTGACTAGAGAAAGAACTTTAGTTGCAAAACTTTTACAAAACACAACCATACAGGGACAGTTTTATTTGCAGTTCTTACATGAAAAAGCAGACACTGAACAACAACATAAAAACCAGAGCAGACACGTCACTCCTGTGCACAGCCCTCTCCATGATGGTGCACAAACCAACACCACCAAACACTCACAATAACATAACCAAAAGGACAACTAAATAACACAAACTACAATGTAAAACGGAGAACCTCCACAATCAACACAAACACACTACCCAAAAGTCTTTGAAGCATACAAGTCCCCGCGAGCAGCCTGCACTGCTATGCCACTATATGAATTTACTTTACAAATTATTAAATCGCGTGGCATAGTGGTTATAGTGGGCGCCCCATGTGCAGAGGCCTTAGGCCTCGACGCAGCTGTCCCATCCAAGGTAGCTTTGCTGCAGGTCTTCCCCCACCTGTCCTCAAATAAGGACAAATAAAGGCAAATAAAGGCTACTCTGGCCCAAAAAAAAAAAAAAAAATAAGAAAAGAAATGATGCTGCTAACTGCTCAGGGGTCATTAGCATTTAGCTCAATAGAAAATACGTCTTGCCGAGAGAACTCAAGTATTATCTGTCAAAAGAGAAAACTCCAGCTTTGCAAACATAACTGGTTAGGTTCTGATGGTTTATGTTTAGATTAGTTAAATTTTTTTGTTTCATTCCAGTAGCCTATTCTGGTTAGCTATAGGAGCTAACTGCTCCTAAACGATGTGTTTTGATTTGGCTGCATAATTTTTATTTATTAACACATGATGGAATGACCTGTCCATCTGTTAGATGTTTTACAAGTTTTACATTGCCGAAGGGTTCATATTTACGTCAGATCAGGGATTTCCTACAAAGGTTCCAAACCTTCATACATTCCCTTTCTTTGGAACACTGATGGTTAATAAAAAAGTTTTAGACTCCGTCCTTTAGCCTATTCCAAACAATACATAAATAAAATGCAGCAGCTTCAGCAGAGAGACCTAGACTTCCCTCTCACCAGTCACTTGGCCCAGCTCCTCAGGAGGAATCCCAAGGTGTTCCCAGGCCAGCTGAGAAACATATTCTCTCCAGCGTTTCCTGGGTGTCCTCCTGATAGGACATGCCTGGAACACCTCACCAGGCTTTGGGACTTTAAAAAGTTATACATCATACATACTCATTAATCTAAAACCCATACCAAATATGTTAATGATAATTTTTAATGTTTTACTTTAACATGTTTAAGCATTTGTAAACATCTTTACAAGCCTTTATAAATGATTAGTATATAATTATCTCATACAAATGCAAATAATCTGTTAATGACATGCAAAGATTTTTTAATAAAATATTATGATAAAGTGTTACCATTTTTTTCTTTCAGAAAAAGATAGATAACCTGGAGATGACAACAGCAGAGTTGTCAGTTGTGGGCATTCACAATGAAAAGCAATATCCCTGCATAATAAAATCTATAGAAAGAAGCAGCGAGACAGAAATTTGTATCTGTGAGATCGAAGGATTACCAAACGCTGATATTAAGGAAGTTCAGGTAAATCCGAAGATTACTACTCAAAAATGAATTACATGATGTGCCATTATAATTATTAGGACTGTCAAACTATTAATTTTGTTTATCTAATTAATCACATGGTAGCTGTAAATCAATCATAATTATTTGACACTCCTAAATATGACTGAAAAACTACAATTGCCGGTGTAAATAAAGGACAAACCTGGATGGGGTTACTCTTTTTTTAAAATTAGCATCACTATTAACAATATGAATGAACACTCTGAAATATCTTTTTGTGAAGTTCTACACAGCTACTTCTGCTAATGAGTTATCAAGAGTCAGTGTGTCCATTAGCTTTGGATGTGATCATTCTTTTGACAAACTTCTTTCTACAAACACCAGCCTGTCAGCACATCGAGCCCACAAGTTTCCAAAGAAAAATCCCAACCAAAAAAAACCAGGCAGCATCTTCAATGTCTGGGTGCATTTTATGCAGCTGAAACTGTCTTTAACTTCTGCTTTGGCTTTGGAAACCTGATCATTTGTGTCTCCCACTTTAAACCAGAGGATTAAAATACCAGTAATGTGACAGTTTATGCTGAAGCAAAGATCAGGTTAGACTCACCTGAGCCACAGTGCTGCAGTATCTGCAGCTTTATTGGACCGCAGTGCGCAGCTGCTTCTATAACTGCAGCAGCCAGCTGGGAGACACAACCAGGTTAATCAGAACCTCAGCTCTACGCAGACAGGATTTGTGCTTTGTAAGTCTTATTGTTTAACATCTGCTGATGACAAACTTTGTTGAAACATTGCTATCAAAGATTAGAATCAACGTGATGAGAAACAGTAAGGCTAGCTTGCAGCACCGAGGCTAATAGCGTTAGCGTCGCCTAGCATTGGTTTGAGTCAGCCTTTAACTCTTCCCCTGCTCTCCCCCTTGTCTCTCTCTGTTATCTGGGCATGCAGTATGCTTATGGCTGTATGGTTTTGGTCCATCATATCTGTACTGTAATTTCTGGACTATAAGCCGCTACATTTTTCCCCTGTTTTGAACCCTGTGGCCTATACAACAATGCAGCTTATTATGGATTTTTACAGCTAACGGCCATTAGAGGACATCCTAGAATTATGGATTGTACAGGTTACATCTTTCACATTTAAGGGATACTTATCTTTAATAGTCGGTCTCCAGCAAGAGTGAGAGAGGCAGTTCGCACAAACAATAAAAGGAAAAGTGGAATAGAGAGAGACAGTTTGCAAAAACTAAATTTTCATGCACAAACCTTCATTATGAAAAAAAAGATATGCATATAATCTGGCTTTTAAAGATGAAAATAGAGCGGCTTCATGTACCCTTGGAATCAATGGTGAGGTATTTCAGATTCCAGAAATGTTAATAATCGAAGCTTCCCCAAACACTAATCACTTTCCCGACAATCCCCTCTGCACGAACCCTTACACTAAAATTGGCTGGTGCAGCTCAAATTCAGCTGTGCCCTATAGTGTGGAAATTACAGTTGTTATGAATGTTTAAAAGTTATTCTGTGTCAAAGTCGGCATTAAAATCTATTGTTTTCTATTGATCGAGCTGAAAGGTTTCCCATCTCCCACATCACTACCAGCCTGGCGTTCTCACTAAAATAACTCTAAAAGGCAAAAATAATGTATATATTAGTAAACTTCTATTTAGAACCTGTTCCTAATATATTTCTCTAAATGATTGTTTAAGGGTGGCTCTAACCTGCAACCTGCACGTTATCTTTGCCAGCCCTAGTAATTATGTAATCTTAAGTTAGTAAGTAATGTCCTTTAACTGTTTTAACAAAACAAATGTAACTGGTCAAAATTAAATCCATGGGTGGATTCCTGGGCCAAAACCACTGCTGACCATAGCAATGGTCTATCCCACTTTTACATTAAAAATAAACAAATCAATCAATCAATAATTTTGTGATAACTAGCAAGATTTTTTTGAGAAAACAGTCTGTATACTGAGGAGACTACTATGGAATGTTTCTGAATATGTGTTTATAGTTTTATAGACAGAAAATAGACTCACAATGTCTGTGTGTGTAATACCTGATTTGTAACTCGTGTCAGCCTGTTTGTGTGTAACTTTGGGTACTTGCAAGTGTTTGGTAAAATACACACACAAATATAAAAAAAATTATGATTGCAATATCTATTTACACATGCGCAACGCAGGGAAAGCTATAAGAATAGTCAGATGACCCAGCATTCTTCCAGCATTTAAACACATGATGTACGTACAAATCTCCAGACGAGAAATGAGTCTCAAAACCCTTTGTGCAGTACTTAATGATTTGTATGCATAGGAGCCATTTAAAAGTTGTAGTTAGTTTTAAGTTGGTGTAATTTGAAATTCTGTAAATGGATTTTGTACTTGAAAGGTTTTGATATTTCTGTGTACATTTTATCAAACACTTGCAGGTACCCGGAGTTCTGCACAAAATATATTTGATGGTTTACCAATCTGGTTTAACACACACAAGTACCCAAAGTAACACACAAACAGGCTGACACAAGTTACAAATCAGGTATTACGCACACAGATATTGTGAGTCTATTTTCTCTATTACAGCTCAAACAAAAAAATCTCCATTAACTAATTCTTATTGATTGTTTTTTTTTTTCCAAGGTCAACTATGGAGAAGCAACAATTAATTTTCAGACCTTACCTTTGTTACATAAAGTCCTTCTGATTCTGCGACTCTTGCTAATACCCTCCGTTATTGCTGGTAAGTATTCTGAATGACAGTGGCTGATGTTTTCATCCACTATCTGATTGTACTAAATATTTAATAACTTTATATTTGTTCTCATTTTCCTATCTTAATCTCACATAATGAATGCTGTGTTGTATTATTATTTATCACTAGTGATTGACATTGAGTATAAAAATGTTCAATTTTCTCTGTAATATGAACCAACATCAGTGTTTTTACATAGAATCTGTTTTTCTTTCAGGGCTGGTCATTATTTGTCTGTGGGGAAAAAAGAGACTAACGGCTGAAACAAACAAGCTCTTATCACCTCATTTCAGGCTAGTTTTTCAGGCCGGGAATTTGATACCATCCGAAGCCACCACCAAATTAACACAAAACGCCTTGGTTTAAAAATTTTACACATCTTTTTTTTTCATTTTTTTTTCAGAACAAAATTTATATTTATTTTCTGCGGAAATAACCTATACTCAAATTGAATTATTCAACTTAAAGCCAGCACATTTAACAAAATGATTTACAATAATCCTGGGTTACCTATTAAAATACAGACATAAGGTATTTTGAAGTAGGAAACAGAGTTATTCTTAAGTATGAGTTATAACCCTGTTCTGTATTTTTCTTTCAGAAAGTTCAAATCTCTCCTTACCTGTGTCATCTTACCTGCTGCTGGCCTCTAGTCCTAAATCTCCCCCCACCTCTAAATTTTCTATTGTGACAATAGATATATGAAAACGATGAATTCAACATTTTAAAATAGAATTAGGATGAGCAGCATTGAAAAGATTGTGATAATTAGCCTCAAAGTCCCTTTTGTACCAAATATATTTTTTCACAGCCACTTATATTCTCTTTTCATCTGTGCAGACTCTCCCTGACCTTGCATACTGATCTGTCTTATTTTAAATAAATATTAATAATTTAAATATATTCAAATATGTTGACAGTGAGTTCTGAAGAGGGTTGGGATTATTCTCATCGTGAACTGATGAGTACAGGATGTAAAACAGGCAACATTAGTATTGTTAACCATCTTAACATGATATATTGACAAGTATTAACTAGTCATCATTTAGCTACATTATCTGCATGCAACAACATACCTCGATTTACAGCTTGTGTGGAAAAAAATGTCAAAAACTTTTGCTGGATCTGGATTGGTTCTTGAACATGCAGCTCTGCTGAGCAGCAGGTGTCTGTGATTAACTGCCGCCTGCTATCTTGTGTGTGCTTCAGGTGTGTTTAAAGAAAAAAAAAATATTACAGCATATTAGCAGATTAAAGGAAGTAAAAAAGGTGCAGGGGACTGTGGGCATGGGCACAGAAAGTGTGGTAGACATGTCACACAAGTACCCTGTGTCTGTTACGCCTTAATCTGAGTCTGCCTCCTTTACATTTACACTCCCTTATCTTTGTGTTTTTATAATGAAACTCAGCAAATCAAGGCATTTGGTTTGTAATCTTCGCTGCTTACACCATTTTGTTCTAATTACTTTTTATATTCTTAGCTATCTAAACCAAATACCACGCTTTATGACTTCCGGAGGAGAGGGGGGGGCGTCAAAAACTTTCTGTCAAACATGGTTTATGACTATCAGAGGAGGCGGCGCCGGAACTTTGTAAGAAAGGAGTTATTTTTTTTACCCTTTTATTTATTTATTTTTTTAACGTGTCCTGTCTAGCAGTATGCTACTCAGAATTGGTGCCTGAGTACCAAGTACAAGCCCAACAGTTTTACTTTCCCAAGCAGAGTATTACAGCTTCGCTGTAGTACGCCACTTGATGTATATGTATGAAAAATCTTTATTAGTGATTACTGGTGGGTTCAATTTCTGAGTCATGGACACTAAAACCGAGACAAGAAGGGAGAAAGGAAGAAGGTGAAAAAAAGAAACCGGACCAGCAGAGGCGCGAACCGACGACACAAGACAGGGAGGCAAACAAAGAACACAAGAAAACATCCTAGTCCTCCACCTCTGCCGGACGGCAGAGAAACAGTAATACAAAACAAAAACAACAAACTGTACAGTACCAAACCAATAGTTCGGATCTAGTAGAATAAACTAAGAAATACACATTCACTACACACAAGCATTGATTAATGAACATAATACAAATGTTTCTGGTAAGCTCCTGTGAAAAACTAACTAATGATGATAACCTCAGCTTAAGATGTGTCCGTCCAGACCAATGTCCCCACACCTATGTGTGTGCGAGCATGCAGGTCTGAATAAGGTTTCCCCATGCAAGTGATTGATAGCTGGTGTAAGGAACCCTCAATCCGTCCTACAGGAATCGACACAGACATGGAGGAGGCAAGAGATGTATGCATCCAGGGTCCCACAGAGTACAGAGGCCACAGGCAGATCAGCGCAGGGTCGATCATCCACCAAGAGAGGAACAGATGGAAGCCCCAGGGGAACACCCACCAGCCGCAATGCTGGGGCCCGAGAGATCACGGGCTCGGATCAGGACCCGGAAGCCACGGGGACCAGGGACACCCCGCCCCCCAGCAGGGCACCAACCAGGGCCCAGCCGACAAGGGCCCCCCGTCGCCACCGCAGGCAAGGGGGATCCGCAGCCAACCAACGGACAACACACGCCGCCGCCACCCCGGACCAATACCCAACGCCAACAACCCGGCCCGCCCCCACACACCCACACGCCAGGGAGCCACAGCAAGAGCCACAGCGGATGTACGCCCTTCCCAGGCCGCGCCCAGCCGGCACCTGGACATCCAGATCTTCCAGCTCCTGGGTCCAGATCCCGCCCCACGCAGGGCGCCAAGATCAGGGGCCCAGCCAATGCCGGACAGCCCCCCCCCAGATGAACCGACCAGCCAGCAGAAGTCCTGGAACCGGCAGGAGGCCTGGGCGCCAGGCACGGTCCCCACCGATCCACCGGACGGCACCAACCTACTCTACAACCCCGGCACCCCCATAAGAGGTGCCCCAGTCAATCCAAGGAGGACGTCGGCCCGAAACAGCGGCCGCCCGACACACCGGACCACCCAGGACCCGCCAGACATGCACCAGGACTGAGCCGGGCCGCAACCGGGACCCCCGGCCCCAGGCATCGAGAGCCATCATCAACCAGCGGGCAGGAGCATCCATCACCGACGGGGAGTAACTGAGGGGAAGAAGACGCATCAGGCAAGAGGGAAGCCAAACACCCAACCTGACAGGTAGACATAGACAGACAGAGACACTCATACGTACCCTCCCTCTCATGCGTACACATTCTTACAAATACAGGACATACGAAAAAAGGACGCTATACACTCATTCATACTCCCCATACATACACTATACTCCATATTCCCAGGCCCAGGGACAGACGCCCCAATAGAGCACCCTGCCCCTGCATCCGGGAGACAGACACCTCGGGACCCAGGCCGCCACCGGGTAGCGAAGACGGAAGCTCCATCCCGCACCCCAGTGACGTGCCCACGTCCCAAGGCCTTGTGAATGGTATAATGAAGGAGCAGGTGGACAGAGGCAATGGGGATGGGGAGAAAATAACTGGGATGACCATTGCCAACCCCAGGGAGCCAGCTCCCCTGTCGACTCCAATAGGCACCCCCGTTCGGCCCGATCCACCAGGGGTGGGAGGCCCCAGCATGTCAAGTTGGGGCCCACGGCAGCGGCACCCCAGAGCCCCATGGGGGCTCCGGCAATCCACCAGCCCCCAACCCAGGGGCACACCTAAATCCTTCCCAACATTCACACTGCTAACAAAACACATGTCACTAGACACCGAGGTTGAGTTTACTCCCCCCTCCCCCTCCACGCCCTCCCTCAACTGTATTGAGCCTAAATTTATTTTTTATAATTGATTTAATTTGTTGGTATTATAAGAATTTATTCTTGTTAATTCCGAATTGTGTAACCAATGTATTAAATTGGATAAAGTCTGTTCCATCAAATATATGCTCCAGGTATTCAATTCCTTTACAACTCCAGCCTGGAAAGTTGATCATGCATTTTTTTTGTAAGATATCCGGGTTATTCCAGATGGGTGTACGCCTGCATGGGACTAGTGAGGTCTTTGTCATTTTAAGAAATTCCCACCAAGCTGTCAGAGAGGAGCTGATATTAATACTTTTAAAACATTCATTTTGTTTTATATTTGAGCTAACAAAAGGTAGATCTGAAAGTTTTATCTTATTGCATAGTGTCTGTTTAACATCTACCCAGCACTCATCGATATAACTGTGTTTTACCCATCTTGATGTGTATAGGAGCCTGTTAGCTAAGAAATAATGACAAAAGTTTGGTAGGTCTAGACCTCCTTTATCTATGGACTTCTGTAGTGTTTTTAAGTTGATACGTGGGGGTTTATCTTTCCAAAGAAATTTAGAAACAGAAGAGTCCAGAGATCTAAACCAATCAGGTGATGGTTTGCTTGGGATCATTGAGAATAAATAATTGATTCTAGGCAAAACCATCATTTTTATTGTAGCTACCCTTCCAATAAGTGATATTGGAAGGGATTTCCATCTTGCCAGATCATCTTCCACTTTTTTTAAAAGTGGGACGTAGTTTAGCTTAGATAAGTCTGCCAGTCTTGGTGAGATATGGATACCTAGATATGTAATATTTCCCGACCGGAGCTGTAAAGCAACAGGACTCTGGTAAGAACAGTTGATTGGAAGGACTGTAGATTTTAACCAATTTATGGAATAGTCTGAAACTCTTGAGTAAGATTTTATTAACTCAATTACCTGAGAGAAGGAAGTTTGTGAATGCTGTAGAAAAAGTAGTACATCATCTGCGTATAAACTGATTTTATGTTCTATTTTGTTGCATTGTATACCTTTAACATTATTATTTTGCCTGATTGCTGCTGCTAATGGTTCAATAAAAATAGCAAAGAGGGAGGGAGAAAGTGGACATCCCTGCCTGGTACCTCTCTGAAGGAAGAACCTTGATGATGTTTGATTATTGGTCCTAATACATGCTGTTGGTGAGCTGTATAATATTTTTAACCAGTTTACAAAAGAATTACTGAATCCGAATTTATTTAAGGCTGCAAATAAAAATTTCCAGTTAACTCTATCAAATGCTTTTTCTGCATCTAAAGATAATATATTGGTTTGGACGTTTTTACAGTAGGAATAATCTATTAAATCTATTAATCTATGTGAATTTGTTGAAGAGAGCCTACCTTTTATAAAACCTGTTTGATCAGGGTGGATTATTAGAGGTGTTATTTTCTCTATCCTTCTTGCAAGAGCTTTGCAAATTATTTTCAGATCCACATTGATAAGAGAAATGGGACGATAACTGGTAGGAGACATAGGGTCTTTTCCTGGTTTTAATAGAAGATTGATGTAGGCAGAATTCATGTTTGGTGGTAATCAACCATTTTCCTTTGTTTCCTGCAACATTTTGTAAAATGTTGGTGCCAGAATATTCCAGAATTCTTTATAGAACTCTACTGGAAATCCATCTGGACCTGGAGCCCTTTTAAAAAGAGAAATGCATAGGTTTTCGTTAGGAAACGATGTCTAAACATCAAAAACCCGACGTCTCTCTCTTAACAACTCCGGTTTGTTCTAAAAGCGATCCAATGGATTTGAACAAGAAAAAACAGGTGACCAAAGAGACTCGTTTGTTTTTTAACCCTCCTGCTGAAATCATGCAGAATGAATGGAATTTAAAGCGGTACGGCATGGAAGGAAAATTGGGTTACATTTTTCTACTCTTTCTTTATCAAAGGCACGGTGATTAAACCCCTGACTTTTCCACCCTCCCACCGGTTGCACAGAAGGACTGGAATAGACTGGTCAGTGGAACTTTTTGGAGTAGCAGCGATGATGATGATGATGATGAGAAAGAAAACTGGCCAGTATCCCTCCACAGACTCGGCATCGATATTTTGGGAAATTGTGACAAAAATGTTACCCACCAAGGCACCTTTCAATCTAAAGCAGCACCCTCTGGGGAACTGATTTTTATTAAGAGCTGGTGCGATGGTGAAGAACACGGCGCAGTGATGGTGGTCGAGTTGTTTTCTTTAAAGACGAGGTGCTTCACCACGGTGCTCCCAGTGCCTTTGGAGGCATGGAAAGATTTCGCTCAAGGGTTTGATCATGTAGTGACTTACTTATTCGCATGTAGTCGCCGTTTGAAGAGGCTCCAGGAAGTGAAAAAAACACTTTCCTTTTAAGCAACACCCCTCATTCGCCTAACCACACTTCCGCTGAGCTCCGCCCTGCTCCAACATGTAAATAACTGGTTCGTGACAAAGCCTCAGCTCACCATCAGTTGAAGTAGAATGAAGGACTCCGGCTTTCAGATGACCCTACCATCATACGGGAGCTCTTTCAACCCTTCCCAGGATCTTTTCTCACCGTTAGACGAGAAGGGTTTTCCCGGACCGAACCACCCACTTACTCCCTTGGATTCACCAGCTTCTCCAGAAGTATCTCCAGCATCTCGGTATGAACAATTTGAGGCGTTGAAAAAAGGCTCCTCGACCACTGCTTCATCTACAGCCCCTGATGACGATGGGTAATCAGCAGCTGTTGATGACAACGCACAGTTGCACAGGTTGACCCCTGTGGATGACGAGCCTCCAAGACCCTCCACACCTATTTCTGCAAGCGGTTGTTCTCAGCAAACCCCACTTTAGTCATCGCTGGAGCCTCTGCCATAGCTGGCTGATGAAGTAGATGGATGGTTCTCTTCTTTGCTGGTAAAGACTATAAAAACAGCATTACTTCACTTGTTCAACGTGACCTATATTAAATACCTGCGAGAGAACTGCTACGGCTGCCAAACTTGCATCCGAGCCAACGCCAACACCCATGCTTAAGCGAGATGAACGAAGATTATCTGCAGTTTCATTTCGAGGGAATTAGCAGAAGAATTATCACCCATAAATTCATACCGGCTATTCAAAACATGCTGCATCGTAAAAGTATACAAGCGACCGATGGTAAAGTCACAACGGTGGTAAAAACTCTGATGTATGAGCTCAAATCTGGTTTTAAACTACATTCGTCCATCTTTGAAATGTATGAAAACATTTCTTCGGAAAACCATATCGCAGAACTGAATGCTCTCTCAAAGTGTTTTGGATTTGATGACTGATTGATTTTTTGTTGGATAATTTTGATTTAGAAAAAAAAAATGTATACTGCTTTTCTAGAATTAAAACATTTTGTTTAGCCAATGTTGAAGTAAAACATTTACCCAGATTTTGTTTAAAAAAGAATAAAACCTTTGACACGGAACAAATTGTTTCATTTCTTCCATGGTTTAAGAAGAACTAGAAAGATGGAATGCAGAATGATGAAGAAAGCTTGTTACACACCATCGCATCCTGGTATTTTTGCTGGTGTGGACAGGCTCCGCCGGGGTTTACAAAATAAAGATGGTAAGGGATTTGGTGTTGAAAAAGGTAAAAATTTTCTCTCAGGCCAAGACGCGTACACTTTACACAAAACAGCGAGACTACATTTTCCACGTAATAGAGTTTTTGTCACTGGACCTTTGAGGCAATTTCAAGCTGATCTCTGTGATATGCAAGCCTTAGCGCAGCACAATGACGGTTATAACTATTTATTAACCGTGATCGATGTCTTTTCAAAGAAGGCGTACGCTCATGCTATAAAAAGAAAGACGGCCCGAGAGGTGGCAGGTGCTTTTGAATTCATTTACAAAGAAGGTCAAATACCGCAGAAGCTTCAGACCGATGCGGGCACAGAATGTTTTAATAAAAGGTTCAAAGCATTGATGAAAAAATATGGTGTTGTCCATTTCTGCAAAGCGAGCAATCTAAAAGCCTCTGTTGTAGAAAGATTCAACCGAACTCTGAAAACTAGGATGTGGCGTTATTTTACTACAAATAACACTAGGAGATACATAGATGTGCTTCAAGATCTGATGGAGAGTTACAACAACAGTTACCATTCAAGCATAAAAATGACACCTATGGAGGTGACTTCTGAAAACACAGGTCAAGTTTTCGACAATCTTTATGGATCTACCCCTCAAGCGAGATTTAAAATGAAATTCAGGAAGGGTGACCTGGTCAGGATATCAAAACTAAGGTTTTTTTTTGATAAAATATACGAACAAACATACACGGATGAGGTGTTTACAATAGCAGAATGCATACCACGCAATCCTCCAGTGTACAAGCTGAAAGACACGGATGAAGAATCTATAAAAGGTTTCTTTTATTACAGAATTACAGAAAGTGAAACTAGACAACAATCGCTTTTATCATGTGGCTGAGGTTGTTAAGGGTGAGACGCAGGCTTTAGTTAGATGGAAAAACTGGCCTGAAAAATTCATCAGCTGGGTAAAACTCAGCGATCTTAAAAATGTATAAAACACGCTTGTTGTGATAAGAGACATCACTACTGTCGAGACATACAAGAGGAAAGATGGAGAACGGTTTTAACATAACTTTACCATCAAACACCAGTCAGGATGTTTTTAAAGATAATCAATCCTCTGATTTCCGAGTGAATTTATTACAACATATAAACCTATCCGGTGACCGGGAGGTGGCTTTGACGGAAATCTCTTACCCTCATACCTGGCATAACGTACCTGAAGATTCAGCATTCTTTGATTGGAAAAAAAAAGATGACGAAAGGAAAGTTCGTCATAAGATTAGAGGTGGATATTACAACGGAATTGTTGCTTTGAAGACAGAGATCAATACCGCCTTGAGAAAAATAGTCGCGGATGTACAGTTAGACGTTCACCCGTTCAAAACATTTTTTGAATTTCAAGCCGGTGGTCAGTGGCACCTCCGATTTTTTGCCCCGCTTGCATACATGATCGGTGTGTTACCAGGAGAATGGCTTATATTTAACAAGAGAGCGGCTCCTTTCCCGTCAGATATCTAATCAGATTTCTACCATCTGTATTGTTACAGCGATATAGTAGGCCATCAGATAGTGGGTGATGCCTATGCACCGCTTTTACGTACGCTACCTGTACAGGGGACTTTTGGTGACATCATCACACAGACTTTTAACCCCCCCAACTACGTACCGATTAAAAAAAAAACATATAGAAAATATTCATATACAGATCAAGTAGGATCAAAAGCGGCTCTTTTTATTAAAAAAGTTTCAGTGTCTCCGGTAGTTCGACTGGGGCATGAGACCGCTTTACTAAAGGCAAATGCTTTGTACCCACTTTCAAGGGTGAATATAAAAACGATTTCAATTCCTGAAATTCCCGCGTCTGCACTTTGTTTTTAGGAACATTACCAAAGTACGTTGTTATAGGCTTGGTTAATCACCACCCATTTACAGGTGCACTCAACCCATTCCGTTTTCATCATTACGACGTGGAATACCTGGCTCTGTGTAAGGACAGGAGACAGATACATGCTAAACCGTACCAGCAGAATTTTAATCAAGGCATTTCTGTGAGAGAGTTTTACAGCTTGTCCACATCCACTGGGAGACATTTGAAAGGCCTGCCTCTGAGCATAACCAGAGAGGAATTTAACTCTGGATACTCTTTATTCGTCTTCAACCTGAATGCGTGCAAGGATTCTGATGCTTTATCACCCGTTTACACAGGGAACATCAGATTGGAGCTTCGTTTTAGACTCTACCACACACAGTAACCCTGCAGAAGACCAGCTACCGCTGCTCTCTGCCTTGTTCCAACGCCCAGCATATTACATTGTAAACACGCATCCCTCTTACATGCCAGGAGAACACTGGCTGGCATTAACGTTAGACGAGGGCAATTGTGCCATCTTTTTTTACTCTTATGGGTTACCACCAGACTTCATTCATTACCCCAGGAGTGTACTGTTTTTTTTTAAAACAGAGGTCGTCCAAAATATTGTTCCACGATCATCAATTTCAAGACATTAATTCGATTGTGTGAGGACAACACTGCGTTTTCTATCTGTGTCATGGGGCCGCCTGTTTCCCAATGCATGACGTAATTTCCAAATATTCTGAAGATGTTTACGAGAATGATTCAATGGTTTCAGAGTTTGTTAGTAGATACCAGAACTGTGCTAGAAGATCAAATCGTTTTAACCAAAGCACGTGTTCTGTACAGATGTTCCTAGACTGTTGTATGCGCCTCATATTTTCTGATTTTTTCATAAGGGGTAAGACCGCTATGGTTTAAAATGGTCTTCATGTCTTCATCAAGATCGTCCTGGGCTATTTGTTTTATGGTGGATGAATTTTCAGGCTGTCATCTTCTTCTACCGATTGCACCGGCGATCAGATTACCCAGGAGTGGTATGACAGCAGCGAGTTGCGGAAATATTCCACCAGTCTGGGTAAATAATTGCTTTTGTTTACGTTTCAACCCAACCTTTTTATCAGCTAGTAATCTAAGGGTTTTCTTTTGCTTTTTCAACTTGTTATATTGCGATGATGATAGTTTAATACGCCCTTTTAATATATTTAAGGCAATTTCACACAAAGTCTGCAGAAAGTCGGGCGAGCAGTGTGCTAAGATTTCCCTTCGTTTGTTGGGGCTGGAGTTATATAACGCCTTCAGTAACGGTGCGTTTCTTTTTAAACGCGCTGACATGATGACTTACTTGGTTTTAGGGAGGTAGAAAATCGACAACTCTCCAGGAAGCACCCCTGTTCTCAGTCTGAACTGTTCTGGGCATGTAGGGGTGAGGTCGATGATTAAATAGCCGTGTGGACTCTTTGTAGCAGCCTCGAAAGACCCCGTGAAATATCTGGGTTGAGTAGGAAAAATCTGTCGTGCTAAAACACTGATCTGTGATCTGTCTCTTGGGTTTTTAAATAAGACCATATGATTACTGTTCAAGCTAATTGTTCTTGCATTTTTCCCCTGATTGAATACATTTTGTGACAAAAACATTACACTCATGTTTTTGTGATGTCTATATTTGGTAAATATTTTAACCACATCAGGATGCTCAGATGCCTGGACCAACACATCGTCCAAAATAATGAAGTAAAAACAATCTTAAATGAGTACCAGGCTTTTACAACAGTCATAAATACCAAGTTGTGTTTAGGAAATTACCCAGTTGTGTAGAAACAGGAAGAAAGATAGTTTAGGACCCCCATAAAAGCGGGTGTCGGTAAATCATTTTGGGGGAAAAACAGACTTAGGGAAGTAGATGATAAGGGGCACACAATGAATGTTTATGTACTGGGAGTGACCATGTCATGTGATTCTTTTTGTCTTTGTGTTCAATAAAAAGAGATGAGGTCTGTGAGTCAGCGCGCACACTTGGTGAGCCGTCCTATAGGTCAGTCTCATGACAAACAGATCTGTGTTGTTGTATCTTCTGCTTTGTTTTCTGGAACAGGAAATCACTCTGTCGACCCTGCGGAGGAAAGCTGGATCCTCAACCGTGAATAGAGTTAATTGACAGTTTTGGAGTTAATCCACAATAGAGGAACACTTTAATATAGAATTTACAATCCAGCAACTTGGTGGAGAACGCAGGCAGTGATTTTCCAGGAGCAAAGTAGAAAAGTAAGTTGATTGTTGATGAAATATTTTGAGGAAACTCTGAAGTGAATTACTGATCTGAGTTTAACAGAATGATGGGGAACTGAGGACTGACCATTGACAAAAGGACCCGGGTCATTTTCTCAGTAATCTGGCAAGCGCTACAACAAATTAATAGGTAAATGTTGGTCTGAAAATTCTCCATTTTAATGTTAACTCTGTCTCTTTAAAGGAAAAGAGGAACGTGTGAGACAAGTTCTGAGTCTGGGCTGCTCACGCTGGGGAGAGACGTTTCCCCAGCGACAGGTCTAGTGGGAACAAAGGATTCCTAGACCAGCCTGGGTGACTGCACAGCCCGTGACCGAACATCACAAAGTGTGCATAGAAAAAGGTCTGCGTTCCTAAAGAGATAAGGTCAGTGTGTATGGATGACTAAGACTTAAAAGGAAATAAATTGCCATGGTAATATAAACATAGTTGTGGTGTGAATGGGTGCGTGTTTGGAGAGTAAAGATACAGATAAATAGTTCCCAGGAAACTATTTTGCACATCTGGATTCAAATAAACTCTCATTTAGAGGATAGTAGTTGGGTTGAATCTAAAACTCGGGTTGTCCGGTGAATCTTAAACCCCAGTGGATGTCCGCTCCCACATAACTAGTCTGGGAAGTAGAAGATTGACATTCAGGGACAATCTGGGGTAATATCATTTTCACCTGACTCAATCCTACATACTTTAAGGAAGAGAGCAGATTGACATAGTTGCTGAGAGCATGGACTATAAACCCCGCATTCCCCTGCCAGGGAACCGCTGGTGCACCTTAGGAAGACAATTAACACTGTATTTGGATAAAGTACTACCAATGATAGAGACTAGTCTCAGCAAGGCAGATAGAGATAAAGTAGAAAGGAGGGTCAGAAGTATGTGGAAAGATGAGGGACTAGACGCACAGGAGAGGAGATGTTTGTCCCAGTTGTGTTTCAAAGAAGCAGGGAAATGTGGAGATAAAGCAGAAAAGGCCAACGTGGTTACTGGAGGAAAGACAAAATGGAAGAAAAGACAGGCAAAATGGAACCAGTTAGGTATATTAGGGCAAGGGACAGAACATCTTTGTCAGGACCCAGACTGTGACGAGGAAGACAGCTCGAGCCCTCCCCCTTATACAGGGATTTATCCCCCGATATCCCGGACAAACAATATGTATCCTGTAGTTAGAACTGCAGATGGGACTGAAATTCATTGGGAACTCACTAGGACAGATGCTACAGAAAGAGGTATCTATGAGGAATATGGCCCAGAACACAGATCACACCCACACCCCCAATGCACACCCTCTGCTCCTCCGGTAGCTCCCCCATCTTCTCAATACCCCGTCCAACCCAGCTCTCGGGACGGAGCCACACAGTTGTGGCAAGTAATGACCAAGAAGAAAGTAGGTCACTCAAACACTGGTCCAAAACCCCTTCAGGTTAATACACCACCTCAAGCATCTGACAGGACACCCCCTCAGGCGTCCGGCAGTCAATCAGGAGCCATAGAGATTAAAAATGAGGACCATGAACCCACACATGAAATTGTAATTGCTGTTAAGGCTCAGGGTACACTAGGACACACAGGTGATGAGGAGGATTATGTAGAAAAAGAAGTGAGGAAGAGAGTAAGAGAGGAGTTAGAAAAAAAACGAGAGGATGAGAACAGACGGGGGCCAATAGAGCCAGAGGAGGGCTTAAAGGGCACACCACCCCTGGGACAGACAGGAGTAACGACTAGATTACAACTCAAACAGCAGAAAAAACATCAGGAGGAAGAGCCGGAGGGAGGTCAGTCACAAAACATAATGCCGTTAGTACAAGCACCAGGGGGAGGAGAACTGTACAAACCTCTAAAATTAGCAGACCTTAGAGGATTGATCCAATCTTTGCCATCTTTATCAGAAGGAGCTAATTTGTGGTTAAACAAGCTGTACCAGCTTACAGCTAATCAAACATTGGCCCTAGGAGATTTAAGGTGAGTAATGGGGTTAGTAATGACAGCTACAGATTTTAGAAATATGCAGGAAGAAAATAATTTAGCTAACCTCCCAGATTCTACACCTTTAGCAGGACTAATTAATGGAATAGCCACCTGGTTGAGACAGAAATATCCAGGAACCCATGCCTCAAAAGTGCCAAAATTCATGTGGAAACCTGAGGTGTCACCCATTGATTATTTATCACAAAGCAAGGACACCTGGGGGGGACAAACAGGGGAATATCCTGATCAGCAGGGAACAAACAGAACTTGGTTCAGGGAAGCGGTGTTAGCAGGGGTGCCGGAGACTGTACAACAGAAATTAAAAGAAAATCCGGATCTACTAAGTGCTGACCAGGGTAGATGGGACTTGCATTTAATTCATCATCTTCAGAAAGAGGCAGATCGGTATAAGAAAGGATCTGAGGAGACTAAGAAAATGGAGACTGCTTTGTTGAAACTACAGTTAAAAGAAGCCCAATCTAAAATAGCTGAACAGAAAGCTGGTTCAAAGAAAGGGAAGCAAATGGTGGCAGAAATTGCCCCAGCTGCAGCCCTAGAGGCTCCTCCCCCTTCATTTCCCATAATGTATGCTGGAGCCCCCCCTAACCAGTCACCCGTTGCCCCCTATGGGCAGCAGTGGCAACGCCCCTGGAGAGCACGTGGGAGGGGAAGGGCCCGTGGGTTCAGAGGTGCTGGGGGAAAGCAGCCAGGCACTAACGGTTGTCATCGGTGTGGCTCCATTGATCATTGGGTGAGAGAGTGTCCTTACCCACCAACCGTGAACCAACCACAATACCAGCCTTCTCACCACACAGCTCCAAATCAGCACATGGCTCCTCCTCCGTATGGCAGGGGAAGAGGAGGCCAGCACTATTGACAATGCCCACAGATTTTCCCAGTGGGCGGGACTAAGGGAGATCCCTTGCTCACATTGAACATATCTGGACATTTCTTAGCTTTTTTGGTGGATACTGGGGCTACTTTCAGCACCATGGACAAATCATTACCACAAACAGTCTTGTCTGGAGAAAAAGTGTCAGTAATGGGAATTTCTGGGGCTCCTATGATTCTCCCGGTAACTCAACCTATGTCTGTATCAGTGGGAAACCAAAGAGTGAACCATCCTTTTGTGATAGCACCCACCACTCCAGTGAATCTTCTTGGCAGGGATTTACTTATTAAGCTGGGAGCTACCATACTATGCACAGCTGATGGACTTGAAGTGACTTTTCCCAATGGACAGAAACACTGTTGTGGTTCCCTGAATGGACAATATCTGCTCAGAGATGACGCCTCACAAATGGCTGACATATTCTGGGGCAGGCTTACCACACCTCCTGAACATGAACACTCTACAGCCACATTCTTGGCATGCTGGAGGCCTTGGCTGCTGGAAATACAACCCTTTGTCCCGCCGCCTGACCCTTTACATGTTACTCTCCTGTATGAAAGGGGCGATCCTACTATGTATCAGGAACAATTTGAGAAACAGCTTGAGGGCACACGTGGTCTGTGACTTCCGGTCCATGCTTTGTGGGGAAAGAGGGAGTAGCACTGTTTGCTAATCTTACATCTGATCAACTGAAATGGTACATGATGGAGACTGAAGCTCTCCCACATGTGTCACTTTTACTACACCCTAAACATCAAGCCAAGGATCTGGGGGGAATGGTAAAGAGGGGGGTCACAATTACAGATTGGATTCCAACCCAGATACCTACAGTCTCCTTTTCTCCTTCTACTCAGATGTATAAAATAGACACGCAAGTAACATATCAGACTCTGTTAGAACACCTCCAGTTGTCTAGAACTCATGGTAGAGAAAAAACAGACCACCCTAAGGCCATAGAGACGTTACAAATTCTCCCCGATTACCTCTGGTCAGACGGTCCCACAGATGTAGGATTGGTTCACACCACACCCATCACTTTTGAATTAAAACATTCTGATCCAATTTGGCGTACGCAGTACCCTCATAAACCTGAAGCTGAGGAGGGAATAGCGGACACTATTGCAGGTTTATTAAAGGCTGGAGTTTTGGAACCTTCCTACTCGCCTTACAACACACCAATCTTACCTGTAGAAAAACAAGGTACTGGCAAATACAGGATGGCACATGACTTAAGAGCAATTAATGAGGTACTTAAAACAGCACCCATTGCAACCCCTAATCCCTACACGGCTCTGACATCCCTGACACCTGATTTGAAATGGTTCACCTGTATTGATTTGGCTAATGCTTTTTCTCTGTTTACCGCTTCACCCATCAGTGAGGGATGTGTTCTCTTTCACTTTCAGAGGTAGAAAACTGAGATATACCAGACTTCCCCAGGGCTTTTCTCTATCCCCTGGCATTTTCAATCAGGTTCTTAAACAATCCTTAAGCTCCTTACTCCTCCCACCAGGTTGTGTTCTGATTCAATATGTGGATGATTTAATTTTAGCCACGCCCACTGCGGAAATATGCATTGAAGCCACATTGGCATTACTCTCTCATTTAGGAAAAGAGGGTTATAAAGTCTCACGTGACAAATTGCAACTAGTCAGACAAGAAGTCCAGTTTTTGGGGAGAAAAGTGACGGCACGGGGTTCTGGTTTAACAGAGGCCCACAAAAACTCCATATTGACACATCCAAAAACCTCTTATTGTAAAGTCAATGCTGTCATTTCTGGGACTTACTAAGTTCTCCAGACATTACATTCCAGGTTATACTAACCCCACTACACCATTGAGAGCATTGGTAAATGAAAATGGCATGAAGAATTTACAGGCACAGTTACAATGGAATTCCGCAGCAGAAGAGGCTTTCATTCAGCTCAAACAACTACTAGCTCAGGCAGCAGACTTAGCTACACCTGACTACAGCTGTACCTTTTTTCTAGATACATCAGAAACCGATGGAGTGGTAAATGGTATTCTTTTTCAGAAAAAAGGGGGCCAAAGACACATTCTTAGGTATCTTAGTGTCAAACTACAAGCCATAGAGAGGAGACAACCTCCATGCACTAGACATGTAGCAGGCATTGCACATCTAGTTGAGAAAACAGCACATGTAGTCAGAGGACACCCACTCCACATCCTCACATCCCATGGTGTTATGGCCCTGATCAATTCTGAGGCCTTCACTTTGTCCACCTTGCGCCAGCAACGTCTCAGTAAAATCCTAGAAGCACCAAATCTGACTTTCATCCATGATGGCATAAACATGGCAGATCAGTTCAGCGACACTGGGGAACCTCATGACTGTGTTGCACTAAATTTTGTGGCCCAAAAAATAAGACCAGACCAGTTGACAGAACCACTCCCCACAGGACTGACCCTGTACACAGATGGTTGTTGTTTTAGGGACAGTAAAGGTGACTTACAATCAGGTTTTGCTGTGGTGTTGCAAGATAACAATACTGAACAGACAGTGGTGTCAGGAAAACTACATGGCAAACAGAGTGCGCAGCGAGCTGAGATCAGGGCTCTGATTGAAGCCTGTAAGTGGGGAACAGGAAAAGAAGTTACCATTTGGACTGATTCTAATTATGGTTTCTCTGTTATTCATTATGAGCTACCACAGTGGAAAAGGGCAGGATTTGTCACCACCACAGGCAAGCCTATTCAGCATCACTCAGATATCATGGAGCTTTTAGAGGCAGTGCAGCCAGCCTCTAAATTAGCCATTTTAAAGTGCAAGGGCCACAGTAAGTTAAACACAGCTCAGGCTAGAGGTAACGAAGCTGCAGATCTGGCTGCAAAAAAACTGCTGCAGGTTACCAGCCACAGACAAATACACAGCTAGTGGTTACAGATTTACAGGAAATATCAGACAGCTTTGCAGAGGAAGTGAAGCTAGCTCAGCAGAATGCAGCCCCACAGGAGAAATCAGTTTGGAAAGACAGAGGTGCAGTTTTCTCAAATAACTACTGGAGAGGCCCAGATGGGAGACTTGTGTTGCCAGCCAGTTTGAAACCCACACTTTTCGAAGAAGCTCATGGACAGGCACATGTCTCTTTTAATCAGATGAAGAGGAACCTGTGTTTCTGGTGGCACCCATATTTATCAGACTGGGTAAAGAATTTTTTGAGTGAATGTACGGTTTGTGGGCAGTTTAATCCAAAACCCACTATCAAGCCAGAGATGGGAACTTTTGAGAACCTGTCTCGGCCAGGGGAGGAAGTGGTTATTGATTATACAGATATGGTAACTCCTATTAGGGGTTATAGGTATTTGTTGGTTATGATAGATCCCCTGACATCATGGGTTGAAGCAGTTCCTGCTAGGACCGAGGAATCTAAAATGGTGGTTAAGTGTTTAATTAACCACTGGATCCCGTTCCATGGCTTTCCCACCAGAGTGAGATCTGATAATGGCACTCACTTTAAGAATGAACATCTACAATGGGTTGAAAAGCATATGGGGATCACCCATAAATTTGGCACTGTGTATCATCCCCAGTCGCAAGGGGTGATTGAGCGCTCAAACCTAAATTTAAAGTCAAAGCTAGCAAAAATATCAGCACAAACAGGGCTAAATTGGCTGGACGCCCTCCCTATTGCTCTAATGGCCATTAGATCATCAGTCTGCATAACAAAAGGTCTTACTCCTTATGAGATCCTTACTGGCAGGATCTTCCCTGGTCCCTGGGCCTGAGTCTCTTCTCATCTTGCTCCCGACCCTCGTGGTGAACATCAACAGCTGAAATCTCTGGTGACCTCCTTCCTACCAGCTCCACACGTCACTCACGGTCCAGCTCCGGCACCCACAGAGGCTGAGTGGGTTTGGCTGAAGGTGTTCAAAAGAAAGTGGCAGGAACCTCGCTGATCTGGTCCATTTCTGGTTTCTGCGCGCACCACCCACGCTGTCCAGCTTAAAGGCAAAGGATCCACCTGGTTTCATTGGTCACAGTGTGCCCTGGCTCCTGATCCATCCCGCACACTGCAGCAGATCTCTAATAATCTAAGGGAATCTATCTAAAGAGGGTGAGGAAGGTTTTGACCAAGCGGGAGCTTAAGCCACTGGAGGCGGGACCTGACTCACCCAGAAGAAATTGGTTTTGGGGGGAAATGGTTAATTAATGAAGTAATTACCATTTCCAAAGAGGGAATATGTTATTTTAGCTGAAACAGCTGAAAAAAGCTGTTACATCGCTCTCGCAGCTGCCAGGTGCCATTAGAGGGCTCTACAACGAGAGTGAAGAACGAAAAAAGAAGATTAAAATTATACTGAAGGACTAAAAGACTCGCTTAACCATTTATTGCATTTTACAGTTTTTTTTTTAACCATTTACTTAACCATTTCTATTCACAGGTGCAGTTTCTTAACACTGCCTAAGAGGGTTTATTAACACCCCAGTTAACTAATTTTTAATCATTTAATTTTCAGGATTTCTTAACATCCAAGTATTTTTAAGGTTTTCTTAATAAGCAAAAAGGGTCCTTTAGATAGAAAGATAGACTAGCTGAGGTAAGGTTACCTGAGGTAAGTTTTCCTGAAGGCGTGGTATGACCCAGTGTACAAGGTATTACAAGCCAGACCTAGGGAAAGGAAAGACTAGAGAGATTTCAGAAGTTAAATAGGTTTCTTAAGATTTTATCAAGGTTTCTTAACAGTTACATTATTCTTTCAGTTTTATTTAGTTATTTACAGCACAATCATGTTAACTGATGGTCAATTGTGTTTTTTTTATTACATTCTGGTCTTGTATTTGCATTGTGGTTCTTTGAGATCTGCTTATCATTGCCAGGGTTTTCAACTTTTAATAAAGTTCAAAAGTAACTTGTGCTTCTCACATTAAAACCTTAACAAAGTGAAGACTAAACTAAAATAGCACAACAAACATTGAAAACATGCAACTCTGGGGCAACATAAAGTTGCTGTGTGGCCTAGGACTATGCAGCATAATCATAGTTAACATAATTTTCTACTGCTGTGGGGATTGGCCCTATAACAGTTCCAAAAATCCGACACAGGTCTCTTTTAGC